>CM076681.1:57398430-57998430 GCA_038501925.1 Xenopus petersii
GTTTGCTTATTTACAAAATTTAAATCCGAAAAAAATGTAATTGAAGAAAACCACAAAAAGAAACTGTAATGTAACAAATTTGTTATTATACTCATTATTTTCAATTTGTCTTCAAAGTCAAATAAACTTCTTACATTTTGCCTAGTCAATTCTTATTCACTACATAACATTGCAAACTTTTAGATGACAAAGTTTTACATTGGAGTTTTACATTTTTTTGTGCTTAATAAATATCAGCCATTTTGGGTAAAAAAAAATTAGAATCTCAGTGAAAATTTGAATTTGAACATTGTTAATTAAAGGTGATCAACTTGCCCTTGAGCTTGTGTTCTTTGGTGGCTATCTGATATTGCTTTTGATGGTTTTTAACAAATAGAGTTTTTAACTGCAAATAAATTGTGGAATTTTACAGATGTAGGTGCAGTGATATACAGTTTTACTTATTATATTTAGCATAGTTTAATAAGTACAATTACAGGCAAATATACAACAGCTTGTGGCACTCACTGAAATACAGGTATGGGAACTGTTATCTAGAATGCTCAGGACATGGGGCTTTTCTGGATATACCTTAAGTCTACTAGAAAATCATGCAAACATTAAAAAACCCAAAAAGCGGTTTTGCTTCCATTATCGATTAAACATCTTAGTATTGATCAAGTACAAGGTACTGTTTTTATTATTACAGGGAGAAATAATGTTTAATGTTCATTAATTGCATTAAAAGAAGTCTATGTGAGACAGCCTTAATGTAATTTGGAAATTTCTGGATAACGGGTTCCAGATAACAAATCCCATATCTATGTGAACATTTGGAATAAAACAAAAACATTTTGTTTTCTTCATTTTTATATAATGAGTAAAATAAAATGTGCTATCTTTCTAAAGTGTTATTTAAACACAATACAAAACATAGAAATGGCAACTCCATGTGGTTATTGAGAAATGTGCTGCTCCTTACTGTACAGAACCTGCCTGTGTACACACTATAACAATAAAGTTCAGCAATGGCAATGGATTAGTGGTTTCATCAATGTGAAGAAAGACAAACTTGAGCTATAAATAGGAATAGATAGAAATAAAACAAAGCAACAATTATTGATTGTGAAGCTAACACTTGCTGTCCTGTTGCCAGTAGAATAAAATTGGAATAAAAACATCCTTTTCAGTTAAACAATTACAAGATCAAGTGGATCGATCAGTGTATGACTGTGATGATCAATGTTTACTAAGTAACTTCAAGCTGGCCGTTCACAACCGGTAAATCGATGCACCATTATATATAATCTGTATAATATTTTCCGCGGTCACTACATTTTAGTTGAAACTGCTTCAATATTTTTTGTTGTTGTTGTTCTTAATTCCATTCAGCAAAAAAGTAGAACAGAATTTGATTCCTCATTTGACCTGCATCAATCCAAGAGCCTAAGTTTGGTCAAATTCAGTATAAATGAAATGACGCAATGGGGCAGATATATCAAAGTGTACATTTAGAACTCACCACAGAAAAACTCACCCAAGCTCTATTCATACCTATGGGATTTTTAGAATCATATCAATGGAGTTCACCATTTTCATAAATATGATTTTAAAATCCCATAGGAATGAATAGAAAGTGAGTGAGTTCTACATTCATATTTTGATAAATCTAACCCCAAAATATCAACTTTCAGAGTTTTTGAACCCTTATTCTGCAAGTATTAATAAATAAATAAAAAAATCTGAAATACTTCAAATCAATGACCGTGCACTAACCAATTCCAACACGCAACAAAGAAGAGAAGGGAGAGAATTATCAATAATGTTCTTGGAGACGTTTCAATAAATATAAAAAAATTTTCCAGTGCAGCAAACTCATTAAACAGGATTACAACAGTGTTGATATACAGCTAGAATGAAGATGACACAGGACTGTTTCAACTGTTTAGCGTAAGAAATTCCTTGGTATTCTAATGAGGGTTTTGCCTGTACACCAATATGAAATTACCTGCCTGGCTAAACTTTTAGAAGTACAAATTATAGTACAAAAAAATGAAGATCCAAAACAGCAGAAAGACAAACTCTGCTTCTTTGACTAGATTTGTTTAGCTAATTTTTTTAACGTTTATGCCTTATACATTTGCACAATACATTTTTTTTTGCAGAAAATGATTAAAATACATGTATTTAAAGTTTACCATAGGAAAGTATTATGAAAATATATCAAGTAAGGCTAGTTTTTCATATCATTTGCTGGCTAAACATTTCTCAACTTTGATGACATACAGTGGTGTGCAAAACTATTTGCCCCCTTCCTGATTTCTTATTCTTTTGCATGTTTGTCACACTTAAATGTTTCTGCTCATCAAAAACCGTTAACTATTAGTCAAAGATAACATAATTGAACACAAAATGCAGTTTTTAAATGAAGGTTTACGTTATTAAGGGAGAAAAAAAAACTCCAAATCTACATGGGCCTGTGTGAAAAAGTGATTGCCCCCCTTGTTAAAAAATAACAACTGCGGTTTATCACACCTGAGTTCAATTTCAAAGGTTATAAAGCCATTACTAAAGCTTTGGGACTCCAGCGAACCACAGTGAGAGCCATTATCCACAAATGGCAAAAACATGGAACAGTGGTGAACCTTCCCAGGAGTGGCCGGCCGACCAAAATTACCCCAAGAGCGCAGAGACAACTCATCCGAGAGGCCACAAAAGACCCCAGGACAACATCTAAAGAACTGCAGGCCTCACTTGCCTCAATTAAGGTCAGTGTTCACGACTCCACCATAAGAAAGAGACTGGGCAAAAACGGCCTGCATGGCAGATTTCCAAGGCGCAAACCACTTTTAAGCAAAAAGAACATTAAGGCTCGTCTCAATTTTGCTAAAAAAACATCTCAATGATTGCCATGACTTTTGGGAAAATACCTTGTGGACCGACGAGACAAAAGTTGAACTTTTTGGAAGGTGCGCGTCCCGTTACATCTGGCGTAAAAGTAACACAGCATTTCAGAAAAAGAACATCATACCAACAGTAAAATATGGTGGTGGTAGTGTGATGGTCTGGGGTTGTTTTGCTGCTTCAGGACCTGGAAGACTTGCTGTGATAGATGGAACCATGAATTCTACTGTCTACCAAAAAATCCTGAAGGAGAATGTCCGGCCATCTGTTCGTCAACTCAAGCTGAAGCGATCTTGGGTGCTGCAGCAGGACAATGACCCAAAACACACCAGCAAATCCACCTCTGAATGGCTGAAGAAAAACAAAATGAAGACTTTGGAGTGGCCTAGTCAAAGTCCTGACCTGAATCCTATTGAGATGTTGTGGCATGACCTTAAAAAGGCGGTTCATGCTAGAAAACCCTCAAATAAAGCTGAATTACAACAATTCTGCAAAGATGAGTGGGCCAAAATTCCTCCAGAGCGCTGTAAAAGACTCGTTGCAAGTTATCGCAAACGCTTGATTGCAGTTATTGCTGCTAAGGGTGGCCCATCCAGTTATTAGGTTCAGGGGGCAATTACTTTTTCACACATGAAAATGTAGATTTGGATTTCTTTTCTCCCTTAATATTAAAAACCCTCATTTAAAAACTGCATTTTGTGTTTACTTGCGTTATCTTTGACTAATAGTTAAATGTGTTTGATGATCAGAAACATTTTGTGTGACAAACATGCAAAAGAATAAGAAATCAGGAAGGGGGCAAATAGTTTTGCACACCACTGTATTTTTTTATGCATGTACAAAAATAATGAAATTGCTATATTAAATATATTAAAACCTTTTTTCTGGTACAGGTATGGTACCTATTATCTAGAATCATACATCTTCTATAAAACATTTAAACATTCGAAAATGTGGCACAATTATGGATTAAAGCAGCTTAGTTAGGATAAAGTAAAGGTGTTTTATTAGTATAGAAAATATATATTTTTTTAAAAAATTGGAATTCTTTGTTTACAATGGATGGTGGGAGATGACCTCACAATTATGAACTTTCATTAAACAGCGGTCTGGAAAAGAGATCCATGTACTACATTATAGTACACTTAAAATATTACTCCTCCTCATAGTCAACCACTTTTTAAAATATAAATATCCTTCATTTATATTCCAGTGGATGGAGTCAAAATGACTAAAATCTAGGGGAAAAAATATTCAACTTGCCTATATGGGGCTGCAAAAAAACAAAGTCAATTTCAGGAAACCATAAAATTTGGGTTCTACTGCATTTCCCTCTAAAGTAAAACACTAGTAGACGGACCACTGCACAAAGTTGTTGAAGTCTATAGAGAATGACGCTTAACAAAACAGGCAAACAAAAAGGAATATTATGGGCATATGTATATATGCATGCAAAATAAAACAAAATAAAAACACTAATTACATAAATTTTAGGCGAGTATATACATTATAATTTTTTATATATATCTGTATCCCTATTATTCATCTTAAATATAGAAGTCTTAAAAATCATAAGATAACCCTATTTAAATGTTAAAAAAAGGATGTCACTTAGGCTACTTACCTTAAGTCTTTTCTCTTCTGGAACTCCTCCTGGGGTATAGACCATGGAAGGTTCTGTGGCAGGCACTGCAATACCTTATTAGGGAAATCTGAAAAATCGACACCATACTCCATTAATATTCCCTCTGTTTCAGGTTCAATTTCTCCAGCCTGCCCGAGACTTTTCATTAATTTCCTGGGAAGAAAAAGGAAGAAATTCACATTGTAAAAAAATAAATGGACAGGTTAGCTAACACAGGGCTTAAATTATAGTATTTATACATAGATTCCCATATTTATTCACTAACACTCTCTTTGTGAATGTTAGCAAGGTTAGAGTTCCAATTCATGCTATTTATTTTTGCATCTTTTGAGTGTTTTACAGTAAGGAAGGTACACTAACACAAGGAAACAGTTTGGAGTAAAATTAAAGAAAAAAACATGCAATGATGTTACTACTATCCCCCTTAGTTTAGACAAATGAATGCATAACTGCTAGGGTAACTTGGACCCTAGCAACAAGTTGAAAATAAAATAATAAATAGCTAAATAACAAAAACCAGTGTGGGTAAAAGTTCTTATGTGTGGGGGTGAGGTTGAGGGGGAAAGCATTACTGTTCTTTATACACATAGGCTTTTTATGAACATATTTAGAGAGTCACACATTTGCCACAATCAGGGGCGTAACTATAGAGGAAGCAGACCCTGCAGTTGCAGGGGGGCCCAGGAGTGTAGGGGGCCCAGTGAGACCCTAATTAATTAGCAATTTTAATATATCATGGTAAAATATGCCAACTTATAAATATTTTGGGGCCCTAAATTGAATTTGCTATGGGGCCCAGCAACAACTAGTTACGCCACTGGCCACAATGGCTGTGCAGTGTGGTTGTTTTCACAAATCTGTACGGTCATCATTTGAGATCTCAACACAGGCAGCAAACACTCTATCCTACTGAACTCCGGCTTAGTTGACAAAGGCAAGTTGAAACCTAGGGTGGCTCATTATTCTTATTGGCACATGTATGGGATCATCAGTTAAGGTTTCCATGAAAAGTCACAGCATATATCTTCCTGACTGGTCCAATATTATTAAACAATAAAAAAATGCCCAGTACAGCTTTACAATATGTTATTATAGCAGTAATTTATCAAGCAATATACTGTTTTTTTTAGTAAACCAAGTCCTTTGGATGTTACGAAATGCTTATGAACTAGACAAAATAATAAAGTTCACACATTTAAAAACATAACTGATTATAAAGTCCAAAAAGACTTGAATCCTCATTGCTGAAACCACTGCAACATATTAACTCATGCAAAAGAAGGACTGAAAGGGAAACCAGATAGCAGTTAATGGGACAACATCAAGCAAAAACAAGCAAGCATATACAAAAGAAGAATATTAACTGCACATTGGAAAGTAAACTTACAGTGATATTATACAACATGGAGTAGCGTATTAATTTTTATGCTCTATTTTTGCTGATCATCATTGCTCATCAAATAAGAGGAAATCTTACGGTCACTTCCATTCTACAATCTTTTTATCTGTTTTAAATCTGTTTTTGTACAGTATACTAGCTTTCTCTCCTGTTGCTCCAGTATACATTTTTATCTTTACATAATTTAATTAATGTGGAGCTGTATTAATTACAGCTATTATACAGTCATATGAAAAAGTTTGGGAACCCCTCTTAATTAGGGATGGGCAAATTTTTTCGCCTCGTTTCACCGAAAAAATGACGCCTAGAAACTTGTATGGAGACGTGCGTCAAAAAAAAAAGACGCGCGACAAAATAATTTCGCCGCGCGACAAATTTTTTTTTGCCGCCCATAGACATTTCGCCGGCGGCGAATTTTTGACGAAACGAAACGCCCATCAAATTCGCCCATCCCTGCTCTTAATTCTTTGGAGTCAAAGACTAGTCAAATGTTTGGTTGCTATGGGTTACTAGATGCGCGAAAATGACATTACCCAGAGATCAAGCAAACTGCATAATGTCAAGCTGAGGTAAGTTTATGGAACTAGTTGCAGCTTATCCATCGGTCTTGGATCTGTATCCCTGCTAGGTTACAAAAACAAAAGCATGGACAGCATATTTCCATGACTTCCAAGAATACATCTGATATGTGATTTATTCCCTTTTCAATTTGCCTGGGAGGAGATAAAATGGTAAAATGCTGAAGTAAATTACATCCCAAGAAGAACATTCTGAGTAATGATCTAATGTAATGCAATGTTCATTCCCACGTCTAACTTTCATTTGGATACATCTCAGATCTCTTACCATACCCCACATGTTTAATACTAGAGTACTCCTTATGTACCACATCAGGATATATTTACTAATGTGCTGTATAGCATACATACTGATAAAATTGATGTATTCAGATTTAGGAACCTTTACAGAACAATTTCTTATTTTAGAATGACATTATATCCTAGCAATAATAACCTACTGGCTGAACGGGAATGGCAATTTGACTGTGGTTTGTATATTAGGTGCTTATGTACTGAATTGGACAAATGACTGGTCATTTCTATCATCAAACATATTTAAGGGCCCAAAGACTTTGGATAATGTGTTTGTTTCTGATTATGTGAGCCTTATTCAATTCTATCAAAAAAAGCAATTCGCTCTTGATAAAGTAAACTGATTATAATTAGTTGGATGGATGTGTTGAAACTATCCAGGATATTACATCACAAATGTATTCATAAATATAATTGTATCCTTGTTCTTAGCACCTAATAAGAAGCAAAGCCAATTTATACATGAAAAAATTAGCAATTGTTTACCTACAACGCCCAGCACCTAACCACAGACTTTATATGTCAAGTACATTTCAGCAACAACAAAAGGGACACATATTGCATAACCATGCATCTCTATTGCATTTACTTTTACCATATGCTTGTTTTCTGACAAAATGTCCTTTCCTGTGATTTTTTAATTAAGACTCATATAACTCATATAAAACACATGTAGCTACTTCTCTTTGATATCAATCTAATAATGGGTATATTTAATTATTATAAAAGTACATTCAGTTTCTTGTCTGGAATAATATTCCTAATAATAAGCATATCATTTCAAGCGAAAAGGCATCTGGAATCAGAATGCTCTAAGTTAGTCAAGTTTTGTTCAATGGTGTAACTAAAGGCTTGCAAGTTGCAAGGCACTACCTTTGAAACCAATGCCCTCCCCTAAATCACTGTGGGGCTTGCTGGACATCAGTGGATTCAGGCCACAGAGAAATAGGTATCTAGGTGTGCCCTATCGTGGAAGTGTGCCCAGTGCAGTTCCACTTGCCCTACTAATTAACAGCATTTTTATTTTTTATTATTTTTCAAAAGTCAGTAACGATCAGGTAACTTTAGATCCAAAGTCCACTAAATTTGATCAGAGGCTGTAATATTCTGCCAGATTCGCAATTGATCCACTGCTAAAATGCTATTAAAGAATGGTATCTGAGTAAATTCATTAAAGAAATTAATTTAAACCTGTTGGATTTTTATATGAAGTTTATATGAACTTTGCAAATAAACCATAGTGGTTAGGGTGAGAAGGACCAAAAAGAAGACAACAACTCAACACATACTTTGAAAGCCTTCTTAAAGAGGACCCGTCACCACAGTCAAGTAAAAATAAACAAATTATATAAAAGATTTAAATCTTGTTACCTCTGTGGGAAAGTGATCAAAGAAATGTATAAAAAAGGGGAGTTTTCTCTTTACATTCTGCATAGTGGGAGCTGTAAGCATCAAGGAATTGCTAAGCAGAGAATACTACAAACTTTCCACTGCCTTAAAACCACAAATGAGAGGCTTTAATCATCACTTAAAGAATAATGGGCAGACATGCAAATGACTCTTAAATGTTCCTATAGCCAATTATGCATTCTGAACCTCTGGCTACATAGCACAGATACAGCCTAATAATCGAAAGCCATATATTCTTGAAAGTCTGGTTTATCTGTGTTAAGCTGGCCATAGACGCAAAGATCTGATCGTACAAATCAAGGATTCGTACGATTTTCGAACCGTGTGTGGAGTGTCCCGACATTTTTCGTCCGGCGGAGATCGGTCGTTTGGTCGATCGGACAGGTTAGAAAATTTCTGTCGGCTGCCGATAATATCTCTGCGTGTATTGCCGATCGTACGATTTTTAGTGGGAGACTGTCACTAGCTTTGGTTGTATATAGATATCGTACGATTGCTGTCAGGGGCAGAACATTGCTGATCTGTTCTTTTACTAATCTGACTTGTAAGACTTTGATCTGAATGGTTAGTGGCGGGTCGGGAGATGGGAAAGTCCAATCGTACGATGATTCGTACGATCGGATCTTTGCATCTATGGCCAGCTTTAGTCTCCTTACATCACATCAATGCAAGATGTTGGAACATGGCTTCTGAGAGTGCTGGACTTGGGACAGCAATGAAGCAAAGAAACCATTATGGTTAGGGTGAGAAGTGCTAAAAACTGCCAAGAGCCAAGCGGTAGTGCCCTTTTAAATTAACTTTTAGCATCATGTTGAAAATCGAAGACAATTTTCAACTGGTTTTCATTTACATTTTTTGTGTTTTTTAATTATTCAGCTTTTTGTGTAGGAGCTCTCCAGTTTGGACCCTATCAAACAGATAGCTACTAAAATTACAATCACACATGTACCATTTTTTGGAAGTGACAGTCAATCTGGAGGTGGATCAACTGGGTAAGGGGAAAACAAACAGTAGGTGTATCAGGGGAGTGTGGGTTTTTTTTTTTCAATCAATCAATATTGCTTGAACAATATAAACAATGTTTTCCTATGGGATCAATCTGAATTAGATCTATGCAGAAAACCTTGAGTAAATATGTTGATTTCACTTATAAAAAAAAGTGAGCCTGGTCCTTAGTCTTGAATGATTCCACACTCAATACAATATGTTACAAGAAAAATATGTCAGATCGATAGTTTCTAGCATGAGACCGTAAAATATTGTGCCAATTTTGTGTAGATAGTTTTAACAGCTTTATTGCGGCTATGGATACCCACAAATTGGCATTTATATAGGAGGACAGCTTGCAGCTAGCAAGCGGAATGATTGCAAGATGAGATTGGGTCCCATGGTAAATCTGTAAAACAGGAAACAAAATGAGAAGAAAGTTCCCAGGTGATTTTTCTTTTTTCTTGTTGTTGAGTAATAGTGGAGCTGAAAGAAATCAGCCAATTGAGCATACAAACAAAAACAAAAAAATAATAACTAAGTCAGTTACTTAAGGCCTATGGTAAGATGAAATGTTATGTAAACAACATGTGCTTGCAACAATGTCTGCACAGTCATGAAGCAAAAAAGTAAAATGATTCAATAACTTTTTTTCGAAGAGGCCACTTTCAAAAGCTTAAATGTGCCCCCACAAGTCAATAAGGCATGAATATAATTAATTCACCATCATTATTCATAATTCAGAGCACTACGAGTGAAGCCATCTGCTAAGATTTTAAAGTTCATTACATTGCATCAAAAGAATCATGAGATAAATACACACTAAAAAACTGATTATAAGGTTAAAAGCAGTACAAAATTTAGTGTGTTTCAAACTCCAAATGAACCTGTTAGAGCCACAGCTATAAACCTCCAGTGATTTCAGTAAAGCGTGATTCTCATTCAGTTTAAACATTGTTTTTTGAGGTTTATTAGCCGCACCCAGGGTGCTTCCTCTGTCCAACCTTTAACCCAGAAATTATATGCACGTCGGATCCATTTTCTCTTTCTAATCATCATCAGAATTATTATTCTTTCCTCTCTTCTCATATTCTCAATCTGCAGCTGTGACAGACATGTCAGTCTCTTTTTAGGATCACAAGACATTGCCTCCATCCAAAAGTGCTGATTACTAACTTCTGTTCACTTTCCCAGCTCCATGGCTTTAAAATAGACCAGATTTCCACAAATACACACTGAGCAATTTCTAGCAAATGTAGGATACTGTGAGAATTATGTAGCAATATAAGTAAAGTTTCCACTCTAGCAACATTAATTAAAACATGGTTATAGCACCTGCTTGTTTAAAGCTATGGGTGGGATACTGGGAGCCATGAGTGTTACTAAATTTTAATGGGATATATATATTTTATTGGGAATGTGCTTTAAAAAAATACACGGGTTGTAATCATATCTTGAGGTTATAACCTGTTATTTACTGTTAGAATAACTAACCAGGATTCGGTACCGTACAAGTTTGTGAAAATATGGCTAATAAATTGGCAGACAGGAGCAAACAATGGATTTCTACTACAATGACCACTGCTATGCTCACACATTTCAAAACATGATTTCTGAAGATTATTCTTTTCTAATGGCATTACTTACCCCTCAGCAAAGTTGCTGTCCTCTCTCCAGGCTGTGATACTGCAGATAAATAGGGTGCAAGCATAGGTTTCTGGGTGGAATGAAAAGTCGTGAGGACAATCCCCAAGAGGGACATGTATGCGGGGAAGTCTGTGGTCCACAGGAGAAAACAAAGCACGCTTCCTTGCTAAGTCACTACTCTTGTCAAACAAAGGTTTAATAAAACCAGTCGCTGCTCTCGAATGTTTTTTCTCCAGTATGTAAACTACCTGAAAATACATTGTGAAAAGCATTCATTGTCTGCTAAACAAGAAATACCATTAACAAAATGATATTTGATAGTCATACAATTTAGGGTTGTTGGGGTTCGATTCAGGGCATCACTCAAATATGTGTACATTTCATAACAGGAAGACATTTACTAACTTGGATTCACCAATGCACAGATTTTAAAAAAAATGTATAGATCTTGTTACAGAGGTGGAATTACACAAAAATATCAGCAGATATCTGCTTATTGTGGAAATATAAATACAAAACAAAGCATAACACTATCCATTGTATCATATACTGCAGCAATAACCATGACTGTGCAGAAAGTTTCTGTGATGAGGTGCATCCAGCGGCACCGTTTCCAGCAACAGATTCCTAGGCGAGCCTGTTCAATCTTGTTTTATAAAACATTCAGATGAAAACTTTATTCTTCTAACAGAAGCACAGGAATGTGTTGCAATTAAATACAATTAAAAATACATTAAAAGCAAACCATGGTCCCAATCCCATATAAAAGTCTTAGGAAAACACCAGTATATTTAACAGTTTTATACGCTGCTGGACCATCAGTTCAATTCAGTTTTTATAGCAATTTCATGGAACCAAAGCAGCTGCAGTTTCTCTGTGACTGAAGCGTTTTGAAAACCAACTAAACCAATCACTGCGTTGTGTGCCTTGAGATTTTCTGCAACCAATAGGTGCCTGTGAGATATTAGCCAGTTGTCTACAAGAACATTTACAGATGGGTCTGCTCGAGATTCACAGGATGCTAATAATTTAGAAAAACAAAAATCATGATGCCTTTGTCATTATCACAACATAAGCTTATTATACATGTGCTTAAAATATTTGTATTGCTACATTATTATAAACACGATACCTTTGCGGTTTTCTGAAAGCAGTCATCCGACAAACTTCTGGGATCCTCTTGCTTAGGCAAAACTTTTTCTTCTATTTCATGTGCTTTATCCCCAATTGCTGAAAATAAAATTTTTTTGGTTAATCATATGATTAAAAGCAAAATCTCCATGTGTTTAATTGTGTTAAAAGTGTTGCTCAGTATTCTAAGATACCTGATGAAAAAAAGTAACCATTTCACTTGAGATTGCACGGATTATGCACCTCTAAGGCTACAGTCACACTGGGCTGATTCTCAGTCTGCTCAGTCTGCGGAAAAACGCAAGCTGAGAATCAGCCCCTACACTTGAAGAAGTGCTCCTCTGTGTGTACTCCCAGACACACTGCATTGGCCCAGGTGGAGGCACATGAAGCGGATTTTGGTGCCAAATGCAGACTCACACATTTTAGTGCTGAAATCTGCACCTGGGCCAAAGCAGTGGGTCTGAGTGCAGACACATAAGAGCACTAGCGTAGGGTCTGATTTAAAGATATACATCATGTGCACAAAAATATGAACACCACAAGGAAAAAAATAATAGCTTTTATAATCACATGGAAGATGGAAGGGGGATTGGGGGAGTGAAGAACTTCTGATCTTCAGCCCAATAATAAATAAGGAGTAAAGTATTAAAAACAAATGGATCAGATGTTGGGGAAACAAGATACAATAGGGAAAATAATACAGGTATGAGACCTGTAATCCAAAATGCTCGGGACCTGGGGTTTTCCGGATAATGGATCTTTTCGTAAATCATACTTTCATTCTAACTACAAAAACTTGTAAACAATAAATAAACCGATTGGGCTGGTTCTGCTTCCAGTAAGGATTCTATTTTATTTTAAAGGATCTTAATTTGAATCAAGTAAAAGGCACTGTTTTATTATTACATTAAAAAGGAAAATGTTTCTTTAAAGGATAAGTACACATTTAAAATAAGTGAATGTAAAATTTATGAGGGTGATATTCTAAGCAGTTTTGTAATTTACATTCATTATTTATTTTGCTTTAATTCCAAGATATTAAGGGATACTGTACTGTTAATATGAATGAATTTTGTTACAACAGCGCCACCTGCTGGTCAGTTTCCCACCAGTCTGACCACTAAGTAGTCAAGGAAGTTGTCAGGAGAAAGAAAGAGGCTGCTCTGATGTTCTTCTGCTTAGGAATAAAATTAGAAACCTTTCTCAAACCTTTCCTAAGCAGAAGAAGATCAGAGCAGCCTCTTTCTTTTTCCTGACAACTTCCTTGACTACTTGGTGGTCAGACTGGTGAGAAAATGGCCAGCAGGTGGCGCTGTTGTAACAAAATTCATTCATATTAACAGTACATGTATCCCTTAATATCTTGGAATTAAAGCAAAATAAATAATGAATATATATATATATATATATATATATATATATATATATATACACACACATATATATACACACACAATAAAAACAAAAAGGGTTATACTTGATTAACAGAACCATAGTATGAAGGAGTTGGCAAAGGAATTATCTAATCTCTGCCATGGTAATGTGGGGTTGACAAATAAAGCAGCAACCCATAGGCATAGATTGAAAAATGTGGGCCCTTGTGGCAAGAGCAAACAACATTGTTTAGTTAAATTGCCAGTCCCAGAGGTTACTAAGGCATATAAAGAAGATATGACACTAGTAGGCACCAGGTGCAAGAGAAATAGAGCTGTTGAGCTAAAAAGCTTAGGCACAAAAAATAGGCAGCTATTATGGGAACCCAGCAAGGTGATCCAATTGATAGACTCTCTTGGTATGAATGGGTGCAGAAGCACCTGCACAATGAACTGAGCAACACCCAAGTCAATAGGCATGGGTGCCTACTTTTACAATAATACAGAGGTTCAAACAATAGCAATTAACTGTATAAAAGGCACAGACATTTAGATACAAACATTTACATATTACAGCTCAAAATGTCACAATAAAGGATGCAGTGATAACGGTTCATTTAATTTAAGCCATTATGTACCAAAGTATATAGTGTTTGAATCCATTTGCATTCCTTTTGGAGAATTACCTGTCCCCTTCCTTTGGGCAATGATCTACAACCATGCATCTCAAAACAAACAGAGACTGTCCCTTCAGGAAATGTCTGGCTACAGGATTATCCAATATTCCTTTCTCCATAGCCTCCCTGACTGAACTCTTG
Organism: Xenopus petersii; assembly: GCA_038501925.1. Lineage (NCBI taxonomy): Eukaryota > Metazoa > Chordata > Amphibia > Anura > Pipidae > Xenopus > Xenopus petersii. The sequence goes on from CM076681.1 coordinate 57,412,599, forward strand.
ACAGTTGCCCATGCGTACATTGACCTGAAATAATGAATAATGAACTTCATGCTTGTGGTGAAGTCAATGCTATGAACAACGCTAAAAAGAAGTATGCCGAATTTTATCATATAAAAACAGAAAAACTGGCTTATCTCATAAGAAAATTCATATTGGAATGCAATAAAGCGTGTAGCATGGCACATTTGACCACGCTTATTTTTGTGACCATGCCCCCGAATTACCATGTTAACTTTGCAAAATTTGGCAGATTATGAAAGTTTGACCACATTTCTGTTTTTAATGTGTTATTAAAGTTGTGCTAATGAAGGTGAATTGCCCTTTAGCTGCAAGTCAGTTTCCCCAAGAGACCTGCTTATCTTACATTGTTACAAAAGTATCCAAGCATCTATTCTGGGTTCTCTGCCAAAAGCCAATTAAGTTACAAACTTTATCTTTTTCTGGCTGTTCAGTGCAGGACATTTCATTAACAATCCGGGACTGCGGGTTGAGCTGTCAAGATCGGAACTGTCCCACGAAAAATGGGACAGTTGGGAGGTATGCTGTACTGCTATATTTGGGCACTCCAGCGTGCATTTCAATAGATTTTTTAAAGTTGCCACCTTTTCTTGCATTGGACTACAGACAGGGGGCAGCACAGTGAAAACAGAGGTGGGGCTGATGATACGAAGGGGCGGGCCAGTGATGCGAATGGTCGGGCCAGTGACAAGATGGTCTGTGATAGCAAAAATTGCTCAGGAAGCAGAGAACAGGCATGGCTGTTTTTCAGACTTTGGAAAACCAAGCAGGTATTTTGGAACCGGACAGCAGGTGTAAAAAACTGACTGTCTGGTTCAAAACTGGTGGCAACCCTATTAGATTTCTGCACAGCACGCATGAACCAAATGATGATGCGCATGGAATCCAAAGCCAGCGCACATTGTCGCAAATTTTTTTTTATGGGGGGCCCAGCAGATCGGGGTCTAGGTTCTGGGCCAGTGGGGGCCCACTGGGTTTTTTCACGGTGCCCTGCCGGCCTAGTCCAACCCTGATTAGAAATACAGGTATGGAATCCGTTATCCGGGAACCCGATATCCAGGAAGCTACAAAGTACAGAAAGGCTGTCAATAGACTCCATTGTATCCAAATAATACAAATTTTTTTATTTAATTTTTTTTTAATTTATTTATTTTTTAAATAATTTCCTTTTTCTCTGTAATAATAAAACAGTACCTTGAACTTGATCCCAACTAAGATGCAATTAATCTTTATTGGAAGTAAAACCAGCCTGTTTTTTAATGTTTAAATGATTTTCTAGTAGACTGAAGGTATGAAGATCCAAATTACGGAAAGATACGTTATCCAGAAAACCCCAGGTCCTGAGCATTCTGGATATCAGGTCCCATACCTGTATATAAATACAATGGTCTCTGGTTCAAGGGAATAAAATAGGTTATAGCATTATAAACATGACAGTGTTGATCTTTGACTGGCTTTAACTTATTACTTTTTAAATAAATTATTAGGGTGTAACCTCCTTGATTCCCATGAAAATGCTTTGAACAAAATTAAATAAACAAATTCTTCGGCCCCCAAGCTGATTCACAGATTTACTCTGGATCGTTTAAAAAAAAAAAAAAAAAAAAAAAAAAAAAGGTTACAAAACGCCAGTTTATGTCAACAGTCACAGTCATTCTTTAACCACTGAATTGGCTGCTCTCCTGGTCAGTGCACTCACTATTTACTATACGATTTACTATACTAATACGCTGTATTTAAAGTGCTTTAATAATGTATCACTCTTTCCATATAAAGAAGACAGTCTATTCATTTGTTTATTGCCCATTTGCTATTTATTTTTGTGTTATTAAAACACAAAATACATATACAGCAGCAGTATCCATCATATAAAAGCAACACCGCATAATTGTAAGAAATTCCTTTAGCACGAAGACTACGGTGTAATTAAAAGCATTAGACTACCTAATGTTTTTACTACTGAACATTCCAATGGGTAACATATTGTGGTGCAGGTTATTCACACTGCAAATATTTTCTAAATGGTGTGCATATTAAAAAAAATTTTTCAGTCATATGTTCAGTATCATTTTGAAGGTAATTAAGGTGATGTTTACTTAATACCCTTTTACATTAACAAAAATAATGTTTCTAAAGGAACACTGACACATTTCAGATTTAAAACCATTTTCATAAAAAAATATTTTTTAGTAGTATGTGCCACTGGGTAATCCTAAATAAACAATTGCCATTTTATGATCCCCTGGGATCATAAGATGTATAGTGCACACAAACAAACCAAGGGCACACACCCATATTAGGTTATATGAGCCAAATAATGGACAAAGTTCTGTATTTTTGTCAAACACTTCTTCCTGTAACAGTTAGAGCTGCAGTATTTCTGGTCAGGTGATCTCTGAGGCAGCACACAGACAAAATTGGAGTTTAAAGTAAAAGATGAAAATGGGCAAAAATTACGGATATCTATATTCCAACATATTGTTTAAGGGTTCATTAACCAATATTAACCAAAAGGAGGAACACATTTATACTTTATACAAAGGAAAAATTCAGTGGCGCAAGAGTTCATATGGGATATACTGCAGGGCACTTTAGGATTCTTTAAATGTACTTTTCCTGCCTTTTCATTTACTTTTAGGAGCATTATTTAAGTAACTTCTATTTGTTTTCTTCACATTAGACTAGTGCCATAATGCTTTTTGTAGTAATAAAGACAGCGCACTGAAGAGATCTGAAAGGCGTCTGTAGAAAGATGTATTTTCATTTATGCTAGTTGAATAAAGTGGCTTCTATACACATAATTATTGAGCAAGCACCATAATTACACTATTAGTATTTGCATAACTTAGCTGTAGGCTACAAGCTGGCTGTATTGCCAGGACTAACTTCTGCAATCAGAGTTAAGGCTTTAGGGAAGGGAAGCTGCACAGCATATGATTATCATGAGCAGAGACCGTAACCTTGCCAAATTCTCTGCCCTGTTGCAAACACATTTACTAGAGGTTCAGTACTTTTTAAACTATGCCAGGTACCTTTCAGAATTGTGTTCACTGTTCACAACAGCTTTTACATTTAAAGGAACAGTTCAGTATAAAAATAAAACCTGGGTAAATAGATAGGCTGTGCAAAATAAAAAAAAATTGTAATACAGCGAATGAGCCAAAAATGTAATGTATAAAGGCTGGAGTGACTGGATATCTAAAATAACAGAACATAATACTACTTCCTGCGTTGCAGCACTCTTGGGTTTCCACTGAGTCAGTAACCAGTCAGTGATTTGGGGAGGGTGTTTGCTTTTGAGTCTAACCAGCATGCAGAGAATAAATTGCAAATTCACTGAAAAGTCGCCGACTAACTCAGAGTTAGAGAGCTGAAAATAAGGAAATAGTATGCTGTAAGACATACAGTCACTCAAGCCTTTATATATTTTTGACTAACTATATTAGAAATATTTTTTATTTTGCACATACTGGCTATTTATCCAGTTTTTATTTTTACACTGCTGTCCCTTTAAATATCTAAATTTTAGTTTGTTGTTCCGGTGCTTATGCTAGTAACTGCGAGCTTTTCTAGAGGTATCTTGTCAGTTTATTATCAGCCTAAGAATATATAAATGCAGCAGTAACTATAATCTGAGGAAATGTGGAGACCTGGCCTTCCAGAGCACATCTGTGTATTTTTAGCATGAGTGTATAGTGTTTCCTTTGACACATAGGTTTTTGTTTTTTTACAGTAGTATAATTTATCTACAATTTTGAAAACTTTAGACCTGAATTTTAGCACAAACTGACTCATTTTAAACTGACTCATTTTTAAATTTTGCTGGGCAGAGTAGGCCAAAGTTTCTACACAGTGACGCAAAACCTTGGTCAACACCTGCAGGAAGTATCCAGCTGCTGCCATTGCACCGAAGAGACTGTACAAAAATATATCTGAAAGCTGCACCTCTTTAAAGCTGGGTATCAAGAACCAAATGTTATAGTAAATACAATAAAGGTGGCCTGTACTCCATTAAATGTATGGCTAATTCTATACATTTCACTACTTGAGACCTTTTTCAGGGTTTGTAAATAGTATGAAAATTATAAAATACATTTTAGATTTATAGTATTTAGATGGTTGTTTGCAAACTATGAAGCATCTTGATAAAGGTCTGAATACCTGGTAGTTGGTGATTTTTTTGCATGTGCCTTCCATTACTATATAAAATAAACACACACACCAAAAAATGCTCCATACTGTATTATATACATATCCCTGCTTTTTGTTAGAGGTGCATGGTCAAAAATATGTACAGTTTTGCAGGTAGGACCAGCACACGTGAGATAAGTAAAACAATATTTATTCGCATACCATTTGTGCCCAACATTTCTGTCCTCATTTGGACCTGGTCTAGTCTTCTCTAAAGTATGCTAGCCCTACCTGCAAAACTATATATGTATACAAACAACAAGCATTTGTATAAGGAAAAATTTATGGATCTCTTCACAACTCTTCTACATGCCTCAACAATACAATAACACAGGAAGATTCATACAGCTGAACAAGACATTTCCTTGCAGTTACGTGCCCTTCACAAACAATTTTTAAAAATTGGCTTTGAGACAGACTGAATTATGGATTCTGATGTCACTCTTCCTTAGGCAATTCTCTGCCCAACTGGCACATCTAATTTCCTATCAGACCACACCTTGGGCAAGGAGCCATATTATTGTTTCATTATTAATAGTGTAGCAAAGTTCTACTAAAACAGTTTTATCTGTGCAGGTTTACTTTTCATGCATGAAGTATCATGATGGATGGAGTCCAAAGGGGCTTCACCACAAATTAAAACTTGTGGGAAATGTAGTAATTTATCCTTGCTTATGCAGGATTCCTTGTAATAAGTATATATTACAATTTTCAACTACTGGAAAAACCAGGTGACCTTCATCACCCCCTTCCTTCAAAAACCTCACTACAGGAAGAAAAAAGGAGAGAAGCAAAAATTAGAGTTGGAAGAGAGAGCCGGGACAGCCAAGGTCAGGAATATAGCACAAATAAGAGTCATCTATTGTCAAACAAATCTCAAGTTAAAGAGAAAGAAGGACTGTGATTAAAACTGCAGTACTAGTGGGACACTGCATCTGAATTTTACATACAATTCATCTTTATTACTGACAACCAAATTTTGAAATTCAATTAGTGTACATGAGTTTTGCACATTTATTGGGGGAACTTTTAGTTTACTTAGGGCAACAATATTTTGCTTTTTTCAAAACAAGCTAAGCTTTTAAGCTAAGCTTTTAAAATCTGAAATGTGATTTTTTTTTAATAATATGTTAAAACATAAGATATATTCTATTAGGGGTGGACCTAATCCACCATTTTGAGTTTTGGCTGAACCCTGAATCATTATTGTTAGATTTGGCTGAAAACCGAACCAAATCCAAGAGTGATATAATATATATCGTAGTTCACTTTCACTCTTGGATTTGGTTCGGTATTCCAAATCTAACAATAATGATCTATCTGTGGAGTTGGTACACAAATCCGTTGAAGCCTCATTTTATGCTAATTTCAACATCAACTCCTTTGTTTTTAAAGCAACAGTAACACCAAAAACTGAAGTGTAGCAAAGAAATTAAGATATATTATACTGTTGGACTGCACTTGTAAATGTTTGCTTCAGAAAGACAACTATATATATACTATCAAATGCCGGTTTCCGGGTTCGTCTCTTATAGATGCTGCGCCTGCTTGCTTGCCCCTTTTGTGATGTCATCGGCGAGGTAGGTCAGCGCGGGTCTATAAAAGAAACCCGGATGAGGGCGGGCACGGGCCGAGGTTGGGCTGCTTAGGGTCAGGTGCGGGTCGGGGAAATCCCAACATGCACATCACTACTGTGCAAACACACAGCTTTTACCGGTGCATGCCAACAGTATATTATATGTTAATTACTTTAACATGGTTCATATTTTGGTGTAACTGTTTCTTTAATATATAATGTATTTTCCATGTTGATTGAAAGAAATGTATTACACTACATAGATACAAGGCATTTTATCACTGCCAAAGTTCAAAAAATAAAAAGCACATCCTATGGTAATTCTAAACCAAAATCAAAAGTTAAATTACATAAACCAAAATAATCGGAAAAACTTATATTAATTGAACCTGGCATATAGTTGTAGAGTAGCTGCTTATTACAATCCACAAATTTACTAAAGTATTGCTCTTAGAAACAGAATTGCTTCTGCCATATCCTCCTTTATAGAAGCTCTTAAATCAGATTTGATCATTTTCAGTGCTTATATTTAAAGTTATTAGGCGTCGGAGTCAGTACATCTTTGGTGACTGACTCCAGATACCAAATATTGCTTCCAACTCCGACTCCACAGCACTTAGTGATGTGCGGGTCGGGCTTTTCCTGACTTGCACCCGCTTGACACCCTCCCTCCCAGCACCCAGGCCGGCCTGCACCCGAATTACGGGTTTCTTTTATAGACCCGCACCGCACCGCCGATGATGTGATAAAAGTGATGGAGTGAGAGGCGTATGCCTATAAAAGCTCAGCCCGGAAGTCGGAAGCCGGCTCACCAACCCGCTTCCGCCTCATAGGTTACCAAAAATGTTTCTTCTAGTGACTCCAACTAAGTAACATTTTACCATTATGAAACATTTAGGGCCAGATTTATTAAATTGTGAGATTAGAACTCACCACAATAAAACTAACCACACACTTTCTATTCATTCCTATTGGATTTTTAGAATTGTACTTATGAAGTACTAATGAAGTTCAACATTTTATAAATATGCTTTAAAAAATCCCATAGGAATGAATAGATACAATTTGATAAATGTGCCCCTTAATGTGCAGTAAAATTACAAATATTTGTATATATAATGCTAATAAAAGCAGTCCCTTTCTATTCTCTGCCCTGGTGGCTGAGACTGTTGAAACAATGTGAGAAGTCCACTGATAACAATAGCAATAAAACAAAGGTATACATGAAAACTGGACAACATACAAAGGTAAACTGAAGTATTATTCAGATGCAGTATTGTCATTACATTGCATAGTGAATGTCAACTTTTGAAATAATGTTTAACAAAACAGACATGGTATAAGGGCTATAAAAGGTCCATGATAAACCTTTAATTTCAATGACCTATAATGGGTAACCAGGCCACAAGTCAGTCCAGTTGGCAAGGCATACTACATGCTACCTCCTGCCCACCAGACAATTTTTTTGGGTGACTGGAGTTATCTTACTCCAGCTAACCTAAAGTCAAAGTGCAGAACAATAGGAAGATGGAATATTTACCTCCCAGAATTCTCTGTAGACAGTTAGATCTGATATCTCTCTAAATCATAATAAGCATCTATAAAAACACTGGTAATTTTAAGTCTAAAGTTCATAAAAGAAAATATATCTTAAAAGAAGTCAAGACATTTACGTCACAACTGCTCTTTTCAACATAATTAGGAATTTGTCAGGTTTATTTAATTTTTTAGTCACACCACTTTACTACATGTCAAGACATCCACTTTGTTAAATAACCAATACAATAAAAGAGTCAAATAGAATCTGAGGCTAAGGTTTGCCTCAAAGGTTTCAAATCAATTTACCAATGTAGATTTAAGCAACTAAATGATTCTGGGTAATGACTCACACAAGGTGTTACTTTCTGCTTGTCGTTTAACATGCACAGCTGAAAAATACTATAACTGGGAATCAGAAGGTCTCTTGGGATACCCAGAGTCTAACTGCATGATTTTCATATTAAACATCAGCTGCCAAACATGCAGCTCAGACCTACATGAGCTCAGAACTATAAATGGCAGAAAAGGCCCAAATCCAAAGAGAAAAGCTTTTGGTAATGTCATCCAAAAAAACGCCACTGGTAATTAAGACATATTGGATGTATACGTGTATGCGATTGCATTAACCTGGACCCACTTGCACTTAACTGCAATTTGTCATACGCACATCTGCAAGATCCTTTCACTGCGAGGAAAGGCGACCTTGGACAGATGTGCTTCACATAAAAGTTCTATTTGCAATCTAGGAGTATGGAGAGAATCAGACATACAGTATATATTTTAAAACTTACTATAAAACATTTTATACAATGTGGGCAAATGCAGTTCAGTAAGTAATATTGTTGTGTACCAGGCAGTCTATGATAATGAGCACTTAAGAGCATCAAAATATATATATATTATTTTTGCTATAACTGGGGGGTAGGGATCATACATAAATGTACAGTGTAGTGGAAAGGGGTACTTTTAAAACAGGTCTCAGCAAAACAATTATTTAACTGGTTCTGCTCTCAAAGTCCTGTTTATAAAAGTGTGTCAAGAGTAACAAGTAATATTTAAAACACAAGAGCCTGCAAGAAGAGAGAATAGCCAAGATAAGGCAAGGTTAGGGGTGCCACATTTTCTTAGAAATAATAGCAGCCTTCCTATATTTTTAACTTTGTTGCCTTTTAATAAAACATGGCAGGTGACAAACCTGTTGTATTAAAACAGGGTTGCCACCTGGTAAAATGCTGGCCAGGAGGCAACCTTATACACGGTAGAAATGGGAAATACACCTCTACAGAAAGCTGTCCAGGTTGAACAAGGGTTGTTACTGAATATGATATATATATATATATATATATATATATACACACATACACACATACAGTACATGTCTTGAGAAAGGCCCAGAACAGGACCGAAACATTGACATTACAATACATTTTCTTTTCTAAACTGCAGTATGAAGTCCTGGAGTGCGTCAATCTTGGGGAACTACTTTCTATAATATATTTGACAGCACCCAGGCATGAAGAGCTTATGAAACTCAGATACCTCTTCTAGAGGTAAATGCTCATAATTAAAGTAGCAACAGGTAATATTTACACCTTGTTAAATGAGCATTTAGACAGGAACTTTATGGAGTTTGACAAAAAAAAAAAAACAGAGTAACAATGAAAAGCTTGTGGAAGAAAAATCTGATCACAAATCAATGCAGAGGAGTAACTACAGAGGAAGCCATATCAACATATATTGGTAAAACAGGACAACCTCTGTATATGTTGGAGGGCCCTAAAATGAATTTGCTGTTGTGGCCCAGTAACATCTAGTTCGCCAATGAATCAATGTATATACTGAACAATGGAGAATGCATGGTCAACCAAATGCTTACAAAATGCCATTTTACACATTTATCAGCATCAGAAAATACCCTGCTTGTTTTCTGTGACATTTTCTTTGCTCTTTTCTTTTACTCCAAATATTCAGTACTTTATAAAGAGGACCTCATTTCTCGGCTTTCTTTTCTTAACAAAAAAAGTCCTCTTGGACAAGATCACTAGACTTGGAAATCAGTCTTCCAAGTTCCACCTTTAACGAAAGAAATTCTGTTGGCCGGAGAAGCAGAGATTAAAATCCTTTTTACTGAAAGCTGATCTGTTGGGAGATTTCTACAAGTGTTCATGGGCTTCCGAAATAGCAAGAAAGTGCCTATTTCAGGTTAGAACAACATTTATATAGCAGAGTGCAGAAGGAGGTTATCCATGGTGACTGCACAGTAACATCTCTCTTTTAAAACGGACAACCATAGTCATGTAAGCGTGTTAGATTTCTGCAAATCATGCAGTTAATGTAATCATTGTTCTGGCTTGCTCATCATAAAAAAGTACATAGAAAAATGATTTATATTTAACCACTTTATATCATTCAAAGTTTGGTTGCACATGTGCACAGGAACCCTTTAAAGAGCTTACTTAAAGCGGCAATCTTTACAGAATCTCAGTTTTTACAAAATGTCACCATAGTTCATTTTTTATTAATGTTGGTGTGACAATTCACATAGGTGGCCAGCATGCACAGAATCTACGGTACCTGAACAGAACCTATATCTACCACCTAACAAATGGGAAAGGGTTGTTCTGTTTTTGGAGTTTTCAATCATGCACGACTATTAACACCACAAGCTCCAGAGCGATACGCTTTTCATTCCATACAATATATTTATTTATGGATGGCTGGGGAATATGACCCATAGGTGGAGCTTCAACTTAATGTGTGGGCTAACCTGCTGTAAGCTACAAAGGTAAATGTTTGGAGCCAATACAAAAAGTTTAACATTTATTCCATCTTCTCTGTCTGCTGAAATATTTCTTGTGTAATGTATGCAACTTTTAAAAGGGTTGCAGGGCCTGTGGTCAGACTGAATTCCTCCTTTCATGTTCCATGGGCATTTAAAAAATTGCTATAACGTTTAAAAGAGAAGAAAAAAAAAAATCTATGTTAGCATGTATTCTATAGTAATATGCAGTCACTATCTTCATTAAACAAAAAATCCTGGCATAATCCACAAGTCAGGCACCTAGTGAATACCAAAACAGGAGACACAAGCAAAATGACTGCCGGAGGATATCGCATGTAGCTGAGCCTATAGTATGCCTGGAAAACTCTATGTACATGACTATATATAATAAGTAGAGCCAAATCTAGATAATGGTCATAAGATACACAACAAAAGGGACTGTTCAATGCTGAAGCAGTCATACCAAGTACTGCTTGAAGTAATGTTTAACTATGGCCACTATCTTGTGTATTGGTTGTTTTTTCTCCACATACAATTCATTTTGCAGACTATTTATGCTCTCTTTTAAACCACCTCTGCAATCAACTATTTTAATATACAATGACAAACACCACTGGATAAAAACTTACCTTTCTGAGGACATCCAATTGAGGCACTCCCATGCCTCTCCTCTCCACTGTTGTCAAATTGAGACTCTGAAATAACAGCTGGGCTTTCAACTCTACTTTTCATTGGATGAGGAGACAGAGCATGCTGCTTATTACCAGTACTGTGAGCCAGTGTATCCTCACCCTCACAAACATCAGTTTTCAATACCTATAACAAAGACACTCCCTGTTAACAACATACACAAAACAATTAATACTTGATATGTTTATCAGAAGACAATGGCCTAAGAAGCGGTGGTGTAGTGTGTGGTGAAATATACATGACTAAGAAATATTCAAGCAGAAAGTTTTCAGAGGCTCTAAAAATAGATTGCGTAAAACAGCTCATAGGTAAAACCCTGCTTCAAGTAAATATAACAATATAGCTTTTTAGGAGTATCTGCTACTGGGTAATCTTAAATAGGAAACTGCAATTTTAAGAAATAAGAGCTGCCCTCTGGGATCCAAACCATAGATGTTAGGCCGCATGAGCCAATTAGACACTTTTCTGTTCTTTGCTTTCACACTTATTCCCGTTACTGTTAGAGCTGCAATATTTCTGGTCAGGTGATATCTGAGGCAGCACAAGAGAATATCATAAAATGGGGGCTTAAAGTGACACTGACACTAAAAATTTTCTTTTAAAAATGTTAACCTACATCAAGCGTTACCTATAGGTCATGTTGATTGTTTTTCGCCGATAGTTCTGCTCGTGTAAGTAATTGTCGCTTGAAGTTCAATTTCACTTTCAGTTCATGCATTAAATCTCTCTCTCTCATTAACTTGCAGCCCAAATACTTTTTCAATCTGTTTTACACTTATTAAACCAGTAAAGTGAGTTTCCCAAGGACAAAAGGCTTGGGATGAAGTTTTCATTTAGCTTGAAAAAAGGCTCTGTGTAGCCTGAAACGTCGCTTATCCAGGTCCTGCCAGTGTTCCAATAAAGGCATTTTTATTTATAGAAAAGACTTGTGGTGCTGTACTTCAATCAATATTTGTGAGAGGATTGGATGGTGGCCAGTCAGGGTACGTGCACCAGGACCCACAAATTGAAAAAATTTGGGAGCTGATTCTACAAAACAAGCAAATGAAGTTTTCATTTATACTCAATACAAAAACACTGTTAAAATACATTCCCCTAACTTTGACAGCTGTGGTTGTAAACATATTGTGAATGTTAATGGTGAGAGTTGACATCCCGACATGTTTCTTTTGGTTTTCGATTTCTGTATCTAATACACATAGCAGCAAAGAAAAATAAGGCATTCGTATTATCACAATTATGGCATGTTATTTTGCTTCATTGCCCCAGCATGATTTATTAAAATGTTCTGGTTCCAAGTAATACTAACAGCTTCTTTTAAATTAGCAGTTCTACAGGATAGCATAAAATCACCTGTAAAATCAGCTGTAATGCTTTACACATCATTCACTAAAATAGCTATATATGTATTTAAATGGGCTTTGTCTCAATATCTCCATAATGTTTATTTTAATCGTTCTAATTTAATAATTGTATTTTTCAATGTATGACACCACAGCACTAGCAAAAAAAATATTTTTTTTTATTTAGCCTTTTACATAAAAGACTTTCTGAAAACACTGTAAGAACAACCTTCCTTCAGGGATATTTACATTCCTCCATAATAAAGTCTTTAATTAAACATGCACATCGAGATGTTTGCTGATACTTGCCAAAATCACTCAATGGGCTGACCAACTTGTAAATGCTTAGACATGGGTTATTTTTCCTACTACTTCCCTTTCATCTTAATTTCCTTATTCTGTTTACAATGTCCCATTCCTGGTGGTAAGGGAAGACAGCACCTATGGGTTAAACATGTATGGTGAGTGAAAGCTGCCAATGCGGGGGGGGGGTGGAAATACAGCCGACACATTGCTGGATTCCTGCCAGGGCTGGTCGAAATGTTATAATCATCCAAACCAAAACTGAATCTAAATCTTAGTCTGTATATACAAATTAGTGAAATCCTGTCTGCACTTTCCATGTGTCTAGATACATTTGATCATATAGCGCCGCTTTGTCATATATTGTCTATATTGGTAAGACATTAAACATGAAATATAGATGAGAATGATTACATTTCAGATTTACAGTAGGTGCCGGTTGAGATTTCTTCTTAGATAAATCTTGGCAGATAATGTAAGACATCAAATTTGTCTCAAGTCTTCTCCACAGTATATGCTCAACAAAAAGTCCAGCAATCCCAAGATCAATGGGCACATTAGCATGGGTTTGAGATTACAGTATTAAAAAACTCTGAACAGTTACAAAATGTTCGCTAGTTGTACTAGCAAAGAGATCTACAGGAATGTGAAGCAACTTAAAGTGATACTGACAAAAAAAAAATAAAAAATTTCTTCATTTTTTTGATTTCTTGCCAAGGGTAATGTTAAATCTAGAGAGAATGGCAAGAGAGTAAATACATTTAACACGAAAATATATACTGGGTGGATTAGCAGTATTATTTTTCAATTTATAGCATTTGTGGGTCGGGAGTCCATATGACTGCGTAAATCTCTTAACTAGGCCAAAGGGACCCGCCCCAGTTCCGAAGGCAATCAAAATGCAAAAATATTTATATCAAAAAAGATATATGTCCGAAGGCTTTCTTAGAGTAAAAAAGTCATTTATTAATAATCACATTTAAAAAGTTTGCGGTACATACTAACCCCACAATTTGCCTAATACTTTCAAAACCCAAGAGAAGAGATGTACACATAGATCAGTCTACTGTACAGTGTAAAAATGGGTGATTACAGATTTATCACATCTGAATACGGTACAGATATATCACAACTGAATATGCTACTGATACAAATAGAGAGGCATCTTGGGAGGCCACCAGAAAACCTTATCCTTAATGAAGAACATCTACATCCTTCCAGAGACACCATCATAATAAGACAATGCATTTAAGACTGAAACACTGGGAAGGTTCAGCTGTAGTTTTCAGACTTTCCGCTAATCTTGCTGCCATGAACGATCTTTAATATAAACATATATAAAACCACAATTTTATTAGATAAACTTCTCATTTTATATTAAATGACATACATTTTTCAGATTCACCTCATTCCAAGTGCCTGATCAATCTGAACCCCCAACAAATTATAATTTGTCCTTTTTCAACTTTGCAAGATTTGAGAGATTGGATTTTGACTTGTTTTTGCTAATACACACATGCAAAGTAGGTAATATTCTGTAGTGGATTATGCATTCAGCCAAATCCTAAAATTGTGCTTTGCAAGTGTTCTTTTGTTCAGTTGTTTAAAAAGAACATGATTAGAAAAATAAAGCAGAAAAAGAAACAGACATCAAAGAAGTTATATGGATTTGGCTCATTAAGGTGAGAGTAAAATACAACCAGTGCCAAGAAATTGAGAACTTTTCAGAAAATGTAAATGGCATGGGCAGGTGCGTACTAGACCCAACCAACATTTCCAGAAAAGAGTCTACTAATTTTAGTCCATGGAAATTAAAAGGGTGTCAAACAGTTGCTTATTTACAAGCTTTTTAGGATTTTGAAACCCACGCACATTGGTTGCCATGTGTGTGCAGAATCTGCCTGGATGCTCTGCACTTCTTATTTGAGCTGTGATTGTTTTCAATCCAAAATAGTGGAACATCTCTAAGTAATAATCCGGACAGCCTTAGAAATAGAGGTTATTAACACCTTTGCCGGACAGCCTTAGAAATAGAGGTAATTAACACCTTTGTTGGAACTCTATCAATTGGCACTTAACCCCTGCATTCAGCCTGAGGCTCAGCTGTCTTCTAGTAGAAGGATATGTTGCTTAACATCCTTTAGACTTTAAATAGAATAAAGGGCATTGCCATCTTTACAAACCTGCTAGGAAACTGATTTGTCAGCATTGGTCCAGAACACAGCATTTTTAGCATTAGAATGCAAACTACTTTGCAGATTGATGCATACTCCTATACTGTTAACTGTAATCCAAAACACATTCTAAGCACTGAACCTTCAGTTATATTGTCCAGTCTTGTACAATCAACTTCTGACCAAGCACTACTAGCTAGTGTCATGATCATCAATATCCATGCTACGTTTCTTATATCATTATATATTGTTTTGTTTTTAAAAACAAATTTTACCATGGAGTAGTATTTAGGTATAAGGAAGATGGAAGGATGGTGAGAAGTGTAAAGGTCAGGTAAAAGAAGGATAACACAAAAAAAAAATCAAAAAAAGAAGAGAAGTTTGTCAGCAAAAAAATTCTCTCCTCCTGCAAATATCTTTTTTAAGCAGACGTCAGAGAATAAGGGAGGAATATAATAAAAGTCAGTAATGGAAAAAATATTTGCATTGCGAAAAGTTATGTCGTTGTGCGAACAAATTTGCCTTTTCGCAAATTTATTTAAATTTTGCGAACCTGGAACCTGTTTAGCGACCACTTCAGACAGGGGAAGAAGGTTTGCAAATGTTATAGTTTGCACCAGTGCGCAGTGAATTTAAAACTTCTAACTGAAAAAGTTATGTTGTTTGCTCTTTGCGACTTTTATTACATTCCTCCATAAATGTAATGTCAGGTCACATCTCTGTTCTCCTTCTTCAAAGTTCCTGCAGCACCAGGCAAATGCTCAACAATTTTTTAAACTTACCGTCACTTCCATTAGCAAAGTATGTTTATGTCTGAAGGTTATTTATCCATGTTTTCCACATTTTCAAAGGCAGTCTTATTCTTTAGAAGGGTGCATTCCATATTAAATTGTTTGAGCCAAAAAAGGTTACATTCTTGTGTCAATGATGTCAAACTTTTTGGAAAGCTAAAGCTTACCAAGCAGCAGTTGAGAGCGGCTGTAATAGTCCAGTCACAAGCTTATACTATGGTGTTTAAGTGACAGTATAGATATTAAGTTAACTGAAGCAGGGAACAGCACTATACATTTACACTCTTTATTAACCATTATTGCTTTCCTGATTTATGCTCCTACCTACTTCAGCACCAAGCTAGACAGTTACCGTTAGCTGAAGATGCTCTGTGGGGGGAGGCAAATCCACTACCAGACAAATCCCACATTTTCACATTTGTTATGTAGGCGGCAGCATGGTGATTGTAAAAGCACATACCAGTATCTTCAGCTAACAGATAGGAGTAGGCAAGAAGCACCCTAAAGAAAACCATTTTAATTCTTAGAACCCCAAAGAAAGAAAGAAATTTAACCTAAACAAAGCAAAAACATGTCCAATAGCTTTTATTATTTGTGAAAATCTTTATCCGGGCTGCAGGCTTTTCACAGAATTAGCAGCATGCATGTCATGACTGTTGGGTCTGTTGATTTTCTATTACTAGCAAATTATTTGCCATGTACAAATATAATTTCTACCCAAAACAGTGATCAGGTTTGTGATGTCGGACTGCTATTATTCTGAACACAACTGTATGTAAGCTGAGCCTTTTCTCCTTTGAATGGCTGCCGCCACATTCCATTTTTTTTTATGTTACTGTTCCTTTGACTAAGCGCAAATGAAAAATATTTATCACTGTACAGATATTGTTTTTTACTTTAACATTTTATTTTATATCCCCCCACATTGGAAATTGCAGGTTGGGATACTAGCTTTAGAAGAGGTAAAATGCCTTTTTTTTATAACCAATTGGCATATGAATTAGGAATGTATTCTAGGAGTAAATGGTAACCAATACCTATGGTTTGTAATCATAAGACTATACTCTGCAAAATGCAACATTCTTTTAAAGGAAAACTATACCCCCAAGATGAAGACTTAAGCAACAGATAGTTTACATCATATTAAGTGGCATATTAAAGAATCTTACCAAACTGGTCTATATATTTAAGTACAACTCTTGCCTTGATCCACCATG
This sequence comes from Xenopus petersii, assembly GCA_038501925.1. Classification (NCBI taxonomy): domain Eukaryota; kingdom Metazoa; phylum Chordata; class Amphibia; order Anura; family Pipidae; genus Xenopus; species Xenopus petersii. Next base: position 57,429,223 of record CM076681.1, read on the forward strand.
TGTGCTGCCTCAGAGATCACCTGACCAGAAATACTGCAACTCTTAACTGTAACAGGAAGAAATGTTAATTCAAAAGGCAGAACTATGTCTGTTAATTGGCTCATGTGACCTAAGTATGGTTTGTTGGTATGTTTGTGTGCACAGTGAATCGTACAATCCCAGGGTGCGGCCCTTATTTTTTAAAATGGCAATTTTCTATTTATGATTACCCAATGGCAGATACCACTAAAAAAGTAGGTTGTTATGAAAATGGTTTATTTACACGTGAGCTGTTTGATGCAATATCTTTTTTATAGAGACCTACATTGTTTGGGGCTCACAGTTTTCCTTTAATACTCTTTGAAGTTCAAATTAACTGTGCAATTTCTTTTAAATAGATTTCCATTTCCTTTCATTACCATTATGCTTTACATGTCTTCTCCACAAATAAGGAATAATTTAGAGTAGTTGTCGCCTGAATAATAATGTTCACTTCACCATTCCAGGTCACTTAGAGTTTAGGATAGTAAATTGCAGATGGAAAGTGGCCAAATGTCTTTTAAGATCACAAAACACACTGGGCAAAGGCTGAAGCTGAATGCTCTGCCAGTAAGGTCTTCATTCCCATGCTGAGGTCCTTATACAACACATAAATTAAACCAGTGCCACCCTTGATCTTGAGTTATGTGATGCACACAGCAGTTGGCTTGGAGAAGTGTTAAGTTCCTAAGCCCAGTGGCATCTGGATAAAGCTTTTTCAGAATGTCTTTTTTTAATACACCAATCAAATCCTGCCTCTAGCACAGTAACCAGCATCCTGTTCTCTGTAAACCGAATGGGAAGCAACCAGCAAGGATAGAATTAATATCCAATATCATTGCAACACCGAGCTACTAAGCTGAAAGTTACAGAAATAGTTTACAATTATCCTTCTGCTTGTGACACTTTTCTGTGTACTCCATAATTCTCCTTCTGCTTGCGACACTTTTCTGTGTACTCCATAATTCATACAATAATTATATCCAGCATTTTATTGCAAAATAATGCACCAGTCTAAATTAAGAAACAGTGATTAAACAGACAGCTGATTAAATGAACAAGCATGGAAGACATACAGAGTTATATTCTACTGGGTTAAAGTACATGGGTAGCTAAAAACTCTGAAATTAAACTTCCATGTCTTTGCTGAATGAAATAGTTTAAAATGTGTGCTACATGGTGCGGTTCTTTTACCAGTAACTAAAACAGTCCATACACATCAATATCCATTTGTCGGGCAAAGATCCACTTGAGTGATGACCTAGCTAAATTTGTCCTGTCATGTTTTAAAAATCATTTGCTCTGTAAAAAGCATTCAAAGGAAATATGTTTCCCCTAAGAACAATAACTTATATTAATAAATGTTATTCAGGAGCTGGATTTGGTGGAAAAAGTTCTACATAAACAATGAATGAACTGCGCACAATTTTGAGGATTTATGTATAGAAAGGTGTTTAACTGCAGCAGTGAAGTTACAACAAATCAGATCTGTCAGTATTGCCATTGACATGGTTATGCCAACATCTTCACATGGTTATCATAAACTTCTTAAAATATTTTTATGCTTACGTAGAAGCAGACGTATCAATCAGTGTGGGCAATCACTGCAGATATTTGCAGTGAGCAAACCATTTCACTAGGGGACAGCAATGTAATCCCAGCTAATTTTCCTTTCACCATTTTAAAAAAGCCTGCAAAGTACCTGGAAAGTAGCCATGCATTAGATATGAATAGTAATGCTGATACAACCAACTACTACATATGTTTCTTATGAAAAATTAAGCAAAGAATTAAGTTGAAGTTAACTTGAAACTTTTATACATGGTTTATCTTCTCCTAGTTAAATGTCATCTCTTTATAGATTAAATTATCTTGGCAAGGTTCTCCGTGATAAAAGGTTACAGCATTATTTTGCTCCATTATTTAGGTTTATTAGAGACTTCCTTAATTAACAGCCCACAGGACAGGCAACATCAACTACAATGGTCAGTAAACCCTAGTCGTCTATGTTCAGAACATTCCTTTGATGCCCACACAACAAGTTACTGGCATCCAGGGGTACTGTGGGAAAACATATTAAGTTACAATTGCTGGCAGTGGGAAATCTTGTATAGTTGAGGTCTAAAGGTTACAAAATCAAGATCAAAGACCAGCTGCATAAATGTAAAGTTATTTTTCATAATCCACAGCTGTCGTTTAGCAGTGCAACAGTGTTTTGCAAAATTATTGAAAAGTTAAAAATTCACTTTACAAAAAACACACATTGGTAAACATTGGTTTGCAAGTATTTTTCCTCCTATACTGGTGGCAATACACATGTGATGATTTTGGTCATCTAGCCAGGTCGTGGTTTAAGGGGCAGGTCGTGATTTAAAAGGGGCGGTGGCACGTCGCATAGATGGCCAGAAGTAACAGAATAGTTACGTTTCCAGCAAATTTGGTGTAGGCCAAGGGCTTTTGTTAAGGGTATTTCAAATTTACTGGCAACTACATTGCCAGTAAATTTCTAATAAAGGCCCCGGCCTAGCTGGCAGCTGGTGGCAACCCTAAGCCACTGGTTTGTCTCTGGTAGTGGCAGTGATACATAGCAGTTGATGGTTCAGGGCATTTACAAGGTCATATTCTCACAAGGGTGTCCAGATTGTTGGCAGTGTTGCTTAAAATGGAATTTAGTTGGAGGTTTCAATTGGGGGCACATTTACTATGGGGCGAATATCGAGGGTTAATTAACCCTCGATATTCGACCATCGAAGTAAAATCCTTCGACTTTGAATATCAAAGTCAAAGTATTTACCGCATTTCCTGCGATCGAACGATCTGAAGAAAAATTGTTCGATCGAAAGATTAAATCCTTCGAATCGTTCGATTTTACTTCAACGGTTTTCCTTCGAATTCCAAATTGGCTACAAAGCCTATGGGAACCTTCCCCATAGGCTAACATTGATGATCAGTAGGTTTTAGGTGGCGAAGTAGGTTGTCAAAGTTTTTTTTAAAGAGACAGTACTTCGACTATCGAATGGTCAAATAGTCGAACGATTTTTAGTTCGAATCGTTCGAGTCGTAGTCGAAGGTCGAAGTAGCCAAAAAAATACTTCGAAATTCTAAGTATTTTTTATTCTAATCCTTCACTCGAGGTAAGTAAATGTGCCCCTAAGTGTCTGAAGGAAGTCAAAAATCCCACCATGTGGAATAAAATGTTCCTCTCCCTTCTGACTTTTTCCTGTACCCGTTGTTTCTTTTGCCATTAATATGATGGAATATGTTTCTCATTTGTATTCCCTATTTATTGCATTTATTCAAAGGTTTTTCTCTAATGAGGAAGTAACTAAATTGTGCATTGGTTATGTGATCATCAATAAGGATCTATGAAAGAATTTCAGTTTGCAATTCAATATTGTGCAAGCATATGATTAAATTAATGCTAAGGAGCTCCCAGCAATGATAGGAATCTCTAACAAAGAATTGCTGCAGTGTTTTACCTGGCCACTCCCAACACTCAAATATTCTTAAATGGAACCTGTTGGGCAAAAATATTATCCCCAACCAAACAGAGGCCGTATTCCAGGTGGGGATAAAATGAACCGTCGCCAGTGCTAGGCCACTCACATCAGGAGGGAACTCTTGGTACCCAAGTTTTACGTTTCTGTTCTATTTTTATTTCATCTGCGATTATTTGCAAATTTCAGTCTGACTTTTTTATGGCAGGCTAGGAGGAAGGGGGTTCTTCCTTTCATGCAGGGGTGATTTTGGGGGGGGGGCTGCTGCCGCCTGAGGCAGCTACCCAGATGACACCCCCCCTCCCACTGCACGCTTAAAAATCAGCGTCTGAGTACGTCAAAGAGGGGGTTGCATTGCTAGCGCATTGAGGGCAATGGCGCTGTCTGCACTGGTGGAGCCAAATGTCCGGGTTAAAACCCGAAATGCGTCTCTTAAAGTTACAAGAGGCGGCTTTTTGCCGCCCCTTGTAACGTGCCGCTTGCTGCTGCCTGAGGCAAGGTCCTCACCTTACCTAATGGCAGGAGCGCCCTGCTTTCATGGAAGACTTTTAGGCCATGATGATGTCTCCATCTCATTCACCAGTTCATTTGCTTTCAAGTGGAGCTGTCATGCTAAGAAATAATTCCAATTTTTTTTCTATCATGCTAGTTGAACAGAATAAACTTTACTTATTATTTACTTTACACTATATTTATTATTTAAATTTAGTTTCCTTCAGTCTTGGAATTACACAATCACAGCAAGTAGGCAGGAGCCATTTTGTGAACACTGTTATTAAAAAAAATTGTGTATCACCCCAAAATGTTGTGTATGCACCAGAATGGGAGACCTAATGCCCATGCGCAGTGCCCTACACAATTAAAGAGCCTGAGGAGGGAAGGGGAAATTTGAGGAGGGCATGGTAGAAGCAAGTCTATCCCTGCACTAATGAAGCAATGCAACAGATCCAGGGTCGGAGTGGGGGGCCCTGCTTGCCTGCCCCCTACTGAGGCACTCTTCGGCGCGCACACACGCATTAAGGTGTGAACGACGCATGCGCAAACTGCGCCACCGGCGCGCATTACCAATGGCTTGTGGAAAATATGCAATATAATATGGATTATGAAGTTTATCAAGTAAAGGTGACATATGAAACTAGCAACAGGTCTAGCCCCATGTCGAATTTCAAAATGAAATCTTAAAAAAAAAAAACTGCTTTTTTGAAAAGCATTTTTCAGTGCAGGATTTTGCTACAGCAGCAGAGGTACATTTAAAAAAAAAGAGAAATATAAAAAAAGGGGGAGGGAATATTAAAGAAATTATACAAACTTTGGTAACAAAAACTGAGGAAGGGGCAATTTAGGAATTGAATCAAAATTCACAATTACCTTATCAAGTAAGAACTCAATACTCCATTATAACCGTTTTCATCAACAACATTTTCAAGAACTTATCAAGATCTATAGTAGGGTCTCCTTTTAGATGATACTATTAAAACAGAGATGCTAGTGTACCACCAGTGACGGAACGAGGTGGGGTGGCTCTGGGGCGGGCCATGCAGCCGGGCCCCCGCCCCCCACCCTCGTCCGTGCGGTGCTGCAGCCGACTCCAGCCAGCGTGACTGCCGGGGCCCTGTGGGGGTGCGGGCCCTGGCACAGTTGCACCCCCTACTCCCCCGGTAGTTACGCCACTGTGTACCACATAAACTAGATATCCAATGACTGGAAACAAAAGACAGCCAATACATAATTTACACATTACCCAATGCTGTAGGATTTCAATTATAATAATTCATATAAAAGCCTAAAAATCCAGGAGGACAGAGCCATGGCAGAAATTATATAGTATTCCAAAATTACCTTTACCACCCTAGTTGATACAATCAGAGCTTGTGACTATACTGACATTTTTGCCATTTTTAAATGATAATGCTTTTACACACTCAGCCTGATGAGTGAGCTTGTCAGATCTATTCAAAATTGTCCAGCAGAACAAAAGGCATAATGATGCCAACACCCCTTATACAGAAAATCTCAGGTTCCATGCATTCTGGATAACAGATCTCTGTTACTGTGTTTAGCCTTGTTTCTTAGCATCCAGTCACCAAATGTTGCTGTACAACTCCCAGTATATATTAATCAGCATATAATAAAGAATGGTGTAATCCAGTAACATTAATGTACCCAAGTCAACACACAATACAAAGGGTTCTGCAGGCTACAAATGAACTTATGAGGGATGTCCATGCTAAAGGTAAACCTGCTTAAGTCTAACTTTGGCTCGTTCCAGTTGGCCACAGTCACATCATATCATGTGATAACTTCTGCAGGCTATGTAAAATGTTATTACACCACAATAAATAAGGACAGAAGAGAATGGGGTGGGGGGGTTGCTTACAACCTGATTGAACCAACGGCAGTTAAGACATCAACTTCACACTCCTCAAAGCAACTTCATATAAGCATAAGATAACAGTTAAAAATACATTCAGCCCATCATATTTCCATTATTCTAATACAAAGAAAAGCTCATATAGTAACCCTAACACCAAATAAATATTTGTGTTTTTTTGAGTATTGTTGCTTTATCATGAAGTCTACACAGAAATCATAATAGAATAAATATGCATTTTCCACTTTTTTGAGTAGTACAGTCAGAACCAGACTTCAAGGGCCTCAATTGGCCCATTCACTTTCCATTCTTGTTTCCTTTTGATTATATTAAAGATGTAAAGTCCTTTTTTTCCATAAAATTTATTTATTTTGGTTGCATTTATTTTTTATGGTTTCAACTTGCATATTTAGTTTGCTTAAGAGCACAATGTTCTCTAGAGGTCTTCTCACAAATTATAAAATCTAATCTTGTCCTCTAGAAGTTTTTCAAGAAGCAGTTAGTTTCTAAATATATTAATTGCTTAAGCAAATCTTAGAAATGCAATAGAAAATGATTATACATATATTTTTCATCTATTACTGGAAATGTAGATTAATTTAATATATTGAAATAAATTGTTACTGATAAGAGAACAGGTACCAAAGAGTCTCATCTAGGTAGCTGGTATTGCTTTTGTTATAATAGCCCAAGGCCAATATGCTGCTTCTCAAAGTGGGAACTATGCCAATTTCAGCTCACTGAAATAAGAAATGTTCTAAATGTGCTCAATTTAAAGTTATGTACTGTTTGCACTGTGCAGTCTTTTTTCATGCAAGAAATGGAGTCATATTTGATGGACAGTTAAGTCTAACAAAGCTTTTTTTTGGGGGGGGGTCCTTTTACCAAAAAAATATTAGAGCTCACTCTTTCAAAATAGCGGACTGAGAATGAAATCAGTTATTTTGTCAGTTTTTGTTAAGAGTATGTTATAGAGTAAGTAAGCTTTAATATATTTGTAAGGCAAAGTGTCTAATACTTCTTGTGGGGGCTCAATCAGTTACCCTAGATAACTCCTACTTAGTTTCCTGGTTGCTCCAGAACGCTTCATTTCAGTTAGATGCGCGTGTCAAGTACTATGACCAAAGGTTGCATGATAACAGAGTGATCATTAAGGCCTGCGTTACTTTGGAGTCAAACTACTTACAATAAGCCCATGTAAATATAAAGTCCAGCAGCGCTCACTCCGCCAGCGTTCAACCGGACTTCTTTGCAAAGTTGATGGTGACAGAGAATTGCCAAACGGATTACTGTGTGCATTGTCCCACTGTCCCACTACCATGTGCAGAGGGTGCTGTGTGATATTGCCATCACTGTTAATCTTTCGTATAACCAACAGAGGGTGCTGTGTGATATTGCCATCACTGTTATTCTTTCATATAACCAACAGAGGGCGCTTTGTGATATTGCAGTCACTGTTATTCTTTCATATAACCAACAGATGGCGCTGTGTGATATTGCAGTCACTGTTATTCTTTCATATAACCAACAGATGGCGCTGTGTGATATTGCAGTCACTGTTATTCTTTCATATAACCAACAGATGGCGCTGAGTGATATTGCAGTCACTGTTATTCTTTCATATAACCAACATAGGGCGCACTGTTATTCTTTGATATAACCAACAGATGGCGCTGTGTGATATTGCAGTCACTGTTATTCTTTCATATAACCAACAGATGGCGCTGTGTAATATTGCAGTCACTGTTATTCTTTCATATAACCAACAGAGGGCGCACTGTAATTCTTTCATATATTGTGGGATATTGCAGTCTCTCCCCAAGTGAACTGTTGGTATAGGAATGATTAAAAGTCACTGCAATCTCAGCTACTGCCCGCTGACCCGAGTATAAGCCGAGGTAGACTTTTTCAGCACAATTTGGATGCTGAAAAACTCGGCTTATACTCGGGTATATACTGTAAAAATACACACACACACATAAAATATAAAGGGTATTTCCTCTATACAAAATATGAAGACAAGCACCAAATACCATCACAGAGACAAGGTCTATAAAACTTAGTCAAGGCCATTTTAAGGTGAAAAAAGGAATGCTTTTATGCATCTATAAGCAGAGAACAACTACAAATATCATGCTTAAGAACAGTGGCATAACTAGATATTACTGAGCCCCACAGCAAATTATTTTTCTGGGCCCCAAAATGTTTAGAGGCTGACTTGTTTTATCAGTATTTATTGAACCTGTATATGAATTAGAGCCTCATGTGCCCCCTATATCTCCTGGGCACCACTGCAGCAGCAGGGTCTGCTTCCTCTATAGTTTGCCCCTGCTTAAGAATTCAGACTCCTAATAGCTTATTAAGAAACATCATGACACTCAGACAGATTGCATAGCAAAACAAAGTTGTAAAAATGCAACAAACCTTATTTCAGCATGCCAGGCTATGCCTTCTATTTAATCAGAGAACATGCAGTTCCAAAGGTTCAGCCAATAGTAGTATTAAGAGGATGGGTAAATGTAAACCAAACATTGCTAGGGTTTCGTTGCTGGAGCTTACTTTTCATTACACTTTTTAACTGTAAAAAAGATGAGCTATTGCATGACGCAGATGTGGGAAGAAAAGAATTTGCAAAGCCTGTGATCTGCAATAAACTCCGCTAGTAGTAACATTTCAGGCGCCACAAAGAGCCATGTCAGGTGATAAGAGGAAGTCTTACTGTCAGATTAAATGGGAAACAAACTAGATTAAAAACGGAGGATTATGTTAAATACAATTAAAGGGTATGTAACGGCAAAAAAATAAAATCAAATTTTTACTTTCTTTAATGAAAAAGAAACATATCTCCAATATACTTTAATTAAAAAATGTCTACCGTTTTTATAAGAAACCTGACTGTATGCAGTGAAATTCTCCCTTCATTTACTTGCTCTGATTGCTTCAAATAGGAAACTTCAGACTGTCCCTAACTGTTCTGCAGGGAAACGATGCTACTTTCAAATAGCAGGGGGAGAGCGACTTCCCAGAACTCGAGCAGCTTTGTTTGTTTCCCTGTAGAACAGCCGGCAACTTTGTAGAGATTCATATCTGCAGCAATCAGAGCAAGTAAAAGAAGGGGGAATTTCACTGCATACAGTCAGGTTTCTTATAAAAACTGTACAGATCTTTTAATTAAAGTATATTGGGATAGGTTTCTTTTTCAGTTAATAAAGTAAAAATTGTATTTTATTTTTGCCTCTTTAATGTTTCCAACTCCAGCTGCAGGGACAAAGATGATGGAGCCATATAAACTGGGATTCTATTTGGAGTACTGTTTTGCTGCAGCCACTGATTCTGGAGAGTTGGAGAAAATTTGTACTATACAACGCAAAAACTATAAAATCCACATTAGATTACATGACAACACAATCATATATTATGATTATTAATAGGTCTTGCTGCATCTGCTTTGATGGCAGATATTATTTGACTTGTGGTGTTAATTTATGGTGAATAATTTATGACAATCCCTAAGTTTAGCCTCCCAACTAAAGCCTAGACCACACGGAGCATGTGCATGGTTTTGGTCTTGTAAAAATGTTTAACAAAGTTACAAGATGGTGACCCCCTGTGGCCAACTTTGAAAGCATAAATCATTTGTTTTATTAGGCTTGTGGTGCAGTAAGGTCATGTTTATGTTTAGTATACAAAATGCAGCATTTCTAGCATTATTCTATTTTAGACTTTAGTTTCCCTTTAAGTTTAGACTCTGTATATCTGACACTTTCCAAAAAAGTATATCCTAAATTAAAAAAAAACAAACAGATGCTACATACAAAATGGACCTGAAAGTAATATTTGACGTTCAAATGAACACGATTTCCAGCTATAATACTCCAAAATTTTGAAGAATAAAACATACGCAAAATGACTGCATGGTATAACAAGCATAGATTCCATTTATCAGATCAGCAAAGCCTAGCAGTAAGATGCTTGAATAGTTTTTATAATTGAACCTTGTGAATCAATTTTAAAATTGAACTTTGTGAATCATAAAATTCTAAGGTTTTAGCAGTGGGAGCCATAAGGACAAACCACTATTTGCAAAGCACTAAACTGTTATTGCACTGCGAATTTTTGAATTTGTCCACTTTTAATAAGTGCTTGAATGTGTCGAAATCTTCTGGAGCAAACATAAAACTTGTTCAGTAAGAAGTTTTATTACATTCATTGCACACTGGCGCAATCTATAAAATTTACAAACCTCCCACTGTCGGAAGAGGTCGCTAAGCAGTTTCCGGGTTCGCAAAAGCTATATTTAATTCACACAAAGGAATTTTTTTTTTTTTACTACAATGTATTTGTTTAAATTCAATTTTATTCAGAGACTCAAATTAACTGGGTTACAATGAATCTCTATTGCCAAAAAAATAAAAGGTCTTTTAACTTTTCTAAAATTTCCATGGTGCAGTAAAACGTTTTCAAATTAAGAAGAAATCAGAGGCCTGCTCACACAAGGGTTAAAAAAAATGAAAGACCCTATGACGTAAGGGAGGATTGTTATCTCAGCAACTAACAACGCAGATATGTACGTATTGCTGCACCTGTTTAGATGCTGTAAGCTGCTTCTCACCCATCCTCCACACTCCAATGGTGAAAGTCCTTCTGATTCTCTTAAGTGGGCCCCTCTAGGGTTCAGTTCACATTCCTGCGCACACTGTAATGAATCAGCTAAGAGCACGTGCAGCTTGTGAAAATGTAAAGTCTTTAATTTCTTAAGTTTCCAGTACAATGCAAATGACCAACTGCTTTGTTACACCACATCCTAGTAGCATGCATGCTAAAAAGGAAAGCAGAGTAAGATAAGGCTTTAGAAAGGAGGTTCTTGTCTGATGCTAGCAATATTAACACTTAAGGGCAATCACACATACACATGGAATACAATTCTACAAAAACTATAACGCAGTCTGGGGCTGGAGGTAGTGTCTTCCAATTCTTCTTACAGGTGTAATTTTGTTTTGTCATTTGGAGTTCGCTGGTTTGTTATTGGTCATATCACAAAAGCAGACTGATGTTATTTAAAAGCAACGTCAGAAATGCAATTGTTTCCACTTATCTTAAACTCATTTAATTATCGATAGAATGGGTATAGAAGAGTATAATGTTAAGATAAGATAAATTATAGTGTTGTGTAGATTGATTTGCTTATTATTACCATATTATATTAACATGCCACATCTAGCGTAATATGTTTGTATTTCTGTGATAAAACATGGATTAGCATGAGTATTTGCCAATCCACCCCCTAACTATGGCTGCTTTATTACCATTGGAGAGCTTGGCACAATGGTATACCAACATTAAATACTTGAAGTTAATAATCGCTCGAGCACCTGCAGCAAGTGATGGGAATGTTTAGATTTACTCACTATGCAGAAAAGGGGCCATCTTGAGTTTGGTGATGTCATGAACAACAACACCATTAAGCCTCCCAGCTGTTTAATGGTATAAATCTCCATTAGATTATCTTTTCACACAACAGCTGTACCCAGAAGGTGAACCTGGTATCAGTGAAAAGTCATGATTCACACAAGCAAATCAACTCAGCTGCAAAACTGCTGCCCTTTTTTATCTTCTCTGTGCATTTGCCAATTTATTTCTATCACAAAAATAAAAGAGAGCTTGTCATTTTACTGGAATAAACATTCCTCTCTTGCACACTGTCTCCCCGTGCGTTAAATATGATGCAAAAAAACAAGCAGATTGAATTGAAGAGAGAGAGAGAGAGAGAGAGAGAGAGAGAGAGAGAGAGAGAGAGAGAGAGAGAGAGAATTTAATAATATGTCCAATGGTACCTGCACTCCAACCACTTATGCTTTCACGGGTGCTTGGTCAAAAACGTATTGTATAATTATATATGTGTATATGTATATATGTGTATATGTATATATATATATATATATATATATATATATATATATATATATATATATATATATATATATATACATATACACATATATACACACACACACATATATTTGATATTTGGATCATTTTAGATGCAGGCAAACTGTGTTTATTCCACTCAACATTTCGATCTCACACGGGATCTTCATCAGGAGATTGCCTGTAATCTCCTGACGAAGATCCCCGTGTGGGAATCAAACGTTTAGTGGAATAAACACAGTTTGTCTGCATCCAAAATGATCCCGTGAGTGTCGCTCTTTGTGCAAATATCTTTTATTTACGGCTGGCACCTGGGTCTTCACCAAGTAAACGAGTGCACCTTTGGAACTGTTTATATATATATATATATATATATATATATATATATATATATATATATATATATATATATATATATATATATATATATATATATATATATATATATATATATATATATATATATATTCATATTTATTGGAAAAAAAATACTTCAAGACTTCAAGCCTTCTAATAAATAGTATGTCTGTAAATAGTGTGCAATGTGAAACCACAGCATATATATAATAAAAAATAAATCAGACAATAAACAACATATTAAGATATGAGATGCATCTTTTTTTATCTATTTCTATTATAACTGTAATTTCCCTTTAAATAGTAAAATATATCATGTAAGTAACCAGAAAACAAAGTGCTCGAAATTCACGAAGAGATAATGTTATGACAAAATGGACTTGTAGGCACAGTATCGAGGTAATACAAGGTACATTTCAAATAAAATACATGGGAAAAATAAATTCGATTATAAAGATGAACTCCACACAAATTAAGTTATATGAGAATTTCCTCTTATTAACAAGATTTCCAGGAATATAGCACGATCAAAGACTTTTTTCAGTTTTCTCCTGATTTCTGAAAAAGGGTTGACAAAAAAAAAAAGGATAAAAAAAAAAGAAAACACACAACATAAGTAGCACTGACCACAAGATCATACCCCAACCCTAATAGTTGGCTGCCATTTACTGGAACTTAATACTATTTATATTTATAAAAATAAAAAAAAAATAGTAATTTTGTGCGTAATTACCTGAATTTGCAAGACTCTGTGTCATTGCTTTTCTCATGTATATAATTACAGTTACAAACATCCTTAATGCAGAAAGTGATCTCATAATTAATGAAGACAGGGTTTTCCTGTCTAAGTCAGCAATTCTAGGAAAGGGCCCTGGAGTCTGTATGTCCCTTTGTAGGAAATCATCTCTGTTCCTGCCTTTCCTTTGTCCCAGGAAGGTGTGGTAGCCCACGCTTATCTAGGACAACTAGGGAACACCCCATGGGAAAAAAAAGCAATGATGGCTTTGCAGCACAGAGGTCCAGGAAAGCAGCAACAGGATTTAGCTATTTCTATTACACTGAAGGTTTGAGAAAGCGCAACTATATGCATCCTGACAGGAAGCACTTCTGATAAGATAGAGAGCAAAATCTATGAGCTACATTACTCATGATATTTTTTGGTGTATGTATCAACGTGTTATGCTGCAGACTGGCAAGGCTTCCTTGTTCAATGTAAATGTGCATCATCACAAAGGTGGGGGACATGGTCTCTAGAAGTTCTCACATATTAGCCATTTGTTTTGGGAGAAGAAGTGGTGTGAATTCTCTATACTATGTGAACATTCTCCAGTTGATGTTGTGAGAATGGTCTTTATCAAAGAGACTTAAAACGCTATTTGATAAGATAGGCGCTTACAATAACATAGGGATGGGAGGACATTATCACACAATGGAGAAAGGATAACTTAGTAACCCATATATCTATTAAATTAAAATAAACCTATAAAGATGAAAGAGTGCTTCCATTTATTACCCTGAAAATACACTAAGGCTGATTTAAAAATTTGTGCATATTTACAGTTGAGCAGCGAGCCATGGCAACCAATTAAATGTTTCCATTCAATCTTCACTATCACCGGCTAGCATGGCAAAGCTGATTACTAACTGGTTATGACCAATATAAACATCAAAAATATTTACAGGAGTAGAATATATCTGGTGTATTGGAGAACCACAATTTAAACTTACAAATATGCCCCTGTATGTTGCACAAAGAATGAATTATCAAATGGTTAAATGCTCCAAATGAAATACTCAACTTTCAACTGTATTATGCATTACACAGCAGGTTGGACCTAGGCAGGCATACAGAAGAAAAAAAGTGGGGGGACTGGACTTTTGTTTTCCCTTCATAAATAAAAGCATTCAGTTTGTATGAGAATTATTCACCCATGCCCCCTCTTATTAGATAAAGCTGCTAATTAGGGTCAAACTGAAAATTCAGATTTTCAAGTTTTTTTATTGGCAAAACTGTCAAATTTGACTAGGGAATTGTTAAAATTCGATTCAAGTTTTTTTTAAATATTCTAAATCAGTTTTCAAGATTTATATCAAGAACTCAAACATGACTATTCGCCACCTAAAACCTGCAGAATAAAACCCACCTAAAACCTGAGGAATAACGGTTTTAGTCAATGGGACACCCCCTGGGATCAATTTGGAGTTGTTTGCTGCCTGAAATTCACTGGGGTTTTTTTTTTTTCACGTTTTCGGGTCATTCACCCAAATTTAGAAAATTCAATTTTTCTTTTTATATAAATTTTGATTGGTCAAATATTGAGTACATGGAATGGGAGTTTTAAAAAACTCGAATTCGAAATTCGACCCTTGATAAATCTGACCTCTAATGTCAGTAATAAAATCCTACTATAGAAGAGCTACTGATACAGCATGCTCATATTACATACAGTGAGGAAGGAGATGCATGCAAGAGGATTGGCTCAATACCCCTGGCCAGCAGCAGTTATCTGCCTACTCTGTGGTACCAATACTCTCAAGCAAGTCTCTATGATTATATTCTAAAGTGTGCCACTGCTAATATAGCAGGTTACACAGCAGATAGCATAAAAGCTCTGTAGAACTTATATAATGGTGTTATCTGTTATCCACTATTTAACCTGTGCCATATAGCCTTTTTTTTTTTCAATTTCCACCATTGTTACACAGCAGCTTGTTTATATGAACTATAGTAGGGTTCATGAAGCAAACATCAGTTTTACCAGTGCAGGGCAACAGTACAGGATATTTTCATTTCTCTTAAACACTTTTTTGGTGGTACTGTTCCTTTAAAGGCAAAACATCTAGGGGCCGATTCTCAAAGGGTCGAATATTGAGGGTTAATTAACCCTCGATATTCGACTGGGAATTAAAATCCTTCGACTTTGAATATCGAAGTCGAAGGATTTTAGCGCAAATAGTGCGATCGAACGATCGAAGGATTATTCCTTCGATCGAACGATAAAATCCTTAGAATCAAACGATTCGAAGGATTTTAATCCAACGATCGAAGGAATATCCTTTGATCAAAAAAAGTTAGCCAAGCCTATGGGGACCTTCCCCATAGGCTAACATTGACTTCGGTAGCTTTTAGATGGCGAACTAGCAGGTCGAAGTTTTTACTTAAAGAGACAGTACTTCGACTATCGAATTGTTGAACGATTTTTAGTTTGATTTGAAGTCGTAGTCAAAGGTCGTAGTAGCCCATTCGATGGTCGAAGTAGCCCAAAAAACACTTCGAAATTCGAAGTTTTTTTACTTCTAATCCTTCACTCGAAGTTAGTGAATCGGCACCCTACAGTATTCTCCATTTCTACAAACAATATTTAGCAATTGTACTAATGTCACATGACTTGTTAAAACGCGAGTATTATAATAATATACAAACTACTTTAAAATATTAGGGTACGATAAATCAACTTGGATCTATGTACAAATATACAAGCACATTAAATAAAAGATTCATTCAAATGTTAGATTCATTCAAGAGTTAAATTAATTCATAAAACCTACAATAAAATGCAAAAACAAGAACATTCTTAATTGGATGTGCTTTACTAAAGGAACAAAACATTCCCTGTTCCATCCAGAAAAGCATATAAACAGAACCAAAAAGTCCAATATAACCAAGTGGATACTACATTACAGCAATTAAAACAGTCATGGTATTCTTCAAGAAAAATGCAATGAGGAACACAAATGAAAACAAATATCCCTTTGAATGCTATGACTATGCTTACTGTCACTGCAAAGTATTTAGATGCTTTTCTGACCTGTAAAACTCACTATATACTTAACTATGAGAAACCACAGATAGGAATCAATTGTGTACTTTTTCCGTCATGCAAACACAAAAGTGATGCAGTCTCTATAAATAGCATGTCAAAATGAACATTGTTGGTGGATGACTGGACACGTATCAGCTCTATGCACTAATTAAATCTATAATTTAATTCAAAAACAGTTTTAGTTAGTTTGAAGGGACTATAAAGTATAAAAAAAATAAAAAATTATATATATATATATATATATATATATATATATATATATATATATATATATATACACACAGTATATATATATATATATACAGTATATATATATATATATATATATATACAGTATATATATATATATATATATATATATATATAATTATAATACTTTAAAAAAATATATATATATATATTTTTTTTTATTTATAAAAGAACGACACTCACAGGACTTGCTGAATCAATCTTCCAAAGGTTTATTTTGCTCAACATTTCTCAGCCTTCATCAGGAATCAAACAGTGCTGGAAGATTGATTCAGCAAGTCCTGTGTGCTGTTCTTCTGCATTGCTTGTGTTGATTCTTAGCTCAGGCACACTCCTGCAGTCTAGTTCAGGGATCCCCAACCTTTTGAACTATGAGCAACATTCAGAATTAAAAGGAGTTGGGGAGCAACACTAGCATGAAAAAATGTTCCTGGGCTGCAAAATAAGGGCTGTGATTGGCCATTTAGTAGCCCCTATGTGGATTGTCAACCTACATTGAAGCTCTGTTTGGTAGTACATCTGATTTTTATGCAACCAAAACTTGCCTCCAAGCCAGGAATTCAAAAATAAGCTCCTGCTTTGATGCCACTGGTAGAAACATCCAAGGGGTTGGAAGGCAACATGTTGCTCACGAGCTACTGGTTGGGAATCACTGTTCTAGTTGATAAAGGAAAAGGTCTTGTGACACAATACACAGGCAGGGACTTTGTTGGCAACAGAGAGTTTATATGTAGTATTTTCATTTTAAGTCCCTAATAAATGGTGAGAGATAAGATTCTGTAAACTGGAAGCTTTGTGGTGATTTTTTAAATACTCTAGAAATTTTTAGAAAAAAACGGATATCCTTCCAATTCCTTCTCATCTATGCACTCAAACAATTTTGTGCTCAGATTTTAAACATTTGTCTTCAGTTTTTAAAAACTATATAGACCTATTTTTTCCAACTGATCCTCCACTAGTTATGTAAATGTATTGGGGTCTTCCAACAGTTAATTGAGTAGTCACCTCCACATCTGTTCCATATGTAGTAATAAGAACTGGAGAGCATTTAAATCAAGTTTAGCGTTGATTTATTAAAGCACTACATGTTTCGGAACGGTGTGGTCCAAAAACATGTAGTGCTTTAATAAATCAACAATAAACTTGATTTAAAGACTTTCCAGTTCTTATTTTAAAAAACAATGTACTCAGAAATAATTCATACAAAAGTTTGAGTTTTCACACAAAATTCTTTGTGCGCACCACAATTTGTTGTGTGCGCTGGCTTTAAAATGTGTGCGCACACATGAGTGCCCAGCTTAGAGGGAACATTGCTGATAACTCTAGGAAGGCTTTGCAGTTTGGTATTTTAGAGGAGAAGGTCATATTTACCCATCCATTTACCATGGATTCAACAGAATGTCTTCTTTACAAAAAAATATATTGTGTCCAGATTTCTGGAGCAGTGCTTTGAAAATTTGTATTGTTTTGCTGGTACAGATATGGGACCTGTTATCCAGAATGCTCAGGACCTGAGCTTTTCCGGATAACAGATCTTACCGTAATTTGGATCTTCATACTAGAAAATCATGTAAACATTAAATAAACTCAGTAGTCTAGTTTTGCTTCCAATAAGGATTAATTATATGCTAGTTGGGATCAAGTACAAGGTTATGATTTAATTTTACAATGAAAAAGGAAAAGGTTTTTTTAAAATTTGCATTATTTGATTATAATGGAGTCTATGGGAGATGGCCTTTCTGTAATTCAGAGCTTTCTGGATAACGGATACCTGTAGTTGTTGTCACCTATAATCTCCATAAACCTATACATATGATTAGGAAATTTTTGGAGACAAGAGACAAGGGAAGTAGTTGTATTTTGTGCATTAAAAAAATATTTTGATATGCGACAGGTGCAATTTCATAAACATTATAACATATTTTGAAAGTGTAGGCTTCCCTTTAAAAATATATAATTTTCCTAGGTAAACTAAAGTCCTCCCTAAGAAAGGCCCATAAAGTGAAAGCACAAAATGTTCAAGCACTATCTGGCAATAAAAGTACCGCAAAAAGCCCAATCTAGTATCAGGAGTTAGGTCTCCTCCAGGCCTATTTATCTGCCAGCTTCTGTTTCAGGAGACAAATCTAGGAGTACAGAAAGTGCAAGCAGCCAGACAGATATTGTTTTTAGTACAAGTTTCATTTACAAATAACCTTAAAACCATTAAAAAGATTTTTTAATGCGTTATGGAAAGTTGCTTAGAATTAAACAATTTTTGAAATATGCACAAATCATTTTTGGGTGGAAGGACCCATTATACCCCCAAATAATTTACTCATTACAGATGTCATTCCTATCCACGATAGGATAAGACCATCATTTTTTATACTGGAATTTATCAGCTTTACGCCAGTAGACTGGTACCATATCAGAATAAACAATGAGAAATTCCTAAAAAGCGGCCCCTAGTAACATGGCTCCTGAATTACATATACTGAGGTACACAAATCATTAAAGGAGAAGGAAAGACAAATTAAGTAAGCTTGATCAGAAAGGTCTATATAAATATACCAGTAAACTCTCAAAGTAGTGCTGCTATGAGTTCTCTGTTAAAAGAAACACAGCATTTCATTCCTTCTATTGTGTAGACATGGACTTCTGTATCAGACTTCCTGTTTTCAGCATAAACCTCCAGAGCTAGGGCATGAGCATGCTTAGTTTGCTCTTCTTGGCTCAAGAAAACTCAAATAAATCAGGCTATGGACAGTTAAGAAGGGAATAGTTTATTGTTCATTACATATTTTTTTACCTTTGGGGTGGAAGTAAAAGCCAGCCAGCAAAGAAAAAACAGACATGGAATGAGGATAGTTTGCTTAAATAGATAATGAGCTCTATATAAACAAACCACTCCCACCTTTCATTTACTAACAATCAAATTGTGATTTTTCCACCCCACAAATCTTGAAAAATGTGTGGTTTTATATATATCTGGAAAATTTTAAATTTATAAAAACCATGAAAATCACTAATGCAAAATTTTGCCAAGTAAAAGTTGTAAAATCCATTCAGACATTGAGGTTTTCAGATGTCTTTTCATTAGGAATTGTTTGAAAAACGAGAATTTTTACAGGTTTTTAGATTTTTTTTTAGTGCATCGTTCAGCCCATTTTTTCATTCATACTTTTTATATTTGGATCTTTTATTACATTCAGTGCAATGACAGTCATGGTTTTAGAGTTTAAGGAACTGCAAAGTAGCAAAAAATTACTACTTTCATAGATATGTCCTAATAAACCTTAAAGTGGACCTGTCACCCAGACACAAAAATCTGTATAATAAAAGTCCTTTTCAAATTAAACATGAAATCCAATTTCTTTTTTTTATTAAAGCATTCATAGCTGTTGTAAGCTCATTTAAAAATTTCAGCTGTCAATCAAATATTGTCTGCCCCTCCTCTATGCCATGGGCATAGAGGCGGGGCAGACAATTACTTTCACTTTCCATTCAGCACTTCCTAGATGTCACTGCTCTCCACACATTCCCCCATTCTCTTCATCATTTAATTGTGTAGCCAGGGCATGGGGATGGACACTGTGTCCCCCATTCTGGTGCACAAACAAGATTCTGAGATGATGCAAGACTTGCCTTAATAACAGTGTCCACAAAATGGCTGCTGCCTGCTTGCTATCATTTTGAATTCCCAGACTGAAGGAAACAAGATTCAAATAATTTATATAGTGTAATTAAAGTTCATTTTGCTTGACTAATGTGATAAAATAGGATTTTGAATATTTTTTTTGGGTGACGGGTCCCCTTTAAAGTTCATTTTGCTTGACTGTGATAAAATAGGATTTTGAATAATTTTTTTAAAGTGACGGGTCCCCTTTAATTTAATGACTAAGATACCCAATTCAGTTGCTAGGTTTGCTCCTTGGGCTGGTGCTCCTTTCAGGGAAAAAACAATGCACTGGCTTGGGGATGTTTCTATCACAGTGTCAACTTATTATACTGTCTCAGTCTTCTTTAGGTTAAATGTAGACTTTCACATGTGCAGTACTGTATAATCCAGAAATTTTACTCTTCTCAGCAAGTGCAAGACTAACCAATTAAGGCCACCCTCTGAGATGTTCCTTTTTGCGTAATAAAACGTTTTATTCGCATCTATTTTGGAGTGAAGTCCAGTTTCTATGCCAGCTTACCACGGAATTCTACATGCCTTATACTACTTCCCCGAGCTGAAGGTCTGGGGCTTGAGCACCTGGACCCCCTGTTCGTATTGGTAAGTGTACCTTACCACTCACCGTTTTTGCAATATTGGATTTTCTCCTTATCCCCTACCCCAGTAAATTTCATAACCAATTAACAACTGAGAAAGAAAGCCAGGAAAGATTGCGAGATGGCGACAGAAACTACCCAAATCCAGTGAATCTTTTCACATCAAACTTGGGAACAAGATAGCAACTATTCACTGGGAGATGCCCTCTCCAAAGAATTTGAGTTTAAGGTACATGTTGAGTTTCTGTACTAAAACCCAATCCCTCCTTAGCTCCTGCCATTTAAATAAAGGAAAACATCTCATGACTGAAACTACCATTCCAGTCAGCTCAAACACGTCATTAAAATCAAGTGTTGTAGAGTTTCACTGCTGCATGAAATGGACTTCAATAGCAATTTTCAAAGCGGATTTGGTAGTCCACCAAATAATAGCAAAGAAAACTGTGCGAAGTGTAATCCTATACAATCCTTTCCCCATTACCCAGAAAAAAGAAGACACAGTGGGGGTCATTTATCAACACTAGGCAAATTTGTCCATGGGCAGTAACCCATGGCAACCAATCAAATTGCTGCATTCATTGTTCTACTTGCAGCTGGCTTCAAAAAGTTAATCACTGATTGGTTGCTATAGGTAACTGCCCATGGGCAAATTTGGCCCTCTATGCTGTGCATTTACACAAATTGAGAATTTTAGCACAAATACAGATCAAATTTATTTTAACCAGCCCACTTTTATGTATACATGGTTTGAAAGAGTGAAACATTTTGTACACACATTGGTCCAGAGATTTTGCAAGATCATTTCAGGGACAGTGACAATAGTAAAACATGTTTTAATACGTACCTTTTACAATTATTCAGGGTACAACAAATACATTGAAAATTTAACATTTTACAATTACTGTTTTTTCATAAAAACAAACATAATTCACATTGTACATAGAATTATAAAGAAATACATTTATAAAATAGAACCAACCTTCCACTGATCACGAGGAAGCAACTTCACAACAACAACATCTCCATTTAAAGCTCTGTTTCTGGAAACTACTCCATCAATAAATATGTCCCTTACACCAGCCTAAAGGGGGGTAAAAAATTGTCAGCATTATGAAGAAACAATATTTGTAATAAATGAACAAGATATTGGACAATATCTGTTATATAATCTGTTGTAGCCCTACCTTCATGCTGCAAGAATGTCCTCAAATCCACAAATCCTACTTCCCCTATTACAACACATATATCTATGTTAAAGCAGTCTAACAGCTTTGAAAATTATTATTAGAGGATCAAGTAACGCGTGAAAATAAACTTTCTATGGATAACTAAAAATGCTGTAGTATTTCTGAAACGGTTACTTTTCAATGAGCAAATAGTCTGTCTATATGTAGGTTGTGTGTGCAAGACATTTATACTATGGATTATTAGTTCTAATACAGCATTAGCCCATTCTACGTTCCCTTAGATGATGTATTGGAACTTAAAGGAAAGACCACATAAAGACACCTTTTGCTGAAAGCGGAATAGTAAAGAGTTGAATTTAATTAGAGTTTCCTATTTTTATGAGTGGAACAAAAATACAATTTTTTTTAGGTAGTTCCCAACTAATTAAAGCACTATTCTATATTTAGTTCTATTTTATTTGTTGTAAAAAAAAAAAAAAAGTCCCATTATGTTCAGTGCAGACTTCATACATTTATGAATAACTACTATAAGCCCTACTAAAAAATCTATCGGTATTAGAAAAAAAAACAAAAACAAATATGACTTCAATAAATATAACTTTTAAAGGTGAAAACTGAGTGAACACAATGTTCAGCCTATTAATTCACCTAAATAATAAATCCTATATTGCTGTCAAAAATGCACCAGTTAGCCAGCAACATGTATTTAATGTTTCTGGTTTACATTTTACCCTCCAGGTAATTGCATTGAATAGAAAAAGCATTTTTCAGGTCAGGGTAGGCATGTAAAGGTTTAAATGATTTTGGGGAATTTTCATTTACTGGTCTTTTAAAATAAAGGTAAAAGTAAATCAGATTTTCTCTACTTCTGTTTCGTTTACTATGGTATATGTTTATACCGGCTGCACTTTTACTTTTATCTGAAGTAAAGCAAAAGCTGCACTGTGGACTGTGAAACTACTAAAGCTTAAATAAAGAAGTAGAGCAGAAGTTTTGTACATTATGTTTTGAGCTTCTATAGCAGCTGAAGGCAACCACAGAAGATCTGTACCTTCAAAGTTGTCCCGGTAGCTCCTCAACTTCTTTTCTGTCGATTCACTGCACATGTTCTTTGCTGCTTTCAAGTTACTAAGCTTTGAGACCAACTTAGGGGGCCGCAAGATATTGAATTTATCTATTTTCAATGTCACAGTATAAGTAAATAATTCCAATTATTGGTACACAGCAGCACAGAAACCAGCACAATTAGCATTGAAATGTAATAATCAGCCCTGCAGCATCAGCATCTATGACAAGAAAACCTAATTTTTTGCTTGATGATTTGTGATGACCCCTAAACTTAGCTTCTCTACAGCTGCTCTGAGCCCACTGAGCATGTGAGTGTTGCAGATACTCCTAACAGAATCCAAGATGGGAAAACCCTGTGACAAAACTGAAGGCCCAGATCCATTTTACTATTGAGATGTTTAACCTTCAGGCTGGTTCAGTAAGGTCAGTATAAAAAAATGGCATATTTAGGGTTTAGTTCTCCTTTAAAGGTTAAAAGCCCAGCACCTGACAGAAGTAGCCAGGGAATAGAAAACTTGTAAAGCATGTGACCTCCTCTGGAAACCTTTTTTCCCATGTGATGTGCAATATTTTTAAATTGAAACAAAAATATTGGAATTTAACCTGTAAATCCACATTGCACTGCTTGCTTTACTTCAGATGATGTTAGGTTGCCCTTGACCGACAGGTGCTTTTTTCGTGTTGGTGTAATGGCCAGCAATTGCTCCCAGAAATTGGAATTAAAAAATGCTTGCAAATAATTATATTCTTCAATAAGTCTAGGCCTAAATGAGTCAAGGAAAATAAAACAAGGGAAAGGAATGGAAAGAAGGTTGAAAATGTTGATTAATTTAAAGGTAAAATAATTCAGATGGTAGAAAACGGTTAATCTGAAAAAACAGAGTAATTGGGGCATTTTACCTTTAACTTAAAGGGGTTGTTCACACTTTTTTCCAGTTCAGTTGTTCTCAGATTGCTCTCCATAAACAAAGACTTTTTTCAATTGCTTTCCATCTTTTATTTTTACAGTTAGCAAATCTAAATGTAACAAATATATCAACTAAATGTATCAATTTTGGAATTACAGCAGCTAAGAATAGTTCTGTACAAAATAAATAAATAAATAAAAATAAATCAAATATTGATGGAAAGGTTAACAACTCTTGCAAACCCTTGCTCTGCTACTCGCTTTGCTTCTGTTCATGTCAAGAATTTCTCCTTTCATAATCTATTCCAATATAACTAGGCCTAGTGTCTCTAGTGGTCCCTCCACTTTTCAAGCTTTGCCATCAAAAGCTCCTTGGCTTTTGCTTATGCCCTAACTGGTCTACACAGTAAATTAAGATCTTTTTTTTGTTGTTTCTCATGTACACAACTTTCTTGGAACCAATCAAATAGTCTAACAGGGAAATAAATGTTTTGGTCCCCTAACAGTATTAAAGACACTCTCATACAAGAATTTTTATGGTCCACTCCACGCCACTGAAGACAAAATATGTTTAGGTTGTTTCTTTAAATCTTCTATTGAACTGCTCATTCTCTATCCCCTTCTTGAGCCACACTATTCTACATTCTAATAAACAGATGCTTGCTGCTACATCTTCCTTATTTTAATTCTGGAAGGAACAGGATCTTTCCATTTGAAAACTTGGATTAAATTAATGTTAACTTCTTAAAATAATAACTTTCCTGCATGTGGCAAAAAGATAAAAAAAATATATTTGGACATGGGACTAGAGTTTCATGAATTCTGCCATACTGTTTTCTTTCCAAAATTAAGTATCCAGTTCCTTTTAGCCATTCTACATCTTTTGAAAGAAAAAAAATCTGTCAAATGGAACAAATGCCTCCCTTTTCAGTTCCTGCAAGAATATATTCCAGTATAGGCAAGACCATATTTCTTGATTGTCAATGGCTAAAAAAAAAAAAAAAATTAGATTTACATTTTTTTTCCAGTTGTTAACATGGGGTTTAAAACTTGAAGACTAGATTTGGAATAAAATAATCAAAGAGGTGCTTTCATGGTACCTGAACCCTTAACAAAAATATTAAAACTGCTAGTTATTTAGTAAATGTGTGGGTCTGAAAAACTCAACATGCACCTGACCCCAACAGCAATGTTGCCTTTGTAGGAACCACACACAACCTGAATCATCTTGCATCATCTAGTATCTGTGTGCGTCTCTTGTTCCATGACACAAACTCTTTGTGAGCACTGGAGGGGTGTACTAGCCCAATCTGACTCACACCCAACCCTAGCCCGCAGTAGTTGGGGAAATTTAAACTCAAACCTGCCCAGCCAGTGGTCATGGTCAACCCGCAAGTCACTGCAGGCTTTAGGTCAACACGCACATGGCTGGCTCTTTAATACATATCTGGTGGTCTGTATGCTCCATGGTATAAGGGGGGGGTAGATAATCCTTAAACCAATTATTTTCTTACTGGGACTATTCCTTAAAGAAGAACTGCAACAGAATATACTATGTTGAAACACTCTTTGATCCTTCACAATTAAGGATTCCTCTAGAAGGCATATAAAGCATGGCAAGAATATTTAACACTTATATAGTTTTATATCTTTGTTTTTAAATAACAAAAATGTCTTTGTAAAATGGAAAAAGATTGATGGCAAGGTATAGTAATTACAAGCAAATAAACATATTTTTAATTACACAAGGCTTATGCTGACATTTACCTACAATGATTTGCTACACATAGGCCCAGCTAACCAATAGATTTCATGCCAGATGAAATCATTTGGTATTTGTTCTAGTGCTAGGGAACTGGCAAACTTGCAAATTGGTTATCAAGTCCCAATTCTAGGTCATTAAATGTACAGCAGAACAGACATTGGCAAGACTAGCAACATCGTGCAAGCCATTGAACTCATTTGCAAGCTATGGGAATACAAGAGAAGTCCTTGTGTTTTTATCTCTTATTACCAAATATATTGTTTAAAAGAAGCAAGGAATAAAAAAGTTTTTCAAATCAAAAATAAATGTTTACAATAATTTCTTGCATGGCTCAAAAAAATATCTGGTTTTGAAATTTCTTTTTATTACACTGAAACAACAAAGGCTCTCTCTTGTAATGTCTTGTGAACAGACCCCTCTATTACATTTTGTACCAGTGTTGATTTCCATGGCACAATCTGCATTTCCGCCACAACTGTAGTGTGTTAAAGAACAGACTTTGTGTTTATATAATAAATGCAATACTGCGAATGTGATACTTATACAAACTAAAACAAATGACAAAACACACAATGTAAAGAAAAAATATATATCTGATCTGAATGGGCACCTTACCTAAAACTAGACTCTTATGTACAAAATGCTACATTCCTAGTTAGTACTTTGTTTCATGTACACCATAGTTACCACTTGGTAATACTTCTGCCAAGCTATATATATATACCATCAGAGATGGATGATTTTCATTTAATTTTCCCAGTATGATTAAGCATTGCATTTACCTCCTCCCTCTTTGCCCGCTGTGCTTGATTGAGTCTGAAAACATACATAATTAGTTTTGTGGCTCCCCTAAAAATCAAGTAAAATAAAGCCAGATGCTACAAATAATGACATGCAAATCACTTGCCAGCGGATGCCAGAAAGTGTTGCTTAGGAGCCACAATGTGAGCCTTGTTACATTTGTATTGTTCTAGTCCCACATAGTTTGTTCAAAGAACTATAAAGTACTTCCCTTGTTTTGCAAAGGACTGCCTTTACAGCAATTTACATAGTACATGAATGGTTAACCTACATACAAGGCCCAAAATATTGTTCTACATGCTGTTTAGGTTGGGTCTCAATTAATGGTTAAATGTTTTTGTGTTTTTTTCTCAGCGAGGACAAAAATGGTCTTGTATGCACTTTTTAAAACTATTTGCACACTTAAAAACTGTGTGCAGAGGCATACGCAGATCATAACTACAATTCTATTTTTCCCACAATGTGTGTGAGTGACTCAAAAGGTCTGTATGCAAGCACACTTACACAGCTTAGAGGGAACATTTGACCTCCATTATCCCCATTAACAATAGCAAATTATATAGTAATTAAAATAAGGCTCATAACAGACTCTAAACCAATATTTGGTCAAACAGCTATGTCCTCCAATTTACCTTGGATCTCCATAGAAAAAAGTTTTAGAAATAAAGCCAGCTGGCAACATATGCCAGTTGGATGATTATTGAGAGGGAGTCTGGATATGTTAGGAATATTACTGGTAATTAAAGGGGTTGTTAAAACATTTTATTCAGTTGAGTTATTTTATTCATTTTATTCATTTGAGTTGTTTTCAGATTGTTCACAATAAACAAAGACTTTTTTCAATTGCTTTACATCTTTTATTTTTGACTTTTTTCCCCAAAATGTATGTTTAAAGTTTAATGTTCTTGTTTCTAGTGTTTCAGTCTGGCACCTCAGTGATCCAGGAGCATCTGAACGGTTACAACTTGCTACATTAGTTGATACAATTAGTTGATACATTTCTCAGCAGTATCTGTACAATATTAGCAACTATTGTATCACATCTAACAGCTGCCTTTAATAAAACTCATGGATTGTGCTCAGCAGGGACAAAGATAACAAATGTATCCACTAAAAGTATCAATTTAGAACAGGTAAAGAGTCGGGGACCCTCCTCCCAGAGCTGCTTTAGAAGGTGGAAAATGAAGCTTTTACACTTCAATATTAGAAAAACGGTCACAAATAGAAAATAGAAAGTAAGTGGAAGTTGTCTTTATTTCTGGTGATCTATCTGAAACCAACTGGATTGAACATGGAGCCGTCGGCCAAATTTTTCACTAAGGATTCGGGGGTTCGGCCGAATCCAAAAAAGTGGATTCGGGGTATCCCTAATTAAAACAGACCAAAGGGACAGTGCTGGCAGCAAAATTCAAGCTAAATAAAGAATAGTGGAGTCAGGGAACAGGCTGAGGTCAAAACCAGGAAATCAGATATTGGGGAACAAGGTCAGAAGTAAGAGCAGGGTCGCAGGAACAGGATCAGGAACAAGAACAAAGTTACCGGAATAGAATCAGGGTCAGGAAATGGATCAGGAACAGGCTCAGACACTGGAGCAAATCACAATCAGGAACACAATCAACATGACACAAAGTTAGGATAAGACCAGTTGGCCAATGATCCAGCATGGGGGGAGTCTGGGAAGCAGGTTTAAATATCCCACTAACAAGCTATTGCCCTCCGCTGGACAAAGGGCGTGACTAAGGCAAGATGGACTTGGAGGCAGTTATTGACATTACCACCAATCCCTTCCAAAATAACCTCTGGCCGATACAAGAATTATTACAGACACTCTTAATATAAAAATCGTCCAATTTAAGTCCCACAAAAACTGGTCAGCAGGAGAGCCTCCAGAGTCAGGAGCAGGAAACAGAGCTTAAGAGCCTGCCAGGGTCAGGGGCAGGAATCAGAGCTAAAGAGCCGCTGGGGTCAGAGGCTGGAGAGCCACTAGGGTCAAGAGCCAGGACTGGAGCATCACTCAAGTCACCCACTAGAGGCGAAGGGCCATCCAAGTCTCCAAAAGCAATAGGAGGAATGGCAGAAAGACCTCCACACACAGTAACAAGACTTTTAGATTCTGGAGCAACAAAACTACCAAGTATAGTAGCAGGGAGGTAGTTTTGTTCTCAGACCTGGTGGCCAGGGCAGAATGTTCCATAGAGGCAGGAGTTGGAGGCAGGACTGTTTGCACAGGAGCTGAAGACTGGAGTGCAGGCACAGGAGGAGGCACAGGAACAGGTAGAGGCAGATTTTGGGGAGGTGGCACAGGAAAAGGTAGAGGCAGCTTCCGGGGAGGCGGCACAGAAACAGGCAGAGGCAGCTTTCAGGGAGCATACACAGAAACAGAACAAGGCAGCTGGAGGTTCAACAGGGGGCCAAGTCATGGGAATGCTGGCAAAGGACCAATGCCCCGAAAAACTGGCATCAGAAATATCAGCTGGAAGGGAACCCGCCCTGGAGCAGGCACTGGAGACTGGGCAGCTGGCCCTGGAGCAGCTTTGACTGAAAACATATATTCTAGAACTGGCCACAAGCCACTTTCATTACAGAAATAAAAATACTGGAATCATCCAAAATGGGTGAATCCTCATCTATGGCCTGTTCAGCCCAGTTCTGAGCTTTTCCTTCTAAAAGAAACAGGGAAATGATCCTAAATCTCATATACACTGGGGACTCAGGGGACAGTCTTTTGCACAAACGTAGAAAGTCCCTACATACTTTTTGATTGCAGGGATCTGCCCAGCAGAGCATTGTAGCTCAGCAATGTGCAGCATATTATAGTTACCAGCAGGTACCTTTTTGTATGGCTGGAGCATTCTGTTCAGAATGTTGCTGGTTATTAAACAAATAAAGAACTAGTCCACACCTCTGCAGATGAGCACAGGCAGAAAACAAGTCCTAATGGTCAGGCCAAAGGGTCAGGGGCTGGCAGCATGAATCAATGTCAATAAACAGGCCAAAGGTCAAGGGCAGGTAGAAGACTAGAGAGCTAGGAAACAGGCAGAGGTCAAAACCAGGAGATCAGATATTCGGGAAAAAGAGCTGTAATGCCCTTGGTCCAATAAAGGCCGTTTTATCTTAAACAGTGGGTGCTGGACTAATTTTTTCGCTAGTATTGCCAGTGGGAAGTGGCCATTGGAGGACGTGCACCCAGCCAAAGAAGGGAGTTGAAGTTGTGCTGACTACTACTCTGCTATGATCAGATATTAGGGAACAAGGACAAGACTTACAAGTTAAAAGCAGGGTCACAGGAACATGATCAGGGACAAGGACAAGGTTACCAGATCAAAAACCGGATCAGGAACCGGTGCAAATCAAGATCAGCAGGGGGCAAGGCTAGGATAAGGCAGGTTGGCGAATGATCCAGCATGGGGGAGTCTGGGAAACAGGCTTAAATAGCCCACTAACAAGCTATTGCCTGCAGCTGGACAAGGTGCATGACTTAGAGAATATCTTCTGTGCAGCTGCCTCCAAGTCCATCTTCCGTCACAGTTAGGTTGCAGCCACATGGCCTCCTGTGACTTAAACAAGACAGGTCACTGGTTCCTGGGAAATGTGCAGATTTTGGGAGACTGGATGAAGTTTCAGAAAGGTGTAAAGGATCATTAATTTACCGTCTAGCACAACAAAACATTTGATTGGCAAGTACTCTAGACATTATGTTAACACATTTTATGCTCTCAATTGTGTTCACATCTTTATCAAGGTTATCTATAGAACTGCATTTTTATTAAAGACTATCGGGCAGATCCATCAATGATTGTTATAGGGCAATCAATTCATAATAATTATTATTGCAATTTATTAAGCCAACTAGATTCAATCTGAATCGGCTGAATTACTGATATTTATTCAATATAGGATATATATTTTTCTTTTTTATTATTTTTTCTTATTTACAATACTTTACTTATGAAGCACCAAGAGATTAGACATTACAGAGCCTATACATTATCTTCATCAGTCCTTGGCTCAGTAAAGCTTATAATCTAAGGTACTTATCATATCCACACACATACAATATAAGCAATTTCACCATGAGCCAGCTGGCCTTCAACTAACTCATACACAAATAAAACTCAATAAATTAATAAACATTTTTATATGATGCACTTATTTCAAGTTTCAAGGTCAGAAGCTGTGTCACTTGGGGAGAGAGACCACAAATGCACCTCATTTTACCCAAAGTCAAACTGCCATATAAACTGTACAACAATAGAGATTCATCAGTCACGCTCAGGAAAACTGGTTTCATTTTCTGGGAATAGAAGAGTATTTAACTGTATAAGCAAAACCACCTAAATTAACAGTCATAAACCCATATCATTGGGACTACAAAATTATCAGTCATCAAAAAGACTGATAATTGTTCCACTATCATGTAAGGATTACCCTAAAATAGCTAAATAGCTGAAACTTGAGGCAGTTATATAACGATAAATCATTGTATGAGCACCTAATTTTGTTTCACAAAACAATGTTCCATATGCGGAGAAATAAAGCGCTTGACAAAACTAATCAATATCCACATGAACAGTGATGGATGGAATAAGAAACAATAGCTGTAAAGGTCAGTAATTTGTCAGTAGTATATAATGAATAATAAAAATAAAAGTAATACAAACTTGGATGTTACAGGAACAAAATTTTAAAGAACCTGTTTAAGTATCACTAATTCGTTATAAGCACATCTACTATTACCAGGGCCATGGAAATCTCTCAGAACTAGCCAGCCTCAAAGGATAACCATGCCCACATCCTAAAGCTGAAATCATATTTTTTGCCTTAAGGGCACAATTAATAAATGTATCACTATGCAAACATGGGTATTCTAAAATAAGAAAAGTGATCTTGCCTCTTCCATAACAGTATCCTCCAGTAGTGTGCATTTTAGAATGCCACCCACTACAAAAAGAACATCTGGCTCTTCTTACTGCCAGTCTCAATAAAACATTGCAGTAAAGAGCTGCCAACACAACCACTGTTAAGCCCCAGGTTTGAAGCATATATACTTTGTTCAAATATTAGATAAGGTAAAACAAAGACTTAGCGAAACAAACAGAAAGGCAGAATTATCTTTGTCTATCAAGTAATGGAGGAAGGTAATTGGCCCCTGCTGTCCAGAGTAGAAAAGGAAAGCAGAGCAAGCCGTGGGCATGAATTCTAAATGAAGAGCTCATACACAGTAAAAAAAAAAAAAAAAAAACATGTCAACAGGTGCAAAAATAAATTCCAAATGGCATATTTTAATATGTTATACATTAATGTAAAAAAGAAAAACCCAGTTGTGTTCATAATAATAATAGCAGTCTGACATCAGTAACCTGATCAATCATTGTTTTTGGTAGAAATTCTACATATCTACATGGCAAATAATTTACTAGTAGGTGTAGTAGAGTAAAAGAAAACCCGATAGACCCAACAGTCCTGACATTCATGCTGCTGATTCTGTGTAATTGAATCATTCATTGAGGCTTGTTTAAAATAATAGCTTATTCAAAATAATAGCAGTTACATAGTTAAATCATGTTGAAAAAAGACAAAGTCCATCAAGTTTAACCCCTCCAAATGAAAACCCAGCATCCATACACACACCCCTCCCTACTTTCACATACATTATATATAACCATATCTATACTAACTATAGAGTTTAGTATCACAATAGCCTTTGATATTATGTCTATCCAAGAAATCATCCAAAGCCATTCTTAAAGGGGTAGTTAACCTTTGAGTTAACGTTTGGTATAATGTAGAGAGAGATATTCTGAGACAATTTGCAATTGGTTTTTATTTTTTTATTATTTGTGGTTTTTGAATTATTTAGCTTTTTATTCTGCAACTCTCCAGTTTGCAGTTTCTGTTATCTGAAGATAGATAAGAGTCAGAAGAAGAAGGCAAATGATTACAAAACTATAAAAATAATGAAGACCAATGGAAAAGTTGCTTAGAAGTGGCTATTCTAGAACAGACTAAAAGTTTATTCAAAGGTGAACCACCCCTTTAAAGGCATTAACAGATTCAGCCATCACAACATCACCTGTCAGTTGATTGGAGAGAGGAAAACATATAACGGAGTCCAAAAATGATAGCCTTCACAACTAAAATGATCTCAAATGCTTTAAAATTGCAACCAAAACCTGAAAGAAAAAAAAAGGAAACTTCCATTCGAATGGAAAGAAAAAAGCCAAAATGGCAAAGACTCAGCCAATGATCAGCTCCAAGTTACCTGTGAGTACTGTTACAATTAGAAGACGCCAAGAAGCCCCCACAAAGTCATGTTGCCTTATGCCGATGAGAAAGTACCCTTAAATGGGTTTCAACAAGACCACAACCCAAACACACAAAAATATTAAACATCTTGGTTCCAGACCAACAAAATGAACGTTATGGAATGGCCAGCCCAATCTTCAGATCTTAATCCAATAGAAACTTGTAGGGTGACATCAAAAATGCTGTTTCTGAGGCAAAACCAAGGAATGCAGAAAAATTGTGGAATATGCACTCAGAATCAAACCATCCATCTTACAAGACAAACTACTGTCAATGTAAAAGATACTGTCCATGTGACATTTTAAAACACACACACACCGACATAAAGTAGTTAAATGAAAAAAAATGTAAGTATTTCACAAATAATCATCTTGTTACATTGACCAATCTTTACCTACTGGATAGGTGGCCTCACATTTTCCTATAGCATACTGTGGTTAAAAGAAGAGATTATGGCTGCCACTTTGATTTCATCTGTCCCAATGACCTAGTTCTAAGGTTTTTTGGGCCAATTCAAATGCAGCTTTAGAAATTTAAATCAAACGTTTTTCACCCCATCCCTACACTATCTTATTTTTGAGTCTTTGACTTTAATGTTTAGCATTACTGACGGAGGCCTTTAGATTCCTGAAAATCAGATTCTCAGATCATTCTCCCATGCATTAACTAACTTTTCAGTGACATTGCAGGCATGGCCACTTAAAGACAAGGTGGTATGTTCCAAATCTTATGGGAAAATATCAAGATGGCTTTACAGACCTATCCACAAGACAAAATGTCATATTCTAAAAGCAATTCACTGCCACCCGACCCCTGTTTTGTACCTGTGTTGGGCAGCAGAAACAGAGGGACATCAGCCTTGGTTAGTTGGGAACAGAAGACCAGATTGGCTGGGGGCAGGGGGATGGAATTATAACAGGTATTTGCCCTTCCCACAAAATCAACATCACTTCTAAGACAACTTTGGGAGAAAATGTTCCTCTGACTGATAAAGTTAAAGGGGTGGTTCACCTTCATAACATAAAGTCTAAATTTGAATAGCCCCAGTCAGAAGAAACATTTTTGTGATTTATCTTTATAAATGGATAGTTTTGGAGCTACAGACCATATAAACTGTGGATTGCTGCTGTTAAAAGCCTCTCTCCACCACTCTCTGCTGCCTTTTAGCTAGGGATCAACAACACAGCTTTCCAGTCTGACAGGAAGCTGACACTGATCTAGTTCCTGTGCATGCCTCCCCTGCTTCATTTGCAATTCACTAATCCTATTGGCTAAATCTTGCCAGTCAATCCAATCAAAGATATACAAATGAAACAGGAGAAGGAAGCATGTGCAGAGCCAGTTCAGTGTGTTTTTTCTTTTGGCTGCCTGTCAAATACCGGGATGGGAAATCCCCTACAGAGAGCGGAGAGCACGGAAGAGAGAACTTTAGTAGGGCTGATCTCTGGCTTAACGGGTCTGTAGCTTTATAACGGAATATTTAAAATAATAAAGATGATTTGCAAAAATGTTTTTTTCACACAGGGGCTATTCAAATGTAAAATATGGTCTAAGGTGAACATGCCTTTTAAGTTAAGATGGGCTAGAAGGAGGCAGGAAGGGGATATTTTAGCTCATTAAATTCTAACATGTCGGTACCACTTTAATGTTTACCATTTGTTAATATTGTCTCAGTGTCACCTCGTCTCAGACACAACTGCCTGTCTCAGACCATGGCTGGTGTTCTTACATAGTTACATAGTTACATAGTTAAATTGGGTTGAAAAAAGACAAAGTCCATCAAGTTCAACCCCTCCAAATGAAAACCCAGCATCCATTCACACACCCCTCCCTACTTTTAATTAAATTCTATATACCCATACCTATACTAACTATAGAGCTTAGTATCACAATAGCTTTTGATATTATGTCTGTCCAAAAAAACATCCAAGCCATTCTTAAAGGCATTTACTGAATCAGCCATCACAACATCGCCCAGCAGTGCATTCCACAACCTCACAGTCCTGACTGTGAAGAACCCCCTACGTTGCTTCAAACGAAAGTTCTTTTCTTCTAGTCTAAAGGGGTGGCCTCTGGTACGGTGATCCACTTTATGGGTAAAAAGGTCCCCTGCCATTTGTCTATAATGTCCTCTATAATGTTCTTGGCGTAATACAAATCTTAAAGCAATCAAAGGTTCATTGTTTATACTGAGTGAGATAATAAGAATAGAAAATGGAAGATATGGAAGCCCCGAAGATGAGGAGATCTGTCCCCGGGCAACTAATCTCCCCGAATCTGCCTGTGCCCTGACCCTAAGGGTGCACTTTCTAAAAGCATATGGAAGCAGTACTGTACTTTTTCAAACAAATTCTTCAGATTTGCATTTGTTGTTGAATAAATAATTACCAAGCTAAAATAGTTATCTAAAATATATGCTTAACCCTTTATCGACCAATCATCATAATATCAGAGGCCTTAACTTCCAGGGAATATGCATCACTAAGCAAAATATGGTTTATATAGATACATACACAGATGGAGGGCAAAATACTTACTTTTAGAATTTGATGAAGACTAGTTCAGTGTGCCTGTTGTAAAACCAAAGAACCCATCTGAAATGGAGACTACTTTTCTATTTTCACATCACTGCACACCTTATCTGAACAGCTCATCACAATTAATTCACTGCTGAATGTACAGTATGTGTCCAATTTAGCTTTTAGGGCATAAAGGATAAAAGCTTTGGCAAATGAACTACAAACCAACACAACAGCACTAAGAAAGATTGTTTATTTAATGGAATCATTAAAAACAGCATAATTATGTGACGACAGGATCCCATTATTCATTAACTGTCATGTATGCTTTGCAACTAGCTCACAAGCTAAACCTGTTGTGAGCAGCATGAGAATGCCTATGCTAGTGTAATCAATCTGCTCAGTAATGGATTGGCAAATTAACTTTAAAATACACTACTATTTTTGTTACCCTTTATGGTGTAGGTGGCAGTGACATGGTATTGCAGACGGATGTGATAGGTATATCTGACCTGAATGGCTGCCACCAACCAATTGGGATCCTGGAGGAATACCAGCAACTAAATAGAAGGATTTTACTACAAAACTGAAAGACTTCAATTACCAATTCAATTGCAGTACTGTATTATATTATACTCTCTGTGCTGCTAAAGAAACACACTTTAATACCTCATATTAAAGCAAGTGGGCAATGAAATAGTCTTCAATCAAATACTGTATTACCAAATATAGTACAGAATGTTATGGAGAGCACACATAAAATAAATGTTTGGGTGGAGGGGTGTCAGGTTTCATAAACAACAATTAGCTGTTTGCAAAGACCTATTTGTAGCTTTCTTCATAAATTCGTTAAAATTAAGGTTGACTGCAGATATTGAATTAATAAAGTGCCATTAGCAGACAGTTAATAGCTGAAACAGAATGTACTGTGAGACTTTTAAGAAGCAGAAACAATGTGTTTGGGACAAGATTTCCAGCAGCTCAGTGCTGCCTCCCATGACTTGATGCAGAAAAATTGCAGAGCTGTTTGCACTGGGAGAGAGCTACAAAAAAAAAAAAAATAAGACAGGTGTTTGCATATGTTGAGCCAGGGCTTTTCCCTTGAAAACCTTTGTTTTGTTTGCACCATGTCACGGGCATTTCATTCATGTGCCTGCTTATGATGAATTCAACTAGTGGGAAAAGTATAAAACAACAAGAGCTATTAGAATATTTAAATATTGAGAAATTAGAAAGCAAGCTTGCTGTATACCTTTGCTATATATTTTTGCTTCATCAAACTCTTTCAAATAATACAAATATACTGCTCAGGACTGGTCTGATGCAGAATAAAATAACATTTAAAAGCTTTGATGTACCCAGGTTTTTTTCTGCCATGAGGGAAGGCGAGAACCTCAAGAGCCGAATTACACCAGAAATTCAGCTTTTTTAGCTCAATTGTGCACTATGTTTAGGGAAGTGGGGGGGGGGGGGGTGCATAGCAAATGCCACCTCAGGCAGCTTTACCACAAGAATTGCATCTGAATGTACCAGGACCTCCAGCAGTACCAACTGTCAATTACTGCTCCCAGGGCAGTTAAAAATCCTCCTATGAAGGCATGAGAATCGCTTTTGTCAGATATGCTCAGTGTAGTGTGTAAGATCCATCTTCTGAATAAGAACAGATTCTAGCGGCAACAGTTTATAATTATTTGATTTGATCAAAAATTTTACAGTAAGTTGCATAAAAGAAAAAAAATTATTAAAAAAAAAAAAAAGATATTTGTTGTTCGATCATGTAAATTTATGGTGTGCATATACAGCAAATCAGTAAAGAAAAACCTGAGGTTTGTTACTTAGCACTGGCACTACCGCATTTCAAACATTTCTCACATATGGAAATGTCATAAAACACGGAGCTACAAGAGGAAGCAAAATAATTGATAAAATATCACCTTTAATAGTTCATCTTTAAATAATCCGATACATGACAACATCAAGCCATGGATCATACGTTTAAGAGAGGAACTACACGCACGATTTTGGCGCAATACAACACGATGTGCAAAAACTTAGGCGTCGCTTCAGATGTGATGGAAATAAGGTAAGTAA
This sequence comes from Xenopus petersii, assembly GCA_038501925.1. Classification (NCBI taxonomy): domain Eukaryota; kingdom Metazoa; phylum Chordata; class Amphibia; order Anura; family Pipidae; genus Xenopus; species Xenopus petersii. Next base: position 57,466,368 of record CM076681.1, read on the forward strand.
TAGCATTATTGGATGGTGTCGCAGCGTTGCGACTTCATCCGACATTTCCATCTCTTACCTTATTTCCGTTGCATCCGGACGGGACGCCTTATTTCCATTGCATCCAGACATGACGCCTGCATTTTTGCGCAGCGTGTTGAATCACGCCAAAATCATCCGTATAGTTCCTCCCTAACTCGTTTCCTTGCGCCTCACCACTTCCTCAGAAGCAATCACATGATTCATCTATAGCATAGAAAGTTAAACAACCCTTACCCCCCCCGAAAAACATTAACCTTTTAGTGACTCAAATAGATTAAGCCATGAAATAGCGTCCCATCACAAAGATGGGAATATTCAATTCATACTTAGTCCCCTTAAAAATAAATTTTAGTTCATAGGAATATAATATATAAATAAGCAAATAAATACCTGTATAAATATAAATACATCCCAGTTCATAGCAAGGTTGATAAATTAATAAGAGCATGTCAATTCCCATTCTCTATCCATACTTCCTAGAGTCTGCATAGGTTTTAGACGATAAATCCAAAACGCCTCCTTTGTTAGCAAAATCAAAATCTTAAAAATCTTAAAAATCAAAATCACCCCTCCTGATTTGGAAATTAGGTTTATCTATAATCTGAAAGAATTAAATTCGCTATTGCCGATTTGACATATTTTCTATCTATTGCTGATATATGTTCCAAGATTCATATATCAGCAATAGACAGAAAAGATGTAAAGCGTATGATCCACGGCTTGGACTTGACTGTGATTTCTCACTTATGGGTTTCAGGATAAGAGACCACATACCTGTAGAAAGCATGTATCTAAAGATAACAGATTAAGACAATTACGATATAATGTTATGAGAAAGTAGAACAATAATGAGGATATTAAGTTACCTAGTGTAACGCACTAACATTTTCAAAACAAATTAAAAAGGTCATGGACTTAATTCCCTAATAAACACAGCAAATTAGTTGCTGAAGCAGAGCAGAATTACACTGCAAAGTGTTTAAAAGGAGCTTTGTTTAATGTAGCGGAAAATGAAGAAATCTCTTAAAGGATATGCACTGGAGGTTTAGTTACACTAACTGGTGGTCCCAAATCAGCTGGTTGAGAGGCAGGATTTGGCTCTCAACTGCCCTTGAAATGCATCTATAGAGAGAGCTAGAGTAATATTTGTACAAGCAAAAACATTTATTTATTTAAAAGCTCCAAACATTAATATGATTAAAATCCAGTTCATGTAAACCTGAAGACATTTTTCTACAATTTATAAAGCATAAACAGAATTATAATAAAACCAGGAAAAAATAAAGAACTTTTAACAAAAATAATCTGCCTTACCGGAGATGGCACGTATGCTTCATGAAATTTCTTGGGATTAATCCTTAGGGAACCCTAAAAATTGAACACAAACCATGAGAAACCAAAATGAGATTTATTTGCAAAATACTTTGTTCGGTCAGTGCAACAAAACATTTATTCTTAAAAAAAAAAAAAAAAAAAAAAAAAAAAAGATAAAATACCTTTTAAAAACAGAAAAAAACACTTTCCATAGCTGTAACATTCCATTATAAGCATGTTTTAATCAATATCATTTGTAAATACAGTTACATAAACAGGCCCAAAATATAGATTTTACAAACATAGATATACATGATTATACAGTATACACACACAAGACCGAATGCTAGGATTATTTTATGTAGATTCATTGGAATTCTGGAATAGCTGGGGAGAGGAGGGAAAAAATAGGCCATATTCAGGTGTGGAGTTCCCACTGAATCACAAAGGCTGTATTCCTAAAGTGGGTATTTTACCCAGCCAAATCACCACCTGCAGCTCATCTAGTGAGCCAGTGTTTCCAAGGCAGCAAACAGAAGTTCACCCAAAGATCTGACATACAACATGACTGCAGCTGTTTTTTAACTTTCTAGATTTTGCCTTGAAGCAGATTTGCAGGCTCAGGGCCACTGAATATCAACACATAGTAAAACAAAAGCGTGTACGTCCAACCAATGTTCAAATCACATTATTATATAATCCACTGCTCCTTTTTTATGGAGAAGCAACCAAATAAAGGGAATCTCAAATGTAATGCATGCATGCTAGCTCCTAACAGTCCCCCAGTCCCAGGTTTCTTAAAGAAATGTCGCAAGTTTATCTTTGATCTTCTGCACTGACACCAGAAAAAGATGCAAACTTTCTGAAACTTAATTAAAGAAGAGGCTTTTTGGCAGATTGCTAGATACATTTGTAACAAATTAAGATAAGCAAAGATACCATTTTAACAAAAAAGATAAGCAGGTCTCTTGGGAGAACGGAGACTTGCAGCCTAAAGGGCAATTACAGCTTCATTAGCAGAATGGTTAGAACACCAAAAACATGGCTCTAAAACGTCCAAAAATCAAGTGTTCAAACTTTCATAACCAGTCCAATTTTTTAAAAATGGTAATAAGGGGTGTGTGGTCATGAAATGGGCATGGTCAAAAAATGTTGCCATGCAATGCGCACCTGATGTTTTTGTCCCACTTTACATTTTTAAAATATTGGAAGGTATGTACTGCATGCTGACCTGGGGGGGTTGAGTTTTAGGGTGTTACTGAGATACAACTGAAACTGAAAGGAGAGGGTATTAATTACTAAACTGACTAAAATGACATAGAATTTACACCTTCATATATGCCATTAAAAACCCCTACACGTACATAAATACATACGGGGGCTATATAAATAATAATGATGATGATGACCGAGGAAAACTTGGTCTGGTTAACAATGGGATGTCAAGACTGAAAAATTTAATTCCTTGGAATTAGTGAATGGGTCGCCTCAAATCAGACAAACACCAGATTTCTTTTACTACAAAGGATAAATAATGGAGCCCTCAAAAATAGGTGGGAGCCACAATAGGTTGGGGGTAACGGTTTGTTTTTTTTGTTTAAATTGGTCCTGCCAGGCTAGGGAACTCACACCGGGAAGGCGCTCCCAGTGAGAGCTGCCATGTCTTCAAGAGAGAATGAGCTTCTGATGTCACACGCATAATGAGCAAGTAGTGGCATTCACTCATTATTGGCATGCATGTCCCCCGACATGGCTGCTCGAACTTGGAGCTCAGTCCCGGTGCAAGTTTCCTAGCGCTGGCGGGGGGCACTTAAAAAAAAAAAATCTACTGTTACCCCCAACTGAAATGCAGGCTCTGTTAGCCTGTACCTTTGGTTGTGCAAAATATTTTCAGACAACAAATGCCCTTGTCGATCGTACTGCCCAATATTATTCTATATCCTAGAAACAAAGTAGGGCAATATCAGACTGTTCTAATTAATATATGACAGCAGCCTCACTTGCAAGCAAGACAATTTCCAAACTGCAATCCAGAACCCAGCAACACATAGACCAAGAACTACAAGATACAATAGGCTGGTTTAAGATGAGGCGAGGGCTAGAGAGATCAAATTGCCAACATCTGCTCAATAAAGAATAAGAAACAGTTATATTTACTTTTACTTCACTACTCTATAAATGTTTTGCTCTATAAATTATAACTAATTCAGGCTAGTCAAAATGATACGGGGCATCTGGACATCTCATTTACCTTCTGAGGATTAGACAGGGCAAGATCAAGGAACCAAACATCACACAACTTATTGGTTCAGGACTGGGGAAGAAATTTCACAGGGGCTTAGAAGGTGATTTCCATACATATAGTATTTAACTTGTATGTACCTCAAAGATTGAATCCAGCATCTGACTCTCCTAGTCCTGCATTTTTTCTAAAGGACCCAATAAATTGTTTCATGCACCATTGTGAGATTGCGAACAAGGTACACACTGAAAAAACAATACAATAATTAGTCATGATAGTGCATCTTCAACCATTGCCGCTGATGGCTATGTGAATCTCACATTGTTAAACATAGCAGGGTCTAGACTTTTGTGGATTCAATTTTCTCCCCAAAATATTGGATTTTGTATGTTGATAATCAGGTCACAGTCAGCATAGGATAATCTGAATAAAAAATTTGGTTGGATTTATTACAAAAAAAAAAAAAAAAAAAAAAAAAAAAACAGGATCATGAGAAAAACATACAAATATTCTTAAAATGCTATATCACTTTTATCACTATAAAAGGAACACAAAATACAAATGGTTTGCACACAGTATAATGATCACAAATTAATGTAAAAAGAAAAAGAATTTTGATAAAGATCTGTAAAGCAAACCCAGTTGGTAATTGTAGTAGTACACATCAAAGGCTGCTGGCTGGAGAGCAAAGAATGAGGACTCACAGTAAAACTACTGGTTTAAAAGAACAAAAAAAAAAAAAACGTCACTGTGTTAGGTTATGTGATGTTTGTAAAGAGTTAAGTTACATCTCTAACAAAATTTAAACTGCCAAATGTTAAATTAAGTCCACCATCAGAAGAAGTGCATTCGCTGTGAAAGATTTCCAATCTGGACTCTTCTCTTTAACAAGCAACTAAAACACTTCTTAAAATTTATATCTATGAGCAAATAGGTCCAATATCTCTCCCAACCAAAATCCGATTTACCATGTTGCTCATTTCACGCGGTGATCTCATATCTGGAACAAGCAGCATTTCCCATCTGCACAGAACAGATGTTTTTGTGTACAGGGACAGGGTGATGATGAATGGAGGTCTGACTAGTAAGAACAAGGGGGGGGTCGCTATATCATACTAGTGGGGTTATTTAAGATTAAACAGCACTTTGTTCTTGCCCTCATCTTGGTAGAGTGCAGACATAAAAAGCAATGGAAATACATTACTTTTTAATTGAGTTTATTTCAATTTGTAAGTGAAAAAAAATTCTCCCCACATAACCCCAAGTCATTGTTTTTGTGTACAAAGAACATTCTCTCCATATGTTATAGAATTTTTTTTTTAGTGAGTCATGTGACTTGCTAAAACATTACTTTGGAAGATATGAGAAAAATGCCCTCCCTACCTAAAAGGGTACAGTTAAGGGAAAATATTGAAATGCTTAAAGGTATTCTGTCATGGAAAACTTTTTTTTTTTTTTTTCAAATGCATCAGTTAATAGTGCTGCTAGAGCAACTTCTGTATTGAAATGTTTTACAAAAGAGCAAAACATTTTTAGATTTAATTTAAAAATATGAGATGGGGCTTTTCCCATGTCACTTTCCCAGGTGCCCCCCCTCATGTGACTTGTGCTCTGATAAACTTCAGCAACTCTGAACCCACGACCCTGGCTGAATTCACAAATCAGATACTTACGCTCTTGCACGAGATCTGCTGAACGTATGTGAAAAAAATCCCGTACACAAGCAGACTTTATTCACTATAAATTTCTATTGTCCTGCCTCAATTCTACATTGTCAAAAGCCAAACAAGAGTACTACAGTACCCTTATAAACAATCACAAATCCAACCCACGTTTTCTCTATTCAATACTCTTCTCCATCCCTCATCCACAGTATCAGTCAACCAGACACACTCTCTCCTCAGCACTTTACTTTGTCTTTAAAGAAATCAGCAAAGTCCATCCGCAATCAGATTTCTACCTCTACTAATGTAAACCAGTTCCTCCTTCCTAAGCCCCCTTCTGCATGTCTTAATTCCTTCCCTCCGGTAACAAAGTCTGAAGTCTCCAGACTTCTTTTGTCCTCTCCACTCACAACTTGCCCCCTTGACCCTATGCCTTCTTCTCTGCTCAAACACTGTGTTGCAGAGCTTACCCCACTACTTACTCACATCTTCAATTCTTCTCTAGCTTCTGGAACCTTCACTTCTCCTTTCAAACAGGCCTGTGTAAAGCCTATTCTTAAAAAGGTCACGCTTGACCCAGCCTGTCTATCAAATTACCGCCCTGTCTCCCTTTTACCACTGCCTCTAAACTCCTACAGCGTATTGTGTTCTCCCGTATTACTAACTTTCTACACACCCATGATCTGTTAGACCCTCTGCAATCTGGTTTCCGGCCTGGTCACTCTACTGAGACTGCTTTGTGCAGAGTTACAAATGATCTTCAGGTTGCCAAAGCCAAAGGTCACTTCTCCATCCTTCTCCTCCTTGACCTATCATCTCGTCGCCTATGATAACAAAACCTCATCTCCAGTTCCACTTAATGTGGGGGTGCCGCAAGGCTCCGTACTTGGTCCGCTGTTGTTCTCCCTGTACACTCTGTCTTTGGGAGATCTCATCCATTCATTTGGCTTTAATTATCATCTGTATGCTGATGATACCCAAATATATTTATCCACCCCTTCAAGAAACAGAGGTTCAGATCTCTAACTGCCTCCTGGCTATCTCATTTTGGATGAACCAGCGCCACCTCAAACTCAACCTAACAAAAACTGAACTTATCATCTTTCCACCTAAGCCTGGTCCTACTCCCCTATTTACTATCTCTATTGATGGCATGCTGATTAATCCTGTCAACTCTGCACGCTGTCTGGGGGTAATCTTTGACTCCTTTCTCTCCTTCTCTGATCATATTAACACCACTGTCAAAACCTGTCACTTCTTCTTACGCAATATTGCCAAAATCCGTCCCTTCCTTTCACCTGATACATCCAAGACGCTCATGCATGCGCTCATCCTATCCAGACTAGATTACTGTAACCTTCTACTAACTGGTCTCCCTAACTCCCATCTCTCCCCTCTACAGTCTGTATTAAACACTGCTGCAAGAATTATCCTCCTCTCATCCAAAAGAGTACAGGCCCCTCCGCTGCTGAAGTCCTTGTCATGGCTTCCCATAAAACAAAGAATAACTTATAAACTCCTCCTCATAACCTTCAAAGCCCTTCATTCCTCTGCACCTAACTACATCTCATCTCTTGTCTCTCTATATGTTCCTGCCCGAAACCTCCGCTTCTCTCAGAGCAACCACTTGGTTGTACCCCCCACTACTACTGCTGTTTCCCGTATCAAACCCTTCTCTCTTGCGACTCCTTATATTTGGAATGCCTTTTCTGAATCTCTCAGGAGAGAATCCTCCCTCAATGTTTTCAAAACAAAACTCAAAGACTACCTCTGGGAGCACCTAGATAACACCTGAACTGGCACTTATAGAACAGTGTAACAAACTGTAACCCACAGCACCTTAATACCCCTCTGAATTGTGTCTGTATGTTACCCTTCCATTTAGACTGTAAGCCCTACGGGGTAGGGTCCTCTAGCCTTGTGTTTCCTTGGCACTGAGCACTTAATCTGCATTGTAATTATATTTTATATTTTTGTGAATTGTAATTTTATATTTTTGTGAATTGTATTCTAATATTGCACTTAGTTACTTTTTATTCCAATGACCCCTTGTTTGTTACTACTAATTTATTGTTTTGTTGTACAGTGCTTTGCCCTCAAGGAGCGCTTTACAAATAAAAATATACATACATACATACATACATACATACATACTCTTTACTGCTGCACTGCAAGTTGTACTGATATCACCCCCCCCCTTTCCAACCCCCCACCCCAGCAGAACAATGGGAAGGTAACAAGATAACAGCACCCTGATAGATAAGAGAATAGCACTCAATAGTAAAAAATCAAACTCCCACTACCACTCCTTTAGTTACATTGAGTAGGAGAAACAATAATGTATCTAAAGGCAGTTCTATCATGCAGTGCTGCCTCTTTCTGAAAGCACAGGATCAGGCAAAATAACCAAAGACCACTGCCTGCACACCAATATTACAACTAAAAAAACACACAGATACTTGTTGGTTCAGGAATAAGTTTCTTAACATTTGCTCATTCAGCTGAGGTAATGTAGAATACATGCACAATATGAACTTGTAAAGTGGGTAGCAATGACTGGTACACTTCCATCACAGGAACCATACAGGCCTTTGCTGTAAGAGGTAGGTATGGCACACTTGTTTCTTGAACAGCCTCTACCAGAATAACAGGGGCAGACGAGAGTCAACAGACCAGGAACTTTCAGGCTTCCAGGACCCCTGTCATGTGGAAGTACACGGACAAGAGTAGTTAACCACTGAAAGGGCTTTCTCCTCACAGACTGTACCCCTGCTTCTCTGCAGTATCCATCATAGAGTGGCCCAAGCTTCTCCCAAGTCCACTAGGCCGACATGAACCTAGTCCTATACTCTATCAATAGCTAATTGGCGCACAATCGCCATGGGGCTCTACTCCAAATAACCACCACTTGTGGAGACTAAGGCTGTCCTTGCTAGCTACCATAACTACGTTTCGCTCCTACAATGAGTTAATAACACTCCGCTACATCTCTAGCTAATCATATCACGGAAGAAGTACCCACCTGCTCCGTCTCATCTGCCAATGATGTTAGGTCAAAAAGTAAGTACTTAGCTTATGCACTTCCTTATACAGGCTCCTGAAGGGGAATGCCTCCATCCAGGCCAATTGTACTGGTTGGTGCCTCATGGGGGCCAAACAAAATATTGCCTGAACTATTTACATATGGAAAATTTTTCGCTCCTTACAAGCTGCCACAATTTCTACAAAAAAAAAAATAAAACATACTTGAATCCTTATGATCCAGTCAAAGCCTCTCTCTGTTCACATGCACCCTCCCAAGCTGTAATGACATCCCACCCTTATCTTTTTCCATTGTTAAAGGAAAACTATACCACCGAACAATGTAGCTCTCTATAAAAATATATTACATAAAACAGCTCATGTGTAAAACCCTGCTTCATGTAAATAAACCATTTTCATAATAATATACTTTGTTAGTAGTATGTACCATTGGGTAATTATAAATAAAAAATTGCCATTTTAAAAAATAAGAACCATCTCCTGGGATTGTAGGATTCACGATGAACACAAACAAACCTTGCTTGTTAGGTCACATGAGCCAAATAACAGACAGGGTTCTGTCTTTTGCTTCCACGCTTCTTCCTGTTACAAAAAGAGTTGTAGTATTTCTGGGCAGGTGATCTCTGAAGCAACACAGAGACCATCACGAAATGGTGGTTCAAGGCAAGAGATGTAAAATTTACTTAAATATTCCAGTTTGGTAAGATTCTTTAATATGCCACTTAATATGATATAAATGGTCTGTTGCATTCATTTTGGGGTACAGTTTTCCTTTAAGTGATGTTATCTATGACAAAATGGGTTGTGCACTGATCCTCTGGAAATCAGAGGGACTTTAAGTCCCACAATCCATCATTTCACAATGGAACAAATAAAAGGTGTTAAATAATAATACCTGTGCCTGCAACCGTGGCTCTCATATGTACAGGAGCATCAAGTGATTCTTGTTGGAAGTAATGGATTTGTCCACTTTCTGAGCGACTCTCCATGGATGTGTGATTATTGTTTGTTATTATATATGTGAAAATGTTTGGGAACCCCTCTTAATTCTTTGGAGTTTTGTATATCATTGGCTGAGCTTTCAAAGTAGCAACTTGCTTTTAATATATAACATGCCTTACGGAAACAGTAGTATTTCAGCTGTGACAAAATTTATTGGATTAACAGAAAATATGCAATATGCATCATAACAAAATTAGCCAGGTGCAATAAATTTGGGCACCCAAGAGAGAAATTACATTAATACTTAGTTGAGCCTCCTTTTGCTAATGTAACAGCCTCTAGATGCCTCCTATAACCTTTGATGAGTCTCTGGATTCTAGATGGCGGTATTTTTGACCATTCGTCTGTACAAAATCTCTCCTGTTCAGTTATATTTAATGGCTGCTGAGCATGGACAGCCTGCTTCAAATCATCCCATAGATTTTCCATAATATTCAAGTCGGGGGACTGTGACGGCCATTCCAGAATATTGTACTTCTCCCTCTGCATAAATGTCTTTGTAGCTTTCAAAGTGCGTTTACAGTCATTGTCTTGTTGGAATATCCAACCCTGCGTAACTTCAACTTTGTGACATGCTTGAACATTATCCTGAAGAATTTGATGATATTCTTGCCTAAATGAGCTTTTGCATACAACAAGCGACTGTTTGTGGCGTGAGTGCAGAAAGGGCTTTTGGGTTGTCTGTAACCACTCACAATCCTCCGCATATGTCGTTCCTGTATTTTTCTTGGCCTGGCATACCAGAGTTTTATAGCAACTGTGCCAGTGGCCTTCCATTTCCTAATTACATTCCTTACAGTTGAAACTGATAGTTTAAACCTCTGAGATAGCTTTTTGCCGCCTTCCCCTAAACCATGATACTGAACAATCTTTGTTTTCAGATCTTTTGAGGATCCCATGCTGTCACTCTTCAGAGGAGAGTCAAAAAGAAGCACAATTTGCAAATGGCCACCTTAACTACCTTTTTCAGTAGTATACAGTATAATAAGTGTGGATTAAATTACACAGCATTACGTACTCCACAACAATTTATAAAAGATCTGACAAGGGGGTATTTGCCACGATTAACACAAGTGATCAGTAATGCCAAAACGAAAACACATAATAAATGGATCACATCAACCCACAAATGTCTCACTTCATTGTCAAATCGACGAGATTTGTAATGTGCCTTTTCATTGCAACAAGTAAGACAAATTCATTGTGTCACAGTAGTGAATAAAACATTAAATGGCAAAGCCAATGCAATACGTTGTCATATGTAGATATAACTAATATATCATTATAGACAATGTTAAAGATATACGCAGATCCTTATATAAAGGTGTTCATCGTAATGCTTTCATTTAAGCCAATAGGGCTGTTTCCAGATCCCCCCCTCTTATACCTAGGGACACCTTAGAGAGACCCATTGCTTTCAGGCCCATACCTGAATTATTGTGAATTTCAAAAAAGTGGTGGCTAACTGGTGACAATTTCTTGTTAGCTTTGAGAAGGTCTAATGCGTTTTCAATGCTGTGAACATGTTCCACGAGTCTCTTCTTAAACGCTTGGTTAGTTTTACCAGTATATATTTTATTGCAAGGGCAAGTTAACAGGTAGATGATGTTGTTTGTGTTACATGTAAAGCTGTGTACAATACGATGCTTTTTGCCAAACCTATCAACAACATGGCTACGATTGCACATGTATTTACATGCCTTACACTTGCCACATGCCAAGGTGCCACTTCTTACTGTTTGCTGCTGTTTGGTAAGGTGGCTTTTAATCAAGCGATTTCTTAGATTAGGTGCCCGTCGCCAACAGGTCAATTGCCGAGGGCCCACCATTGTAGATAGAACTGGGTCAGTATGCAATATATGCCAGTGTTTTTTTAGTACTGAATAGATAACTCGCCATTGCTTGCAATGGGTGCCTATGAATCTGATAGGCTGTTCATGGTTATGTGGGTATCATTGCCGTCCCTCTTATAATGAGCTTCTAGGGGTCTTAATTCCTCTAAAATAAGCTTTTTTAATCACATTACATCAATAGCATTAGTCGTTCAGTCAATTCATTCGCCCTCCTCTTAAAGAGTTGTAAGTCTGAGCAGTTACGGCGTAAGCGAAGGAATTCACCAACGGGGATTCCCCTCTTAGTCGCCATTGGATGGCGACTTTGAAAATGAAGCATGGAATTAGTTGCAGTAGCTTTGCAGTACAGAACAGTACCAATAGTACCATCCTCTTTGATGGTGATTGTAACATCTAAAAAGTCAATGCTTACGTCACTGATGTGTGTGTGAGTTTGATATTAAGATGATTGATATTGATGCTTTTGAGGAAATCACTTAAGTCCTCTTTGGTACCAGTCCAAAAGAATATGAGGTCGTCAATACAGCGAATCCAATATGAAGTGAATTGAGTACATTGGGCCATCTGGTCTCCTAATACCCAATTGGCCTCCCACAATCCCATAAATAAATTTGCCTATGTGGGGGCGAATGCTGCACCCATAGCGATACCCCTTACTTGAAAATAAAAATTTTCAATGAATACAAAGAAATTGTGATTGAGACAAAAATCAGTGAGATCTGCCGTGAAGTCTATATACTGTTGGTCCCAAACACTTTCTGTATCCCTGAAATATCGTATGGCTCTTAAGCCCTGTTTCACAGGAGATGGAGGAATATAGGGATTCTACATCACGACCCACCAGATATGTGCCCCTGTCAACTCTGACCTCCGCTAGTTTTTGTAGTAAGTTCCCAGTGTCCTTGATATGAATTTGCGTAATTTCATGTCAATGTATTGGCTAGCCTTTTCGCACATATTGCCATTTCCAGATACAATCGGGCGGCCTTGGGGTTTATTCAGATTCTTGTGTATTTTTGAAAGCATGTAAAAAGTGGGGGTGACGGAGATGTTATTATGTAATGCCCTTGATTCACTTGCGGTGATAAGGCCTGTTTGTAAGCCATCTGTGATTAGGGTATTGTAAATCGATCTAAAACGTATTGTTGGGTCATTCAGTAATATTTGATAACAGGTTGTGTCATTAAGCTGTTTTAACACTTCCGTTAAGTACATGACCCATGGCCACAGAACTACGTTACCTCCCTTATCGGAAAGCTTTTCAATTACATCTTCCCAAGATGATATTACTTGTATAGCTAGTTTCTCATCTTTATTAAGGTTATCGTAGCCCTGGCTAGGTATATTCATGAAGTCTCTCATTACTAATTCTCTGAAAGCAATCACTGCAGAGCTTATATTTCTAGGAGGCATGAATTTAATCTTGGGTTTCAAGGATCTCACAGGATCGGTTTGTTCGATCAGTAAGTCATTCAGATCTGACAAGGCTTGTTCAAATGATATTTGCGCAGTTGTAGGGTTAGAAGTAACGTTTGTCAGGTAGTGTGGGTTTATCGGATCTGGTATAGCCATTAGGGGATTTAACAAACTATGCTCATTTTGTTTATTGTCTTGATGGAAATGTTTTATGAGCAAAAGTTTCCAACAGAAAAGAAAAAGATCTTTATATAATGTGAAGGGATTATTATCATAACTAGGAGAGAAAGATAGACCCCTCTTCAAAACTGTGTTTTGACTTTCAGAGAGGATATGATCACTGAGATTGATAATGTTTAGCATCTCTGAGTTTTCCTCCCTCTGTTTTGATCACGTTCCCAGTGATTCTGGCGCCGATAGGCCCATTTGTCTCCGTTTCTTAACTCTCTTCCCCCCTCTCCTGATCCTCTTCTGCTGTCTATCCACAAAAAAGGTACCGTAGTATTGACTTGTGCGGAATTGGTGGCACTATCATCATCAGATCTAGATAGATCATTTTGGGATGTATTTCTACTAGTAACTCTACGTCCCCATTTAAACACAGTACCCATGGAATAATCTGTAGTATCTCAAATATTTTTGTTTCTTTGTATCAATAATTAATAATAATTATTGTGCAACCTGATCTATTTCTATGTTTATTCTGGACATGCGTGAGATATATACTTCATTCTTGGAAAATTCGGATAAAGGTTTCTCAATATTATTGATCGTATTAGTTTGATCATATGCAACCTGTTACTCGCGAGTCAAAGCAAGTAATTGCATAGAGCATTTATGCAATATCTCCTCCCACCTCCTCTTAAAATTATCATCACGAATTTCAAAGGTAGGGAGGATCCTAATGCGCAGCCCTCTAGGGATAATGTTATCTTCTATATATTTGTTGAATGTGGAAACCGACCCCCATGCTTTGGTCAACTTAAAGGACCAGTAACATCAAATTTTTTTTTTTTTTCAAAAATTCGTTAGTACATAACGAAAAAATAACACCAACACAAATTAAAATTTAAAATAGCAAAGCCTTTATTAAGAAATAACACAGATACTCCACTTCCTGTCCTCTTCAGAAACGGCGAAAAGGCGACCATCCTTCCTGCAGCGATCGATTTGTCCTCCCTGGCTAGCTCCAATATTCTACTGACAGCGTGTGAAAAGAGGTGACGAGAGTTGAAGCTGCGGATCAAGACCCTGCGGGACCGACACATGAAGACCTTTCTGCTGTGACACGACTGGGAACTTGTAGAGGAGACGTGCGTAGAGCCAGTTGAAGTGTTTTTGTAGCGGCGGTGAACCTGCAGCCCCGTGTGACTGGGGAGGAGTCGGTACGAGATGTAACTCGACGAATGGGACGACAGTAGCTCCACTGCGGCCGAGGAACCAGCTGGTCCGACGTGTGCCAGTTACTCGGGCGGTTACCATGACTACGAAGGCTCCGGCAGCAGCAGATTCCGCTTATCCACCCGCTCCGACCTGCCGCCCGGCCCTTACTCCACCTCCATCGCCTCCTCACAAGCCCCGGGCAAAGGCTCCGCCACGGTCAGCCGCAACCTCAACCGCATCTCTGCCTTCGTGAAGAGCGGCGGGGAGGCGGCGGGGTTCGTGCGTGACGGGGATAAGCTGTGTCTGGTGCAGGGGCCGGACGGGCCTGAGTGGCAGGAGAATCCCTACCCGTTCCGCTGTAACATAGACGAGCCCACGAAGCAGACCAAGTTCAAGGGCATAAAGAGTTACATCTCGTACCGACTCCTCCCCAGTCACACGGGGCTGCAGGTTCACCGCCGCTACAAAAACACTTCGACTGGCTCTACTCGCGTCTCCTCTACAAGTTCCCAGTTGTGTCACAGCAGAAAGGTCTTCATGTGTCGGTCCCGCAGGGTCTTGATCCGCAGCTTCAACTCTCTTCACCTCACTTCACACGCTGTCAGTAGAATATTGGAGCTAGCCAGGGAGGACAAATCGAGCGTTGCAGGAAGGATGGTCGCCTTTTCGCCGTTTCTGAAGAGGACAGGAAGTGGAGTATCTGTAAGTTATTTCTTAATAAAGGCTTTGCTATTTTAAATTTTAATTTGTGTTGGTGTTATTTTTTCGTTATGTACTAACGAATTTTTGAAAAAAAAATTTGATGTTACTAGTCCTTTAATCTGTTGCTGCTGATATTCTGATAGCAACCATTTCCAGTCACCTTCAGAATGGGAGCTATTGCTGCCCGTTTCAACTTGCTGAGTTGAGTTGACCACTTCTCAAAACGATATTGTAAATTAACAATAGGGGCTGACATGATTATACCAACACAGATCGAGAAGATGTGTGCTACACCCAGACTTTCCAAAGGAAGATATGAAAAAGTAATAGTACAAAAGAGTGGGGTGCTGGCGAGCACCAAACTTCAAACACACAGTGTATGGTGTGCAGGGTCAGATAGTAATATATATGTCACAAGAAAATAAAATGAAAGAGCTGGCCCATAAGTCTGCACCTACCCATACATAAGCTCCGAAACTCATGTGAAGTAATAAAATTAAAATATAACCTTTATTAAGTCGTTAAAATGAATGTCCAAACTGCAACATTAAAAGACCAGTTAAAAGCAGGTGACTGATTGACCGGGTGGAGGGAGGGTTACAGAGAAAAGTGCTAAGGATTCATTATATCTTAGTTTGGACCAAGTACAAGATACTGTATTATTACAGAGAAGATGGAAACCACTTTTTAAAAATTTAGATTATTTGATTATAATGGAGTCTATGGGTGATGGCCTTTCCATAATTCTGAGCTTTCTGAATAATGGGTTTCCGGATAACTGATCTCATACCTGTATTCTTAAAAGCAGGATACAAGGTATCTTCTTCTGCTAACATTTCATCCCTGCTAAAACAGAGATTTCTAGTTTTCTACCTCAAGTTAACTGCTTTAGAGGATGTTGTAATTTAGACAATGTCCCATATAGGCTCTACGAGCACACATAGGGGCTCATTTATAAATTCTTGGTATATTTGGACAATAACCCATGGCAAACAATATGATGTTTGCTTTCATCATTCAAACCGCAGCTGGCTTAGAGGAAAACTCTACCCCCCCCCCCCAAACAGTGCAGGTCTCTATAAAAAATATTTTGCATAAAACAGCTCATATGTAAACCAATGCTTTATGTAAATTAACCATTTTAATAATAATATAATTTTTTAGTAGTATGTGCCATTGGGTAATCGTAAATAGAAAGTTGCGATTTTAAAAAATAAAGGGTTGCTTGCTACGATTCACACAAATCAACCATACAGGTTAGGTCACATGAGCCAATTAACTAACAGTTAGAGCTGCAGTATTTCTAATCAGGTGATGTCTGAGGCAGCACAGAGACCTTCACTAAATGGTGGCTGAAGAGGTATATTTACTTAAATATAAATGTCAGTTTGGCAATATTCTTTAATATGCCACTTAATGCTATACAAATTGTCTGTCCATTGCTTAAGTATTAATTTTAGGGGTATAGTGTCCAGCTGTTTAGTTTGCCCAGTGTTTATAAAGGAGCCTCATGGAGTTTTACATTCAGAACCTATTATCCAGAACACATGGGACCTGAGGTTTTTCATTATGTAAATCACCACTTCTTAAATCTTCTAAAAAAAATAATGAATAATTAGTATACTTTGCCAACAGTATGGAGTCATTGTGACTTAGTTGCAATTAAGTACAATGTATTGTTTAACTATTACAGAGAAAAAGGAAATAATTAAAAATAAATTTTGCCTAAAATATCTGCTTAAAATTAAGTATATAGGAGATGGCCTTCCTGTAATTAGGAGCTTTATGGATAATGGGTTTCCCGATCCCTTAACTTTATTACATTAAAGAAGCAATATCTAAATGGTAATTGAGGCCCTTAAATATTGTCTGCTTTACATCCACCAAACGATACACCAAGACTTACTAAGCTTAGAGTGTTTACTCCTATAAACATCAATAAAGAGGTACATACCTGGATTAGCTCTCCTTTTTTCAAACCTGCAGATACTTCCTCTTTTGTCATATACTCCTCAAATATATTCTTTTTTTTACCCTTTCCACGGCGCTTCTCATTCAAAAGGCTGTGATTTATACCTGTATATGAGATTTACAACATAGATTATATATATATATATATATATATATATATATATATATATATATATATATATATATATATATATATATATATATATATATATTCATTCATCAATGGCAACTAAAGGAAGCCTAAATGTTAGTGCCAAGTATTAGCCAGCATAATATAAAACTGTATAGTTAGTACTGCAGATTTTACAGGCAGCAGCATGTAGCTGTTGGGTTCATTTCATGATGCGAGTTACTGCTGTCCACAGTGCTGAAAATGCAAACCTACTGTAATCATACCATCTGCTAAGCAGTAAAGCAAGCTAACATTTGAATAACCAGACAAAACCAGGGATGGAATGTCTATATGTTTAGAATTAGAGTCTTCATCACAGTGAGCTGTCCATAGGATCGGATTAGGTTCATAGTTACTTCGTGAAAAACAATATAAAAAAAATAAATACATGTTATTAGTTAACTCTGTTGCAGGCAAAACATTTGAGAATTTAAAGACACTATTTTTCGTGCATATTTCCTGTAACAGGTAGGTACAATACCCCACTTATAGTGCAACCCCGCAGCTTAATGACACAAAAAAATGATGGTTCAGATTCATAAAAATGTGAGATTAGAACTCACCACAGAAAAACTCACCCAGGTTCTATTCATTCCTATGGGTTTTTTAGAATCATTTATCAATGGACTTCACCATTTGATATATACTTTAAAAAATCCTATAGAAATTAATAGAAAGTGATTTTTTTTATAGTTTTTTGGTGAGCTCTAAATCTGCCCCTAAATGTAAACAAAATCATGTACTGTACAATATCCCTTTACCCTTATTTTCCCAGATAAGGTTTTAAAGCAAGTGACCATTAATCACTCCATCACACAATTGCAGGTGCAAAAGGGGTGTTTTGACTGCCAAGTTCCTATGAAGGCAAACATTTTCAAAACAAAATAAGACGGGAGACTTAAATCCTGCGGCAGAGCTGGGGGGGTGGGTGAGGGGTACTGGGCCAATATTAGTGAATCTGGATTTGACGTGCACTGTGCACATGATGTCATTCCACATTGTCTGGGGCACTGTAAGGCCCGCTGCCTTGGGGTGGCACCAAACCTAAATACATCCTTGTTGCCAATAGTAATCTATTTATAACCTAAGCAACCAACCATCATACATTTTGTTCAAATGCGTGCTTTTTTCATATAAAACCCATTTAAAGGGCATCTAAAAGGCAAATACCATACAAGCCCAAACCATTCAATAGTGTACATGGTTTGTTTTTGTTTTTTTCATATTAAAACATCTTATTACTGTAGCTGAATCTACAAAAACAAACTGTACTCCTTTGCCCAGCAGGATCACAATATCTATATAGAACTAAATTGTATTTAACATCTCCAAAGTAAAGTTAAAAGAGGAATGAGGCACATTATTTTAGAATAGGCATTGGGTCTGTCTATAAGTATGACTTTAAAAACACACATTAAGTCTCTTTTATTGAATTTTTTTTTTTTAAATGATATATATATATATATATATATATATATATATATATATATATATATATATATATATATATATATATATATATATATATATATATATATATATATATATATATATGTCCCATAGATATTCATGGGTAGCCTATTTTTTTTATTTCTTTTTTTTACATCTTGATAACACTAAACGAACACCAAATTAGTTTGTAAATTATCTGCTTGAACGAATACAGCATTGACAATGCATTACCCCCCACATATGGCAAGCATCAGCGTTTCTCATACATAAAGCTATTACTATGCAATTATACAGTAAATTAAGCATTTAGCCTGGAGAAGTCCGCTTGACACAAGCCCTGCCAATTTTTCCAGTTGCTTTGGACAATATATAAACATTGGTACAATTGTAATAATTTTTTTTATTTTATTGGGGTACCTCTTTTGCCAGCTTGAACAGGGCTCAGAAATGTGTTGTGCATAGTTTCACAGTGGGATTCTGAAAGCTGTCTCTGCCTGTTGAGATTTGGGGGTGTGCAAGCACTTTCTGACTGGTATCTAGTCCTGTGAAAACCACGCTTGTGACCACCTAATGCAAACACAGAAAGCATAGAATGTCAGTTTACTCAGCACTGAACGGACTATATTATACCCAACATATCCTTTAAGGAAGTTCTATGAAAAAGTGACATCAGAAAATTAAAATGCTTTATGTTCATTTTAAGATTATATCCGAGACTAAAATCTGACCAAGACAAATATCTATGAGGCAACATAGGAACCACTTGTGTCTACATTAATTAGTAACTGACTGGTTTAGGGTCCAGCTGCCTTACTGCAATATTTACCATACAGCCAGTATAAATCAGCATGAATCACAAGTATGTTAAGGCAAAAATAAAATCTTAACTAGGAGGCTGATACATTTTGTTGTTTCTTGATATCTCTTAAAAAAGAAGGAAAGGATTTACATTGGGGTTTTTTCAAGCAAGCACCATGGAGCGTTCATCTTCCTTCTTATTCAGCTTTCAAATTTTCAAGACGCATTCACAATAGGACGAATTGGCCAGCTTTTTTGTTAAAGTTCAGCTTTTCGCTCTACTGTGCATGCACAAGAAAACAGAGGAAGCAGGAAGAGTTTTGCTCTGTGGTGCTCAATGGATACACCCTGTGCAGTTTTCTGTACATAGGAGCACTGGCCCGAGTTGTCAGGTAAGTAAATAGGGGTGCCTAACTTTTGCCACACCCAAGTGTAATTTGCCTTTCATTTTCCTTTAAAGTACAAAAATACGTTTGGACATATTTTTTTTCTTCTGGGAGCATCTGGGGGATAATACTTTGAAATTAATATTGGAACAAAAAAAAAGTATATTTTATAATATGGTGCAATGCATTTAAAATAAACAGTCTGTGTAGTTTGGCAAAATGTTTCAATCAAAAAGATGTTCAAAAGAGATTAACTGGGATGGGGAGTGGCAGTATAGCCAACTATGTATATCTAACTGTGTGTCTGCACATTGTACACATTGTAGGGCAACTGCAAGAGTGGTTGCTGTGGGTTATGCACACAAACTTTAACAATTCATGAAGCAGTGCTGCATAATTCTGAAATCATTGTCTAGCAAATGTAACCAGACATAATGTAATGAAGTCACCACATATCTTCTAGGCAAACAGTAACAGGCTGTAATAAAACCAAAAGAGAAAGAAAAAAAAAACTCACCTTGCTTCATTGGTGCGTGTTGGAGTCTGGGACTGTAAGTCCCTCTGATTTTTAGAGAATCTGTGCACAACCCACTATAGAAACCAGAAGGGCACAAGTCCCAGAACCCAACGTTTTTCAATGAAGCAAGGTGAGAGAGGTATAGCATTACACTGTGAGCCTAAGGAGGCTCATGTATTACATGACTTCCTTTTAGCCTGTGGAATACGGTGTTCTGTGCTTAAAAAAAAAACCTTTATCTTTCTTTATGGAAGTTATCCACTTTTTTCTACATTAGCACAGCTAAAAAACGAAGGGAACATTTTCCCTAAAAGGCTACAAGGAAATCTTCACAGCCAATTCTTCTCATAAAACAGACCAGTTTAGCCAGTGCAGGGCAACACTACATGATATTTTCATTATTTTAAAATATAATTTTTTGGTGTTACTGTTCCTTTAATGTTCTTCTTGTTTGACCAACCCTTTGCCTGATTCAGCCACTTAGGTGACTGAACCAGGCAAAGTTTTTCTGTCTGAAAGGATCTTCTGAGACTGATAACTAAATGAACACCTGAACAATTCCTGCTGGGCATAGGAAGACAAGCTCTTTCTTGTTTGGTAAACTTGACTTGGGACAGAGTTATTAGTAGATTGCTATCATGGTTCCTGTTAAAGTATGTATGCATGTTCTATGTATGTAAAGTATAACATGACAGAACTTGAAGAAAACAGTGGCAAATATAACATTAAGTTTTGAAATACAGTGGTGTGCAAAACTATTTGCACCCTTCCTGATTTCTTATTCTTTTGCATGTTTGTCACACAAAATGTTTCTGATCATCAAACACATTTAACTATTAGTCAAAGATAACACAAAATGCAGTTTTTAAATGAGGGTTTTTATTATTTAGGGAGAAAAATCCAAATCTACATTTTCATGTGTGAAAAAGTAATTGCCCCCTGAAACTAATAACTGGTTGGGCCACCCTTAGCAGCAATAACTGCAATCAAGCGTTTGAGATAACTTGCAGAATTGTTATAATTCAGCTTTATTTGAGGGTTTTCTAGCATGAACCGCCTTTTTAAGGTCATGCCACAACATCTCAATAGGATTCAGGTCAGGACTTTGACTAGGCCACTCCAAAGTCTTCATTTTGTTTTTCTTCAGCCATTCAGAGGTGGATTTGCTGGTGTGTTTTGGGTCATTGTCCTGCTGCAGCACCCAAGATCGCTTCAGATTGAGTTGACGAACAGATGGCCGGACATTCTCCTTCAGGATTTGTTGGTAGACAGTAGAATTCATGGTTCCATCTATCACAGCAAGTCTTCCAGGTCCTGAAGCAGCAAAACAACCCCAGACCATCACACTACCACCACCATATTTTACTGTTGGTATGATGTTCTTTTTCTGAAATGCTGTGTTACTTTTACGCCAGATGTAACGGGACGCGCACCTTCCAAAAAGTTCAACTTTTGTCTCGTCGGTCCACAAGGTATTTTCCCAAAAGTCTTGGCAATCATTGAGATGTTTTTTAGCAAAATTGAGACGAGCCTTAATGTTCTTTTTGCTTAAAAGTGGTTTGCGCCTTGGAAATCTGCCATGCTGGCCGTTTTTGCCCAGTCTCTTTCTTATGGTGGAGTCGTGAACACTGACCTTAATTGAGGCAAGTGAGGCCTGCAGTTCTTTAGATGTTGTCCTGGGGTCTTTTGTGGCCTCTCGGATGAGTTGTCTCTATGCTCTTGGGGTAATTTTGGTCGGCCTGCCACTTCTGGGAAGGTTCACCACTGTTCCATGTTTTTGCCATTTGTGGATAATGGCTCTCACTGTGGTTCGCTGGAGTCCCAAAGCTTTAGAAATGGCTTTATAACCTTTGAAATTGAACTCAGGTGTGATAAACCACAGTTAAGTTATTTTTTAACAAGGGGGGCAATCACTTTTTCACACAGGCCCATGTAGATTTGGAGTTTTTTTTCTCCCTTAATAACGTAAACCTTCATTTAAAAACTGCATTTTGTGTTCAATTATGTTATCTTTGACTAATAGTTAACGGTTTTTGATGAGCAGAAACATTTAAGTGTGACAAACATGCAAAAGAATAAGAAATCAGGAAGGGGGCAAATAGTTTTGCACACCACTGTAACCTTCTGTTGTGTAATAGATTTGCATTCAGGAAATCACAAAAGCAATGCTAACAGCCAGATAACTATCCAAAAGCGATGCAACTAGAGAACTAGTTGTAAGAGTCTGGAGTGAAACAAGCTAATTGCCTCCACACATTTTCTGTAGCTTCAAGTGAAGGATGCTTCGAACACTTGAAGGGTCTCATAAGGCTCCATAATTTAGCCCTATTATTCTAGATCAAATCTGCTTTGTTATACTCAAAATGGTTGTCAAAGGTTTCTTGAGAATAATATTGTTCTTTTTTCTGCTTTACTGGTTTTCTGTGTACTGTATAATCATGCACACGAAGTAAATGGATGGCATATTAACAAAATGTTAACATACTTTGTGGGCACAGCACAAACAATAACTGCATATAAAGCATTTGAATGTTTTTCTACTATAAAATTCTGGCAGTTATTAATTTCTGTATTTTCTGCATGCTCAAGTACAGCAGTGGAATATACAGATGAATATAAGGTAAATGTCTACAAAAACAGCAGTATATATGAGCCCTTCATTACATCCATGCTTACGTGTTATCCTTTACTCCTAGAGAGAGCACTTTTTTTTCTTAACAGCATACATGTACTGTATAGGAAAATTTTTATAAATTCATGGAAACATACATGAAGCTATTACACAAAGGTATGACTGCCTCTCTCTCATTCACACATAGGTTACTTATCACTTCTAGAAATCAGTGATCCAACCTTCAATAATCCTTCTTCCTCATAAATCCCTTGGTAGTTCCCCAGAAATCCGGCCTTCCTTGCACAGCTGTTAGAAGTATGTTTATTATCCAGAGTTAGAGTAAAATATGCATATGACTGACAAAAGATGTTTTTGAAGAGAACAGGAACTATTTTTTTTTTTATACAGAAAACAGAAGGACATTATATCTTCTTTCTATAACAAGAGCAAATTTTCTAGCAGTATCAGGGTGCAGGAACATTTGTAGAAATGTCAGTCACAAAAAAAACTGTGTGTGTTTTGGGTCATTGTCCTGCTGCAGCACCCAAGATCGCTTCAGAAAGTGCAAAGAAAAAATTCAGGTTATTTCTAAGGTAATAATAGACATATGTAGAAACACAAATAAGCACATATGGAATATTCTAAGCAGACAACCAAAGCATTCATTGTTAACTAAAACTAAACGTCTAAGCGATGAATCCTAGCTCAATATAATCAAAACTTTTCCACTAAACCCCATGAATGACCAGCAGAGCTATTTGCAGCAGAACAGTGCATACAGTTAAAGGGCAGGTAAAGTCAAAAATAGAATAAGACTAGAAATGCTGTATGTTGTATACTAAATATAAACATGAACTTGCTGCACCACAAGCCTAATCAAACAATTAATTTACGCTTTCAAAGTTGGCTACAGGGGGTCACCATCTTGTAACTTTGTTAAACATCTTTGCAAGACTAAGACTGTGCACATGCTCAGTGTGGTCTGGGCTGCTTAGGGATCGTCATAAACAAAGCTGCTCGAGTTCTGCATGGCTGGGAAGTAAAACGGGGGCTCCCACTGCTGTTCATAAGTATGATTGTTTCAGTTAGGGACTGTCTTACAATTCCTATCCACAGCAGTAAATTAAGGGAGAATTTCACTGCATACAGTCAGGTTTCTTATAAAAACGCACACATTTTTTATTAAAGTATATTGGAGATAGGTTTCTTTTTCATTAAAGAAAGTAAAAATGTGATCTTATTTTTTTGCCTTTACGTGCCCTTTAAAGACTACTGGTCACCAGCAATTTTTTGTTCATTCATTTTCCACTTTACTGGCAGCAGAATTCGCTGCAATTTCAAATTATGAGGGTGATGTGGAAGCAGATACTAAACATGTTAGTTCAGAATGACATTAAGCCATGGGTAGCACATACACCAATGCCATACCTTCTAAAAGCTGCTCACTTTGGAAGCCTTTGATAGGAGTTTGAGACTTTGCCTTTTGCTTATCAGATTGGGTGTCTCGGTTATGGGTATCGTTATCAGATTCACACATTTGTATTGATGGCCCCTTATTCGTGCTGGGATATATTTGCCTTTTTTCAGAAGTATTGACTGCAACTTTTCCAGCATTCTCAGGCTCCAAATCTGAATCATGACTTGTGATTGTAGGAGGTTTGCCTTTCTGCTTTTCAGCGAATGCCTCCGATTTTCTGTAGGTGTGTCCATGTTCACAACCTCTGTCATACTGAGAAACAGCAGAGTTCTCAAAAGAAGCTTGTTTAGTTGACAAGTTATCATGATTGGTTGATCCATTTCTTCCCAATAATTCCTGAAAACTACCAGTGATTTCCAATTCTCTATCCAAGCCATCATCTCCATGGGCACTCTCTTCCTGCTGCAGCTTCTGAGCTATGTAGTTTAAAAAGAACTTAAACCTTCCACTGTGATGTTGCTGCACTAATCTGGCATAGGCATTTTTCTGCTGAACCCCTGACCAGCTGATCCCTTCCTTTGATGCTTGACCATGGCTTGTTCTTGCATGACCCACATGATCCATGTTGAAGAGTCTTTAAATTACATACTTGAAGCAGAAGAGCAAAACAAAGTTAAATTATTTTTTTTTAAAAATAACATCCACATGTTAAGTTGCACTCTCTCTGTGTGATATTAATTACTTAATTCTAGTTCTAAGGCAGAAATGCTTCCAAAAATGTTCTAATACTTGATGCTCTTCCACACAGCCCTTTCCTCTTTTAGAATAAAATATGTAATGCATATTTTCGGGTATTTCAGGGTGAGCTCTCACCTTAGTGTCCAAATAATTTTAATGACCCAAAGGGCTAGAGTATGTAAGTACTGGCAACTGTAAAATATAGGGATGCACCGAAACCACTTTTTTGGATTCAGCCGAACCCCCGAATCCTTGGCAAAAGCTTCTGCCAAATACCGAATCAAATCCACATATGCAAATTAGGGGTGGGAACGGGAAAACAGTGACAAAAAGTCCAGAGATTTCCCTCCCCACCCCTAATTTGCATATGCAAATTGGGATTCGTATTGAGTTCGCCCGAATCAGTGCAACCCTAGTAAAATATAAAAATCAGTGCTGCACTAACTCTTGTGCAGTGACAAAGCACAACAATCCCCATTCCATGAGAACTGAAACTGAACTGAAAGTCGTAGCTTTAAAACAGATGTAGTGACACAGACTGGAAAACCTACTTTAAGTGCCTAAGATTCACAAAAAATTAAGAGGTCATATGATATAAGAGTATTTCTCTGAATCTAAGATAATGGAACACAGGCAACAAGTTCATTTTTGCCTTGACAACTTGCATATAATCATGTTCTTTGGAGAATAAAAAAAAAAATCTGTCCTGCATACTGTGGGTAGCTGGCAGTTCAAAATGTAATCCAAAATGAATACGTCAGAAGCTAGGTGGGAACCAGGTAATTTTTGCTAGTTAATATAAACCTTTCATTTTGATTAGAGAATGCAAATAATCAAATGTACTTCAACAATGCCTTTGCATCATGCTGGCACAAGGCTAGAACATGATCAATTTTTCTTGTTTGTTTAAATGGTGAAATCATTACTTTTATTTCACAGATTTAGGAAAATTACCCTACATAGCGGCTGTCATAACATGGCAGTTTACATAGCATGGAACTACCTATAACTTAAGGGTGTGGGCAATGGGAATTTTGAAACTGTAATTTGACGTCAACACATTCAGTCACACACAGAACAGGTTTAGCACCTGCACGATTGTGGGGTTAACCAAACATGCATTGCTACTAAAGGCAGGTTTAAAGGAATTGTTCAGGGTAAAAATGAAAACTGGATAAAAACATAGGCTGTGCAAAATAAAAAGAAAATGATAGTATAGTTAGTTAGCCAAAAATGTAATGTATAAAGGCTGGAGTGACTGGATGTCTAATATAACAAACTGTGTCGGACTGGGACACCAGGGGCCCAACAAAAAAAAACAGACCAGGGGCCCAATCTCAGTACTACTATTTTTCCTCTCCTCATTCAACCTCTATTCTCCTAGTATCTTTTCTTTTCATACTATAATCTATTATTCCATCTATTTGGCCTCTTTGTTCTCATAGAAATAGGGAATAGCCATGAAATAGGCCAAATGTTTAACAGCATGAGAGCCCCCCGACACCTGGGCCCACCGGGAGTTTTCCTGGTATCCCAGTGGGGCAGTCCGACACTGATAACAAAACAGAACACTTCCTGCTTTGCAGCTCTCTTGGTTTACACTGACTGGTTTCCCTGGTGACCAAGCTTTAACCAATCAGTGATTTGAGGGGGGCCACATGGGACATAACTGTTGCTTTTGAATCTGAGCTGAATGCGGAGGATCAATTGCAAATTTACTGAACAGTTATGTCCCATGTGACCCCCCTTCAAGCCGCTGACTAACTCAGAGTTAGAGAGCTGAAAAGCAGGAAGTTGAATTCTGGCTATTATATTAGACATCCAGTCACTTCAGCCTTTGTAGATTACATGTTTGCCTAACTAACTATATTAGAAACATTTTTTATTTTGCACAGCTTATCGATTTATCCAGTTTTTATTTTTACACTGAACTGTTCCTTTAAAGAAGAAGGAAAACCTGTAGAAAAAAAAAAACCCGTACCCCCCCCGGGGGAAATGCCCCACACTTTACAGTTACCCCTCATCGAAGATTCTGGCAGTGGACTTCAAGGCATCCATCTTCCGGGTCCTCTATAAGCTGACTGGGGGATCGGCAATCTCAGTCAATTTCGGCGCATGCGCGGTTGTCGAAGACGGGCAAATTGCTCCAATTGATCATGTGCCGACATACCCATCTCCCAGTCAGCTTACCGAGGACCCGGAAGATGGATGTCATGAAGTCCACGAAGAGGGAGGGGGGTCTACATGGGGTGGGGGGTAGGGGTTTTTTTTTTTCTACAGGGTAGCCTTCTCCTTTAAGACCCCACTGAACTGCGGGCTCTCTTTAAATTTGCATATTGTACTATTTAAGATTCAACATGAGCATCCTGCTTAGGGCTGCCACCTTTGCCGGTGGTTAAAACCGCACAAAGGGGGCGAGACAGATAGCATTGGGGGGAGGAACAGTGATCTTGGGGTGGGCATGATGACATCAGAGGCAGGCACAATGATGAAGTGGAGTTATGATGCCGGGTCAGGGTTATTGCATCACTTATATGCAACTGGCTGGATTTCTGTCCAGTTTTCGCAATATTTTAAATGGGACAAAAAGTTTTCAAAGGACAGTCCTTTGCAAACTGAGATGTCCAGTTGAAACCCACATGGCTGGAAACCCTACCTCTATCTATTCTGCCCGAGACCAATCCTTTAACTACAGGTATGGGATCTATTATACAGAAATCAGTTATCCCGAAAACTTTGAAATACAGCAATGCTCATTTAGAAAAGCCATTTCTTATTTTTAATTGATTTGCTTATTTCTGTAATAACAATAAATTAACGGCACTTCATAACTAAGCCACGTCATGGTGAGTATCTTGGCATTTAATTGGTTTTCGTTAATTGGCCAGATTATTGTTCGGATTTCACAAGGCTGAAAACCAAACAGAAAGTAAAGGTGGCCATACACGGGCCGATAAAAGCTGCCGACAGACCGAGTCGGCAGCTTATTGGCCCGTGTATGCCCCCCCCCCCGACGGGCTTCCCCAATCGAGATCTGGCCATCTCGATCGGATGGGACTAAAAATCCCATCGGATCGTGGCCACATCTGTTCGTTAATGCGTTCCCGCAATCCGAACGCCCATTACTATTCGTTAGGATCAGATCGTTGGGCCCTAGGGCCCACGATCAGATCAGCCCGATATTGCCCACCTCAAGGTCGCCAAACGAGCGGATCTCTCCGTGTATGGCCACCTTAAGACACCTGAACAGACCTTATCAAAACCGAACAAGTGGCAACCCTAATCCCGCTATGCTGGTGAAACACAAACTAGAGAAAACAGATGCTGAAGCATTATAATAAGCTTTAGTGCAGTTATCTGCCAGGCACCTAGAAACTACATAATACCAGCAGCAAAGATCAGATCATCTTCATACACAACCTTATTCTCTTTATTTTATGGAGTGTTGACAAAGTGCAGCACACATACATATGATCAATAAACACTTCAGTTATGGCTGCCAGTTCCCTGCCCTCACATGTGGACTTACTGACAGCAGGACCATGTTTTGTCGTAAAGCGCAAAACGCTTGAAAACATAGTGACAGCCAATCTACATCCCCTACATTTTCTCACGTCACAATGCACTGTTCCTTTTAGATTTGAGCAGCAGCATGACTAAAGAATTCCATAAACACGTGCAAGGAAGCTTTAACAAAACTCCTACTCTGTGTGCAACTTGGTGCTCGCTTCAAGGGCCAGTGAGTCGCTACCACAAAGTGCACCGGGCCAGTACGCAAAGCTTTATGCAATGACCCATCCGTGACCCCGTTATGAAGCACAGTTTGCGCATTTCAACAGCTACATAGATTTTATCAAGAGTTGTAGAGCCACAGTCTGTTACCCAATTATAGCTGTAACCACGTCTCTGGCCTGCAAACCCCACACACTCACCGGAACTGCTTACTGAGATGCTTGCCCCCGGCACACTTTAAATGCAGCGGGTAGATGCTTGTTGCTATGGAGATTCTACTTCCGGGTCAGCATGACATTACGTGAGGAGGCGGGGTTAAGGAGTAACCAATCATGGGAAGTTTATAACATGGTGCTTTCTATGAGTTCTGCCCGTAAGCATTCTATTTAGCCGTGTTTGTATTCCCCCGGTTGTAAACATTTCACTGTGTTCGCCTTGTGCTTTGGCGAGTGTTCTACGGTTGAATGACGATTCCCATAAGCAGGGTGCCGAACATGTCGCTGCTAGAGAGGAGGCAGCTATTCCTCATGGTTTATTCATGGTATTGAGCTCGCGGCCAAGTCCTTTGACTAATATGGCCGCAAACAGAATGCGAGTGTAGTTTCAGGCGAGTTGATGACAGTGGGCTGAGGAGGTCCAGGCACACTGGCTTTCATGTTTGGTGTCACATCACAAGAGCTAAAATGTGCCAGCCTTGCCATACGGCATGTCGCACTGGAGCAGCATAAGTTATTTTACAAGATAAGGAATTTTTGTATCATTCCATCAGTCACACGCAGTGCCAATTGTCCCTATTTTCCAGTGACAGACGTACCCTGGTTTTGATTTTGTCCCTGGCTTTTTAAAATAGTACATGCTGGTGCCCAGGCCCATTTCATTATTTTGTAACCACCTATATATTTATATTTTTTCCCTATTAATAACATTGGGATCAACCATCATTTTTACCAGCCAGGTGGCAACCCAACGTACAAGGTCTCACGATGTTCAGTTTCACTCCAAAACCCACAGTCCAGCCAGTGTTGCCACCTTTTCTGGCAAAAAATACCAGCCTTCCTATATATTTAGTTATTCCCTATCGATAAACCATCATTTTTACCGGCCAGGCCAGTAAAATACCGGCCAGGT
This sequence comes from Xenopus petersii, assembly GCA_038501925.1. Lineage (NCBI taxonomy): Eukaryota > Metazoa > Chordata > Amphibia > Anura > Pipidae > Xenopus > Xenopus petersii. The sequence goes on from CM076681.1 coordinate 57,495,932, forward strand.
GGCAACCCTACATATAAGGACTCACGGTGTTTGATTTCACTCCAAAACCCACAGTCCAGCCAGTGTTGCCACCTTTTCTGGCAAAAAAATACCAGCCTTCCTATATATTTAGTTATTCCCTATCGATAAACCATCATTTTTACCGGCCAGGCCAGTAAAATACCGGCCAGGTGGCAACCCTACATATAAGGACTCACGGTGTTTGATTTCACTCCAAAACCCACAGTCCAGCCAGTGTTGCCACCGTTTCTGGCAAAAAATACCGGCCTTCCTATATATTTAACTTTTTTCCCTATTAATAACATTGGGATCAACCATCATTTTTACCAGGCAGGTCGGTAAAATACCTGCCAGGTGGCAACCCTAAGTCCGGCTTGGACTGGCAAGCTGTATGTGGTAAGAAGCGCCACAGCCTAGGGCTGCTGTGACCTGCCTTAGACCAGTGCTTTATATTGGGGATCTTTGGGCCTCATTGCACTGCAAATACTAGGGCCTTGGGCTGCTTAACACTTTGCTGTTACACTGCATATATTCTTTCAATATCTAACGTTCAGCAGAAAAACAAACCATTCTTTGTATAGCATTATATTCTATGTATTTATTGTTTTTAACCTGGAAAAGGTTTTGTTTAGCTGTATTACAGTACTCAATATAAGACTTTAGGAACTACACTTTCATTTGAATTAGTTTAAATAATTCCGTCCAATGAGGGCAGAAAGTTGTGGAATACCCTACTGGGTAGTGTTGTGATGGCAGATTCTATTAATACCTTTAATAGACGTGCAGATTTACCTTCATATCGGACGATCGATCGGTGCCATCTCCCGACCTGCCACTAGCCATTCAGATCAAATAAAGTAGTAAAAGAACAGATCAAACAATACTCTGCAATCGTATGAAAGTTATGTCCTACAAAAGTTGGTCTCCTACAGATATTGTCAGATCTGCTCACCAGGGCAAAAATAATGAATGTATCAACTAAATGTATCCATTTAGAACAGTTAAACAGTCAGTGAGTCCTTTATTTCTGTGATCTATCTGAAACCTGAAAGCTTTTATCAGTACAAAACCCTGTATGATTAGTGAACTCACGATTTTATTGAGGATTGTTGAAGCCAAAAGGAAGCAAGCAATCTTAAATAGGCCCAGAGAGTTTGTAGACAGAGTTGTATCTGAGGGAAACCTTATACCTCTCCCTTGAGCCAGCAGTTTAAATGATTACTAACTTCATATAGACATGACTTAATAGGTGGAGGCTTTAATTGAGACCAATGAAATTCAGCCAATTTTTCCCGTGTGGTAGGTTGCCACTGCATACCATACACCAAAAAGAAATCAAATCCAAATGTGTGGGGGTGAGTGAAGGGGAGTGCATATTATTGTACACAAGGTAACAATTTTCCAATAAAATGTTTATCCTTCATATAGCACCATAAGATTGTCTCAAAGACCCAGTTTGCCCACTCTGCCTTCTCATTAGGCCATGTGACTGGATTGGAGAAAAACAAACTAAAACCAAGTAATGAACACATTGTCCTCCAAAATGTGGCTTTACCATCAGAAACAATTTCTATGGGTTTTTTGGGGGGGAGGTTTGACAAACGGTCCACACTTGTTTTCACCAAAGGTTGTCAAATCTGTAGAATGAAATGAGCTGTTAAAATAAAGGGATCTATATTAACACTTCTTGTACTACACTAGTATTGCTGTATTTCCTGAGCAATAGTCCATAACACTGTTTATTATTCTTCCATCACAAGTCAGTAAGCAATCTAGTTCTACTAAAGTGTTGCTTCTTTCCCCGGTCAGACCCTTATGTTGTGTGGTCCCTATACTATATTTGTCTGGTATACATTGACAAACCCACTGACTAAAAGAAACTTGCAGTAGCTTAAATACTCCCATTTACATTAAGTAATTACATTTATGTAATTATGACTTTGAGGAACCAAGGCAGTCTTTCCTTGTCAGGGTCTAATACACTTCCTGATGTACTTCTGCTGTAAAAACATAGGAGATAATACAATTATATCTTCTTGCAATATATTTAGAAGCTAAAGATATTGTTGCGTGGCTTCTGATAAACATTGGAAAACATGGTATTGCTTATCCAGAGAAAACCTACTATGATCTTATTAATTAATATGTTTATATTTTACACATGGTCTAAAGAAGACTTAGAGGCCTATTTACTAACATTCATATTTTTTTTCACGAATCTCTAAAAATTCATGATTTTCCTGTTTTGTTTATACTCAATAAATCTGAGATGTATTAATAGTAAAACTATGAAAACCTCTAATACAAAAATTCACCAGGCAAAAGTGGGAATAGGAATTGCACTGATCCTATTGGACGATTTTTAATCAATTCAGACTTTTGGGGGTTTTCTTTTTTTTTTTTCATTATTAATTGTCAGAAAAACCCTAACTTTTAGAGATATACTTTTTAGGATCATTCATTTTTTAATTGATGCATCTTAAATTCGGATCTTTTAATAAATTCCATGGCATTCGTGGTTTTAGAGAAAGTGAGTTTAGTTGTGGTTTCAAAAACCTCTAAAATGACAGAAATTAGACTTGATACATATAGCCTCTACAAGTTTAAAGGAGAAGGAAAGGCTAAAATTAAGTAAGCTTTATCAGAAAGGTCTATATAAATACACCAGTAAACCCTCAAAGTAATGCTGCTCTGAGTCCTCTGTCAAAAGAAACACCACATTTCTTTGCTTTTATTGTGTACACATGGGCTTCTGTATCAGACTTCCTGTTTTCATCTTAAACCACCAGGGCACGGCCTTGAGCATGCTCAGTTTGCTCCTCTCCCCCTCCCTCCTCCCATCCCTACTGTAATCTGAGCTCAGAGCTGTTAGTAAGCAGGGAGAGACTCAGGCAGGAAGTGATGTCACACCAAGCATATATGGCAGCTTCTATCCTAAACAAACAGAGACAGTGTCTAGAGCTGTTTACTCAGGTATGTTAAAGCATTCTGCAGAATAAATATAGCGTTCTAGTTTGCACTATTGTGGCTATTCTATTGGCAATAAACTGTCTTGGAGCTTTTGAATATGAACAAAAGTATCAAGAAACCTTCCTTCCTAACATCACATTAACAAACCGAGGAAATTATTATAAACTCAGTCCTCCTTTTGCTGCCATAATAACCTTTTACTCTTTTGGACATTATTGTAGCTGGGTGCTTATACATAACTCTTATTTGGCATTCCAGGCCATCTAATTGGTGAAATAATTATTGTGCTGACATTGATTCTGGAGACAGCTTGGAACTCATCAATGTCTGTTCAAACTGAGAAAATGTAATTTTAGACAGAAGTGTCTGGATACTTTTGACAAGTTAGTATATTCTTTTGCTTTATAATTGTGTCACCCCATCCCACTAGAACTATGGCTCACTCCACTGGGATTTTGGACCCTGCAAGTTAAGTGTCCCACACAGCAAACACCTAAAACCCCTGAACAGTGTGAGAGAGGTGTATTGCTTAAAGGGGTTGTTCACCTTCCAAACACTTTTTTCAGATGAGTTGTTTTCAGATTGTTCACCTTAAACAATTACTTTTTTCAGTTGCTTTCTATCTTTTATGTTTTATTATTTCCTCACAATTGAACTGTTACAATTTGCTACATTTAGTTGATACAATTAGTTGATTTCTCAGCAGTATCTGTGGAGCATTAGCAACTATTGTATCAATTCTAACAGTTGCCTTTAATGAAGCTCGGGGATTCTGCTCAGCAGGGAGAAATGTATCAACTCAATTTAGAACAGTTAAAGAGTCAGCGACCCCCGTACCCCCCCTCCCAGAGCTGGTTTAGAAGGTGAAAATCTAAACTTTACACTTCAATATTAGAAAAAGGGTGTTTATTTCTGGTGATCTATCCTAAACCAACTGAACTGAAAAAAGTGTTATAAGGTGAAAAAACCCTTTAATTGATTATGCAGTATTTAAATTAATTTAGATTGCTATCGAAAGCCCTAACTTCCTGGAAACCCCGGATTCATATGCCCCACAATGACACGTCCCATTTTATGGCCAAACCCACTAATTAAAGGTTAAGAAAGTTTAAACACATTTCTGAGAGTTTTAGGGCCATGTTTTATGTTATAACAGCTTTGCCAATGAAGGTGAAATTGCCCTTTAAGCTGCTTCTCTCCGTTTTCTGAGTTCTGGCACCTTTTACAAGGGATGCACTTAATCCAGGATTTGGTTCGGGATTCGACCAGGATTCGGCCTTTTTCGTCAGGATTCGGCCGAATCCATCTGCCCGGCCGAACCGAATCCTAATTTGCATATGCAAATTAGGGGTGGGGAGGGAAGTCATGTAACTTTTTGTCACAAAACAAGGAAGTAAAAAATGTATCCCTAAAGATTGTAAATATGTTTATTTGATTACTTTGAAGCTGTTATATTACCAGCATGCATCTGATTTGATTATGGATTATCCATGTTTTGTGGAATGCTGTTATCAATTCATATAACTGGGTAGCACTTGTTTATATGTACCTGTATCCATGATATACCTATATCTCTATGTCCTAAGGATTTAACTGGTCAGTATAATTTATGGGAATCCCTCCAGGATATGTTTTCTTGATCCCCTTAGTGCTCTATTAAGAAAAACGTAATTATAGATGCATGAGAATTAACCAATAAGAATGCTGATTAAATTCCTAGTACGATGTCAGCCATCTTGCTATTATCTTACATACAGTGATAATATTGTATTTTATGGCTTCATTATATGACATTGGAATCGGACATGTGGATAAAGGACAGACTTGTTCAGTGCTGGTTTATACAGATCAGCTGGGAATCTCATTGAAGAATTATTTGCATATTAATGTCAACGCTGGAAAATTGGGGAAAAGTTTTATGAAATAATACAACCCTTTATATGACCACAATACAAATACATTGTCAACATAATTATATTTATGTTTGTATTTATGTTAACAGATTAAATGCAGTTTGTTTGTTTAGAATTTAGCTGTTTGGAATCCAGGGGTTGTAATAAGTTTAGGTGGAGGCACATATTTATAGTATTTTAAATACAATTTCCCCATTTATTCTGCGTATGGTTCCTGGCAGTACACAGTTTGCCTCTGCCATAGTATACATTTTGAAACAATGGTAAACCGAGAAACAGATAATCTTCCAAAAGTAACCCTTTCCCTGCTCTTTTTCCAACATGTTGCAATTAAAACAGAGTTCTCCTCAGTGTGTCTCATTGCTGGCACTGCCATCTATTCTACATGGCCTTCCTATGCCCTTGCTGTCACCAGCTAGTAACCTTAGCAGGTTGGCATATAACTTATCGTAATTATCTCATGTGAAAGGGTAGAGCCTGTATATCTCAATCAAGCACTTGACTTTATATACGAATGAGTGTAGACATAGTTATTTTTGCTGGAAGCTGAGGTTGAGTCTGTGGAGCAGAGCACGTCCACATGTGCCCTGAACTTTTACATACCCAGTGTATCAAAGGTATTTGTTTGTATTGTTTCTAGCCAGAGACAGGCTTGGTACCAGACTGTGTGGAGTAGTCTTCCTGAACTTTGTGTAGGCACTAATGGGCTATTGTTTGACACCAACTGTTAAATTAAACAGTCAAGTATAATTTATTTTTTATCTGATAAAAAATAGGGACCAATTACTCACCTATGAACATTTACTTTTATATTCAATAATGGCCATTGGTTTTTAAAACTAAGTTTTCCAACATTTTGGTGCGCACCACCAATGTTTTTTGTATTGTTTCTTCACAGAGTTTAGATCGAACTGGTGATTGCAACTGAGGAATTTCCAGGAATGCTGCACTTAAAGGAACAGTAACACCAAAAAATAAAGTGTAAAGTAATGAATATATAGTGTACTTTTGTCCTGCATTAATATACATGGTGTGTTTGCTTCAGAAACTCTACAATAGTTTATTTAAACAAGCTAATGTGTAGCCATGGGGGCATCCATTCAAAGTTGAATAGGCACAGGATACACAACAGATAAGGGATAAACTCTGAAGCATACAATGGGATTCTGCAGATCTTATCTGTTATTGACTGGGTATCCTGTGCTTGAATGGCTTCCCCCATGGCTACACAGGAGCTTGTTTATATAAACTCTAGAAGTGTTTCTGAAGCAAACATGAAATGTTTACCAGCATAGGGCAACAACTTTAAAACAACTTTCATTTTTTGGTGTTACTGTTCCTTTAATTGTTGTATCTCTTAGAACCAATGTGTTAAATGGATGCTGGCAATTATACAGTACTAGCAATCTAACTTACCTTCTGCAACAGATATGGACTTCATTAGTGAAAGTATTTTATGTTTTATATTTGTAGTGCTATACACTGACTATACCTTTTTCAAAGAGGAATGTTATTGTTACAGGTAGTCAACAATCCCCTACCCTGCCCAGCCATACAGTAAAAGACAGTGGTACAGCAAGCAAATATTAACTCAAAGCCAGAGTCAGAGGTTGTTAGCATTGAAATATATATTTTTGTATGCACAGAAAAACGTTTTATTTTGGGGAAGCCTGTTTTGTTGCAAAACTTCCAAGTTTCTCACAAGCACACCAAACTTAATATGTAGGCTTAATTAAAAGAAACAATTGATCGATTGAGCCATGCTGCAGATGTAAGAGGAGATGGGCTTACCCAATATAAAAGGATATTTCTTTTACCTAGAAACAGGTTTAGGATCCTCATGGGCTTATTTTAAACAGTGGAGCCTACTTGGCCAAGCTGTGCAACCTCTCTCTACAGGAAAGAATATATATTTGCCTATTAAAATTAGGATGTCCTTCCAATAGTTGGTAACTATTGGGCCTGACCAAAATAGATGAAAGAAGTCTGCTTTGGCTGCACTTCATTTCTTACAGCAGTCCATGTTCAGCCTGCCCATTTTTGCAACCTTGACTGATGTAATGTTCAATTGATATATGACTTTAAATGTAATATGTTCCTAGCAGAAATTAAGAAAATGTAAAGATTAATTGTTACGTCATCCCAGAAGTCATCGTAAAAACAAGGGATTTTCTCTTTCCATTTTTTGAGCTACGATATAATTAGGCTATAAAGATGAGAAACCACTCTGGTGTTTGGCTGGAGCAGAAAGTCTAAGAAATGATTCCCAACACTCAATAATAAGCCCCCCAACATGGTATGTTGTCTTACATCCGTACTTATCTTGGAAAATTGTGTGAAGGCACTGTTAATTTTTTACCTGACCCTAATGGCCAGATTTATCGAATTTCGAATAGATTTTTTTTTACTCTAATAAATTCGAATGTACTCATGTACTTAGGGGAGGTTATTTATGAAAAAACTTGAACGTCTAAAATTTGGTCAAATAGTCCCAACCTGAAAAACCAAATCGAATTGAATCGTACAACTTCCACCGGAAAAAACTTGAATGTCAAGAAGGCAATTTACATATTCAAATGGTTCAACTGACCTCTGCCATTGACTGGTAAATGAACTCTGCAGGTTTAAGGTGGCAAATATTCGAATTAAAACTGTTTCAATGATCAAGGTGTGATAAATCTCACATTCAAATTTACATTCCAATTGGTGCTTCTTTTTTGACACAAAAAAAATTCTAAAATTTGAATTTCCAATTCGACCCTTAATAAATCTGCCCCTAAATGTTCTGTAGGTACCTGAAGCGGGGGAGATATGAGTTGACCCACAATGAGAGATGGCAAGTAAGTGGAACAGTTGTTGCGAGGCCCTGCCAGGCCCTCAAAGGCAGATCCCAAAATGTATGCAGCAGTATATGTCTCATTGCTTCGAAGAAGCCAAATTCTAACCTGTATGTGGTGTTAGGATTTTCTGGATCCAAGTGAGCCACCATTCAAGGTATGTTGTGTGCTAAAGAAATAAACTTGGAGGCCAAGCTCACCTTCTCTAGCTGGAGCTGTCAGTTTTTGCCGTGAAAACCTAGGGGTCATAGTCACCATTTTGAAAGGGGTTTATGAGTTGCTTAATTTTTGCAAAAACATTTAGGCATATACACTGAGGATTAATGAAGAATATTCAGAATCTTAGGGAGGAAGATCATCTTTATAATGTGGATTCTGCCATAGTGGGAAAGAGGCAACCCAGCCCATTGTTGGAGAATATTTCTGATTTTGCCTAGGATGCTGTCTTTATTTAGGGTCTGGAGGGATGGCAGGTCAGCAGAGGTTTTAATTCCTAGGTATTGAAGTAGGTATAGAATTTTGTACGTCTAAAGTGATGCCCCCAAGAGAGGGTTACTATATTGAGAACTTCACAAAGGGATGTGTGGGTCATCTAAATAGAGGTGAATGTAATTTCAGCATAGCAAGATGTGTTTCTCAGCTGTCAGGAACTGGAGGTCCTGAAACTGGCAGATAAAGAGAAAGAATAGGGTTGGCCCATTTGTGTTTTTGGAATTCTCGGCAGAGAGCAGGTAGTGATGTCACAGGGGGTATAACAGCGAGGGGGCGTTTGTTGTTGGGGGTGGGACTATGACAGGTCAATCAAGGAGTGTCCTGTATGGATTTCCTAATTTGGATGTAGATGCAGACACTTCTTTTGAAAACTGGGCTGTCCTGGTCAAAACTAGACAGGTGGCAACCCTAAGAGAGAACCTGTTTGTAATCGTAGAGTTAATACCAAATCTTAAAGGTTTTCCTATATTACAGTCAAAGGCTGTAATAGTCAAAGGCTTTTTATGTATCCAGGGAGACAGGAATACTCATCGGTAAGATACAAATTAATAAATAGTTTTCTAAGATTGTCTCAGTTGATTTCCCAGACATGAAACTGGTTTGGTCCTGTTCAGTCAATAGCAAGATGAACAGCTGGGGGTTATTTACTAAAGACCGGAGTCGGAGTTTTAAAGAGCAAAACACCATTTTGTTGTAGAAAATAAACTATTTTTTTTAGATTTATTGAACCCAGAGGCTAAAAGTCTAAACAATAAAATACTCCATCTCAAACCTGCCAAGGTCATGTAGAAGTCAATGGCAGATGTCCCTTTTGCAAATGGAAGATATCGTGATCTGCGCTGGGTTTCATATAATAATCGGAATAATTCTGAGTTTATTTATTGATAAATAAGGTAAAATGTGAAAGGTTTGGTAGAAGTGGTTTTATAAAATAATGAGAAATATTCAGATTTTAGTAAATACAGTAACCCCCTTGGTGTTCTAGCTAGTATTTTACATTGAGGAGGGAAATTGGGTGGTAGGAGCTATAAAGTTGGAGGTCTTTTTGCAAAATTAATACCACTCAGTTGAAGTTCACAGCCCCAGGAGTTTTGTTGGGAAGAAAGCCAGGGGGCTAATTTGGAGTTGGTAGGGTAACCTCACCCAAATAAGACTCAAGCTATTTAGAGGTATAGTATATTGTACCTTGGAGGAGTAAAGTTTAGAATAAACTTTTGGACTTATTTAGCAATCTCCTCCTGGGGAGTATACATTTTAACATAATCACTTTAGTGGATGCCAATGTCTTTCCCACTTTTTACCTTGGCATAAAGTAACTTTTTTTGTTAACCAGTTTAATTTAGAGTAACATGTTTGCTGCTATATCCTTTGACAGTGATACCACAGTAAGAAGTAGAGAGGACTTTCATTGTTTTGGCCTCTAAACTAAATAGGAATACCCCCATTCTGAATGCTAACAACTATACAGTATATAGTTGTGTTCCAAATAATAGCAGTCCAACATCACTAACCTGATAAATCACAGTTTTTGGTAGAAATTATATTTCTACATGGCAAATAGTTTACTAGTAGGTGTAGTAGAGTAATAGAAAACCAATAAACCGAACAGTCAGCTGATTATTTGTAATTGAAAAATTCATTGAGGCTTGTTCCAAATAATAGCAGTGTGGTGTTTAATTAGTTAAAAACAGGTGTCAATTATGACCCTTATGTAAGGAAGAAAGGCAGCAAATGTCGTGCATGCTGGTAATAGTGCATTTCTCTGAGTAAAATGGGTTGTTATGGACTTTTCTCAGAAGAACAGCAATTTAAATTGGAGAGGGGAAAACATATAAAGAATTGCAGAAATGATAGGTTGCTCAGCTAAAATGGTCTCACATGCTTTAAAATGGCAACCAAAACCCGAAAAACATTGAAGAAAATGGAAAACTACCATTCAAATTGAATAGCAAAAATAACAAAGACTCCAATGACGCCAAAGACGCCAATGATCAGCTCCAGGAAGATCAAAGAAGGTCTAAAGTTACCTGTGATACTGTTACAATTAGAAGATGCCTATGTGAAGTCAAGCTATTGACAAGAAGCCCCCACAAAGTCCCATTGTTGAAAAAAAGAAGCGCTGAAGAGGTTACAATTTACATTGATCAGCCTAAAGAGAAATGGCACAATATTTTGTGGACTGATGAAAGTAAGATTATTCTTTTTGGGTCTAGGGGCTGCAGATAGTTTGTCAGACACTGAATTCAAGTAACAGTACACTGTGAAGACAGTGAAGCATGGTGACACAAGAATCATGATATGGGGATGTTTATCACACTATGATGATATGCTGGGCCTGTTTATCGCATACCAAGGATCATGGATCCGTTTCATTACATCAAAAGACTTGAAAAGGTTGTGTTGCCTTATGCCAAAGAGGAAATGCCCTTGAAATTGGTGTTCCAACAAGACAACGACCCCAAACACACCAGAAAATGAGCAATATCTTGGTTCAAGTCCAACAAGACTGACGCTATGGAGGGACCAGCCCAATTCCTGGTGAATTCAATAGAAAACTTTTGGGGTGACATAAAAAATGCTGTTTCTGAGGCAAAACCAAGAAATGCAGAAGAATTGTGGAATGTAATAAGTGGTGGACTCCATGCAACACAGATTTACAGGAGTTCTCAGAAACACTGCTTATGCAACTTAATATCAGTTCAGTGATTCAAAGGAAAGCAAAATCTTGAAACATTTTTCAGTTTATACAGTAAATGTTTGAATTTGTAAAGAAGAATGCAGACACTGCTATTTTTTGGAACAAACTTATATTCCCTTTTCTTCACTTTCTGTAAAGGATTAACACAATTTGATAATTTATTCTTCATGTTTTGAATTGGAATGGAATGTGCAGTGTTCCCACAACTGTGCAACATTTTCAGAATATTAAACATAGTGATAACATCACATTTGTTTCTTTTCTTTATTTTCTCTTGTCTGGCAGAATGAATACAAATAATTTTAGAGAGATAGCAAGTAATACAATAAGAGCAGGGTTCAATGTAAAATAAAAGGGAAAGTTTGGTTTATTGTCTAAAAGTGTACTTTGCAGCACATGAGGATTCCAAATCTTTTTTGAGTAAATATCACCTGTTTGCGTTTATATTTTAATGCATTAATATTCATGTTAGTTTTAAAGCCAACTGGAGCATTCTGTCACTGTTGTTTTTTAAAGGATGAACTGCTTCACAAGCAGAGTTTCTGCACTGCTCACTATAAAATGCCAGCAGGAACTCCTCTGTTTGCCCAAACTGGAGGATTTTATGTTTTCCTTTGTATTAATAAACATCAAGCTAAATTAATAGCTCAAAATGAAATAGAAAAACCGCAAAATAAAAAATGTTCTTAGTAAAAGTTAATTTTTAACACAAACCTATATTCTGGCTTTATTTTTACAAATATTGAATTATAACAGTCAAATCACAGCCTGATTTGCATAAAAGAGGAATACAGAATGGCATACGAGCACCACCAATACCAATAACTTTCTATTCTGTAACATAATCCTGCTTTTTATGGCATTGGTGAGTTTTTTGCTGCGGCTTATTAGAGACTGTTCTACATTTTGATTATTGCCTTTTTATTTGTAAAAGCAAATGCATATTTTATATGTCTGTACTGTAAATTGTAATGGCAACATTAATATTTCTTATAAGACCAGGCAAACTATTACACTGTAATTTTGGAGAGAAACATTTAGGGGCAAATTCATCAAGGATCGAATATCGAGGGTTAATTAACCCTCGATATTCGACTGGGGAATGAAAATACTTCGAATATCGAAGTCGAAGGATTTTGCGCAAATAAAAGGAATAATCGGACGATTCGAAGGATTTTAATCCAACGATCACAGGATTATCCTTCGACCAAAAAAAGTTAGGCAAGCCTATGGGGACCTTCCCCATAGGCTAACATTGAGCTTGGTAGCTTTTAGGTGGCGAACTAGGGGGTCGAAGTTTTTTTTTAAAGAGACAGTACTTCGACTTTCGAATGGTCAAATGATTTTAAGTTCGCATCCTTCGATTCGAAGTCGTAGTCGAAGGTTGAAGTAGCCCATTCAATGGTCGAAGTAGCCAAAAAAACACTTCGAAATTCAAAGTATTTTTTCTTCTATTCCTTCACTCGAACTTAATGAATGGGCCCCTTGGTGTATCAAAGGCTTTTCTTCATAACATTCTGTGAAATTAAACCCCCACCATTCTGTTCCAGACATTGTCTATGCAGATTTTTTTTATTAATCCAGATGATTATGTACAAAAGTCTGCAAGAGATCAAATACCTTGTGTGACTGAGGAATTACTTACCATTCAGCTGAACTGAAGCATGATGAGTAAAGATTACTTAACAAATCCGGCTGCTTTAAACTGATCACTTCAAGATACTAGGGGTCAGGTATGGCTGCAAGTGCAGTTGCATTAAGTTGGTCACAGTTGTTGTATGAATAAAACCAGACACAATGCATTTTGGGTAGAAAACATGGCGATTTTGCCAAAAATTGCACTTAACTAAATGCAGATGTGGTTGTAAATTAACCCTACTGTTCCCTGCATGCCAAACCAGCTTCTGGGGTGCATTTTTGCTTTCAACGGTTGGTTTCACTAAACCCCATCTTTAAACAAAATGAATATTACTGTGGTATAGTGCATTTTTAATCTACGGTCATTTTGAGGTTACGTAGTCAAATATAGTTTTCTCTCAAAATTTGTTTTATTCACCAGTGTATGATCTATATTATCTCATCATTACAATGTGGAATTCTATCAGAACAGGAAGTTAGGGCTCTCTACACAGTCATCTCTCAGTAAATCCATGTCAACACTCAACTTCAAGTCAAGTGCAAATATTTGTTTTAGCAATGTGTATAGTTATGATCATCACTCAATTTATTATCATTACATTGCACATGTTTAGCATGACAGTTGATTCCACAGTGTCTGCACAGATCATTGCTAGCTTATGTTTTATCATTTGTGCAGTAGTGTCTGTACTATGTTATATACAATATGCATAGTTTAGATATAATTAGGACCTCTATCAGTAATCATGGAGCCAGATACTACTAAGTTAGCTGGTGCCTCCCCCTGGGGAGCCCCAATTATTAGCTCACTGGTCAACTGGGTCCCCTGAGGTGGTGAGCCCTGCCAACATGTAATATAAGGTCGCAATAAAGGAAAAAAAGCCCCTTGCATCAACAGCCTTGCTCCTAATCCACCCTGGCCATTCCCCAGTTATATCAAAACTCCACCAATAACCTACACAAATGTTGCCAAGTCCAAGCAAGCCCCAGTCCTTTAGAAGCTTGTGAATCATGCTTTTCCTTATCAAGGTCTCCCCTGCCATGGGACCCCTGACTACAGCACCGCCTGTATGGCAGTTCTGGATATTAAATCAGTTCTTGATGGGTTTAAACATTTGGATAGGAAAGGATATGAAAACATTTGAAAAGCAGAATGTAAGTACAGATTAAAATCTGAGAGCAGACTACTACATTCTCAAGAAGATGTGACCTATAAATGTATAGCTATTATTCCTTTTATTACATATGGGGGAAAGTCTGAAAATCACTATTTTTAAATGTTAACCTTTTAACTGGCAAACACCTAGATACTACGGGGCACAGTTACTATTGGTCGAATATCGAGGCTTAATTAACCCTCGATATTCGACCGTTGAAGTAAAATCCTTCGACGTCGAAGTCGAAGGATTTACCGCATTTCCTACGATCGAACGAAAAATCGTTTGATCGAACAATTAAATCCATCAATCGAACGATTTTCCTTCGATCAAAAAAAGCTAGGAAAGCCTATGGGGACCTTCGCCATAACATAGGCTAACATTGGTGCTCGGTAGGTTTTAGGCAAAGTGGGTGGTCGAAGTTTTTTTTAAAGAGACAGTACTTCGACTATCGAATGGTCAAATAGTCAAACGATTTTTAGTTCGAATCGTTTGATTCATAGTCGAAGGTCGAAGTAGCCAATTCGATGGTCGAAGTAGCCAAAAAAATACTTAGAAATTTGAAGTATTTTTTATTCTAATCCTTCACTCGAGCTAAGTAAATGTGCCCCTTAGTGTTGGAAGGAATATGCTCTGACTGCCAAGCACGTAGCACCTAAGTACCAAAAATATATGGTATTTTGGGGTGAATATACATTTTGTATTGGGCACCAAACTAATCAGAGGACCCCAGGAGTTCATATTTAGGATGTTTTATCTTGGTACATAATAATATGTGGGAGACGATGCAGCAAAGTGGAAGCTTTGAGGTGATGTTTGGAAATGTAATCAACATTTCCAAGTGTATGAAAGTTTTGCAACGTGGTACTTTGGAGTAAAAAGATATGCATACCCAATTTGGCCTTGGTATTTGTTTGGTGAACATTGTAATAAGGATTTGATGTGATAATATATTTTTATGATTATTTTTACTGTAAGGTATTTTTGTAGAACCAGCATATATAGCAAGGCTGTGAAATAAGAAGGTGTTTACAACAGTACTACACATGAAGAGCTCAGTCAGCCTGCTAGAAAGCATTACAGGCAATCCAAAAGATTATGTGATCCTCCTAACACTGCTCAGCAAGAAATGACCAGAACTGTGTATAGCAAGCAGGTGGGAACACATGATAAAAAAGATATCAGATGACACTGATTTTCTCTTTCTGTGAATCTGTATCTTCTGCTCATAGCATTCATCATGTTTTGTACTTCATGTTCATTTAGAATGAACTTTCCAAACTACAGTCAGGTCGTCAATGAGTGTAAATGAATGTTTCCGGAGAGATGCAAAGGTATAGTTCTGTTTTTCACATCCCATAACTATGCTGGTTTTAGATCAATCAGAATGTAAATTATAAGATGCAAATTTTGAGATGTCTAACACATCTCTTCAAATAATTATATTGGTATTATTGCTATGTCCCTTCAATACTGAACTTAAATATTCCGCATCTTTATTAGAAAATGTTTTATTATACTTGTTTCCGACCATATGGTTAATTTTTCCTAACACAAAAACTATGATTTTGGGCAGCATACTACCCAATCTCAAATTCAAAGCTTCCCAAATAGACAATAATCCATTGTTAAGGCAAGTTAATCTGAGCAGAAAGAGAGAGATGAGGCTTCTTTGAACTTACTTACCTGCTAGTACCCATGGCAGGTAATTCATTGTACTTGTTGTTGGGGGAAACACTTGTTGTGAAGGGTCCAAAGCAGCAACAAAAATAACTGTAGTGCCATATACTGTATGCCCAAATGATCAGGCCGTGTGTACAAAATTAGCCACAAATTTGTCATTTTGGTATAACGGCACTGTAAAATAACTTTCCCTTAAAAACTGTAGGGGAAAACTAAGCAAAGACATATTGTATCACAAACTATTAAGGCTGGTAAAAGGTGTGTCTGAATACATGCAGATACATTTCACAGAGTCATCTACTCATCTACTTGCTCATTGCTTTGACTAGCTTTGTTCTCACTTGGTAAGCTATTTTATGTAGGGTCACATCAGGTATGGTTCAACCAACAGATGGATAGTTATATATTTTTCCCCTCTCTCATTCTATTCTCTAATTAAGCCCCAGGTGTTTTGCCCCTCCTTTATAACTTCAGTCCTGACCTTAAGGCTAACGGTTCTGAGAGCTCCAAGACAGGACTGGTAAAGGTGACTGCAGAAAAGCCATTATTCTTTCTCTCTACACACTTTACCAATAATATAAAGAGCTTAAAGCCTTAATTGGCCCATCTCTAGATTATAATGACTATGTAATAGCAAATGCAGACACATGTTTTTTCCAACTTTATTATATGACCCATGTTTTATTATATTATCTGGCCTTTAGCAATTGCTTATATTAGAAGTTCCCAAATTAGGGCGATGACCCTCCTGGGGGATTGTGGAGCAATGGCAAGGGGTGATCAAACTGAATACAGTTTAGGCAAGATGAAGGGATAACGCCTGTTGCTTCCCTAGATACCCCTGAAAACCCCTCTAGAAGGTCCTTGACTGCTAAGGGGAGTATAGACTGGTCCTCTGAAGCACAAATCAACTAAAAAACATTTTCTCAGGGGCCCCAAACAAATTAGCCTTGAGGCCAAAAACAGGTTTAATGTAAAGAACCTTCATATTCCTAAACATGATCATGGGGACCCACTCTACAACAACATTAAGGGGCATGTTTACTAACATTGGAGATAAATATATGGAGAGATTTCTGGAGATGTTGCCCATAGCAACCAATCAGATCTTTGCTTTTGTTTTCTAACTTGGCTGTGGCTGTTTAAATCTAATTGCTGATTGGTTGCCATGGCCAACATCTCCAGAAATCTCTCCATATATTTATCTCCAATGTTAGTAAACATGCCCCTCAGTCCCAACCTATATAGATTTGGAACTTATTGGTATTGGTAAGACTGGGCTGAGAATGTCCATTATAGTTGCAATTGTCAAAGCAGGTTTATGAACACGTGATAATTATTACTAGTGACATATCACATATAAACTAATAAGATCTTTGCTTAAACATAACCAGTTATATGTATATATAATACATGCCCTTAAGTGCATTAAGCCTACCATATAAATTGTTGCTGTTAGTAAAGGGAGTAGAAGGTATGGCGTGAAAGAAGTATGGGAGGCCATGGGATATGAATAGAAAAAGTAAATTGAAGCTCTATGTTATGTTAGGCAGGAAAGCGTTTAGAAATGGTTTGTCATATCTCCCTTTTCCAGGGATTGCTTAATTCGGGTAAATATAGACATTCCAGGTATCAAGTTCATGTGTAGACAAAGAACCTGAAATATCTGGTGCATTGGGCGGAATCATATGCTCTCCAGTCGACTACTGATTTTGGGACTGCTCACGGCATATCACTGTAATACTTTTGTGGTAAATGTCGTTTTAGCTGATTTACTTTTTACCTTTTAAGTTTTGTGTGTTTGGGTTATCTATAATCTGTGAAAATCTTTCCTAAACAGATAATAAGAAAACAGAGACAGGAACTTTTAGCACATCTGCTGGCAATAATAGATTCTCACCATCGGTGATGACAGGTAACTGCCATGTGTAGAGGGGCACAGAGAGCCAGTAAAGTGTGAGGTATTGTGCATCCTCATGTTAACCCTCTAGGGATGGAGGGGGAATACAGAAACTGGGAAGAAGACCCTCAGGTTGACTTTTGTCCCCAGGTTTTTAACTTTAATTCTGATTCTTTGGATTTATGGTTTTTCATTCCCTTCTTCAGCATACCTTTACATCTGCAGTTCAATTCCTCTCTATCCATTACATTGAACTGCTATCTGTGTCATTATCTGTGGCGTTCTCCAGAAAATTAATGGTTGGGGAATTAGACAAACAATGTTCTGTATAGAACAAAAGATAGACCCCACTCTGTTATTTACAGTATGCATCCTGTACAGTTTAGTCATTAGAATGTTGCCTGGAGATACATTATAATTAATTACAACAATAACAGATGTTGTTAGATAAAGCTAAGTGACTCACAAATATTAGATGCGGCTTACTGTAACTAAAATCTCATTTAATGACATGATGGACAGTAACATTTTTCTATTTCAGAAATAAATGATTAAAGGGACTATATAGTATACCTCCTTGTTCAACATGAGTTCAATAAATATTTATTGAGCTGAAGTTACTTTTTGTTTATTGTTTTTATCAATAACAATCTATGGTTTTTGATATTTCTTGAGCTAAATGGGGCAATGTCTTTGGAAGGCAGATACAGGTAATTACCAGTGCACTGATATTTCACTTACATAATGGACTACGGCTTATCTGTAACCCAAAACAGTGGGAACAAAAGCTCCAATCCAAGAGGGGTGCCTATTGTAAGGGCACCACCTCAGATTGTAATGACTTACCTAAAGGTGGCCATACATTGATAGATCCGCTCGTTTGGCGATGTCGCCAAACGAGCGGATCTCAATCCCATATGCCCACCTTGAGGTGGGCAATATCGGGCAGATCCGATCGTGGGCCCTAGGGCCCAACGATCGGATCCTAGCATTCCCAAATGGGAGGTCAGATCGCGGGACCGCATCAACGAACAGAAGAGGCCGTGATCCGACTGGGTTTTTAAACCCATCCGATCGAGATCTGGCCGACTTTTGGCCAGATCTCGATCGGGGAAGCCCGTCGGGGGCCCCCATACACGGCCCAATAAGCTGCCGACACAGCCTGTCGGCAGCTTTTATCGGCTCGTGTATGGCCACCTTAATACACTGGACTGGTATGCGTCGGCCCAGGAGAAATTGCAAGCAATCGATCCTCTTCCTTCCTTCTATCTTTCTTTGTTTAACAAAAGCCATACTTTAACAAAAAACATTACAACCTGCTGTCCTGGATAAATTAAAGGGGTTTTTCACCTTCCAAACACTTTCAGTGCAGTTGTTTTCAGATTGTTAACCATATACAATGACTTTTTTCAATTGCTTTCCATTAGTGATGGGTGAATAAATTTGGCAGGCGCGAATTCTCAGTTTCACCTCTGGCGAATAAAGTTGCAAAATTCCAGCGAAAATCCGGCGGCGTCCAAAAAATTTGGCGCACGCCGGAAAAGTTGCTCACATCAAAACCGTTGCGCGTCAATACTATTCAGATGCCCATTGACTTTTAAACCGGCGTCAAAATTGCAGCGGACTACAATTTTTAAGTTTCACAAATGTTACGCCATTTCGCTGGAAATTTGCTAATTTTTCGGCAACGAGAAACGGGAGAAATTCCATCTTTTATTTTTTATCGTTTTCCCACAATTGAAGTTTAAAGGGATCCTGTCATCGGAAAACATGTTTTTTTCCAAAACGCATCAGTTAATAGTGCTACTCCAGCAGAATTCTGCACTGAAATCCATTTCTCAAAAGTGCAAACCGATTTTTTTATATTCAATTTTGAAATCTGACATGGGGCTAGACATTTTGTCAATTTCCCAGCTGCCCCTGGTCATGTGACTTGTGCCAGAGAGAAATGCTTTCTGGCAGGCTGCTGTTTTTCCTTCTCAATGTAACTGAATGTGTCTCAGTGGGACATGGGTTTTTACTATTGAGTGTTGTTCTTAGATCTACCAGGCAGCTGTTATCTTGTGTTAGGGAGCTGTTATCTGGTTACCTTCCCATTGTTCTTTTGTTTGGCTGCTGGTGGGGGAAGGGGGGGGGTGATATTCCAACTTGCAGTACAGCAGTAAAGAGTGATTGAAGTTTATCCAAGCACAAGTCACATGACTTGGGGCAGCTGGGAAATTGACAATATGTCTAGCCCCATGTCAAATTTCAAAATTGAATATAAAAAAAAATGTTTGCTCTTTTGAGAAATGGATTTCAGTGCAGAATTCTGCTGGAGCAGCACTATTAACTGATTCATTTTGGGGAAAACATTTTTTCCCCATGACAGTATCCCTTTAAAGTTAAATGTTCTTGCCTCTGGTGTTTCAGTCTGGCAGCTCAGTGATCCAGGAGCATCTGAACTGTTACAATTTGCTACATTTAGTTGATACATTTAGGGCTAGTCCACACGGGGAGATAGCGACGCGTTTGCGGTCGCGGCGACAAAGCGCGGCGTCAGTCGCCGCGACCGGCACAGGCGACAGTTTTGTATGGGCGCCTATGTAAAAACACCTGTGCTAACCACACGAGGCGATGCGCTTTTCAACAGTCGCCTGAAAAAGCCATTTTCAGGCGACTGTTGAAAAGCGCATCGCCTCGTGTGGTTAGCACAGGTGTTTTTACATAGGCGCCCATACAAAACTGTCGCCTGCACCGGTCGCGGCGACTGACGCCGCGCTTTGTCGCCGCGACCGCAAACGCGTCGCTATCTCCCCGTGTGGAATAGCCCTTAGTTGATACATTTCTCAGCAGTATCTGTGGAACATTAGCAACTATTGTATCAATTCTAACATCTGACTTTAATGAAATTCAGGGATTCAGCTCAGCAGGGACAAAGATAAGAAATGTATCAACTAAATGTATCAATTTAGAAAGAGTTGGTGACCCCCCCCGAGCTGCTTCAGAAGGTGAATAATTAAACTTTACACTTCAATATTTGAAAAACGGTCACAAATACAGTGAAACCGCAATTTTACATCTTCTGATTTTAAATTTCCCCTCACTTTACATTGTTTTTTTTGTGGTCCCATCTATATACTGTATTATGCATAATACATTTCCCTGATTTTACATTTTCCCTAATTTTACATGTTTTTAAACGGAAAACGGGAGTTCTGCTGTAGAAAATTGAAAGTAATTGG
The DNA here is from genome assembly GCA_038501925.1 of Xenopus petersii. Taxonomy (NCBI): domain Eukaryota; kingdom Metazoa; phylum Chordata; class Amphibia; order Anura; family Pipidae; genus Xenopus; species Xenopus petersii. The sequence goes on from CM076681.1 coordinate 57,516,444, forward strand.
AAAAAGTCTTTATTTCTGGTGAACTAGCTGAAACCAACTGAATTGATAAAAAGTTTTTAAAGGTGAACAACCTCTTTAACTGCTCTACTTTGGAAAACAAAGATTTGTCCCCATGGTTGGCAGCTCCGTATTCATCTGGGAGGGCAGCAAAAGTTCAAATCATGCAGTGTCACTTCAAATCCCCTTCCAACAACTTCTCTCTCATTTTCCTACTTGTACTGGCTTCAGGGGACGTCTCTTAAAATCCTAGGCCATGCTCAATATCAGCTTGTATTTGTTTATATCAGTTTTCTGTCACTTTGCTCAAAGCCTTTCATTCCTCTTCTGTTTCTAACCTTATTCAGGTTGCAGGGCAAAATGTAAAGAAATCATTGATTCTACTCAACCTTCGCGTGCTACAATGTAAAGTTCTGGCCCCGGAAAGCATCCAGATATATTCAAACCATGTGAAACACAGAGCATCATAAAGGAAGAGTTTCAAGTGAAAATAAAAGTCCAATGTTTATTCATCCACTTAAAAGCAATTCAGAATTACTTACAAACTAAGGAACCATTCACTTAACCGCTTTTGTAGCCCTACAACCTCTTCCTCAAAAGCACAAATGGTTCACATACACGTCAAAACTTAAATCCCTCTAAGGACCCACCGCATAAAACCATTAACTCCTAAACTCCCATTACACTGCATAAACATAATGACTAGTAGGTCTTACAAAAATGAAATACATAACATAAAGATAAACAAAATATAGTAAATATAATTCCAGTTCATACCCCATAGTTCTCAGTTGTCTTAAGGTGTCTGTTAACCTTTTATTCATGTCACCTTTCATGATCTCAGGACAGGGTTTATCAATAACCTGAAACCGGACATTAGTCGGATCACTATGTAATTGTAATCACATAGTGATCTGACTAATGTCCTTAAAATCCTATAATGATAGTACACACGGTTTAAAAAAAAAGTTTGTATTTTTATGAGTTAAAATGTTATGAATGAAGCAGTGTTGCTTTTTATGAAATGATTTATAACAAGGTAAGGAGCATTCAAACGACTTTGGGGCAAATTCACTAAGATGCGAAGTTGCGCCAGGCGCAGCTTCGCCGCACGTAGTTTCGCCAGCGCTCCGCAAATTCACTAAAATCCGAAGTTGCGCTCAGGGGTAGCGTAAGGTTGCGAAGTTGCGCTAGAATTGATTCGCTATGTAAAGCGAAGTTACGCTAGCGAAGGCTAATTTGCATACGGCGCGAAATTCAAATTTCAATGGAGGAATACGTATCAGCACTACAAATGCCTAGAAAACCTTCAAATCAGCAAATAAAAATTTTATTTTGCCCTACACATGTGCCCACTGTCTAGTTAAGTTGCCATGAGTCAGGAAATGTAGGGGGGAAGGAGGGGAGCCCCAAAATAATTTTCGATCTTTTTCAGCCTATCACCCATCATGTAGAAAACACGCCAGCGTTTTTTGGGACTTAGAAAAAATCTTGACTTTTTTGGAAACAATCCCTATCTACTCTATTGCGCTCCACCAGGTCTGAGGTGGCGAAGGAAGTCTAGCGTAAAAGGTAGCGTTCAGTACACTGTGCAAGTTAGTGAATTTGCGTAGTTTCGTCGCTAGCAAAAATTCGCCTGGTGTAAGGGTGCGAAGTAACACTAGTGAAACTACGCCAGCGTTCGTTAGTGAATTTGTGCAGTAGCGAAAATGCCAAACGCTAGCGAAAATGCCAAACGCTAGCGAATTAACGCTAGCGTTCAGCGCTTCGCGGCTTAGTGAATTTGCCCCTTTGTGTCTAAGGGTTAATAATTTGAAGTTAAATAATGATGATGTCATTTCCCGAATTGAGTTTTTTTAAAAAGCTGTTTGACACTATGGTGGGTCATGACTATGACTATGTATCGCTGGATACCAAATGTGTCCGGACGTTGTTTTTAAACTATTGAAATAAAATTGACCTTTTATTCAATGAGTGGCATACAGAGTGCTTGCCAATTTTCTTATTCTTCTCTTCTAGTACTTGCCTCTGAAATCCTAGAATGTATTGTGTTCTACCATATTACTAACTTTCTACACCAATAATCTATTGGAATCTTGTTTCCGGCCTGCATGTTCTACTTCAACTGCCTTGCACAGAGTTACAAATGATCTTCAGGTTGGCAAAAACAAAGTTCACTTTCTATTCTAATACTCCATGACCTATCATCTCCGTTTCATACAGTTAACCAGACAAAGAGTACAGGGCCCTTGCCCAAACAGTGGGGCAACATTGCCTGCTGACTTGTCCACGCCAGACACAATTTGCAGCTTATTGGCCTAAGTATAAAGCCAAAACAATGATCTGTCTGACTAATATCTTTTTTTGGGCAGCTTAGAAACATTTGTTGGGTGAGGACCACATTGAGCTGTTAATGTGTTACTTAGCTGTTGGGTCTGCATAGGACCCTATAATGATCTTATTATTATCAGATTGGCTCAATTAGCCTGACCTCCTGGGTACTGATCATGCAAAGATCATAAATTTGGTGACCTCACCAAACAAGTCACTCTTAGGGGCAGATTTATCAAGGGTCGAATTTCGAAGTAGAAAAAGCTTTGAAATTCGACCATCGTATTGGAATACTTAGACTTCGAATTTCGAAGTCGAAGTTTTTTTTACATTTGGCCATTTGCGGTCAAAGTAAAATCGTTCGATCCAACAATTTGAAGGATTTCATTCATCAATCAAACTATTTTTCTTCGACTTCAAAAAACTTCGAAAAATGCTCTAGAAGGTCTCCATAGGCTAACATAGCACTTGGGCAGGTTTAATTTGGCGAAGTATTGAAGTCGAAGTTTTTTAAAGAGACAGTACTTAGATTATCGAATGGTCGAATCGTCAAAGCATTTTTACTTCGAATCAAAGTCGTAGTAGCCTATTCGATGGTCGAAGTATCCAAAAAATGACTTCGAATTTAAAATTTTTTACTTCGAAAATTCCCTCTAATTCACTTCGACCCTTGATAAATCTGATACTGATAGAAAGTCAGTATTTAGTGGGCTGCTGGGAGCTGTTCGAGCCTCTGTGTGGACTGATTGGGCCTCTGTGTACCTGAAATGCCAGGGCCTATTTTTATTCTCAGTCCAGACCTGAGGGAGGGTTATGTCTGGCCCACCAAGAAGTATCTACTGTATGTGCCACCATTATTGTATATGCTGCAGGGGTTGCAAAGCCCAGAAATGTTATTGCTAATGTTATACCCCATATAGAAAAGCCTAATATAACCTTTTTTCAAGTGCCGTACCAATACATGCGTGTGAACTGAAATGCTGAGTATGAGCTAAAAAAAAAGTCCAAAATAGTCTGACAATCTCCAGTCATATATTTTAAAGCGTTTGGTCACCTTCAAATACTTTTTCCAGTTCAGTTGGTTTCAGATTGTTCATCAGAAAATACTTTTTTCCAAATACTTTCTATTTTCTATTTGTGACCATTTTTTCTAATATTGAAGTTTAAAGTTTCATTTTTCACGTTTTAAAGCAGCTCTGGGAGAGGGTCGCCGACTCTTTAACTGTTCTAAATTGATACATTTGTTATCTTTAGCCCTGCTGAGCAGATTCCCTGAGTTTCATTACAGGCAGCTGTTAGATTTGATACAATAGTTGCTAATCTTCCACAGATACTGCTGAGAAATGTATCAACTAATTGAATCAACTAAATGTAGCAAATTGTAACAGTTCAGATACACTTGGATCACTGAGCTGCCAGACTGAAACACCAGAGACAGGAAAATTAAACTTCAATTGTGGGAAAACACCAAGGGGCCGATTCACTAAATTCGAGTGAAGGGTTCGAATTAAAAAAAATTTGAATTTCGAAGTTTTTTTGGGCTACTTCGACCATCGAATGGGCTACTTCGACATTCGACTACGACTATCAAAGGATTCGAACTAAAAATCGTTCGACTATTCGACCATTCGATAGTCGAAGTACTGTCTCTTTAAGAAAAACTTTGACCCCCTACTTCGGCAGCTAAAAGCTACCGAAGTCAATGTTAGCCTATGGGGAAGGTCCCCATAGGCTTGCCTGGGATTTTTTGATCGAAGGATTTTCCTTCGATCGTTGGATTAAAATCCTTCGAATCGTTCGATTCGAAGGATTTAATCGTTCGATCGAATGAAAAATCCTTTGATCGATCGATCGCAGGATTTGAGCAAAATCGTTCGACTTCGATATTCGAAGTCGAACGATTTTAGTTCCTAGTCGAATATCGAGGGTTAATTAACCCTCGATATTCGACCCTTCGTGAATCGGCCCCCAAGAAATAAAAGATGGAAAGTAGTGATGGTCGAATTTCTCCTGTTTTGATCTGCCAATAAATAGCGAAATATCAACTAAATGTAGCAGATTGTAACAGTTCAGATGCACCTGATCACTGAGCTGCCAGACTGAAACACCTGAGACAGGAACATTAAACTTTAAACTTACATTTTTGGGAGAGAGGTAAAATATAAAAGATGGAAAGCAAATGAAAAAGGTATTTGTTTATGGTGAACAATTCAACTGAAAAAGGTGTTTGGAAGGTGAACAATCCCTTTAAAGATTTCTTAGATATTATATGTGATGCCAGAGGGTGCAAAGGGAGACTGTAGTGTCCTTCTATACAACTATGTTTCTAAATTGTGCTGGTGCTGCTCTGTTTTGCACTGACTTAATAGATGAATCTCAGAGTTTTTATTTCTCCAGTGGATTGAGTTCTCTTTATCCTACTTAGACTGTAAGCTCTACGGGGCAGGGACCTGCTTCCCACCATGTCTCTTACCACATAGCATTAATCCCCTTGTCCTGATATGATTCTGTATATATGTATTATGTGATTTGTCTTCCCTGTGTATAGTTTTATCTATTTATTGTACTTTTATGCACAGCGCTGCAGCTCCTTAACAGCACTTTACAAATAAAGTCATACAAACATACATACATACAGACATACATACATACATAGAAGATCAAATCAGACCCTTGGGCAGTTTTCTGGGAGCGTGGAAAGACCCTTTACCATTCTGAGATAACCAGCTTGAGTTTTTGGGAGATCTCCTTCTGACACAAACACCTAAATAGTAGTAAAGAAATAAAAGGTGCATTGGGAAAGCACATGAGCTGGGAATTCCCTCTTAGTTCTGCTTAAAGGAGAAGGAAAGCCCCAGGGCGCAAAACCCCTCCCCCCTTCCCTCCGTTGCCCCCCCTCCCTCCTCCCCCCTGGCCTACCCCTCCCCCTGGGCAAATGCCCCTAACTTGTTACTCACCCCTCTGCGCAGGTCCTGTCCATGGAGTTCGCAGTCACCATCTTCTTCCACGCGCGTCTTCTTCCTGCTCTGACCGGCGTCTTCTGGTGCATGCGCAGTAGGAACAGGTACCGGTACAGCTCTACTGCGCATGCGCCGAATGTCACGAAGTGAAATCGGAAAACTTTGTGACATTCGGCGACTGCGAACTCCATGGACAGGACCTGCGCAGAGGGGTGAGTAACAAGTTAGGGGCATTTGCCCAGGGGGAGGGGTAGGCCAGGGGGGAGGAGGGAGGGGGGGCAACGGAGGGGAGGGGGGGAGGGGTTTTGCGCCCTGGGGCTTTCCTTCTCCTTTAAAAAGAAATGAGCCAGGACAGATCTTAAGGTGGCCATAGACCCCAAGATCCGTTCGTTTGGCGACATCGCCAAATGAGCGGATCTTTCCCCGATATGCCACTAAACTGCATGGCTATATCGGGGGTAATTCGAACGTTCGGCCGTATGGCCGAACGATCGAATTACGATGCGCCAAGTGGCTCCGACGGGTCGGTCGGGTAAAAATCCAACCTTCCCGATCGTTATGGTGGCCAGATATCGATCGGGAAGACCCGTCGGAAGCCCCCATACACGGGCAGATAAGCTGTCAAATCGGTCCAAACGACCCATATCGGCAGCTTTATCTGCCCCTGTATGGCCACCTTAACACGGGTGTTTGCCCTAGTTGTGAGTATACAATAGCTGCCTGAATGGTGAGCAATTTCGGCTAAAGCTCCCTACTTACCTCCGTGTCTCATCCTGCCTGGGTGAGATTTAGCACAGAGATTGCTTGCTCATATTAAACATGTTAATACATAGTGGCACATTTACTAAGGGTCGAATTTCAAAGTGTTGAAACTTAGAATTTCAGCCATCGAATTGTAGAAATTCGATAGTCAAAGGTTTTTTTTTTTATGTGAATTTAGCCGTTTTCGTTTGAATTCAAATCGATCGATCGAACGTAGAAATCATTCGAAACTAATGATTTTCCAAAAAAAAACGTTGACTTCTAAATACTGGCAAATACTGGCTATAGGTTCTAGGAGGTCCCCATAGGCTAACATAGCAATTTGGCAGGTTTAAAGTGGCGAAGTGTCGAAGTCAAAGTTTTTTAAAGCGACAGTACTAAGATTTTCGAATGGTCGAATATTCAAATCGAATTTCGTCCTATTCGATGGTCGAAGTACCCAAAAATTACTTCGAAATTCGAAGTTTTTGAATTCGAAAATTCACTTCGACCGTTAGTAAATGGGCCCCTTTCTATAAAGAAAGGGCTTTCAGGGAACAGAATGGCAATTAAATGTGTCAAACCCAAATCATTACAGAATGAAGTAAAAATGCGCTCAGATTCCTTGCTGTGGGAATGGGGGTCTGGCTATAACACTGGTCCAGTGTATCCCTTGTTCTCTGAGCGGTACCAACAGATTCCAATGTCATTAGCCCCAGATAAGCATCTCGCCTGGAACTGCCAAGAGATCAATGTCTCTTACTAAGCGATGTTTTATTGCTGATTTCTTTGCTGTCTGTATGGCAAGTGCCTGATCCATTTGACTCGCACTGACCTCCGCCTCAGTCAGATCCCGAGCAGCACCCATAGGGAGACACCGCGGCTGCGAGGCGCCATTCTCTCTGTCCCCGAGCCTGTGACTGAAGGTACAGTGTGTGAAGAACACAAAAACACAAGCTTCACCCCTCAGCTCCTCTCTCATATGTCTGCTGCTCGCGCGGGACACGGAGTGGAACTCTGTCACTTTGCCTTGGATTCTACAAGGGAACAATGTGCCGCCGTTTTCCACCTGACTTTCCTCCAAGTGGCTGCGCTGATACAAATGTAAAGTACACAAGTGTCAGACGCGTCGCAGCGACAATGTCGGGAGGGGAGTCTGCAGAAAAAAAACTCAAGAAAGAGACTAAAAACAGAAAACTCATTCACAGCCTTGTGTTGCCCAAGAACATAACTATAAGTGACATATATCCCCCCAATCCCACAAGATTGAAGCTGCTGCTATTGATTCCTCTCTGCCCTGACAAATGTAACATTACAAGAGATTGTTAGAAAATCCAGTCCCGACAAAATAACTCCATTGTGTATGTATGTATGTATAGGAACATGACAGTTAAACACAACTGCCAGCTCACTCTATACACACATGTATATATACTGCCTATTATAAGCCATGCAAGAAAAAAAAAATCTAAAGTAAACCAATGACCTGGCCGGGACTTGCAATATGTCATGAGAAAATGATCTAGAGGGTAACCCCGAGCACTGGCTGCTGCAGTCCTATCTCTAGGGTGACGTCACCAGATGCTTTATAAAATGAATGGGGTGTTGATATGAGTTCACAGTCTAACTGGAGCAGCAGCAGCAACAGCAACAGGAGGAGGAGGGGAGACTCGCAGCCAACTCTAGATTTTCTGCTAGTTGTGTTTTTATTACAGTAACACTTGGGGATATTTGTGCGCTGTAAAGGCTAAATCCCACAGTCAGGATGCGAGTGTGTCTTATTGTGAGCTGGGGGGTCGTGCTGGCCGCGCTCTGTGTCAAGGTAGAAGCGAAACCTGCAGTTCAGCCGCACCACAAGGTAAGTGTTCACCTGCTGCCAGCGAACTTTCTCCTTCTCACTTTCTTTCTGCGCCAGCTCCTCCTTTCTCTCAACTTCTCGCAGTTACTGTCTGTCATACACTCCACAATGGACTCTAGTCCGAGGGATCAGGCACCAGTCCGGCTCTGCAGGCTCTTGGGACCGGACACGACTTCATCTTCCCCGGGCAATGGGGCAGCAGGTGTCAGTTGCAACAAGGTGCAAATATAGTGCAAATGTAGTGCAAGCGGTGGGCACGAAGGGCACAGAAATGCTAATAGCGCAGAAAACAGACAGGGGAGCAAACAGGTTTAGTACTGACAGCGGATAAGGTAATGTTTACCCAGTACTCAGCTGATATTGCCCTGGTGCATATATACGTGTGAATACTAGTGCACAAGTGCATTCATTTGTCAGGCTTTAACAGCAAATACTTCAAATGAATGAGCTGGACACCGAGGTGCAGTGTCAAGTGAAACGACTAGCCGATTCTCCCAGCTGCCCCCCTGCTGTTTGCCGCTAAATCCATGGTGTGTGCACTGTGCTTCATGTCATTGTTCTATTGCAACTACAACTCTCAGGCCATTGAGTGAGCTCTCCAGGTGTCAGGCTGGTACCAGGGGATGCAAAGGTGACCACTACTGCACCAATCTAACCAATACTTAAATACATCATCTATACATACATACATACTTACATACAGATATATAGATAAATACATACAGTCATACACACATACATACACACATACAGTACATATACACATACATACACATATACACATATACATACATACTAACAGAAATATAGATAAATACATACAGACATACACACATACAAATACACATACATACATACATACATACATACATACATACATACATATATACATATATACACATACATACATACATACATACATATATACATATATACACATACATACATACATACATACATAAATACAAACAGATATATATATATATCTAGAAATACATACAAACATGGAGAGAGGAGAAAGGAAATCAATAGGAATAACAGGTAATATAGCTGGGGAGCTGTTCCCTGTCTGATTTATGTTATATATAAATGTCACTATTGTGACCCGAGGTAACTTTACCCCAAGGGTGCAGCCAATACAGATTAGCAGCCTATACTGATAGTTTCTGCATAAAGTGGAAGTCCTATATCTCCAGGTGAAAGAATAATTGACATAGACACACATGAAGGCATGCACCTAGTCTTGTTTGTGTTGGTGGGGGGGCTTCTATAGAATGGGAGAATTAGTGACTGACAGCTAGTGAAGGATGGAATGGAAGAATTGGCAAGTGGCAGAATGAGAGAGTTGGTTGAGGCTACAATGGGGAATCAGCGAGTGAGTAGAATGGGAGTGGATGGTGGGTCCTGAGGTGGAAGGGTTAGTGTATGGGTTACCGGGTGAGATATTTAGGTGAACAGTTATTGACTTGATGGGAACGTTGTTGAGTAGGTGGGTGAGGGAATAAGTTAGTGAATGGATGGGTAAGTGAGCAGATATGGGAATAAGTGTGCTTGCCAGTAGGTGACCCGTGTAACAGTGAGGCACTTAGAGACTTGCTGGGTAAGTGAGAAGAACAGAGTGAGTTAGTAGTATGTTAGTTTAGTGACTGGATGGAGGTGCGTGAAGGGAAAAGTAACTGAACTGGTGGGAGAGTGAGCGATGGAAAGGTAGGTGAGGGGGAAGGTGAGTGGCTGGCTCAGTAAGTGGATAGGAGTGACTGACAGTTTATATTTCATTGATTTCACAGTGGCCCAGAATTAGTACAGCAGGTGTCTGGCATATTTAAATCTGGGTAACTCCATTTTACTTATTTTACCCATCTGTCGACTATGAAATAGTCCTCTTGGATTTAACTCTCTCTCTAGCAATACAGTGTGCCCTCCTGGCTGCACTAGAGTCGGGGATGTATCCTGATCTTGACAGGTATAGGGCAGCTAAATAGAACTGTGCCGGGAGCTGCCATTAGGGTTCCACACAGTAGGTGGATATGTGGCTGTGGGATGTCTGTGCAGCAGGTGAAAGAGGGGATCTCAGTAGCTCGGCAAGGAAGGGGGTTAAGTGAGCAGGAGCTGCCAATATAAAGTGACATAATGGAATAAGATCAGAGTCCAGGCTTTAGTCAGCGGAATTATCTGGGGTGATATAGAAGCTGCTACTTGTTATTATTATTATTGCTCTCTATACCCCTGTCTGAAGGCAAGAGATGTGCGAAACGTGACAAAGTATTTGCTTTCTGTTTGTATTGAGCCCATTGGTCTCTCAGCTTTGAGGACATTATTGGCCTCTGATCTCTAAACAAAGTGGGACACTGGGCATTGCCATATGGGACAGAGGGGCTATTATTATATATATTATTATTATTATTAACATGTATTTATATAGCGTAAACATATTCCGCAGCACTGTATAAGCACAGGCATAGTGGCCCAGCTTTAGCGCCCATCTAAAGATAAAGGGGGTCATTTAGTTATGTTTGTGTTGTTTTATGTTTTGTTAGGGGCAAGGGGGCACAAGAGAAAGTAAGTTAAGCTGTAAGTGTCCCTGTACTCATGCTGCAAATGTCTTCCTGATATTCTGCCCAACATTAACTACTGTCTCCCTTTTGCTTTGCAGTCGCTACGAGCTTTGCTTGGGGACGAGCTGGCTGAATATTTGGCCTCTGGAGAGAGAGGGGATAGGAATATCGACCCCAAATTACGTGCCCGACTTATGCGTGACTTGAGAGCCGACACCAGGTCACGGGCAGCTTGGGCGAGGTTACTCAACGAGCACCCCAATACCCGCAAGCAAAAGGGCATCAACAAGAAAGCGCTCTCTAAGGGCTGCTTTGGACTCAAACTGGACCGCATTGGTGTCGTCAGTGGCCTGGGCTGCTAAGAGCTGGAGTGCCATCTAGTGGCGGTAAGTTGCTATTGGGTGTATTCTCCTTTGCCAGCAGCAGCAGCCACCACTATTCCATTGCTCAGCCACCTCAGCACTCCCTGGCCAAAGGGGAAACTAAGCCATGGACGTGTAAGGGTAGCTAATGAGTAATTATAGCAGCGATAAGGCTCATATCATGGATGAAGTCATTTTCCTATCCACCAAACTCTGCCAAACCCCCTGCACCTTAGTTATGGCTAAAGACACAGTACAGAAGCTTACACTTCTTATTGGGAAAGCCAAGTCATCATCATCATATTGGGAGTTTTATCCTGCATTGATTTTATTTTTTATCATCCAGTTAGATCTATAGAAAAGCCACACTAAATTCAGAGAAGTATGTGAGTGATTTAAAAAACTATAATAAATAAAACTAAAAACTATAAGATGTGTAACATATAGGGAATGATGGACTCCCTATATAAACCAAAAGTCCAACCCCAATGAATAAGTGCCTAAATTACTGTGAGCTGAAAGCCTTAAAATACATGGCTATAAGTAGTCACAGCAGAGTTCCCTGCTAATATAAAGGTAGAAAACATGGACTAAGTGCTTATATGCTTACAGCAAGTGTTATAGTAGTTTTATAATACATGAGAGTCAATGAATGAAGTTACACACACAACATCACATGACATGCCTTATGGTATAATGTTGTTATAGAACCCCTTGCCTTAACATGTAGCTCTGACTGCCGTTATTGCTAGTCAATCACACCCAGTAACCCCTGTGATGCTGCTAGTTCAGTTGGAGTTGAAATGTTTCCATTAAAGATCCTGTAGATGCAGTTTTGAACCTTTCCTATTCTAAAGAAATGGTATGGTCCTTCATAGCCTAATTGCCTCGTTTCCTCTCTATTGTACCATCCCTGAATGTGTCCCAGCTACAGTCGGCCTTACAATTTAAAGCAGGGTATCCAACTTGGGGTTTCTGGGAGTTGCAGTTTCCTAACCAAGGTTTAAAGCATTATCAAATGGCCAGAAGAATGTTTTTGTGCTAATATGAACAAAAAATGTGTACTTGATTCTGGTGATTTGCAATCTGTATTTTAAAATATATTCTGTATTAGATGGGAGGTGGGGTCACTAACCACAACACCTGCGTTATTCCCTTAGTGCTAAGGAGTCAAGTTACTTGTGCCTGTACTGGCCATTAAATATGTGTATTTGCCTCATGATAACTGATACAGCTTTGAGCGTTCTTTCAGTCCTGCGCTTACGCAAATGATTTTCCCATTAGTGACTATAGCACATGTGGCATATCCAGGCTTGGGCACGACCTGCCTGATAGCCTTTCCTGTCCCTCAAAGTAGAATAACAGCGCTATCCAAAGTGTCTCTTGTGGCAGTAGAATTACCTGGACTGGCTCCTATAATAACAATGAAGTCATATACTGATACTAAATATTTTTAGTACTTCCATTCAGGCTGGTGGGAACGTGGAAAACGATTGGAGGGTCACATGAGGCATTGGGGTGTCTAGTAGGGCAGCACAGCGGCAACAGCTACTGATATTTGCCTGCTTTGAGCATCATTACACCGAACACTAGTGATATTTTACACAAGCAGATCAATCTGTGCATTCATGTTAGGAACCTCAGACACTGCAGACGTAGATATGTATGCACTGGATACCAGAAGAAGTCAACAAAGCCACTAAGGGGTTAAAGATAGGAGCAGGATGGAGGGTTGGAGCTTGCAGTCCATGAAGTGGTGGGAGGACTACAGAGACAATTTGAGGAAAATGAATGATTTGAGGCCAGAGCTGTGCTTCCCAGGCTCCTGGCAGTGATGCATCTGTGGTTGTGTTATTAATAACTGGGATCATAATTCCATCTGCTTTTTTCCATGTGCTGTTACAAGGCTTGAAGTGCTGTATGAGAGAAGTCAGAAACCTGGCTTGCTCCATCCTAGGACTAATGCAGAGGCTTTTTTTTCTCTTCCAGGCTCCGAACATTGACAATGGTTTTCTGATCACTGGTCGTTATCCTGTCTTAGAGTGGACTGAGGATCTTCTGATTCCCCAAACCAGAGATTCCCCAGCAGTGGCACAGGCCGGTACGATGGGACACAGGACCTGCTGTTACCACATGTCGTCTGTCATTCTGTTCCCAGTGCACAAGAGCCATATGTGTGTGTGCCGTGTACATATCTGTAACCAGGGCTCCCTAGATGTTTACATATCAGTCCAGACAAGTGTTTCACCTGTGGGGCAGACTCTCATACGTGTTCTTAACGTGCAGTGTGACCAGGCTCTGTATGTGCTAAACCATTCCTTATTCACGGTCATGGATATCTGCGTCAGACTACAGTAAACCCTTCATATACCACTTAGTTTTTATTTTAACCCTTGGAATTAGCCCTTAACATCTCTAAATTTTGTTTAGAATGTGTTTGAGCTACTGATTGGGGTATTCTGGGCTACTTTAGTAGTAGCCCACATAAGCTGCTGGCCTTTTTCATAGAATATAGTGAATTCCTAGCCCATGAGGACATATGGGAAGACTGCAGTGCATCCTGGGACCTCTCATCCAGTACTGTGTCACAGATAGTACATTTGTCTTATTGCTTTCAAACACTGACGTGCAACTTTTATCATCCTGTACTCGGTCAGTGCTAACTCCCTCCCTTATTTTGGGGCCCACATAGTGAAATAAGCATTACACAGAGGTCAGTTATACAATACATGTGCTTTGTATTTATGGTCATTTCATTAAAGGGCTCTAACTACATGCCCCACACAGTCAGATATGGTACAGTGAAACTCACAGCAGGGTTCTAGTTGTTATCAGACACCTCAAGGCTATTCAGACAATGCAATAAAGTTGCTGTTATTAATCAAGGAGATCGTATGTTGGTGACTGGTCGAATAATATAACAGATTTGATAACAAAGACAGCAGGTTCTGTTTAAAAACCCAAACTGTGTTTCTCTTTTAATAAGATACTGGACTGGCTGAGACGGCCTCAGATGCATTGGACCAAGCAGGCCCCTCAGGCTAATAGAATCACTCATAACTCTTGAGTTTGCACTCACATTAAACTTTCTACCTAACTGGCCCCAAATCTGGGTAATGAGCCAATGTCCCATCCAGCAGCTCAACTGTCCCATTTCTTGGGATACATGTGTTTGGTAGGCGGGAGACTGGCAGAGTTGTCTGTACATTCACACCATGCATTTGATGTATTTAAGTTGTAAAGCTATTTATATTGTTTATAAGAGATATTTATAAAAAAAATCTTTTATTTATGTAATTAAATGAACGGGGTCAAACATTGTAAAATTTTGTCCTAAATAGTTGAAACTTTTAAAAAAATAAAGAAAAAAAAAAGAAAAAATAGTCCATTTCAGATATGTTTGTTATTGCATTTATTTTTTTTAGCACACAACAGGGATTCTTTTTTTTGTACTGCTTGCAATTGCAAAGCCCCCACAAGACTTGCCCCTATAATACTTTGTAGAAAAACCAAGTAACTGTGGCAATCTGATGGGTTCATTTATGTCTATTGTCTCCAAAAGCAAGACGTGGCAACACTTCTGGCAAGTGTATTAATGTAATACCTGTACATGGAATCTTATATAATGAAAGGGAGGTTAAACTGGCCCCTAGATTCATCTCCAATTATGCAGATAATGTACCACCAAAGTCCTTGCAGTCTATACATACACAACATAAAATAAGTTTTGAAACTAATGAATAGTAATCTGCTCTGCCTGAGACACCCACTGGCACCGGTGTGACACCCAGCAGTCAGCACCTTACATAGTAAGTTAGGTTGAGAAAAGACCATTCATCTCTATAGACTATTGTGTATATTTGTCTAACACCTGCCTAACTGCTAGTTGATTCAGAGGAAGGCAAAAAACCTTTTCCTGGATCAATTTCTAATAAGAGCTATCTTCTATAACTCACTGACTAAAAAGCGATTCAACCCCTTCTTAAAGCCATTTGATATATCGGCCAGTGCAACTGATTCAGGAAGAACCAGTGGTTTAACTATAGAGGAAGCAGACCACATGGTCATTGGGGGGTTGGCTTCCTCTGTAGAATTAAAATCCCCCCACTCTTCTTTAAATTGGAGCGCTTGTGTGCTTTCGCAAGCTTGCGGCAAGGGAAGGGGGTGCGGCAAGCAGAGATGGACAAGTCAAGCACACCAGTGGCGCAACTATAGTGCACCAGGCCCACCCGCCAAATAATCTTCAGAGGGATCCGGCGCAGTGCAATCCCCATCCTCCTGCCCACTTCCCGTCACATATCTACTCTGTCTCCGCCAATTCAGTGTCGACTTGAGTCCCCCTTCCTTGCTGCAGGTAAGAGAGCGGCTGGGGAGGAGGGGGTTTTCTTATTAGCTATAGAGGAATCACACCCCACAGTCCGGGCCCCCTGTTCCCTGGGCCCCCCTGCAACTGCGGGGTGTGCTTCCTCTATAGTTACGCCACTGCTTTATATATTTATATATAGTTATATCTCCCCTTAAGCAACTCCTCACGAGCATAAACAGCACAGAATGACCAGATATTCTTCATAGCGGAGACATTCTATACCCTTTACCAGCCTAGTTGCAGGGCCGATCCTATCAAATGTGGGGCCCAATTGGGACCATGTTGGCGGGGCCCCTAGACAAAGTGTTGCTGGCTACTGACACAGCAAGTATTTAGGAAAATAAGGGCATACAGGCACAAAATAGAAAGGAAAGGGGCAGTGTGGGGCCCCCAGAGGTGCGGGGCCCAATTGGTCCAATTGGCCTAAGGCCGGCCCTGCCTAGTTGAGCACTGGAAAATGCATGGAATATTCTAGATGGGGCCTTACCAGCTATCTGGAAAGTGGAAGAATAACCCCATCCTCCCACGAATCAGTGCCCTGAGAAGAACCATGTTATACACATAAGGGTACCAGGTGTTCATCACAATAACCAATAACCTTTAAAGAAAAAGAAACCAACCTGTACACGTAACAATACATATGACAATGTTACACCATACATGAGCATAGAAGTCATATAACCTCTAATCAGCCCATACATTCACACTGAATTCTCTATTGATCAATATCCCTCCCCCCTACTTCTAGGCATTCCTCCTGAGTCTATGACCTGCGACTATAAAATCCCAAAACTGGTATTGGTAATTTTGTCATTTACATAGTAACATAGTAAGTAAGGTTGAAAAAAGACACACGTCCATCATTTTTTAATCTGCCTAACTGCCAATTGATCCAGAGGAAGGCAAAAAAACCCATCTGAAGCCTCTCCAATTTGCCTCAGAGGGGAAAAAATTCCTTCCTGACTCCAAAATGGCAATCAGACTACTCCCAGGATCAACTTGTACTATGAGCTATCTCCCATAACCCTGTATTCCCTCACTTGCTAAAAAGCTATCCTACCCCTTCTTAAAGCTATCTAATGTATCATCCTGTACAACTGATTCAGGGAGAGAATTCCACATCTTCACAGCTCTCACTGTAAAAAAACCCCTTCCGAATATTTAGGCGGAACCTCTTTTCTTCTAATCGAAATGGGTGACCTCGTGTCAGCTGGAAAGACCTACTGGTAAATAAAGCATTAGAGAGATTATTAAATGATCCCTGGCCTTATATATTTATACATAGTTATCATATCACCTCTCAAGCTACTCTTTTCCAGCGTGAACATCCCCAACTTGGCCAGTCTTTCCTCATAGCTAAGATTTTCCATACCTTTCACCAGCTTAGTTGCCCTTCTCTGTACCCTCTCTAATACAATAATGTCCTGTTTGAGTGTATGTACAGCATATTCTAGATGGGGCCTTACAAGTGCTCTATACAGTGGAAGAATGACCCCCCCCCTCCTCCCTTGACTCTATGCCCCTTTTAATACAGCTCAAGACCTTATTTGCCCTTGATGCTGCTGACTGGCATTGCTTGCTACAGCCAAGTTTATCATCTATAAGGACTCCAAGGTCCTTTTCCATAATGGATTTGCCTAGTGCAGTCCCATTAAGGGTATAAGTGGCTTGGATATTTTTACATCCCAGGTGCATGACTTTACATTTATCAACATTGAATCTCATTTGCCACTTAGCTGCCCAGATTGCCAGTTTGTCAAGATCATGTTGCAAGGATGCCACATCCTGGATGGAATTAATTGGGCTGGTAATTTTCTGTCATCTGCAAACACTGATACATTACTTACAACACCCTCCCCTAAGTCATTAATGAACAAGTTAAATAAAAGTGGACCCAATACTGAGCCCTAGGGGACCCCACTAAGAACCTTACTCCAAGTAGAGAATGTCCCATTAACAACTACCCTCTGTACCCGATCCTGTAGCCAGTTTCCTATCCATGTGCAAACGACTTCATTAAGCCCAACAGACCTTAGTTCAGAAAGCAGTCGTTTGGGGGGCACAGTATCAAACACTTTAGCAAAATCCAAATAGATCACATCTACTGCCCCCCCCCCCCACTGTCCTGCATCTTACTTACCTCATCATAAAAAGCAATCAAATTTGTCTGACATGACCTATCCTTCATAAAGACATGCGATTGCTGCACATAATGCCATTCACTAGGACAAAATTTTGAATGTGATCCCTAAACAAGCCTTCAAATAATTTGCCCACCACAGATGTCAAGCTTACTGGCCTATAATTGCCAGGCTGAGATTGTAATTCCTTTTTAAAAAAGTGCGCCTGGGAACTCAGACTCCTCTATTGTATACACTGAAGAAAAGAACTGATTTAGCACATTTGCCTTTTCTGTATCTGTTACAATTACAGAGCTTATCTGTTAACTGCTAAGTAACCTGTGTCTTTTTCTCCTTTTTCAGCCTCAATGGCTGCTCCCATGGCTACACAGCAGCTTAGTATATATACTATAGTAGTCTTTCTAAAATAAATACATACATTTTACCAATGCAAAGCAACAGTACAGTATATTTTACATTAAAATTACATTAATTTACATTAAAATGCTTTAATTCTTTGGTGTTACTGCTCCTTTAAGTATCATATGTTATACAAGTGAGTAAATGGGAAAGCCATAGTTTATCTTATACTGTAGCCTATATCACTTGCATGGACTTGCAGGGGGTTATTTATTAAAGTCTAAATGCTAAAAACTCAAACAAAATTATTCAATTTCAATTCATTGTTGTCAGTCTCTTTAAATGATATGTAGTCTTTAATAATACTATGTCATTGTATCGATATCAGCATTTCTGTCTTCATCTGCAAAATATTTGTTGCTATATTGTTATCGCTTGTTTAACATGAAAATCTAATAAAATATTTTCAAAATAAATTAAAAAAATTATTTATTTTACTATAAAATTTGAATTTTTCAAGATTTATTATACTCCAAGGATGCAAAAAGTCCAATACGCCATCTTCAACCTGTTGAGGTCCTGTAGAAGTCAATGGCAGAAGATATGGTCTGTGCTGGGTTTTGCACTAATATAAAAACATTTCGGGCATTTCCACCGATTTTACGAACAATTCAGACTTTTCGGGCCGTCAAATCAATATAATCCCAATTTTTGCATATCAATCTGAAAAACTTGCAGTTTTCATGCAACAATCCGAAAAAGTCAAGGTTTTTTTTTCTGATTTCATTGCTTGGCAGTTTTTTAATGATAAATTATGGTAAATCGTGGATTCTAGGTTGGTCAGAAAAACTGAGATTTCTATAAAAAAAACAATGTAATATATAGAAAATGACGTGTGTGTCCAGCAATTAAGACCCAATTATTGAACAAGCTCAGATGCTGGGTTTGTTATAAAATTGGCAGCCTTCACAGCAGCAAAGATAGAACTGCAGGTAGATGAGCCAGTGACCTCCGTTTAATCGCAGCAAAATGAAGTTTTGCACCAATCTGAGTGCTTCGTTTGCCTGTGGCCCCCTTAGCTTAATGACTAATATTTTTCTTTAGGGTCTTTTGATCAGTGTTTAAAGAGACACTCTATACTGTCTGAGTAGATGTACAATAACAACCTCAATAATGAATTAAATGGTTAATGATTCAAAGGGAAATTACCTAGTGTCAAACTCATTGATAACGTTCAACTCTTAAAGGAAAACTATACCCCCAAAATGAATATTTAAGCAACAGATAATTTATATCATATTAAGTGACATATTAAAGAATCTTACCAAACTGGTATATATATTTAAGTAAATATTGCTCTTTTATATCTCTTTCCTTGAACCACCATTTCATGATGGTCTGTGTGCTGTCTCAGAGATCACCTGACCAGAAATACTACAACTCTAACTGTAACAGGAAGAAGTGAGGAAGCATAAGGCAGAACTCTGTATGGTAATTGGCTCATGTGACCTAACAAGTATAGTTTGGTTGGTATGTTTGTGTGAATCATATGATCCCATGGGGTGGCCCTTATTTTTTTTTAAATGCCAATTTTCTATTTATGATTACCCGATGGCACATACTACTAGAAAAGTATTGGTATATATATCATATTATTATGAAGATGGATTATTTACATGAAGCAGGATTTTATACATGAGCTGTTTAATGCAATATCTTTTTATAGAGACCTTCATTGTTCGTGGGGTATAGTTTTCCTTTAAAGAGACACACGTACTGTATGTTCTAATACAAGAACTTAACCAAAATATAATTTATATAGTAATAAGTGATCTGGCAAACAACTGTATCAAATTGGCATGTGCAGATCATTTAAATGTTGCAGCCTTTTTCTTCTTTGCTCCAATTTGACGTATTCTGTGTGTCACTAACTGATTATGTGACGGAAAAACATGCAGGTTATATCTATATTGGCTGATGTAATCTGAGTTTCCCAGGTCTGTCATAAAACTGATTGAAGTCAATAGGTGACAAATTTTTTTCTCACTTAAACCATTAAAGTCAATGGGTGTTTTTCTTGTGACAACTTTTTTGTCTCTGCAACTTTTTTGTCTAATCGACTTTTTGTTCAAATGCATTTAAATCTATGCGTGTTTTTCTCGTTTTTTTTTCTCAATCCAAAAGTATTAAAGTCAATGGGCATGTTTTTCTCATGGCGACAGTTTTGTCTTGGTGACTTTTTAGTGTCAGCATTTTTTTCCTGCAGATGACAAAATATGAAATTTTCATGCAAATCCATGCCTCACTACTATTGGGTTATTTTTGTTATTTTTTTCAGAGATCCGGTGTCTCTTTAAAGGACAAGGAAAGGCTTCAACCCCATCCAACAGTATATTATAGAGCCTCCTTGCCTGTACCTGATTGCTAACTTTGTTTCTTAAAATGTTGCTTCTGTCTCCAGAAGTTTATCATTTCATTTTTCTTTCTTGTGTCTTTCTAAACAGCTCTGGGAGAGGGGGGGGTCACCAAACACTTTAAAGGGATACTGTCATGGGAAAAAAATTTTTTTCAAAATGAATCAGTTAATAGTGCTGCTCCAGCAGAATTCTGCACTGAAATCCATTTCTCAAAAGAGCAAACAGATTTTTTTATATTAAATTTTGAAATCTGAAATGGGGCTAGACATATTGTCAATTTCCCAGCTGCCCCAAGTCATGTGACTTGTGCCCTGATAAACTTCAGTCACTCTTTACTGCTGTACTGCAAGTTGGAGTGATATCACCCCCTCCCTTTCCCCCCCAGCAGCCAAACAAAAGAACAATGGGAAGGTAACCAGATAACAACTCCCTAACACAAGATAACAGCTGCCTGGTAGATCTAAGAACAGCACTCAATAGTAAAAACCCATGTCTCACTGAGACACATTCAGTTACATTGAGAAGGAAAAGCAGCAGCCTGCCAGAAAGCATTTCTCTCCTAAAGTGCAGGCACAAGTCACATGACCAGGGGCAGCTGGGAAATTGACAAAATGTCTAGCCCCATGTCAGATTTCAAAATTGAATATACAAAAACCTGTGAGTAGCACTATTAACTGATGTTTTTTTTTTTGAAAAAAACATGTTTTCCGATGACAGGATCCTGTTAACTGTTCTAAATTGATACATTTAGTCAATACATGGATACATAGAAGCGAACAATTTAATTTAATATTGTATCTGTGGGGAAAGTATATTCTTTTGATGGATTGGTTTGTGTCATTGTAGTTCTGAAACGGTTTTAAAAACCAATTGAAAATTGTCTTGGAATATCACTCTCTACATCATACTTAAAATTAACTCAAAGGTGAACAACCTTAAAGGTTACAACATAAATGACTGTGTTTAAGGCACAGTTGTCCATTTTTAAAGTTACAAGTCAGATCTTACCAGGCCAGTCAAAATTGTATTGAACAATATTAGTTGAACATGTGATGGCTCCATAAAGAAGAGTCATTGTGTGTAGTGGACAGTGGTAACAAATTTTGCTTCATTTAAAGTAATACGGTATCTTAATGTTATTTATCTACTAAGAGCTAAGTAACACAGCACCAGGAGAAGTGTAAATGTAGCAGCATCCGACACACAATTGAGGTAACCTCTGCAGATGCAGCAAGTTTTAAAGTACAGGATTCTGAATTAAAAGCAGAAAAAAAATAAATAAAACCAACAATACCTTTGCAGATCATTCCAATATTCTTTGCTCATACACATTTATATAGTTACTTTATCTATCTTTCACAGAGAAAAAGGACCTCACATTTCTTCCATTAGTGTGCTTTTGAATATACAGAGTTGTACACTAGTCCTAAGCTTACACCAGTGGTGTTACTATAGAGCAGGGGTCCCCAAACTTTTTTACCCGTGAGCCACATTTAAATGTAAAAAGAGCTGGGGAGCAACACAAGCATGAAAAAGTCCCTTGCTGTGTGAAATAAGGGCTGTAATTGGCCATTTGGTAGCCCCTATGTGGACTGACAGCCTACAAGTGACTCTACTTGGCAGTACACTTAGTTTTTATGCAATTCAAAAATAAGCACCTGCTTTGAGGCCACTAAGCGCAACATCCAAGGGGTTGATGTGCAACATGTTGCTCAAGAGATACTGGTTGGGGATCACTGCTATAGAGGAAGCAGGCCCATGGTCATGGTGGGAGGGAAGACCATGTGGTCGGCTAATAGCTACACCGAAGTCTGTTTGTGCCGCTGCCAATTCGATGCCCTAGCCTTTGATGAAGCAGATCCTGCGGTCCAGGCCTGTGGGGTAAGCTTTCTCTACAGTTATGCCAGTGTCTACACAGCATTATTGTCTTCTCACAAAACCTCAAATCTTCATCAGTACACACTCTGTAAAGTTGTAAATGTGTATTTATTTTTGTCAGTGGAGATAGTGTTTATGCACTCTTTCTGCATCTGATGAACTCATGTGAAAAAGGGGTACAGTGTATTGTGCCATTAAGCCCGTGTGCACGGGTAAATCTAATGAATAAGAGCTCAAGGCTCATGACTGTGATTCATATTTCATCTGTTCTTGCTTTAAAAACTGCCAAAAAAATGTTTCTTGCACAGAATTTGGTTTGTAAGAAGTATTCATCTTCCAAACATTTTTCAAACTCATCTGCATGCTCCTGCTAAAAACTAAGATGAATTTATCCTTGCACCGTTTTTATATGTTTCCCTTTTCATTTTTCTTTTCTACTTAATCTTTATGACTTAATTCATATCTCAGTTGCACAGTGTAATTATTGTTGTCCTGTATTTTAAAGAAGTTTCAATGATTGGGTGGAAACAACTGTAGATTATCTAAAGTGTGTTCTGGCCTTCATGGCCATATCTTGTGCTCATCACAGTATACTTCACATGTTCTGAGTCATCGTATCAATAAAGAACAGCTTTGAAAAGTTTCGGTCATATGGAATTTCACATCACTGCCTTTTTTTTTTTTTTTTTGAGATACTGGAGAAAAAGTGATAAGGGTTCCACTTCCAATGTGTGTGAAAAAAGAAATCAATATTATTCTGCCAAGCAGAGTAAAAAATATGACTCTGTAGAAAGTGTAGAAAGATGCTGTTCCATATTCTAAAATGTTTGTGCATTGGAGCAGAATGTTGGATTACATCTCCCTCAAACCGTAAAAAAAAAGATTAGAATATTTAAACAGAAATTTGTAAACAAATCCACCTGCAACAATGGAGCAAATAGTTCTGCAGATGCAAACGTTTCCTATGATCTGTACAGCCCTCAATACTTGTGGCATTTGAGCACAATGGGAAAGAAAAAATCATGCTATAGATCCACTCCTAATCATTAGTCCTTGTCTTAGTCAGGAAGGACAATGTGCTGAAAACAGAGCCTACTATAAGTTGTTTAGGGAATAAGGACAGTGGAGGTAACGGGGATGTCTATCCAAAACATTTTTTTTCTTCTATAATGAAGCAACATTCAATTCTAAATTCTAAGTCATTGCTCTAAGACAGTGCTGTCCAACTGGTGGCCCACGAACCCCCCACCCCCCTTTTAGGCCCCCCTTTTAGGGCCCCCACTTGAAAGTCTGCCTGCTGTGTCTGCTTAATTTATTGTAAGAGTTAAAAGGTATCACTACAGAGATTAACTGGCCCCTGCATTGTTTACACTTTAAATTCAGACTATAAACTCCTGCATTTTTCACACCTGCGACACCTCTATTGTTCACATCTCTAAAACCCTGTATTGTTCACATCTCAGACCCAGACTGAAATTGTCCACACTGTTCACACTCATACAAACTGCTGAAGAGGCACCAACATTGTGTCACTGTATGTACGCATTTCGATCTACAGCCTCGACTGAATAAGAGCTGATTACCAATATTATGTCACACTTATGAATTTACTGTAAGAAAGTTACAAAAAACATTTGGGGAAGACATTTCCTTTAAAAAAAAAAAAAATTGAAAGGATAGTGAATGGCTGGAGCTTTAGTTCAGCTGCAGGCAGGTAGGTTAATAAAGCAAATAGAGCCTCTAAAATATTTATATAGATAAAGAAGGAATAAGCAAGAAGTACCCAAATAGGTATTCTGAATCAAAAACCCATGCCTTACCCAAGTCCTACACCTGGACCTAAGTCCTACATCAGAGACTTATCTACTTTAATCCTTCACCCAAGCCCTACACCCGTGCACTACCTGAGTGCTGACCTTAGTCCTATATCAGAGACTTGTCTACTGTAAGTCCTGCAGCCAAGTTCTACATGCAGGCTTCACACAATTTTCAAATCACAAGTACCATACATACATTTTTATATTAACAGCATAGAAATACAGACCTGTTGAGAAGAGTTGGAATGCAGTAACTTAGTAATATAGTAGAATTTAAAGGGAATGTTTACCTTTGGGTTAACTTTTAGCATGCAGTCAAGGTGCAACTGTTTTTCTTTTTTATTATTTGTGTTTTTTGAGTTATTTAGCTTTTTATTGAGCAGCTCTCCAGTTTACAATTTCAGCAATCTTGTTGCTAGGATACAAATTACCTTATATACTACATACTACATACACTAACTTTAATAAGAGACTGGAATATGAATAGGAGAGGCCTAAATAGAAAGATGAGCAATAACAATACATTTATAGCCTAATAGAGCATTTGTTATTTAGATGGGATCAGTGACCTCCCATCTGAAGACTGGAAGAACAAGGCAAATATTTAAAAAATTATTAAAACCCTAACATGATACCTCTGCAGAATAGGATGTACATTCATAATTCTTGCCAATACAGGGACTAAATCCTCTTTTCTATGTGAAAGATACTGGGATTTTTTTAACGCAGTGCTTCCACCTAGTGTGCACTGAGGAATTTCACCTCGGGGGGGAACTAGCACAAATAAAACACACAAGTTGCAGCAAACAAATACAACTTTATATAACTTGAAAATAGCAGTAAATATAAATGCAATGCAACCCCTGCACTGGGGTGCCCATGTGTTATGTCCCAACCCTGGCACAGTCTTTCCCAAGGCACAATCCCATATTCCACTCAGGGTGGACAAACACAGTCACAGTCCCTTTACAAGGAGCTTTATAGTACCCCAGGTAGCACAACCCAAAGTACCTTTCCCTTTGGATAAGGCAGTAGCTCCCACATAGCAGGCACACAGACCACGCCTGTTCTCACACAGGGGATCACACACTGGATAAGACATCCACAGCGTCTCCACAGAAATATCAAATCTTCAGGCCAGGCTCCCAAGCTCTCTAGCTGAGCACAAGAAACCTCTTTCTTTAACTTCAGGCCGAGCTCTCAACACTTATCCAAAGTGTAAGCATACACCAAAACCTCTTTCACTGGAATCCATTGAAAAGTTGCTTAAAATTAGCCATTCTAAAACATACTAAAAATCATGTAAAAGTTGAACCACTCCTTTAAATGGCTATAGCTTGGAAGGTGTGGTCTATGAGTAATTCTTTTGGTGGGTTAGTTAGTGTTATTGAAAAAAATATATAAAATTGTTCTGACTGCTCTTCTAAGCACTTTTGCAACATATTTTTTTTCACTTTCTACTTTTTTTCAAGATATTAAGCTGTTTTACACTGCTAACATAATGAAGTTTTATAAAAACAGTGCCACGTGCTGGTCAGTTTTCCATCCATGATTTAGTTGAGTGGACGTTTCAGAAAAGACACCTGAGGTTTCTCATGAGCAGAGCAAAAACTAACCAGCAGGTAGCACTTGTTTAAACAAAAAATCATTATCAGGGGTAAAGACAACTTCACTTCATTATTGCAAATAAACAGAAAAAAAAAACTTAATTGCAAAATTGCTAAGATTCATTTAAGCAACACAACACCATATCGTTCTTGGTTAACCTAGTTAACAAGCTTACCAGCTATTCTAATAACATAATGACATTCACTGATGTAAATGGATTTTTTCTACATTTCCCGTACTATACCTCCCAGATGCTGTATTCCCCAGGCGCAACATGTTTTTATGTATAACTTTATTTATGAATATCTACTAGGATAGGCAGTCCAGTGCAATTTTACAGTATAGAAAAGTATACACAGGCAAGACAACATGTTACAGTCACAGTCCCTTGGCAGTCCACCCCTCTGTTTGGAGCCCATAAAGACAGCACTGTAGTTGGGTTAGTAGAAGATGCCATTGTGTTAAACTCATTATGGACAGGAAATAAATAACAAGCAAGAAGCACTGTATTGTTACTAAAATAAATATTTTTTTTCTTTTAATGTCCTCTAGCAATGCCCCTGTCCTACATTATACAAAAGCCTATAAAAGTAGATCTCATTAGTCTCAAGAGTAAACTGCATTAGCAATAAAGGAGCCTCTTAATTATGTTGTATTATTATTATTAGGGCTATAATTCTGTATGGTGCCTGGAAGACTGAAGGCTAGGGAATTCATTGTCCCATAAATGCTATCCCTTATATCCTAACACGGCACAGATAATAAGATTTATACAGTCATCATTTAGACTTGAACAGGTTTAACTAAATGCTACAAGATTAATCTTCAACATTTAAAGAAACAGAAAAGTCCCTTTATTTCCAGCAGGCTGAATTTACTTGGGCCTTTTTCTAGTATAGGTATCGTTTGGCCTTAAAGAGATACTAACAAGAAATTATTAAATATACACAAGAGCGGGAAAAGACAGCTGGTAAGGTCACATGATCCGTATTACAATTACTGATTGTGTATGTCACTTTAAATACTTTCATAATCAAGGATATCCCATTTAAACACATAAAAAACGCATAAAAAACTAAGACAAAGTATATCCCCTAGAACATATCGCTAACAATTAAAATATAGGAATACACATTATCTTTATTGTACACTGCTTAGTAGGTGCATAAGTAACTGTACACTGTATTTACACATATAAAGATGAGCAACCGTGACACTAGGCTTTTTTAGTAGTTTGGTTTTTTCACTTATGCAAACTATTAGGTTGACTTACACAATTCATAAGGATGTTTTATATATTTATTAATAATTAGTGATCCAATAATTTTTATTTTATATTTTGTATCAAATTGATGAGATGAACAATGATAATACTAACAGGTGTATGACTGAATGGAAACATCGTTGCACTTATATATCATTAAGGTTTCGGTCAAATGCTTATAGAATATAGCCTTTCATCTATACTCACATTCTATGCCCGAAGTCTAACCTGAGACCCATGAAAGATTAGGTTAAAATCCTGTCCCGAAGGAGCAAATATTATTAGTTATGTTAGGGCGGTGATATCTTTACCGAATGGTACTTCAGTAGTTTAACATTTAGAGAGAGCTCTTAGGGAAGTGATACAATGAATGGGGACACATAGAACCTCCGAAATTTAATCCAACAGCCCGTTTAAAATAGGTAGATTTATACATTGTGCTATTTATTCTCAAATTATCGACATAAGTGTAACACTGTTCAGATTATTTAAATGTTCAAGTAACTAAACAGAAAAAGCATGTGGTTACATAATGTTGTGTTTTTAATTGTTAGTGATATGTTCTAGGGGATATACTTTATGTCTAGTTTTTTATGTGTGTTTAAATGGGATATTCTTGATTATGAAAGTATTTAAAGTGACATACACAATCAGTAATTGTAATACGGATCATGTGACCTTACCAGCTGTCTTTTCCCGCTCTTGTGTATATTTAAGGCAGTTTCTGTGTACGTTTTGTTACTTTGAGAGAGGCCTTCGGGAGGCCGAAACGTCCGTCCCATATAATAAAACATTTTTTTCTCCCTGCTCCTGCTATCTCTGTCTGTTTCTTATCTGTACAAAAATGTATATACTTCACGATCTTCAACATAGTTCCTTTGCCGACAGTATTTATTTTTTACTTCCAACCTCTACTGAACAACTGATTATATCTTGCCTATAACATTTTTACTTTGTTTCTATCACTACACAGTTTGTAACAACGGTGACAAACAGTACATTTGCTGGCAATAACAAAATGTTATACTATTTTGCATTGACTGGTTTCAGTATATATTTTTATGTTACTGTTTGGCAGTTCCTGTGTATGTATAATGATTACGTCACACCCCCCTGTACGTCATGTTTTGTTCCTGCCATTATGGGTATTTAAGATGGTGGCTGTGTTTGCTCTTGCACTTTGAAAAAGGCTGAGGAACAGCCAAAACGTTACTTGTGCCTTTGAGGCATTGTTAATAAAATTCTTAGTGACAGCAGCACAGATCCTGTGCAGTGAATCAGCAGAAAAGCAGATGAGGAGCTACTGGGGCATCTTTGAAGACATATCTTTACCGTTAAAAGGTTGTGGTTGCCTTGGGCTGGAATAGAACCCCAAAACATAATGTACAGCATTTCTGCTATACTTCTTTAGTTTGGCTTTAGTTCTCCTTTAATAACAATGTGGTGTATTAGCCATACAGTAGTTCCAAGTATATCAATAAATAAGAACTCCCTCACAAATCTCCCCCTAATCAACCTATAGCACGGCTTGCAGCTGTATCTAGGAGAACAAACATGCATTCTCCCCAAATCCCACCCTAATTAGCCTTCAGGCTTATTCTCTCCATTTCTTCGCCTGGTTCCAGGGGGAGACAGCTGCACAATTCCTTTCTTACTATCAATTACTAACTGGAATTCAAAACTGCCATTTTAAATAGGTTTTAATACAGTTAGTAATAGCAAAATTTAAAGGAGAAGGAAACCCCCTGGGCGCAAACCCCCCCCTCCCTCCTCCCCCCTGGCCTACCTGTCCCCCTGGGCAAATGCCCCTAACTTGTTACTCACCCCTCTGCGCAGGTCCTGTCCACGGAGTTCACAGTCGCCATCTTCTCCCACGCGCGTCTTCTTCCTGCTCTGACCGGCGTTTTCTGGCGCATGCACAGTAGGAACAGTTACCGGTACGGCTCTACTGCGCATGCGCCGAATGTCACAAAGTTTTCCGATTTCACTTCGTGACATTCGGCACATGCGCAGTAGAGCCGTACCGGTAACTGTTCCTACTGCGCATGCGCCAGAAAACGCCGGTCAGAGCAGGAAGAAGACGCGCGTGGGAGAAGATGGCGACTGTGAACTCCGTGGACAGGACCTGCGCAGAGGGGTGAGTAACAAGTTAGGGGCATTTGCCCAGGGGGACAGGTAGGCCAGGGGGGAGGAGGGGCAACACAGGGGAGGGGGGAGGGGTTTTGCGCCCTGGGGGTTTCCTTCTCCTTTAAGGAGAAGGAAAGGCTTCGTGCACTTGGAGGTGTCAAATGTTAGGTACCCCAAGTGATTGAATTGACTTACCTGAAACCCCAGGCCGGTGCTCCTATCAGCAGAAAACGTCACCGGCTCGGTGTTATACCAGTGAGCACCACGGATCGATCCACTTCCGTCTTCCTCTCCCATTTTACCAGTCAGACTCCTTGCATTTGCAAACATACATTTTATACTGGTACCATATTGAACATATGTAGTCCTCCCTATCCTTAACCGTACTCCCAACCAAATCTCTTCCCCTATTTCCCCTTCCTTTTCCCACTATCTCATCTAACTTGTCTTCCACAATCCTTTACTGCCCCCCCCTACAACTAGTTTAAAATCTCCACCAACCCTATAACTAAAACCTGCCTATCCTTCTTTGCACTGCCTCCACCGCGTGTATTAGAGACACTGTCTCCCAGGGTGCACACACCAGTACAGAGCTGTCCTCCCCAGCCAAAATGGCGAATCTGTTGTTTTGGACGAGCTGTGGACCAGCCCCCTACACTTCCATCCCCCACTTGACTATAACAAACCTGCCTCCCTTTCCACCCCCAACTACACTAGCCCCTGCCAGTGGTTGCTCTTTGAGCCTCCTTTCCTCCCCCACGTTTTCCACTGCCCTCAGTGCTGCAAGTTCCCCCTTAGAGTCTGCAGTTCAGATTCCAAGATGAAAACCTACCGGCATCTCTCACATGTAAATACTGCATGGAACTGCTACTCCAACACCACATACATGTGACAAGACACACATTGAGTGATTCCAGCAAACCCACTTGCACTCATATTTACACTGGGTACTTACAGTCTCCCAACAGCAATTCCTCAAAAATTCCTTTTTATCGCCATAAGGTTTTTAATGCTGCTAAACACTTAATTCACATGCCACACTCGATGTGCATTCACAGACTTATTGAGGTATCAAACCAAAGAACACTACGCCTGGTCACAATTTACCTTAATTACCCTTTAATTAGCAGACAGAGGGAAAAAGAGAAAAAAAATTCTAGCATTATTTACCCAGGGGACCTTTAGCCAACATATTATGAAGTTATGCTTGGCTTAAAAGAACCATGAACATGGTAACCTTTAGCATGATATATGAACAACTCCCTGTATTATTTCAACAGCTCAAGCACTACAGGAGTACTGGGAGTTCTTGTTGTTCACTACCCATAAAAACCCGTCATAATCTGAAATATTATTTTGCCAGCTGGATTTATTATTGCTAGCTGTAACTATATTGATAAAAGCTAAAAATGGCTGTGTCTGTTACAATGGTTCCTAGCTGCTATTCAAAAACATGCATATACTGTAGTTTTCTCAATTGGCTTTGGACCGAGATTTCCATCATAACAGTTTCTCTCCTCTCTATATGCTTTTTCCTGTAGAAGCTGTAGAATATGCACTATAAGCACAAATAAAGAAAAAACATGATCCATTTCACTTTTTTACTAAATACTGATTAACTTTATGTGCTTAGTAAGGCACCTGTTTTTTCAATATGCGTGCAATGGTGCCAATATTATGGTGCTAGCAAGATTAGTGACTACACCTATCACCCACAATTTGGCCCTAAAGGTGCATTTTCAAGCGTGTTCAGTGACAGGGGGATGCAAGTAAAGCAATGATCCTCAACCAGTGTCTCACAAGCCACATGTTGCTGGCCAACCCCAGTGGCCTCAAAGCAGTTGCTTATTTTTTAATTTCTGGCTTGAAGGCAAGTTTTGGTTTCATAAAATATAATTACAGTACTGCCAAACAGAGCCTCCTGTAGGCTGTCAATCCACTTAGAGTTTATAAAATATCCCAATCACCACCCTTATTTGGCACCCAAGGAATTTCATGTTTGCGTTGCTCTCCAACTCTTTTTACAACTGAATGTAGCTCACAGGTAAAAGAAAAGGTTGGGGGACGCCTAAATTAAGTGAATGGCAGGAGGCCGTATAGGACTGCCCAGGCGCAGACTGACAATCTTAAAGAAATCCCTGTGGCATTTGTATCACATCTTGGAAAGTAAAAGCAGTCAAGTTCTAAAGAAGTCAATGGGAGCTGCCCTGATCCTATTGGACCTTTTTTTTTAGCCATTCAGACTTTGATATTTTTTTAGATTTTTGTTTTTTGCTAGCAATGGTCAGAATAACAGAAAAAGCTTTTGTATTTTCAAGTGCATCCTTCAGCTTTTGTTTTTTTTCATACTTTTTATAATTGGATCTTTTAATAAATTACAAGGCATTCAGAATTTTAGAGAAACAGACTTTAAAACCACTGAAATGCAAATGTTGATAAATGGGCCTCTAAAGTTCCTCTTTGCTGCAACTGCATGAACAACATAAAAATAAATAAATAAATAAATAAATAAATTAAAAAAAAAAAAAAAAAAGGGTAAAATCTTTTTTTGGCCCAATGAAACCATTTACGGTATCACATGCTGCCACTCTATTCACATGTTAGATGCCACAATTACTGGGTTAAAAATACCTCAGTCTATCCGACGTCCATCTCTTAGGGGGTTATTTATCAACATCTGAAAATTTTCTGAAAACCACACCGACCAAATCCGCACAGACTCCCCCCCATTCATCAGTAAATTTTCATGAGAATTTCTTACGCAGGAAAACTCAATAAAATTGTGAAAATAATCAGAATCATACGATCTGTCAAAACTCAGACTTTTTAGGATTATGGCACGAAATCCACAAAATCTTCCGCTTATTGTACGAAACCATTCGCAGAGTAGGATATCTTCAAAATGTCAAAAGGACATCTGCCATTGACTTCTATATGATCTTGGCATGTCTGATTTGGACTACTTTTTTATTCTGACTTTTTAACACAATGGGAGTTTAATAAATCCCAAAAAGATCAAGGTTTCTTTTTTTTTTTTTATCAGAAAAATTGGTGTTCTTCCCTTTCAAAGTCTGAACAGAAAAAAAAAAAATCGGACTAAACTAAATAACACCCTGAATGTGTGGGTGCTCTGTAAGTTTTGCAGTCACTCAAAGCAGTGTATAAAACCTGAAACATTAATATTTCTGGAAATGTAAATACATCAAGTTACTGAGAGATCACAACCAGTGATGTATAGAAAAATGCTTGGGGCATGGCTTATTATATATGTTCCTGTTTTTGCTGACTAAACATGCTTAAAATATATAAATGAATGTTA
The DNA here is from genome assembly GCA_038501925.1 of Xenopus petersii. NCBI lineage: Eukaryota > Metazoa > Chordata > Amphibia > Anura > Pipidae > Xenopus > Xenopus petersii. The sequence continues at coordinate 57,548,524 of CM076681.1, forward strand.
CTGTAACATAATTCTAGCCGTATACCACTGTCAATTTATTTAATCAAATTTCATGTTCTTGATTTATCTACTTTTATTATGTACCTCTGTCTCCTTTAGGAATATATATGAGAGAAACCACAGACCAGCTCCTGACAAAAGTGAACCGACACCTTCTACTAATAAGCAGAGAACACATTCTTCATTTCTCTTTGGCCTCCAGGTACACTTGTTAAGGCCTGTATGACATTTACCTACACTAGACATCTCATCAGCCATATATACTATACTTAGGGATCCACTGCAGTAACACTTTTCCTACAATCAAAAGGTAAATAGAACTCTTTTTTTCAGAGGTCAAAGGGAAAATATTTCCTGTTTTTACCAATTATTTTCAAATGCCATGTTGCCTGTGTCAGAAAAGGCATTCTTAAATTAAATATAATTTCTATATCTAGCTATATATATAGGTACATCATACTGCCCCTTCACTTATTCAAATGCTTCAGCCAATATTACACTTGCATTTGCTAGTTCTGCACATTTCTATGTGTGGCTTCATTGAGCCTAAATGCTTCTGCATGCTTGCTTCTGTTGTAAACCGAAAAAGTCAGCATGTCAGCTTTGCAGTGGAGCAACCCAGCAGCATTTGCAGTTTCAATGTATGTTTTTGTTGGGGAGAAATGTGCTGCAGATTAAAAACACAAGATTTACTCTGCAGACACTGATTGTGAACTCTCCTCCACTACAAAGCTTAGGAGAGAGCAGACTCCAATTCAAAATAGAAGCCAGAACACATTTTGTATTTTTATTATGAGTGAAGCTCCCTTCTGCTCCTTTTATAGACTGAAATAAAACACATTGCAGTGCTACTACTGAACTTGCAAATATTTGTTCCTGGCTGCTTCCTTCCCAGAAGGCCCTCTCTCTTCTACTTGTAACTCATAAGAAGTTGTGAGCTTCCTTTTTTCTACAGACTGCAATAACAAAAAAGAAAGATTAAGAAAAAAAAAGGACTCCAAGGTGAAATCCAAGACTAGGTAATACACAAATGGTTGTGTATCCCTTGGCACAAGAGCCAGTGGTGATCTAATGTGGGGCGAAGGGTAGAGGGCAGATGCCATGAGCCCAATTTAGAATGATGTCTAATAAAGGGTGCATGCCCTAAATGATCACACATGAATTAAACATGCAGGGTTAATCCCCACTTGCAAAAAGTCCTGCTGTGTCAGTATCCTTTCTTCGTTCTAGATTTAGGTGGTGCCATTTCCCCACACTTTGCACTGGACTCACGCTATAAGAGGCCAGGGTGTGCTGCCGATTCATTTGAATTCAAAATGTAGTAACAAACATACAGTAAATGGCACATTTTAGAAACAATACCTGCTATAGAGGGTTTGGAATCAATCTTGCCACCCCCTGCCCTGCTATAGACCAGCACACTGAGCAAACTATCACTTCCCAGTGTAGGGGGAAAGTCTTGCAGGCCTTGCTTGGCCCCCTTAATGGAGTGAACAGTTTCTATAAGGGGGCCAAGCAAGGCCTGCAAGAATTTTCCCCTACACCAGGTAAACTTATGAGAAGAGGAGTAAGGGGGGGGAATAGCTGAGACATGGGCACAGGGGAAAAGGAATAAAATACAAAGTGATTTGTACATGCCAAAAAGAGATAAATGCATGCTGAATAAAATATGGGAAACAGAAACATGGGATCTACAGAAAAAAGGTGATCAGAAAGGAAAGAATGGAAGGACTAGAAGGACACCGAATCCACTATTTTGGATTTGGCCGAACCCCTGAATCCTTTGCGAGAGATTCTGACAAATACCGAACCGAATCCTAATTTGTATCTGCTAATTAGGGATGGGAAGGGGAAAACATTTTTTAATTCCTTGTTTTGTGACTTTCCCTCCCCACCCCTAATTTGTATATGCAAATTAGGATCCGGTTCGGCCAGGCAGAAGGATTCAGCCGCAAACGAATCCTACTGAAAAAGGCCGAATCCCAAACCGAATCCTAGATTCGTTGCATCCTTACTAGAAATGGATGCAACGAAAAAAAATAAAATGTTGTGGAGCTTTTATTCATGCCCATGCCCTATACCCATAGGCCACTCACTATGTGTGGTTCTCCCTAATTTTGTGGAATATGCATTCTTTGAAAAACACACACATTTCCCCCCCCATGATAATAACCAACTTCAAAGAGAAAATGAATCCAAAAAAAAAAAAATTGTATACTTTTTTTTTTTTTAATAATTATTTGGAGATTTATACGCACAGCAACAAGATCATCGACAGGCTGCACACTTCCCCAACTGAGGACATAACTGGGTCAATGCAGTGATTTAGCTCCATACAAGTCAGACCTGCATGTAAAATCCACAATATTTTCTCAAGGCAAGTGTAAAGGGCTTTTAGAATAGCTAGAGGTTTCCCCTAGCACCATTTCCTTCCTGCTCTAAAAATTTTCTTGAAGGAGAAGGAAAGGCTAAAATTAAGTAAGCTTTATTAGAAAGGTCTATATAAATATACCAGTAAACCCTCAAAGTAATGCTGCTCTGAGTCCTCTTTCAAAAGAAACATTTCTTTCCGGCTATTATGTGCACATGGGCTTCTGTATCAGACTTCCCGTTTTCAGCATAAACCTCCAGGGCTAGGGCTTGAGCATGCTCAATTTGCACCTCTCCCCCTCCCCTCCCTGCTGTAATCTGAGCCCAGAGCTATGAGTGCGCAGGGAGAGAATTAGGCAGGATGTCACACCAAGTTAATATGGCTGTTACTATGCTAAACAAATAGAGAGCTTCCAGAGCTGTTTACTTAGGTATGGTAAAGCATTCTGCAGAATAAATATAATCTTATAGTTTGCCCTATTGTGGCAAATCTATTGGCAACAAACTGCTTTGTTAGCTTTCCTTCTCCTTTAAGTGGCATGAGCATGGACCACACCAGCTACAGTTGCTTTGTTTCAATCAGTAAACCCCAAATGACCGAAGATTACAAAATAATCAGGATATTTTACATTGCCAACTTGACTGTAAGCCTTTTTTTAAACATGAGAACCAAGTTGTGCCATTACAAAATGAAGTTCCCCCAACTTTCTCTTCTACCCATCACCCACTTCTCTTTACAAAATAGTGTCGCCATATTTACTTTCTGTGGGTTTACTGCAATACCTTTTGGGACCTTAAAATATTATAATCTATATAAAGGCTAGTGACAAGCTTTCAACCTGGAGAAAAGAGCAAAATAAAATATTCTGGTAAGAAGAAAGGAGAGCGTTATCTACAAATCTGCCCCACTGCACATTTTAAATCTCCAGAAAGAGGACAAGACCAAAATCAGCAAAAAGAAGCCTTTCCTATAAACCCTCTAACTGGCAGAGGAGCCTGCTGTGCATTGCAGCATCTCCCACAAAAAGCCTCTCCGGCAGGGAAGGGGTTATGCAAACTGCTCGGTAAATTGTCCTGCTCGGATAAAAAACTGCCAACCAAACAGTGTCAGAGCATTGTTATTGCAATGGGTTCTTTCTTGCCCATGGCATTATTATTCTCCAAAAATAATGGAGGGAGGAAGAGGCTGATACACAGGTGACTCATAGTTTAATCTGTAAACAACCCGGGAGAGTGTGCAGGCCCCCGGAGCCTCCGCCCTGAACCTATCTTCATTAGTGGCGACTGGAGACCAGACCTTTAACCTTTGACATCTTTTTGGTGGGCTGTCGTTGCTCAGTAAGTGGAGGGCCCTCACGCTCTGCCAAATGCTGGTCAGTATCCTGCGCCGATGAGGAAGCTGTGGCTTTCAGAGTCTTTTTTATATTTGTCACCTAATAGATTTTAGATACAAGAAAAGCACAGAATATCACTAAACAACTTAATTTCATAAAATGTATATTCCTACTATATATTGCTATGTATATGAGCCAAAATGGCTAAATTGGTTTAACTTCATGAGTAACCCCCAAAATAAATGATTGTATTTTAATCACAGTAATGCTGGACCAGGCATGAAGTACAGAAGCATTGTGACACTGAAGACCACTGCACTTAAAATGTATTTCCATAAACGAGTGTCCTTTGCCTACCTAACTGCCACACATAATCACCATTATATGCTAGACCACGGTGCAACCTCTCAAAATATGCCTTATTGTAATAAATATGCCTAGTGAGTTTTCTGGCAGTTATACAATAGAAAGAAGGTAGAGACATCTTTGAGAGTGCCATCTTTAGTGCCATAAAGCAGCTGTAGCTCAGGCCTGATATAGCAGCCTATAATTTAGGCACGTTCATTTGGGATCTATTTAATGGGGGGGGGGGGCTTCAGCTGCCTGCTAGATTTTCACTTCTCAATGTATAATCTCAAAAGGGAACGGAAAAAAAATTATTAGAACCTGGTGTGATACCAAACATTTTGTTTGGGTTTTGCTTTCTGTATGTATGTAGAATGAAGAGCAAGAACATTCCAAAGGGAAGTATATATGGAGGCAGTGTGCCCTCTACTGGCAATTCAAGAAAGTATTTAATGCAACAAAATGTTCACAGTGCAAGAATACTTTATACATACTGTATGCGCCATCACATTAAACTAAAGGGGGGATGTAAACTTGGAAGTAAAGTTTTAGCATGCTGAAGACTGAAATAATATATGCAACTCTAAGTTTAGTATTATTTATTGTCATTTTAATGAGCCTTTCTCCAGCATGAAATATAATATGCAATATGGTTATTCGCATCTGTGCTGCTGGCAACAAGTAAGCAAGCGGATTATAAGGCAGGTGTTTTATTGTTACAAACTTGAATTCATTAGTTCAGGGGAACTATCGCAAAAATTGACATTTTACTATAATAAGATGAATACAATCAACTAAATGAAGTTTATGTTCACTATTCCTCTCTCAGCATCTGTTTCTCTTCATTCCGTCTTCATGCAGCAGTTGGGTGTCAGATATTCACTGACAGTTAGATCCAATATATCTTATAGGGGGGCTCCTTTCATAGCAGATGTATTAGAGCTCATTCAAATAACTGATTCCAGTTAGGGATGCACCTAATCCACTATTTTGGATTCGGCCCCGAATCCTTTGTGAAAGAATTTGGCCGAATACCGAACCATATGCAAATTAGGGGTGGGAAGGGGAAACAATTTTTTACTTCCTTGTTTTGTGACAAAAAGTCACGCAATTTCCCTCCCAACCACTAATTTGCATATGCAAATGAGGATTTGGTTCGGCCAGGAAGAAGGATTTGGCCGAACCACGAACCGAATCCTGGATTCGGTGCATTCCTAATTTCAGTAGAAACCAAATCTAACAAAATAACTGCTTTTTTTTTTTTTTTTTTTTTTTAACAAATTCTGCATGTAGAGAGACAGCATTTCTAGTGATTTTAATAAAGTGAGCTCTAATAAATCTTCTAGGCAAAGGGAGCCCCCCTATAAGATCTATTGGATCTGTCAATGAATATCTTACACCCAACTTCTTATTTCAGTATGCTGAAGCTTATTTTAAATTTGCATCCCCTTTTAAAGGATCAGTAACACAAATTTTTTTCAAATTCAAAATCCAATCTACTCTTTTCCACCTGCAGATCTATCTCTCAGAAATGGTACTATGATTAATGCTTAATAAAAAAAAATATTATTATAACACACATCTTTCCGATGTACTGTCTTTCCCAAAAGGCGACTGCAAGATCCGATGTGCGTTGCTCAACATCTCCTCCATTCCAGCCTTATAAACCGGAAGGTAGTTTTGGCTGGGGGTTGTGTAACTTTTTTGGCGTCATTTATTTTTGTAAGAGCAGGCGAGTGACAGACTGCAGCAGCACACTGAGCAACAAATCTAAAAACTTATGAAGACCCCTCCTAAATCCGTGCGTGCACTCCCGAATTATGCCGAAGAAATTACACTGCCCGCTGCCAAAACTAACTTCCGGTTTAGAAGGCTGGCAAGGAGGAGGAGCAATGCACATCGGACCTTGCAGTCGCCTTTCCGCCTTTTGGGAAAGACAGAGTATATCCGGGAAGCTGTGTTTTATAATGGTATTTTTTTTGCATATGCTAATTAGGATTCGGATTGGTATTCGACCGAATCTTTCACCAAGGATATAGGGAATTCGGCTGAAATAGTGGATTCGGTGCATCCCTAGTACTGTCAGCAGATACTCACCTCTGTTTCTATTTGCTGTTGTGTACGGTTGTGATTCTCCTTGTATTGATTTGCCCTCACGACTTGTTGTTCAATCCCCACCAGCACAGCTTCACAGCCATCGCACCTGAAACATAATGATGATTAAAGGTAATATATATGCTGCTGGCACAGATTTTTCCCACCATAGAGTTTCAAACATGAACAACATGTACGAATAAAATCATCATGTACAATTTTTTGATCTCGCTAAGCCTCCAAAAACACAGATCAGGATCTATTCATAAGGCCAAACATTCAAGTTGATCCTTTATCATCAGACAACACACACACACAACTCTACATCCCTATAAATCTTTTAGATGTAGTGGTTTAACCTTCAGATTTTACACAATGGCAGAAGTAACACCATAATTTCTGTGGCAGGCAGGTGTTTGCAGAAAATTGACGGCACACTTACTGCTGAGAAATATAGAAAGATTTGTATCAATTACTGTATGAAATACCATCAGAGATGCATCTAAATGATCCAATAGTATAAAGAAATATGAGCAGTTAAAAAAAAAAACAAAAGCAAGAAATCATGCAACAGGTGGTACAGACTCCACAGAGCCCTGGTCTCATCTTTGAGTCAGTTTGGGTTCATTTGCAAAGACCAAGCAAGTATGACAGCTAAAGTCTGCAGTGAAGCTTAAAGGAACAGTAACACCAAAAAATGAAAAAGGTGTGTTTGCTTTAGAAACGCTACTATAGTTAAAATAAAAACAAGCTGCTGTGTAGCCATGGGGGCAACCATTCAAAGCTGGGGAGAAAAAAAAAGGCACAGGATATACAGGTAACAGAGGTCTGTAGTATTCAATGGGATTCTTCAGGACATATTTGTTATATACTATGTATAACTTGAATGGCTGCCCCCATGGCTACACAGCAGCTTATTTATAGTAGAGTTTCTATAGCAAACACCCAAGTTTTACCAGTGGAGAGCAACAGTACCTTACATTGTCATTCCTTTGGTGTTACTGTTCCTTTAAACAAGTTATTTGGGATGCTAGCAACACCTCTGATGTAGAGAATTGCTGCTGTACATATATATATATATATATATATATATATATATATATATATATATATATATATATATATATATGTACATACACACATTAGGACAAAGAGTTTCCTGCAGCTTCATTCAATTTTTTTCCTGCTCACTCTAGTGTATGATTCATGTTCAGCATATGTTTTTAGAATCCAGTGTTTCCGCATCAGCTAACAGGGTATTCCAAGAAAAGCGAAAAATGTTACAGATAAATATAAGGACATTTCATATGAGGAGTGGATTAATGGTGTACAAAGCCTCACCTTATTTGTATAAGGATTAATAAGAGAATTATTTATGGAAGCGAATGTCTGATGAGCTTCGCTTCCTTCCTACTTCTGGAATTCCCACTCGGCTCCCTCAATACTAAGTGCTCACGGCAGCCACTGAAAGATTTAGTCTGCGAGGCTTTTGATATCATATGCAGGCTAGAGGGTAAGAGTTACTGAGGAGATTACTTCAAGGCAAGTTGCGGACAGGGCCAACTGTAGATTTAGAGACTCAAAACCACAAGGTTCAAGAGAGGTGAGAACATTTTCAAACTCAATTAAAGTTTATTATGGTATTTTATGCTTCCTTTCCATTTCAGTCCAGTGATGGTAATATTCTAAAGAAGAAATGTTGTAATAACAGAATCTCTTGCTGAAACCAGGTCTATCATCACGTGTAAGAATTTATGCCCACTAAATCATATATACATGTACTCACTTTATCCTCTCTGGATTACTGGATCCTAGCGCTTCTCATTCTAAGAAATCTGAACATAGACAAATTTTTCTTTTGAAGCCTACATTGACCAAAGATCAAATCTTTTAGGTTTCTTACTTTACAGAAGCTGCTCTGGGACAGCAACAAACATGGATTTGTTTGCACAAAATTATGAGGGTGAAACCTAAACTCTTGCTCTGTGATGTAATGAAGTATACTTTAAGCCATACTGACACCTTGGACTTAATCTTCTAACAAAACAGAAGTGATGTGTCTCACCGAGGAATGGAAGCTTGGTTGCTACTTTTATTTCCCATGGGAGCAACCTATCTTCTGACACTCAGTGTAGAGTCTGGTTCATATTTTAAGCTGCTGCAGCTGAAAAATATCCCCCAAAACCTGGATTTCAACAATGTGCCACCGTCCTGGTGATGCCAATTGTGCATTAGCTAAAAAAAAAACATTTTCAATGTCCATAAGGCTTTAATTTGTGCTCAGTGACCACAGTAGGATTTATAAAGATGAGCGAAAAGTATAATTTCAAATCAGAGGAAAGAGGCAAGATCACAATAAAAAAAAAAAAAAAAAAGAACAGCAAACAAAAGGGAGAATGCCGGCAACCTACAAGGTAGTGGCTAGTGCAGATATGAGAACCTTGTACAGTACACTGGTATGGGATCGGTCAAGTAGAATACGTGGGAACTGAGGCTTTCCAAATAAGGGTTTTTTTCTTGATCACAACACCTTACATCCAGTAAAAAAAAAAAAAAAAAAAGGGGCAGATTTATCAAAGGTTGATTTTTGAATTTGTGAGTTTTTTTTTTGTTTATTTGAATAAAATCAGAACTAAAATGGGAGGTTATTTAAGAAAAAAATTGAATGTCTAAAACTCAACTACTTTTACCAACTGGAATCGAACTAAACTCAAATTTTTTTCTCCAAAAAAAAAACTCGAATGTCAGGAAGGCAAATGGGTGGTTGAAATGGGTCACTAGACCTCTGCCATTGACTTTTACATGCACTCGGCAGGTTTTAGGTGGCTAATAGTCGAATTCAAATTGTTCCCAGGGTCAAGGTATGATGAATTCAAATTCAAATTTTTATTATTCCCAACTTCGATTTGTGAGTTTTGACCAAAACTCCAACTCGAAAATTCGAATTTCAAATTCGAACCTTAATAAATCTGACCCTCAATCATTGTATGAAAACAAATGTTTTGCCACCAATATGGATTTATGCAGTTCACTTACCCTTAAGTACAAGGTACTGATTTATTGTTAAAGAAAAAATAATTTCCAGATAAGGAATCCCATACCTCTATAATTGCTACACCAAATAATGAAAAGAATACAAATAAATGCAGTACTTCAAAACCAGCACTATATCAAACCCTAAATGACATCATAAGTCCACACAAGAGGTTAGTTCCGACTCACATATGTTTTAAATTCAAGCGTTTATCTTAAAACACTTGCAGACCTCTGGTTTCAAACACAGCAACAGCCTGTTCCTAAACTACAGATTTGGTTTGTCTCTGACTCCCAGACGTCATGTAGTCTAAAGCTTACCCCTGGCCAACTGAAATTGGATTTCTCTGTAATCTTGCCATAAAATTACTTGTATATTCTTTTTCGTAAATCGGTGACTATGCGTGTGTAATAGTTTACAGAAGAGAAGGTACTCAGGCCTGGACTTGTAGAACAGTCTCTAAATGAAAAACTTGTTTGATACTTAGGTGTGAGGGATCATTCTTACAAATCAATAAAGTAAATAAGTGTTCCTCAGACCATATAGGCAGATTTATGTGGAGTCTTGCTTACATTTCTTATAAGGCCTAAGTGCCTACATGTCTCCTGTTTTTTTTGTACTAGATTTTGTACTAGAATGGTGAAGCCAAAAAGGTTGTCCTTGTTGTTTTAGGATTAAACAAGGCATTCCCAATACAATTGTTCTGATTGCATGTTTGCAAAATGTTTTATAAGTACTATTTGTAGACTCCTCTAAGCCTAATTTAAAGGGATACTGTCATGGGAAAAAAAAATGTTTTTATTTTTTTTCAAAACACATCAGTTAATAGTGCTGCTCCTGCACCGATATCAGTTTCTCAAAAGAGCAAGCGGATTTTTTATATTTAATTTTGAAATCTGACATGGGGCTAGACATTGTCAGTTTCCCAGCTGCTCCAGTCATGTGACTTGTGCTCTGATAAACTTCAGTCACTGTAAGTTGGAGTGATATCACCCCCCCAGCAGCCTAACAACAGAACAATGGGAAGGTAATCGGATGGCAGCTCCCTAACACAAGATAAAACCTGCCTGGTAGATCTAAGCACAGCACTCAATAGTAAAATCCAGGTCCCACTGCCACACATTCAGTTACATTGAGTAGTAAAAACAACAGCCTGCCAGAAAGCAGTTCCATCCTAAAGTGCTGGTTCTTCCTGAAAGCACATGACCAGGCAAAATGACCCGGCATGGCTGCCTATACACCAATATTACAACTAAAAAAATACACTTGCTGGTTCAGGAATGAAATTTTATATTGTAGAGTGAATTATTTGCAGTGTAAATAGTATAATTTAGAAATAAAAATTACATCGTAAAAATCACGACAATCAATTTAAGAAATCAATATGAACATCAGTGGCATTGGTGAAAATTCAGAAACCCTAACCTAGCACTCCCCGCTTTTTAGCAGCAAAAACTACAATAGGAGGTGCAAAGTGTGAAAAAATTATAATAAATATAAATGTTTCAACTGCCTACCTAGGTGGTGGGCAAAAACAGGTTGATCTGAGAATTTGAAACCCAGCCAAAAAAAAAAAAAAAGTAAAATATTTGGTCTGAAAATATTATTATATAAATATATTATATTTGGTCTGAAAAACATAACCATTGTGAACTAGTAGTGCACAGGTAAATGAAACCCATGGAACCCACGGTTTGGGCTGACACTCACCTTTTTACTGGTAGCAGGCAGAAGACCCAATTGTACACAGGACCACCCCAGCTGGCTTCCAGTAAACTGCTCTGGCCCTAACATTAATAGACTTGAGCCTGCCCTTTGCCCTCTAGGAAAGTCATAGATGGGTATGTTGGATGTGGGTATATGAATTCCTCCAGGCTCAAACAACAACTAAAAAGATCTAAACTGGGCCAACTTTGGCCTCAATCAAACTGAATCATAAGCTAACATCTGCCAATGTATGGCTACCTTGACTAAAGGGAAAATAAAAATATTATATTAGACATTTATATAGAATCTGTAATAAGAGCTTACCATTCTTGAAGTGTTTTCACAATGCTACTGATGTCCTTTTTGGGAATGTCCCGCCCGATGCAGAAATCTACCTCCAACACTTGATTGCGCTGGTCCAGTTTGCCCTGAATAATGTCCGTATAAATAGCTTCTATAATAAGATCCTCCAGCTCCCTGAGATTTCTCATTTCCAGATCTTTCAGGAGAACGGAGTAAGGAATGCACTAAAGAATAGAAGACAAAGAATAAAAGGGTCATAACAAAATCAGATCATAACAAAATCTTTGAAAGGGGGGCACAATATGCAAGCTTAAGTTCTCAAATATGTGGTTTCATGAACGCAATTAATAAAGTAAGTGTAAGCTATTGGCAGATGTTTAATTGGTATAGGCATCAAAGGGTAAACAAGTATTTACTTTTTTTTCGAGACAGAAGTGAAAAATGGTGCATATTTATAAACATATATATTTAATTTGAATCCAGAAAAAAATCCAAACTCTTGCATAAAAATAATACAAATAAAGTACAGGTACGGTATATGATTTCAGAATACTAAAGAGGAGTTCTTTTCTCTGTGCCATTTACACTGTTTTTGTAAAATGCCACAGTGTGTTCAATGCATTTGTGCATTTTAATTTCCTTGTATTGCTGACATATTATTATAGATACCAACCCTTTAAATTGCTAATTCTATTTACATGGAAGAAGTATATGCTACTGTCTAAATGTATGCAAAAAAGCAACAGTTCAAACAAACAAGTTCTTTATAAAATCTCCTTCTGAAATCTGAATAGGACAATCAGCATCACAGAGCTGGAACACACAAACACAGCACATTCGGAAATGCTTAGACTATTGTATGCCTCTAGGGCAAAGCAACATAGCACCATGACCACCATTGGAGCCTGCTGCGCAATCCCTACTTAAAAACAGAGCTAATTAGTTTAGAGTGTTTTGTGCTTCCCTGCACTCTCTCCCTTACCTCCCCAGCTTAGTTACTGGGCCAGATTTACTAGTCTGGTGAAGGTCATAAAGTGGAAAAGAACTTAGCTGACAGAAAAAATGGAAAAAGTTATAAATGCCATCAGCTGAATCCTTCCTAACAGAACAAAGGAAAATAGATGCAGTGTCCACACAAACATCATGTAATGTCACGTCCTCTCCAGTCAAAGTTTAAGGTTTCATTTCTTTTTCCATTCCACTTCATTTTAAAACAGATGAACAAAGATCCCATAGTTTGGTGTTAAAAAACTGGCGAGAATTTTATACAAATTAAATATTAGACTATTTTAAAGACCATTTTTGATAAGTATACTTGATTGGTTTCTTCTGTTTCACATGAAAGAACTAGCATCCTTTTCACGAAAAGATAGAGCCAATTACAACACTACATGAACTGCTGACCAGAATTTTCTATGTAATGGGCGAGGTAGAGCATATATTTTTTTTAAAGTATAGTATATCTAAAGAGTATGTCTGCAGACTGGGGACATTTTGCTGGAGGGACACGTGACCTGTGCAGCTTAAGTGGTAAAAGCTTCCATATAATAAATTATTTTCCTCACTCTTACGCTCATCATATGTCATTAAATCAATGGGGAAAAAGTCAGCTGTAGTGTGAGAAGAATGTCAACCATCACTGTTGTTGAGGGGGTATTTGCATAGTTAATTCTTAGCCAGAATCATTGCTCCCTGGAAGCAATAAAAATAACTAGCCCATGCTATAGTGAGCATATTCTGTTAATACTGGATTATCTTGTCTGCTATAACTGTAGTGGTGTATTTCTTGAAAGCTATACTACTTGACTTGAAATTTACTGCAGATGTCGGTAACAACGCAAGTAATCCCCAACAAGAACTTGTTATGTGTAGTAAAGTGGAATGATACAAGGAAGAAGTATCAAACACGCTTACTGAAATTTATTTAAAGGACCAGTAACGTCAAATTTTTTTTTTACAAAATTCGTTAGTATACATCGAAATATAAACACCAACACACTTTAAAATTTTAAATTGCAAAGCCTTTATTAAAAAATAACTTACTGAAACTCCACTTCCTGTCCTCTTCAGAAACGGCGATACGGCGACCATCCATCCTGCAGCAGTTGATTTCTTCTCCCTGGCTATCTCTCCAGTCACTTCTTGATGCAGCCGTCCTGGTCCTGGTGGTGATCATCTATGGGGCAGTTGTGGATGGCACGAAACCAGTGTGCGCTGGCCTTCTCCCTGCACACTCGGTGTGCTGCTGGTGACTGAGCCCTGCTGCCCCTTGTCTCTGCTGAACCCTGTGTGATGGAGGTCCCTGCTGGTGGTCTGCGACGGAGAACGCTTGTTGTTGCTCCCACTGCCCGGCCTGTCACTCCTGATCGCTGCTCCCATTAATAGTAGCGCCATGGAGAGCCTGTCCCGCAGTACTGCTGCAGATTCCATTGCTGTACTTCTCCACCGATAACAGCTTCAGCTCAAGCGGCAGCGCCTGGGACAGCGCCACGCTGACAGGCTCTCCTGTCAGATCCATGGCGCTCTCCGCCGCCCCCCACACGCTGCAGACCCCCTGTCAGCAAGAACTAATGTAAAAATATAATCTGAGCACGTCAATAAATAAAAGCGATGAAGAGTTCTGTATTGCCCTAATGAGAGCCTGTCAGCGTGGCGCTGTCCCAGGCGCTGCCACTTGAACTGAAGCTGTTATCGGTGAAGAAGTACGGCAATGGAATCTGCAGCAGCACTGCGGGACAGGCTCTCCATGACGCTACTATTAATGGGAGCAGCGATCAGGAGTGACAGGCCGGGCAGTGGGAGCAACAACAAGCGCTCTCCGTCGCAGACCACCAGCAGGGACCTCCATCACACAGGGTTCAGCGGAGACAAGGGGCAGCAGGGCTCAGTCAGCAGCAGCAGCACACCGAGTGTGCAGGGAGAAGGCCAGCGCACACGGGTTTCGTGCCAACCACAACTGCCCCATAGATGATCACCACCAGGACGGCTGCATCAAGAAGTGACTGGAGAGATAGCCAGGGAGAAGAAATCAACTGCTGCAGGATGGATGGTCGCCGTATCGCCGTTTCTGAAGAGGACAGGAAGTGGAGTTTCAGTAAGTTATTTTTTAATAAAGGCTTTGCAATTTAAAATTTTAAAGTGTGTTGGTGTTTATATTTCGATGTATACTAACGAATTTTGTAAAAAAAAAAAAATTGATGTTACTGGTCCTTTAATACTTAGTATAAAAGCGTTTGTTGGTAATGATTGCTTCAAGACGCCTCCTGTATGGAGAAACTAGTTGCACGCATTGTTCAGGTGATATTTTCAACCATTCTTCCACACAAACTGTCTTCGGATTTTGAAGGTTCCGGGTGCTCTTATATGAACTCTGATCTTCGGTTCTTTCCATAGATTTTCAATTGGATTCAAGTCGGGTGATTGAATGGGCCATTCTAGAAGTTTTATCTTCATTCTCTGAAACCATTTGAGAGTTTCCTTTGCTGTGTGTTTGGGACCATTCTCTTGCTGAAATGTGCCATTTCTCCCCCAAACATGGTGTGTGCAATGACATCCAAAGAGTAACAATTTCAGTCTCATCTGACAAGTCTATATTCTCCCAGAATTTCAGTGTTTTTTCCAAAAATTGTGCAGTCAACATGCTTTTTCTTCAGCAGTGCACAGTGAGCGTACATAGAGACCATGCTTATTACTAGGGATGCACCGAATACACTATTTTGGATTCGGCCGAACCCCCGAATGCTTTGAGAAAGATCAGGCCCAATACCGAACCCCCAAATCCTAATTTGCATATGCAAATTAGAACTGATATCATTAAGCACCATTTAGAAGGATATAATTCACAGGGTATTCATGACTCTCATGCATTATATTAATACTTTATCAAGAACAGTTGTGAAGGTGGTGTTCGTACAAAATATACGAGAAGACTCATATGCTAGGGGCAACTGTAGATCAGTACTGCCGTGTACCATGATATCCACTGGCTGATTTGTGATGGCTAGGCAAAACAATCAAGCAAGACTTAACCCAAATGAGAATAAAGATAAGAAAAGCATGCTAAATTTACATCCCTAAAGCTTTAGTTTTCCTATGAAGTGCTTACCTGGTGCAGAACATAAAGTGTGCAGTGCAGGATGATCAATGACCCCTGGCAGTCAAGCTTAAACACTTAATATTGGTAAAGACTATTGCATCACTTACCTTCATCCGGGATGCAAGACTCACAATGGTCAGATGTTTTAACTTGTTCTTCTGTACAGCCGAAAGCTCTGGCAGGCTGTCCTTTGAGGCTAGGAAGACGAGGTAAACAGGAACATATCAATGCTGCATTTGATGAAGGAATGAGAAAGCAAATCTGCTTATTTTAGATTTCAAGCTGGAAACAATTTAGCTAATGTTACCTTTATTTTACTAAAGGTACTAACATCCAATGGCTGTGTACAAACCACCACTGAGGGATATACTTATAAAAGTGTAAATTTCATTGTACACTTGGCATAAAGATAAATACATAATTATAATGTTGTGGGATTTGCACAACAAAGAGATTTCTGTCTGGCACAAAGTGAAGTCTCTAGGCCAATTATTTACAAAAGGCTTTTCAGGTGCTTCTAACTTTACTGAACAGACCAGTGAAATGTGCATTTTGCTACCTGATTTTTCTGAATAAAAACTCTAGGCAATATTACAACATACAATAGTATCTACTGCTTGAAATAAAATTTTATTTAATTGAGCAAAAACTATTTTAATTTGTTCTTTGGGTGGATAATCTTAATCTGTGAATTTGGTAGATAAAAAGTTCACTGCAACACCCAATAACACAATAGTAATATCATCCAGTAGGAGGTCTTTCTTACCAATATAATCAGGATAAGTTCCATAAGCAAATAAATTCAGAAGCTTCAAGTAACCAGAATGGGGTCCATCACCAAGCTTTTTTGGGTGAAAATGAATGGAGAAAGAGAGAAACATAAAACAAACCAGTGCATGAATCCCATTTCATAAGTGTGCAGTAAATCACTGGATGTTTGGCTACATGCTTAAGGGCAATGACACAAGGAAATTAGTTGCCACGATTTTTAAAAACTCAGATTTTAGTGCTTAATTGCCACGCTCCCTTCCCACTTATCTACTTGAAAGAAAACCATAATCCCAACTCCTTCATTTGGTTAGGAAATGCTGGGAGCAGAGAAATCTAGAGGCAGCTACTCACCATACTTTGAGAGTTGGTGCATTAATAATGCACTACCTACTAAAGCTATATAATTTCTCTATTGTAATATTATATATCTTACATATATTGTGGATCTTAAATATATTAAGGCATGGAACAAAGAGTTAGGATTTAATCTGACTGAAGAAGAGGTTTAAATTGTGGGACAACCTAAAGCACAGTTCAGTCAACATGGTTCTATCACAGGCTGGTTACAAAGTCCTTTTCCGTTTGGTACAGAACTCCAGTTAAATTAGCAAAAATATATCATGCATCTAACAATCGCTGCTTCAGAGGTTGTAACCCCACGAACTATGGGTCACATATGGTGGACTTTTCCAAGAGTAATCAGGTTTTGGGTGAGAGTATATAATTTAATCTTCTCAGAATTATAATTAAACTTGTGAAAAGATCCATACAAAGCTGTTATGGGAGCACTGCCCAAAGAGGTCTTTAAAACAAATTGTAAACTCTTAAATCACATATTTCTAGCTGCTAGAGTAAAGCACAGTTAAGCACTATTAACTATGCTATGTTTAAAAACAAGATTGATTGGATTTTCACTAATGAGAAATTAACAAGTAGGTTTGGCAACCATGGATACAGGTGCAATGGAACTCTGCCCATGCGCTTTCTTACATTATAACAGCAATGAATCTGTCCTGGACATAGAATTTGCACCAAACCCATATAGACAACTGCACGTATCCATTAGTTAGATTAATTATGTATTTCTTTCTTGTTCAGGCTTAAGGCTATGGACACACAGGCTGTTGGATCTGGCAGTTGTCAGCCTGTGTATTTTTGTAGGTTGAGAGAAGCAGATCTGCTCAGTGCCCCTGCTCAATTGATCTGAATCAGATCAGCCTTTTTGTGGTCACACACAGACTGATTTCAGCCCAAATACTGACCTCAGCTTCAGCTCCACTGTGTAGGACTGCACACAGGCTGATCGGATTCTAATCAATGGGGCAGAGGCACGGAGCAGATCCACTTCTCTCAGATTGCAAAAATACGAAGGGTGACAATAGCTGGAGTGAACAGCATGTGTGCCCATAGCATTCACACAGACTATAGCTAATTTACTATCTAATGACTTAAAATACACAGGATGTTCTCAGAACATATGGATGTGCTAAATATTTACTATTGGGAAATTCCCGTTGTGCACTTATACTTGGTTTGTACTCGGATTAGACTTGTTTAAGATTGTATTGTAATATGCTGGCTGTAATTGTCACCATTTTATTGTCAAACATAATCTACCAAATCACATAGTACTGGTATGACATTGTTTGTTGTATAAATATATTTAAAAAGTTCTTCGTGAGCAGGGGAAATGGCTCTTGCCTTGTGCTTAAAGTTTTCAACTTGCAGTAGAAGGGACATGCCAGAAAATATGGGCTGTTAAGTTTGCTTGGGCTTTAATTTGATATCAAAGGGCTAATGGCAAGGGGAATCAGAGAGTAACCATATCACTATTAATGCCCTTTACTAAAAACTCGCAGTTTGGGCTGCCCCAATGCAAAAACCTAATGTGCCATGCTGCAAGATTATTAAACTGCAGAGATTAAAAGATTTGTTGCATATTAAAAAAATGAAATCGATACATAGGGTTATAGAACAAAAAGTACTACATTTGCCTTGGTGCAAGTGTCCATAGCAAGCAAGCAACCAATATTATTTTTAATACCAACCCCTAGCATTTTATGATTTTTAAAAACGTAGACAAACCTATACTTTTCATTGAATGAGTATAATGCTTAGTTTCTCTGAAGGTTCAAAACATTATTAAAGAAAAGTGCAGTAGCATTCATCCTTACCTCTTGCACATGAGGTAAATCTAAAAGTTCACCAAATACATAAACTCCAGGAGCCTCTAATACTTGGTTTACAAGAGCTGGAAGAGCTGAACCTTTTGTGCCTTTGGCTAGTAAAATAAACTGCTCCAGAATGCTACTGGATGGCTTCTGTTCTCCTGCCATGCTATAGTTGTTCTCCTACAAGTCTATAAATAAAAAAGAAGAAAGTGTTACATGGTATGAGGAAGATAAAATGCAAGCCAATTTAAAGGAAAAATATGAAGTTATTATAAACCAGGATTACACTCTAGTGACTCCATTGATTTACATAAATATATAGTGGAGTATGATGACATAAGTTATGTACATACAATATTTTTTCTCAGCATATTAACATTTACAAATATAAGATGGCGATGACACTACTGTTTAAATTAAGTTGTCTATGAAGTTGTTTCAGATCTACCGCTACTGTTTTAAACATTTAGTGTACAGCAATAAGTGTACAGCTGCAGTGTGCAGTAGAGAATATGCTAAGGAAGCACATTATGATAAAGGAAAAAGTTGACAAAATTTAAATGTTTTTTTTTTTATATATATATATACCAGCAAACACATGGTCAGGGTGTAAAAGCAAAAGGGGCTGCTGATAGAGCATATCTGATGTCCAATATATAGGGAATAGTGTACCCCCTATGGTAAGTTTAGGATATTAAAAGTCACCAAGGCATTCTTCGTGAGCAGGGGAAATGGCTCTTGCCTTGTGCTTAAAGTTTTCAACTTGCAGTAGAAGGGACATGCCAGAAAATATGGACTGTTAAGTTTGCGTGGGCTTTACTTTGGTATCAAAAGGCTACTGGCAAGGGGAATCAGAGAGTATCATATCACTATTATGGCCCTTTACTGTGATGGTTTTTGCTTAATAAATACTTTTTTACTGCATCAACCTGTGGAGTGTGGTCCGGATTGTGCCAGCCTTTCTCTATTTTTGCATATCACTATTATGCTACAACAATGTCAAGACAAGGCCTAATTGCCCTTTAATCACTCATTTAACACTGTTCCTACTGTATGTGTAACAATCAGAGGATGCAGCACAGTTTTGGGAGTCTATAGGAAAAACATTACAGGGCACCTGGCAGGGAAAAACATTTTCTCCACCAGAAGTGTAAGCTTATGTGCGTTTGAAACACAATGTATATGTCACATACATATAAGTCATATCTTCTTCCGGTTCCACTTGAAACATTCATTTACTTTGATGGACAAATCGTACTTGTAAACAATACGTCTACGTGTCTATGGGGACATTTACAGAGCATATTCTGCAAAAAAAAAAAAAGAAAAAAACCGAACAGATATGCTGTCTGCGATATCTGCGATATGCAGACAGCAAGCGATATGCTGTCTGCACAGGGAGGGAGCTCCTGGTGCAAGAGGCCATTCTGGGACACAAGCATGCAAATGAGACAGTGTGCCCCACCAAGGGTGCCCTTCTGGTGTGGGTGACATAGCACTAGCTACCTGCATTTTTTGCACAAAATAGTATTGTGAAACCAACGTGATCCCCTGAAAAACAAACTGGGGGATGTACCTTATTTGTAAATGAAATTGCTATTGAATGGAGTATGTCTGTCCAGTACTATTCTTTGCACTGCTGGCTCTGACTATTGTAATAGAAGCCAAGTAATTAACAAACCTGTAAAGAAGCATATATGGCAACCTGGGAAATGTAGTCTGGGCAGGAGGAGAGTTGACAGAAATGGACATACAAATACTGCTTTCAGTTGCTTTGACATTTTCAGAAAAGGGGCACTGAAAAGGTTTCATTAATGTATACTGTAAAGTTGTTTAGAATTACAAGGACTTAATTCCCATTGAAAATAGTAATATTTCTCCTGGCATAGGCAAAATATCCGTGGCTACAATAAATTCCAAAAGACAAACAAATAAACTGTATAAATCTGCAATTATGCAAGACTTTTATTATAATTTAGTGCAGAACATGTGGACAGCATGAGGGTTCCTAAAAAGATACAATCTAAAATAAAAGCTCTGTACTTTTTGTCAGAATTTAGTTAGACTGTTTTAAAGGGAATTTTTAGCTCAGCACTGTATCAATTGTTTGAATTCATTAAAAAAAAAAAAATCAGCAACATAGGCTGCCACATATTCTTAAAACATATCAGACATTCGATGTTTATCTTTGCACCCTATTTATAATATTAGGGCCAGGTATCCATAAGAATAAAATGACAGATAAGGCATTTACAAGCATTAAGTCACTCCTGATTTAAGTTGTTTTGTGAGAAAAATACTTAAGCTCAACTGTGCATAACTCAAAAAAAGTACAGTGTTACCGTTCCAAACAATAAACTCCTATCACCTTAGATAACCTGCAACTTGGCATGTATTAGTAATCACTTTTAATGGGAGCCAATTTTAAATGTTAAATGTTCACTCCTCCCAAAGGGCTACAAAACTCAAGTGACAAAACACTCAAAATCCTCATTACCTTGACACAGGTTATATGTCACCAGAGTGTTTTCTGGTATAAACACAAAGTTCATTTACGAGGGGGGCATCCTTTGTGTTACAATACAAGCAAATGTCATTACAGTTCCTCACATCATAAAGGTTAGTTCACACGAGGAGATTTGGGTAGATTTTGTCACCTGACAACTAATCGCCTCGTCTTCTGAGCGAAAATCTGCCTCAGCGTGTTTTCCCATGGGCTATAATGAAAAGTCGCCTGCGCTAATGCACACGCAGCGATGCATTTTCCATAGTCAACAAAAGTTGCCTCAGTGAAGCAACTTCAGGCGACTATAGAAAACGCATCGCCATGTGTGCTTTAGCGCAGACGACTATTCATTATAGTGGATGGGAAGACACGCGAAGGCAGTTCAGGGAGATTATCGCTCAGAAGACGAGGCGATTAGTCGCCAGGCGACAAAATCTCCCCGAATCACCTTGTGTTGCCTTACCCTAAAGCAGGTAATGACAGCAGCAATGTAAACATAATCTGCTAAATCTTCCCATGGACTGCAAAGCTTGGAAAGTCCAATTAAACCAGGGAGTGTCTTAGCTAATATATGCTAGTCTGACTAAGACAAAAGTGTAATTTAGAGAGGAGAGAAAGTAAATCTTATTAACGGTGTAAACAGAAAATAATTCAGCCTAGAAACACAATCCCTCTCATCCTATTCCCAATGAGGTCCTAATAAAAGTTATAAACAATAAATCATTTTTAAGCTGTTGCCAAAAGCATGGAACCTAACTGAGGGATGCCTGCACGACCTCGCGATATTTAGAGCACAGGGATATCCCGTTTTGTATCCTGTAGCTTTGCTAAAATAGGACTGGCAGAACCTGTGATATGTAGTTCAACTACAAATGAAGATGTACAGACACGCCGGATATAATTCAACAGCAGCTGGCTGGACGCAAACTAAAAGATCCTTGCGCTCAGAGAACGGAACGGGCGCTCTTGAAACTGGAACAAGGGCAGAGATAACATACCGACCCTACCCCTCCATTCCCCAAACCCAAGTGCTTCCTCCCCTACGACCTCTGTCACCTTTAGACTCCGCTGTTGATATCGGGCCGCTTTCACTTGGACTACACCTTGCGGTTGTCTCCGTTGTGCTTTCCTCCCCCGGAAACAGGGACACAACACTGCAAGTTCCGCCGGAAATGCATGTTCTAGCGCTTCCAGTTTGACCCCAACACTAGCAGCGCTTTAAACGAACCTGGAATTTCAATCATAACTTGGTTTGTGGAAACAAGAGTGCGTGCATAGGTTGCTTTGGATCCATTTTTGTTTCATTTGGGCGTAATTAAATAAAATTAAAATAAACTTAAGTCCTTATTAAAGGAACAGTAACACCAACAAATTTAAGTGTTTTTAAGTAATGAAAATAAAATGTACTCTTGAGCTGCATTGGTATAACTGGTGTGTTTGCTTCAGAAACTGGACTATAGTTTATAGAAACAACAAGGGGCACATTTACTAAGCTCGAGTGAAGGATTAGAATAAAAAATACTTCGAATTTCAAAGTTTTTATTTTGGCTACTTCGACCATCGAATTGGCTACTTTGACCTTCAACTACGACTTTGAATTGTACAATTCTAACTAAAAATCGTTAGACTATTCGACCATTCGATAGTCGAAGTACTGTCTCTTTAAAAAAAACTTCAACCCCCTACTTCGCCACCTAAAACCTACCGAGCACCAATGTTAGCCTATGGGGAAGGTCCCCATAAGTTTTCCTTGCTTTTTTTGATCGAAGGAAAATCGCTCGATCGATGGATTAAAATCGAACGAAATTTTCAAACTTTCATAACCTGCCAAATTTTGTAAAATACAGTATCTATCCAGCCTTGTCTTCTAGGGGCATTATTAATGGAACTGACACCATTGCAATTGGCACTATATTAATTCTGGTGTGTTTTCTGGTTTGTTATTAAAATTATTCTGCACTGTGTTCAGGGGGGTTCTTTATTGAATTGAGACCTTGTTTACACTGTGAGGTATTTAGGTCTATTATACACAGAACTGGCCCTAATACCACATGGGGACAATTTACATGACATTGGCACTGAAACTCTATTCTGGGGCATTACGTATCAGATCGGCACTGCACTGTATGTGCTTGCATGAAGTGACATTTGACTATGAAACAAGTAATTGAGTTTATAGTTGTAATTAACCTTCCCAAACCAAAACATCACCCTCTGCCTGTGCCTGCACCACTACTAGAGCTCCCAGCACCACTAGTGTGTAAAGGATCAAATGAATGTCTTCTCTGAAAAATGCAGGTTTCTCTTTCCTTTCTTTTTCATATGTGTGTCCATCTCATGCTATCTCTGTCTCTGCAATGAGAGGAAACTGTTTCAGCCTGTGTAAATATACACAGAATAGGTTTTAGCACAAATTCATGTTTTCAATCCAAAATCTTCTCTGTGTGTGTATGCACCCATGCCAACACTGTGCCTGTCAATGAAGAGGCAGAAGTGAGTGGGTTCCAGCTGGATTCAGTTGTTTCTTGCTATTCTGAAACTGTTAGTGCAAGTGTGTGAGTCAATGTAAGTGTGTATCTGGCTTTTTTAAATTTTAGCTGACCAATAGTTCTCTCTTTCAAGTGTATTAACAATTCCATTCCTAGATTTGTGTCTTTGCCATGAAAATATTTGTAGACATTTTGCTTGTGATGCTTTTAGCTGTTGGCCACACCCTGAATAATTTTCTTGTGGACGCCCATGAGTTCAAGTTATGATAACCACTATCTGCATCCTAAAAGTTGACTGCACCTCTGTTCCATTTCAGTACTTGCTCTATATGCATGTAAAATAACTAATTCCTTATTTAAACCATTAAAGAATTAGACTCCCTTGCTCACTTGTCTAAGTGATAATTGCAATTACAAAAAAATTACAAAAAAAATGTTTTTAAGCTATGACCTGGCAGATTCCTGAGGGAAAATAGGTCATATGACCCTATTGCAATTAGGTGTACAGTGGTTCTTTACTTTTATAAATGGCCTTCATTTTACCAGTCCTTGCATTCTTCCATATACTGAATGGGCACTTGGAAATAAAAAACAAATTGCTTACATTGCTTTTATGGCTCCTTTTTACTTGATGGTAACTAAGATGCATGAATCCATATTGGTGGCAAAACAATCCTATTGGGGTTATTCCATGTTTAAATTATTTTAATATTTGTCTGTATATGTTCAAAAGTAGGGAAAGATCCCTTATTGAGAAAATACCAGGTCCCAAGCAGGGGGTAGGAGGGTGTCAGGTGCCAGTAATGGGTGGAAGTGACATCACAAGCGTGTGCCGAAATCACTGCGCTGATGGTTGCATAGAGGGCCGGTGCTTAGGGCAGCACAAGACCAGAATACAGCCCTGGTTCCATGCATTCCAGATATTAGATCCTATACCTGTACTACCCTTACCTAATTAGTAAAACATGCACATTGGTGCCTAGATGAAAGTTAGAAACATTTGTAGCCTCACATAACAATAGTGTTTTGGTTGCCAGGGACATTGACATTCATTTGAAATCTGGATAAAGGCAAAAGAAGGCAGCAAATGATTAAAAAATTACAATAAAGAAAGTTGAAGAGGAATTGAAAAATTGCTAACAAAACAACATAACATACTAAAGATTATTTAAAATGTAAAAGATGAAAAGATTGACCCCTCTAATAAAGACATTTTCATTCAAATCCAAGAAGGTTGTGCAGCATTCCTTTGTGAGAATATTTATTCAGTGGCTCAGAAGTGCTATTTTTGACAAAGCCAAGAAAAGTATTTATTTGATCTAAGGCAATTTTAAATTTATCATATGGTGTTTTCTCTACTAGTACAGCTGGATTTTGACCACTTTCACATTTTTCTGTTTATTCCCATCAGTGGAAATAATGCCATGTGTGACACAAGCCTAAACAAGAAGATATGTGCAGTGTAACAATCAGTTTAAAATCAGGATTTTAAATTACTACTAGGATATGTTGGTGGTCTTCCTGAATTTGGAATAAATATGGATGTAGTGTGCAGGATACAAAATTATCATTATGATCGTTATAATTCACTCATTTTTTTAATATAATTGATGAATTATATTATAATAATGTATAATATAATATAATAAATAATATTAAAATAAATTACTACTGGTCTTTGATTATACCTGCACATTTTTGTGAATGAACACTAGTGGGGAGCACTTCTGCAGATTCCTATATTACCTTCTAATACAGAAATCATGGTTTCAATTTGTAGTATCAGTGAACCATTCTCAGAATTCAGCAGGCAAATAATCCCTAGTTACTAAATTTGCAGCATTTAAAATTCTGTAATTTTAAAAATAGATTTACTGTATGTTTTGCACATTTGTAGCCCACCCGTGGGTATGCTATAAAGTATAGTTTGTAGTGTGTGAACATGAACATGTTTCTTCCCCAGTGCCAAGTAACCGTTGCTGCCTGAGCAATTCTAAGCAACTCCCGGTATCTTATACCTTGCCCCTGGTAGTAAAGAATCCAAACCACAGAGCCTTCTTTCAATAAAGAACATGTTTATTAACCGTGGATAACATAATAAATGTATTTAACAGTCACTTCTTTGAGATTGATCAATTCAATATCTGATATTATTTACCAAAAGGCAAGACAAATGACATTCTGGTCAAGGACTTCCTCCTGATGATTCTCTGATCTCGGGGATCCTTTATTTGAGGTCTTGTATCTTGGCACCCTTTCTTATTCTCAACTCACCCACTAAAGGTCCTGATACTAGCGGGTCAATACTGCAGGGTCCTAACCACTCTTCTTCACTCTAAAGTGACTATAAACATAAACTGACTATCACTAGCTAACTTTATCTATAATTTAACACAAACTGGAGCCCTGGACCTGTATCCACCTCCCAATGAGATAAGGTCCCAGGAAAGACACATGGTGCTCTACCCTTTTATATCAGAACTCACTGCCCTCTACTGGGCAATATTTAGGCCACTATTAAATTATACTTAACCCACAGGGAGAAGAAATCACTACCTGGGTGAAAAAAGGACCCTCTAGGTCATTTAAACAGCTAATGCTGCCTGTATAGAAAAACACTGAATTCTCAAGGTCTCAACAGATGTACAGGTATGGGATCCATTAAACCCATTAGCCAAAAAGCTCTGAATTATGGAGAGGCTGTCTCCCTTAGACTGCATTTTATCTAAATAATCCAGATTTTTAAAAATTATTTCCTTCTTCTCTGTAATATTAAAATAGTACTTTGTACTTGATCCAATCTAAGCTATGATTAATCATCATTGGAAGCAAAACTAGTTTAATGGGTTTATTTAAAGTTAAATTATATTTTAGTAGACTTAAGGTATGAAGATCCAGATTACAGAGAGATCCGTTATCCAGGAAAAGCCCAGACATTGTGGATTCTGGATAACAGGTCCCAAACCTGTATCTTTATTTTTATTTATTTGCCTCAAATCAAGTCCATTTCTTTATCTTGAGCTGTCACTAAAGAACAGTTTTATGGGGCTGCAGCACATTTTCTTCCTTTGTGTTATAGACTGGCCAATAGGAGAAGGGTAGTTGTGGTCTATAATTTATTAGCCTATACTGAGCTACAGACATCCACATGGGACATCATCAGGCCCAGACTGGCAATCAGTGGGTTCTGGCAAATGCCAGAGGGGCTGTTGTAATTTGCCATAGACAGACACTATTTATTAGGCTGGTGGGGGGTTGCTTGGGCCTCTGTGTACTTGGAATGCCAGGACCAATTGTAAATCCCAGTCCGGACCCGGACATCATTATAAGTATAATGCCAACTGCTTTCTTCCATCATGTCAGTGAATATAGAGTAATTTCCATTTTCACACCCTTATTTACCTATTCCATCTAATTAATGGAAGTGTATTGCTGCATATACCTTAGTCAGGCTGAAAAGAAAGTAGGTCAAATATATTTTCAGTAATCTTTAATATACCAGAATACTGTATTAAAAACATAACCAATAATACAGTTAAAAATTTAGTATTGGCCAATTTGTTTTGATTGCATAAAGTAAAGGAGGGACGCCATAAATGCATAGCACTAACAAATATTTTTCATAGGTTTTCATTTTATATTATTTGTGGTTTCTGAGTTATTTAGCTTTTTATTCAGATGCACTTCAGTTTATAAATTCAGCAATGTGGTTGCTAGGGTCCAAATTACCATAGCAATCATGCATTGATTTGAATATGATATGACTCTGAGACCTGAATAGAAATATGAGCAATAAAAAAAGTAGCAATAACAATAAATTTGTAGTTTTACAGAACATTTGTTGTTTTAGATGGGATCAGTGACCCCCAACGCTGAAAATAGTCAGGAGAAGAATGTAGCACACCCATGGGTGGGCCTGACAATAATGTAGAGAGTGTGATTATAGTGGGCATTGCTGCCAGTGCCTCCCAGACACCCTTGAGCTATGGGCAACTCCCAGCAGTGTGTGTGTGTGTGTGCCCCTTTAAACACCTTGCCCTCTGGTTTTGTCCTGTGAGTTTCCTGGTATTCAGATTAACCAGAATGAAGAAACAGCAGTCAAGAGGGTTACTTCAAACCAATAACTTATTTATTGAACAAATGGCATTGAATCTTGGTCACAACAATCAGGCAATAAAATCTTCAACAACATTCAATGCAGACAGTGGAAACCCTCCACATTTACTACCCTTAATTGTAGTAAACTCAGATCAGTCTCTCTTAGGGTGTTCAACCTTTTTACTTTTTTTTTTAACCTGCCTACTACCAGTTGATCCAGAGGAAGGCGAAAAACCCCTGAAGCCTCTCCAATTTGCCTCAGAGGGGGAAAAATTCCTTCCTGACTCCAAAATGGCAATCGGACTAGTCCCTGGATCAACTTGTACTATGAGCTCTCTCCCATAACCCTTTATTCCTATTCCACTTGCTAAAAAGCCATCCAACCCTTTCTTAATACTGATCTCCCAGTCAGCTTACGAGGACCCAGAAGAAGGATGCCGTGAAGTCCGCTGCCTGAATCTGCGACGAGGGGTAAGTATAAAGTATGGGGAATTTCCCCAGGGGGGCAGTTAGCCTGGGGGGAGAAGGGAAGGGGGTCTAAATGTCTGGAATGATATGAGATCTCACATGCCAAATTATACTCTTGTGTGGTTTGGCCCGAGTTGATCCAAAATTAGGAAAATCATTGTGGCCACACTTTTGAAATACCTGTGATTGGACTTAAATAAATACACTTTCTGACAATATTACAGTCTCACAATTGGTTAAATTAGCACATGTTTATACTCAGGGCTGGAACTAGGGGTAGGCAGAAGAGGCAGGTGCCTAGGGCACAAAGGTAGAGGGGTGCCAGGCATGTACCTCTTCTGACGCCTTTCCCTAGTTCAGACCGTTGTGTCCAGGAGCTTTGGCAGCAGTTTCTTCAGTATCCGAGTGTGCGATCTTCCTCACATGCGCACTCACGATATATTGGTGACTCTGCGCATGCGCAGTCCCGCTTCCGCTTTTCTACGCAGGCGCACTTGTGATATCTCGGCGCTTGCACTCTTCTGCACATGCACAACCGGTGGGGGGCAACATAGTCGGCCGGGGTGCCTAGGGCGCCCAACCGACTTGGCCTGGCACTGTTTATACTCATGTGAGCAGTAACGCCACGCCAAGGCTTCAACCATGTTACTGGCCATTCACACACCATTCACTCTGGGCATAACAGGTCTTGCCTCCTATAACATATATAATACTAAACATTAACATTAGAACAATAGTAGAATAATAATAACAATATAACTATGGAGGTTGATAACGACATGTCTGTGAAGCACAACCCTTTGCACATTCCAACTGATCCAGAGGAAAGAAAAAACCCATCTGAAGCGGGGGCCAATTTGCTACAGAAGGGGAAAAAAACCCTTCCTGATTTGGATCAGTTGTCTGCGCATTAAAACAGGGTATGTGCTTCACAGACAGACAGCAGAGCCTGATGGAATTTGGTTCCTATAAGAGGAGCCATCTCTGCCTGTCCTGTTACGTCCTTAGCCTTTCATATCTCACATTCTCTCACACAATCACGCACCATTCGCTCTAAATAAATATAAATATACTTACCTCTTCCCGATGTTACTGGGTGAGGTCTAGAAGGTGTTTCCCAGGTGGCACTGGATCAGATGGTATGACCAGGCATTGCAGAGTATGATGGTGTCTCAATGCAGCAGGTGGAGATGATCTTGTTCCGAAGTTCATAGATGATGGTTATTGATGTTTCATATTTCATGCTGATGGAATTGCATGGCTGAGCCTTAGAAACTTAATCCTGCAAAGTAGAATCTATGAAGGAAAGGCCTGGAATGTTCATTGTGTCCCCTGATGCGTTGTTGTTCTTCTGGGACTCCAGGAACGATAGAGCCTTTCCTTCGTATGGCTTCATCTGCTCCCTTGATGACTGTATAAAAGGGAGAAAACACTATTTAGTCTTAATGATATTAAATATTCAGTAACGGTATTTGAACTATTAAAGTAATCAGCCAGTCCAACAGAAGGTTATGCACATGCTAATGTACTGCATTCTATACAGGTATTTTAAAGAGAGCTGTGAGCTTCCTAACTGACCCCTATGTGCCCAGGGCCGGATTTACATAGCGGGTGCCCCTAGGCCCACTGCCGTTTGTCTCCCCTGTCCCCTACCCTTTATTCATGCAAATTTTCATGGAGATTGTATCTCCTGCGCATCCCCAGTGTTTTTGAACCAATGTGGGTGTGGTTGGGCAGCATGCCGCCCCCCTAAAATCCTGCCACCCTAGGCCCGGGCCTAGGTGGCCTTCCCACAAATCCGGGCCTGTATGTGCCACCTGTATAGTCAGTTAATCCTGGGATCACGGAGACTCTTATATATCATTTGTGGGTCAGGAGTCCATATGACTGTTTACGTAAATCTCTTAACTAGGCCAAAGGGACCCGCCCCAGTTCCGAAGGCAATCAAAATGCAAAAATTTTTATATCAAAAAAGATATATGTCCCAAGGCTTCTTAAAGTAAAAACAAGTCATTTATTGATAATCACATTTAAAAAGTTTTCGGTACATACTAACGCCACATAGCCCACTGGCGCTTAGTCATAGGTGCACTTATGACTTGTTTTTACTTTAAAAAGCCTTGGGACTCTTGACTCAAACAGAGCTGCCGAGCTGAAACACTGCTAATATAAGTGTAAAACTCCAAACACCTCAGAAATCCCTAGAAAATTAATGTAAATTGCAAAATTGTTTTGAAAAGCATGCAGAGTAAATTTAGATAAAGTAATATTTTGTCATTTAGATCACCTTTGATTTCTCTACTTGAGTTGCTTGTTTCATCATATATACTAAATATCTATTTCTATTTTCTGTTTAATAAGTATAAGTATTTCAGGAGCCATGTACTTACTGTTTCAAGGTCGAAAGGTGGTGGTACTGGCGGCCATTCCAGCTCCTCCCAGTCAATGGCTGAAAAGAATGGGTGCTGTCTGATGTTGCCATACACACCAAGGCGCCGGTCAGGATTCCTCTCCAGTAGCTAAAGAAACACAATAACTTGTATTTGAATATTGCAGATATGATTCTGTGTAATGAACCCACCAGTAATAACCTCAAATAGCAAAGAGCCTAGTCACTAATAACTACTGTATGTGGACTCTGTTAAAGAAGTAAAGGGTATGGTCACTGTTTTTAAAAATGTATTTATTAAATTCAATCCTTTCACTTGGTCTTTAATTTATTTTTATTTTGAATTATTAGCAATCCAATTCTGCCAAACACAGACAAACTGTGAAAGTTCAGTGTTACTATTATTATTTGAACTACTTATGTTATTAGGCCCTCTC
Organism: Xenopus petersii; assembly: GCA_038501925.1. NCBI lineage: Eukaryota > Metazoa > Chordata > Amphibia > Anura > Pipidae > Xenopus > Xenopus petersii. The sequence continues at coordinate 57,579,136 of CM076681.1, forward strand.
CTTTTGATCTTCTGTTTGGACTCATACACTAATAGGATAATCAGGATCTAGCAACCAGGTAGCAGAACAATTAGTGTAGCTAATCTTTATTTCAAACAAAACTCCAAAATTCAAACAAAATTTAAATTCCCACCTTTCTCAGCAGATCTTTGAGATCCTTACTCAGCCAGGAAGGGATGTTGGGTTCGTCACTGAAGTCCTCATCATCGCTGTCATCTGGGAATGGGATCTCTCCGGTGGCCATTTCACAGATGATGACTCCACATGCCCACCAGTCCACCGCCGCATTGTAGCCCTTGTTTAAGAAGATCTTTAATAGAAAAAAAATAAATTACCATTTTGAGCTTTCTACGTTGGGGTAAATTGTATGGTTTCTGTTATAATACAAGTATGGGACCTGTTATCCAGAAGGTTCGGGACCTGGGGTTTTCCGCATAATTTCCGTAATTTGGAACTTCATACCTAAAGTCTACTTGAGAATTGTGTAAATATGAAATAAACACAAAAGGCTGGTTTTGCTTTCAATAAGGATTAATTATATCTTAGTTTTCATCAAGTACAAGGTACTGTTTTATTATTACAGAGATAAAGGAAATACTTTTTAAGAATTGTATTATTTGGATAAAATGGAGTCTATTCCCATTATTTGGAGCTTTCTGGATAATGGGTTTCCAGATAACGTATCCTATACCCATAAGCAGAGGAGCAGGTCCTTTTTTTTCCTTATAATTATCAGTATTCATGGAGGGTGGGAAAGTTTAACTATAAAGTTGAGGGGATTTATCACAACCTGGGCTGACATTGCTCTGGGTACAAACTACAGTTAAGGCTTAATGCAGCATAGAAGGAAGTTACAGTATAGTCAGTAACTCTCCTGACATTGTCAAATATTAACAAGGGGTGATTTATGTAGATTAAGGCATCGTCATAACTTTCAGAAGAATTTTTAAGCAGCCATAGAGTGTATGGTATTCAGTGAGTAATGACAGGCTAGTTGGTATATGTAGCTGGGCCCAGAGCAACAGGTAAACAAACAGGAATGTACTTGCAGGATTATTCTGTAAAATACTTCAATTTCTTACCTCTGGGGCCATGTAATCGAGTGTTCCAGCCTGGCCAGTGATGGTTCTACTGCCAAAAATGTTCTGCTTGGCCATGCCAAAATCGCCTATTTTTATATGACCCTCATGGTCCAATAGAATATTGTCTGGTTTGAGATCCCTGTAATAAAAAGATAGTCCAAATTATGGAAAGTAGGAGAAAATTGCATGTCATGTTGATTTTACAAATAACGAGATGGTGAAATCACAATCAGGGTCTCAGGGAAGCAGAATATAATAGAGAACAGAGTGTTGGCCTTTTTGAAGGCATAAAGTGGTTTGGAGGGATATTCACACTAGTTCATGTGAGCTACATGTTTGTCGACCAAACCAGTTCACTTGTCTATTGACTAGGGAAAGATGTTCATATAGTGTGGTCATGTTTGCCAGAGGGTATTGATATATGTCTGTTTATTGTAGTGAGTTATGTAGGTATGTACATGTATCTATATGTCTTCTGATCCTGTCTTTTCTCTCCCAACTCACACTATTATAAGTGTATTACCTTGTTTCACTATCCAGAATTCTAAGGATCAGAATTTAGCTGGATGAGAGTTTTTTGACTGAATTTGGATGGTAGAGTTAAAATATCTGCCTGTCTGTACTAATGTACCACTAGCAGTGCTAGGTATATAAATGGACACATATTTGTAAACATAAAAATGATATGCACAAAGTGCAAGTTATCCATTTACTCCATTTTATTCAAATAATACAATTTTCTTTTTAAAAAATATTCCTTTTTCTCTGTTATAATAAAATAGTAAAGGTATGGGACCTGTTATCCAGAATTCTCGGGACCTGGGGATCTTTCTGTAATTTGGATCTTCATACCTTAAGGCTACTGGAAAATCATTTAATCATTAAATAAACAGAATAGGTTGGTGTTGCCACCAATAAGGATTGATTATATCTTAGTTTGGATTAAGTATAAGGTACTGTTTTACTAAAACTGAGAAAAAGTAAATAATTTTAAAGAATTTGGATTATTTGGATACAATGGAGTCTAAGAAAGAGACCCTTCCCATAACTCAGAGCTTTCTGGATAAAGGGTTTCCAGAGATCCCATACCTGTACCTTGTACTTTATCCTAACTAAGATATAATTAATTCTGGATTTAATGCATTCTGGATAACAGGTCCCGTGTACTTGTGAATAGTAGCAATTCTAAACTAGCACCTGCTTGATGGTTGCACAAATTTTGTATTTAGACTCCTGTAGCGCATAAGTAAAAATCACCACAAGTCATCATTTGCTCAACATTTAGAATATAAAAACACAATAATACATAAAAAGAAGAGGGTGAAATAGAAGACTTTTACTCACCTATGAACAATGCCGTTGTCATGAAGGAACTGGAGACCACAGACTATTTCTGCAGAATATAACCTTTTAAAGGGAAAAACATTTTTATTAATTATCTTTTTATTCAGCCCCCATCCCACATCCCGTGAAAGTCTGTATATAAAGCCAGTGCCTGGTTTCTGGGATACGTGAGGCCCTCCCCTCCATGTAACCTCTGAACGTAGAATGTTCCCATTTACCACATTCCTCCATGTGCCACTTACTCGACTCTGGTCATGTCCAGTGGGCCGTGACTCTCCAGCTGATCCCTCAGGCTTCCCCCGCTGACATATTCCATGATGAGGAAGGCATGCCGCTGGGTACACAGACAAAAGAAAAGAGATTAAAATATGTTCAGTTTGAAGGTGTGTGTGGGTAGTGCAAGGCAAGCAGGGCTAATGTAATGTGTGTAAGGGCAGTATTATGTCTTCACTAAATGTAAATAAGTATTTTATGATATTATATTATACTACAGGGAGTCATCGAGTTACATACACCCAACACATACAACTCACACTTACATACAGAGGCTATTACAGTAATGTACTATGGTAGCATTTATCTTTAATAAATCACCTGCCCCAATCCCCTCTGTTATGTGTTGTCTACTGCAAAGTACCGAACGGAAATAATACATATGCACAGAAAGGAAAAATAAATACTATGTTAAGACAAACATCTTTCTTGTTGCATTTAATAAGTACATGTATATGTTTTAACTTACATACAAATTCAACTTAAGAACAAACCTACAGACCCTATCGTGTACCTAACCCAGGGACTGCCTATATATGATACTATATATTATGTCAGATAAAGACAAATAAATATACAAAGTTCTTGGCAGATTTGTACCTGTGTTTGAAAAGCGGCAAATCCTTGGCACAGGTATGGGCTTCCGCTTGTCAGCTTCAGTATATTTGCCTCGGTCTGGATGTTACTGCTACTCCCGGGCTTCTTCTTTAAGATTTTAACGGCCACCTTTGCTCTCCTGTCTTTTAATGAAGCCAGCATAACCTGAGAAAGGCAAAGAGAATAATGTAAATACATAGATAAGTCTCTTTTGAGGACATTGTGGATGTAATAAACGGACATGATTAAAGGGTTAAAGGATTGATTTATAATCAAAATATACTGGTGTATATTAACAGATCTAAGATAGAAGAAAACAGTTATCATTTTCTTTAAAGGGGAAGGAAACCTAATTGGCGCAAAAACCCTCCCCCCCTCCCGTGTGTTGCCCATCCTCCCTCCTCCCCCCTGGCCTACCCGTCCCGCTGCCCCTAACTTGTTACTTACCCTTCTGCGCAGGTCCAGTCCATGGAGTTCACAGACCAGTGGCGTAACTAGATATTACTGGGCCCCACAGCAAATTATTTTTCAGGCCCCCAAAATGTTTAGAGGTTGACTTGTTTCTCCAATATTTATTGAAATTGTATATGAATTAGGGCCTCATGGGGCCCCTATACCTCCTGGGCCCCCCTGCAGCCGCAAGGTCTGCTTCCTCTATAGTTACGCCCCTGTCACAGACGACATCTTCTTAAACGCGATCTTCTTCCTGCTTTGAATGGCGTTTTGGCACATGCACAGTAGGAGCATTTCACCGGTACGGATCTACGGCGCATTCGCCAAAAGTCACTAAGTACTTTTGGCGCATGCGCAGTAGATCGTACCGGCGAAATGCTCCTACTGCGCATGCGCCGGTCAAAGCAGGAAGAAGATCGCGTGAAAGAAGATGTCGTCTGTGAACTCCCTGGAATGGACCTGCGCAGAAGGGTAAGTAGCAAGTTAGGGGCATTTGCCCAGCGGGACGGGTAGGCCAGGGGGGAGGAGGGAGGGTGGGCAACACATGGGAGGGGGGAGGGTTTTTGCGCCAACTAGGTTTCCTTCCCCTTTAAATCCTTTTAAAGAATATCGGAATTTAATTCTATTTAAATACATTTTCTTCTGGTTCCAATCATGTCCATACCATAATAACCATATTAATAAAGAACAACTTCTTCCTTTTCTGAAGCCTGTCACTCACCTTGCCAAATCCTCCTTCACCAATCATGGAATGGAAAGTGTAGCTTGAAATATGCAGCAGGTTCGGCCCTTCAGGATCAGCACGGGGTCTCTTCTGGTCACTTTCACCTAGATCATACAATGGATACGTTAATTATCATATATTTAAGAATGTATTTTGGAGAAAAAATGCCCAAGATGCCCATGATATTAAGCCACCACTCATTACCAAAATCCTTATTCAAATAAGTGTGTGGTTGCTAAGTTAATTTGGACCATAGCAACCAGATTGCTAAAATTGCAAACTGAATAAAAGGCATGCTTAATAAAGGGGCTGTTCATCTTGGAGTTAACTTTTAGTATCATGTAGAGAAGGATATTCTGAGACAATTTCCATTGGTTTTTATTTATTATTCATGGTTTTTAAGTTATTTATCTTTTTATTCAGCAGCTCTCCAGTTTCAGCAATCTGGTTGCTAGGCTTCAAATTACCCTAGCAACCATGCATTGATTTGAATAAGAGGCTGGAACAGGAATAGCAGAGGGCCTGAATAGAAAGACGATTAATACTAAGCAGCTATAAGCAGCTGTTTAGATTGGGTCAGGAAAGATTCACAAGAAGAATGCAAATAATTAAAAAAAAACTATATATAATGAAAACCAATTGAAAAGTTGCTTAGAACTGACCATTCTATAACATACTGAAAATTAACAAAGTTGAACCACCCCTTTAAGTCAGGGTCCAAAACATTCTGCCTGTTATTTACTTGAATTGAATCCATCTGTTACTAGTGGGTATCTGTATTGTATCTGAATACAACATGTAATGTAACATACTGTGTGATTGCTGAGGTCAACAACAACCCGGTGACCCAGCTACTTTTATTGTTATTTTTATTGTGTATCTTTTTTCAGGCCTTCGGGCCAGGGAATTAGCCCAGTGCCAATCAGGACATAGGACTCCATTAACTATTTTATCTTTTGAGTAAAGCATCTTTTACTAATGGCATGTTGAATATATACAGACAAGGCACGGAATGGAATTATTGTTAAGGATTTACTTTTCTCTTCTGTACAAAGATATACTTAAATGGTGGTTATTATTAATATTATTATTAAAGAATAATAATAATTATAGCAATAGTACTAAAAGAGTACTAGTACTAAAATTAACTTTGGAGGTTCTATTCAATCCTGTCAGGGATTTCTAGCAGATTTTCCTAATATATATATATATATATATATATATATATATATATATATATATATATATATATATATATGTGTGTGTGTGTGTGTGTGTGTGTGTGCCAAGTTAGGGAACTACTGTTACAAATCTGTTGGTACAATGAGGACTGCTGGGATCCTGTGCTTTAAATCAGCCCTTGTTCATCTCTGACTGTCAATAGGATCACTGACTTTTTGCTAAGAAATATCAATCCCTAGCATAACATTCTGTTCTAACCTAGAAAGTTGCATACAAAATAATCTAAAACCCACAAAGAATTAACAATAAAGAGCAATTGCACATTATCCTACAAAAATAAATGCTAATTTCACTTTAGATGTCAGTTTTAAGAAGAAGATGCCCTTTAATAAAATTTATTTGGAACAATTCCCATGTTATCTGGAGCAATAGGAAGAGAGAGCCGAGAGACATCTATGGAATTTATTTTACTGCAATTTATTCAAAACCTTTTTAAGGCACCCTGTTTCTCTGTTGTTGAACAGATGAAACTTTCCAGATGTTTAGGGGTGCAGAATGGGGTTCATATGATGCACATGACTTTTGCTAAATAAACCTCATTTACACAGAATCAAAGCAAAGGTCTATCAGGTAACAACCTGTGTTACCCATCACTATCTTTGCAAGTAGTGAGGACTGTAGAGTGATCACATGATTTATCTAAGTTTCCCTAATGCAGGTATGGCACCCGTTATCCAGAAACCTATTAAAAATGATTTCCCTTAAATAATAAAATAGTACCTTGATCCCAGCTAAGATATTATTACTCCTTAATGGATGCAAAACAATCCTATTTGGTTTAATTCATGTTTAAATTATTTTATAGTAGATGTAAGGTATGAAGATTCAAACTTCCGAAAGACCCCTTATCCTGAAAAACCCCAGGTCCCGAGCTTAATAATAATGTCCCAAGGATAATAGGTAGAGAGCTAGATAAGAAATATAGTGACTATATTTTCATATGTATTTGTAGACAGATATCTACTTCATACATATCATTTTCATGCTACGCTATTACAATTCCAGATCCTGCAGCTAATTAGCAGATTATTTACATACATTGTGCAGATGGGCCTTTTTTGCTGTGGAAAATTATACAGAAGATAATATAAGCTACAGTTGGATTCTGGGCTATGGGCTGAGGAGTTTCAGGGGGAGTGTCAGTTATGGCAGTTATACTGGAGCTATTAGGGTGGGAAAATAATATTAAATCATTCATATCTGTAGAAACAAGTCACTAGTCATCCGACTGGCTTTCTTTGAGAAAGGGGGTGCAGAATGGGGTTCATATGACATGACACACATGACTTTTTGTAAATGAAATAAAATTACACAGAATCAAAGCAAAGGTCTATCAGGTAACAACCTGTGTTACCCATCAGCATCTCTGCAAGTAGGGAGGACTGTAGAGTGATCACATGCTTTATCTAAGTTTCCCTGATGCAGGTATGGCACCTGTTATCCAGAGACCCATTAAAAAATTATTTCCCTTTAATGATAAAACAGTACCTTGAACCTAGCTTACTTCTTACTTCTTAATGGATGCCAAACAATCCTTTTTGGTTTAATTCATGTTTAAATTATTTTGTAGTAGACGTAAAATATGAAGATCCAAATTGCAGAAAGACCCCTTATCCTGAAAAACCCCAGGTCCCGAGCATAATAATAATGTCCCAAGGATAATAGGTAGAGAGCTAGATAAGAAATATAGTGACAAGCTTTTAATATGGGCTGAGGAGTTTCAGGGGGAGTGTCAGTTATGGCAGTTATGCTGGAGCTTTTATGGTGGGGAAATAATTTTAAGTCATTCATATCTGTAGAAACAAGTCAAATTAACTGGAGTTGCTGTGTATTTCTTGAAGATGTTTCACTAGTCATCCGACTGGCTTTCTTTGAAAAAGCCAGTCAAAAATATCAAGTCATCATGGATTACAAATACATTTGCACAATGTTGGCTTTTTTGTGAGCTATTGGGTATGTCTTGCAGGCTGGCAACACCCCTGTCCATAAATGGTTTGTCTCAGCTGAATACTGTAAAATGCAATAGAAATATGTTTGCACCTATCAAGATGAACAGAGGTGGATACAGGTCAGTTAATAAAAGTAGGGATCGTATAAATACACAAGCAGGTCCCCCGATATAACAAACTGACATCCTGTGTGTTTTGGGCTCTGGGTCCAAGACCAAAGTCAAAACATATCCTGGGATAAACCATTAAAACATTTTTTTTCCAATTTCGCCATCTTACCTTCTGGGCTGTTTTCCCTGGACCTTTTTTCCTTCTTCTTGGGACGCTCTTCTGAATAATGATCGCTTCTTCCAGTCTTCCCCTCTGATTTCTCTTCATGGTGTTTCTTCTTTCCCTTCTTCTTCCCTGGTCCTTTCTCTTCTTTACTCTCTCTCTTCCTTTTAGTATCCATAGTCACTCCTGGTCCATCAAAATCAACTCGCTCCTTCTCCATTTTAACCAAAAAATTGCACTCTGTCGTCTCTCCTACCTCCTATATCTCCGTCGTCTCTCTCCTCTCTCACCAACGACTTTCCAACTGTCAACCAGTGTAGCCCTGTGGCAGGTGCCACTTGAGTGACATCATTAATGACATCATCATCGCATGCGGCATGTTACAGGTACTATAGTCTTTTTTCGACCTCCGCAATTATCTTAATAATAAGCATTTTTATCACTTTTTGTGTGCTTAGATAACATTTGATAGTTCCTAATTTGTGTGGTGCTGCCATTAACTTAGCATAGCATAACATATCATCCCTATTATATTAGTTAAGGTGAGCAATATCACTCAACCCTTAGGTTATACTTTCTTCTTTTCTTACTATTCTAAATTCATACATTTAATTGATATATTTCTTATCTTTGTCCCTGATGAGCAGAATACCTGAATTTCATTACAGGCAGCTGTTGCTAATATTCCACAGATGATGCTGAGAAATGTATGAACTAATGGAGCAAATTGTACTGAAATTGTTTAGACTGACATTAAACTTAGAATTAAAAAAATCAGTAAAAAATAAAAAATGGAAAGCAATTGAAAAAAATTATTTATTGGTGAACATCTGAAAACAACTGAACTGCAAAGGTAAAGGTGAACAACCATATTAAAGATTCCCTGTAATCCCTTTACTATTTCTAGGGGCTGGGGTTGAGTGGTAATAATGAGTGAATCTCTCCAGTTTTGCTTTGCCAAAATATTCATGAAACCGTGGGGAATATTTGCAAAACCGCAAAAATTCATGAAACGCATTAAAGTCAAAACGCATTGGGTGTTCTTTCATGGCAACTTTTTCAGTGCAAAATACATTTAAGTCTATGGCTGTGGAACTTTGCTGCAAATCTGTACCTGCTTAAAATTTTTGCTCATTACTATCAAGGGCCTTCCAACACCCTTTGAGGATAGGATCTCTTTTTCTGCCCTGCTTAACTCTTCTTATTTGATGTACTTACCAGTATACTGTGCAGATTATTCCATTATAACTGTTTTGTTCACTTTTGGGGTCAGTGACCATTCTTTTAACTTTACTATTTCTCCTTTTCATCAGAGCATGCTGCACCATGCATCACAAACACCACCGGAAGCGCCACCAACAAATTACATAACAACACACTACAGAAGCATATATAAGCATATATTAGCTCAAGAAGGTGTATTGTTAATTCCATTTTTAGGGCAGTAGTCTGATTGAGTTCAATACTAAGTAAAGTTGCCACCTGAAGGCTGGTATTTGTTTTCCAAAAATGGCGGCAACAGCAGTCTTAGCACTAGGCCTGCCAATTTCAAATGATCCTTGAAGTGTCTTTTGTTCAGACAAACCAGAATAAAATGCATAAATTAATGTCGCTCTGGTATGTCAAAATCAGAAATATGGGAGCAGTTTTGGGTCCTAAAAATCCCCTGTGATATTTTTAAATCAACAATGTAGCCATTACTTATCTTACTTATCTAGTTATAATTCGAACATGGTTTTTACCTCCAACACAATGGCTGGTATGAACTTTGCAGTAATGTAGATGTAGTGTTCCCAAATTGGAATTCAAAGCAAATTAAGAGCTTAACTCACACTTTTGATTACTAGGTGAATTAGTGATGGGCGAATCTGACCAATTTTTCCAAAAAACGGCGAAAATTCGCAGAAATACATTGTGCGTACATTTTTTTTGATATGCCTAAAATTGCGAGACAATTTTTTGAAGCGCAACAATTTTTTTTCACCCATTAGAGTCTATGGGCATCATTTTTGCGGTGAAACTTGGTGAAAAAATTTGCTCATCACTATGTTTAACCCATTTATTTTGGCCACAGAATGTGAAGGTAAAGCATAACATTTTGGGCAGTCAACACAATAAGTAAAATAGTTGGGGAACAAAGGGTCCGTCATATCCATGGGAACATGGATTCTCCTGTACTTATGCCATTGGTGTAACTAGAGTTGGGCCCCCTCCCTCAGAAGGCTAAAGAAGAACACACTGGCTAGCAGATGTATATCTCCCAACACTTAAAAAAAAAAGAAAGAAAGGTGCAAAGAGCTGCTGTGTGCATGGGCATCTACAGATAGGGGCATGACTTAAGGTCCCCACAGACGCAAATATTTTTCTTTGAACGACTGATTTTAGTGAAATCCGACCAATCCGTCAAATTAGCGTGAAGTTAGTGGGATTCGAACGATCGTATATATATTACAATTTTTCGTGAAACATCTGTCACAAAGATTTTGCTGGCAATATCGCCTGAAATGGTCTTTTTAGTTGATGGACACATCGTACATTTAAACGATCGCTTCGAGATAATTGAGGTCTCGCGATAATGAAAGGATCTTTTAAAGATCTTTACATCTATGGCCAGCTTTAGGACATCATCAGGTGAACACATGCTCCTGCGTGCGCTCTCTTACCGAATAAGTAATTAGACGCAGCGATCAGTTGCAAGCAGAAGCAAAGATTTATTGCTTGTTGATGTATAATATCCCGTGTGATCTCGGACTAAATGTAATTCTCCCCCTCTACAATTTACTAAACCAATTAACTTTACTTTGCTTAATATTTGGATGATTACCCCACTGGGAAACGTAATCAGATCTCCCAAGATCACTTATTTTCACGTCATTCGCCTGGAACCAATTTCCACTTTATGTATTATGACCCTTATCCTGTCCCGTACAACTTTTCTCCGTATCTATGCAACGTGAGGTTGCTCAACTAGTGACGCGCGTGCAGCCAACCAGACTTGAATTTCCATTTGGCCCTTCCTCCGTGCTACGTTGTCTCTCTCCTAATTGGTACGCGGCGATATCACTCATCGGGTGTGAGGCCTGTGATTGGCTGTGCTAGCATTTTTTTTTGAATTGTGCTAAACGTCAGAGGGCAGATAGGAGGGACTGTTGTAGCTTAGTAAATCCTCTTAGCCAGAGCCTTTGACGAGGATCCATTGTTAATGTAGAAATAACGAGGAATTAATGTACAATTCCGAAAACCCAGTAGAGAATTATACAGTTCTTCCCAGTGCCGCGGCGCTCAAACCGGAAAGCTAACAAGTCTGTCAGTCTGAATCCACGCTGCTTCTCTCCAGGCGCATGCAAACCTGCAAGGTGTGTTATTGGGTTATTACCCTGTGTGATACGGGTGGGGAACTACTAGTTATTGCAGAGGAGCTGTAATAGTACCTCAGCACCGACCTACCCTCACTGTGCTTGGCCTGTGCAGCCTTCCTGAATTCTCACTGGTCCTTATCGCGTACCTGCACCTTTCTGGCCCACACGAACTACCATTATACTTACAGTCTTTGTGACAGATTCGTCTTTATTGCTGACTTTGCCACAAGGGCCCCAAATCACCTGCCAAAGTGATACTGACAGTCACAGTCAGTATTAGGTCACCTCTGTGTTATTAACATTTAACTGGTCAGCAAGACACCATAATGCATCCACTTTTTGAAAACTAATTTCAGCCAGACCATCATATAAAATTTTTCTGAATTGGAATTGCACCTCTCATGTGTGCCAGTATGAGTCGTATGTAGGCTCCACAAATCTGGATCATCTACAGAGGCCAAAAGTGTATTGAAATCACTTAAAAAACACAGCACTGGCCTTTGTAGCACTGCATAACTAGGACTGCAAAACCTGAACTGTACATCGCTCATCAAGAATAACTGATCAAGGAAATCAAGGACAGCATCCAACATGTCTCAGGATGAAAGAGCCAAGCAAATCCTGAAGGGATTCAAATTGTATCCAGCCCTAATGGTGTCTGTTGAAATGAGCAAGTTATGAGAGAGTGATATCACAATCGTGGGTTACTTGCTGTAGGGTCAGATGTTGTGAGTATAACATATCAATGTAAGTCAAAGTGGGTGCTTCAGGCTGGCATTTTATAGCTCAGTAATACAGTGATGATCAGCCTCTGGCCCTCCAGCAGTTGAGGTACAGCTTCCAGCATCTCTTGATAGATTAAAAGTGCTTAGCGCTTAGGGAGATATAGTCCAGATGGTAGGCCGTAGGTAGGACTTTTCTGTAAACCAGCATTAAATCCTACTGTCTGTTCAATGTGGCGTATCCAGATATATGCATATTGGGTACTAGAACTTTGCATGCATGAAATACAGTAGAACCCCCATGTTACCTTTTTCAGGGGACCAGAAAAAATGGTGTCAAATTTGAAAAAAAGAAAAATCAGGCAAAGGTATTATGAATAATATATAGGTAGAACCACAACAAATTATGTTAAGTTGAAGATATATTGTACCTGTACAAACATTTTTGGGATTCAGATACATCTGTCGTCAAATTCATTTTGGATTACTACAAAAATGTGCACGTCTGCACCGGTAGAATTTGACCTAATTGCCTTTTTGTAATGGGTTAGTTGTAACCTTAAGGTAGCCATACACTGGCAGATTAAAGCTGCCGATATTGGTCTTTTAGACTGATTCGGCAGCTTATCTGCCCCTGTGTGGGGGCTTCCGATGGGTCCCCCTATCGATAGGCCAAAAATCGGTTTGATTTTTCCTGTGATTGAAGACCGCATTGGCTAGTTGATGTGATACGATCCGTCAGTGTCCATTTACAGGCTCCCCTAGGGTGCGGAGCACTGGGGATTGGCGCATGGGAAATTTAAAAAACTAGTATCTTCTGCCCATATCCAGTGCTTCCCAAACCATGCAGAGGTGGTTGGGCAGCATGTGGCTCCCTAAAATCCTGCTGCCCTAAGACCAGGCCTTTGTGGTCTTCTGTTGTTGCTGTTGTTGTTTTGAGACAGGGTAGATTTGGTAGTTGGCAAGCAGCATGTGCCAGGAGAAAATGGTATAATGATGTTGTGTAGAAGAGTTTGAGATTGGCGAAAAAGATTTTCAAAGCCCATATTGTGGGTCATGTGATGGGGGTGAAAAAAACTTGCAGCTTGTTGGTATTGGAAGTATTTTCTGTGTGTGTTCTTTCTTGCATTTCACTGGTCCTGGGATCTGCTTGTTGCATTAAGTGCTCAACTTTGTAACAGCCTGTTTTGGCTGTATGTGCGTTTAAACAAATTGACTTAAAGTTTGCTTTTGTCTATGGCTGTATTTAGTGCTGCCCTAGGCCCCATTTAGTTGATTGGTGCATTCACAGACTGTTGTGCAGTACTGAGCATGCTCTAATCGCTGAAGCTCAAAGAACTCCCAGCTTTGTGATGGTATCTATTGGTGGGCTGGGGGGCTTTGTTTTGATTTAGCATATAGGTACTCACCTGAGGACTTCTAGGTATGGGTCCTTGGGTGCTTATTCATAAATCTAGACTTGCTTATGTCGCAACCTGACAAAACTAGCATATCTTTATATGTATGGGTAACTACAGGGAAACAGTTTGTTTTGCAAACTACTTTTTACTACTTTATGCATGACTGATTCTGTCATGATTTTTAAGATGTAGATTTTATTTCTAAATTATACAGATTATTTACTCTACAATATAAAATATCATTCCTGAACCTGCAAGTGTAGGTTTGTAATATTGGTGTGCAGGCAGCCATCTCGGGTCATTTTGCCTGGTCATGTGCTTTCAGAAAAAGCCAGCACTTTAGGATGGAACTGCTTTCTGGCAGGCTGTTGTTTCTCCTACTCAATGTACTGAATGTGTTGCAATGGGGCCTGGATTTTAATATTGAGTGTTGGTCTTGAGCTGCTATCTGGTTACCTTCCCATTGTGCTGTTGTTAGGCTGCTGTGGGGAGGGTAGGATATCACTCCAACTTGCTTGCAGTACAGCAGTAAAGAGTGACTGAAGTTTATCAAGTCACATGACTGGGGACAACTAGGAAACTGACAATATGTCCAGCCTCATGTCAAATTTCAATATTAAATATAAAAAAATATGTTTGCCCTTTTGAGAAACAGATTTCAGTGCAGAATTCTTCTGGAGCAGCACTATTGACTAATGTGTTTTGAAAAAAAAAGCATTTTTTCCCATGATAGTATCTTTTTAATGTTTTAAAAACCTTTTTAATCGGAGTTTTGTGTTTTTTCTGCTCTTTGTCTGAATTTAAAAGATGAGCATGCATGTGTTTTGACAGTGCCAGGAACAGCTTCAGTGCAGTTGAGCACCTATGTAGTAAATCACTGTCTCTTAAATATTTTCTCTTCTCTTTAAGAGAGAATGACATTGATACTGTCCTAGAAAGCTACATTATCAAGAAAAGGAGGTCCCATTTGTACCTGGGGTCTTCTGGGATTTTTCCCAGTGTTCTGTGGGTTAGCCAGACCCTGAGCCTTTAGAAAGCCTACCAAGGCAGAGTATGTTTTTGTGTTTCAGCTAGTCCCGTCCTTAGTGTTTTTTTGTTTTGTTCATTTTGAAGAGAAAACATGCCACATTTATCAGAAGTGGTTACTGATTATTTATAGTGTTCGGACAAATTGTTATATTATAGGCTTGTAATTACAAATGATTTAACCTTTTGTTTTAGTGAAATTTAATTTGTGTCAAATTTTTGTTTCCATGATAGTTCTACTTTAAAACAATGTTTTCCTGTGTTTAATTGAATTAGTTGGTATACTGATTTGCAGCTCTAGTCAGAAAGTCAAGAAAATGAGTAGAACCACTCAAACCAGCCTTTGCAGGCTGCACACTCTATGGCTTGTCCCGTAGTTGCTCAAAAGCAGGTAGTGGAGACAGAAGATTCAGCCACTGAAGTGGCAGGTGTAATGTCTGGATGGCACCACCGATCATGTTTTTTTCAGGTGCTGCTGCCATAGAGGTCAGTGATGAATTCTTTGCTTAGAAGGTTATGTAACAGACTTCTTGATACTGACTTTAGCAACCAGGAAAAAGGCAATTAAAAAAAAAAAACTATACAAAAAAATTGAAAGGCCAGTGAGAAATTGATTTATTTTATTAATTTAAAAGTGAATGCTGAAATTCTTCTTAGGTAAACTTCTCCATTATGTGTTGCATAGTTTTGACATTTAAATCCCATTCAGGATGTTATTATATTTAATGCTCCAATATTTTCCACAGCTCGATATAAAATGGAAAATACTACATGCTGCATGAGCCAGTATCATACGGCCACAAATGGTCACAGGAGCCTCCAACAGTATAAATAGAATTTCTCTTATTATTGTTGACATGACTCCAGACATTGACCCTAGGCAGTGATGAGAGGTTACAAATAATAATACATTGATACAAATTTGCATCAGCAGATGGGCCATGCGTGCAAGAGCTTAATTCCTAGAATTAGGGGAACGGATGGAACCAGAGTTATATGGGGGTTTTTTTCTACTGCTGGGAAATCAATTTCTAATTTAGAATTTTGTATTTTTCTGTGCTTTTATTGTTTGCTTTCTATTAAAAAGATGGAAAAAGGTAATCAAAAACAATACAGTTTTCATCCAGCTTCCGTTTTGATATTATATTAGTTTGTGGAAAGCTAGATTACTCTGACAGCTGCTTTTTTTCCCCACCACCTTTTGTATTGCCAGGGATTACAGTAAGAGAAACATTTTGCGTGTTTGTCCCTTTGTCCTGAGACTTCTAGGATCTGCAGGGTGACAGGGCATAATAAGATGCAGGTCTGTAGGGCTGTAGGGCTCAGTTGGAAATTGGAAGTTTTTTTGTGTATCTGGGTCTAGAAATGGCACCTATGAAATCCTTTTTGGTTTTCCAAGCTACTATACATTTTAAGGGAGAACAAAAGTGTGGCTAGAGCCCTAGGCCTCTTCCAAAGTCCTCCCTTTCCCAAACTGCTCTACCCAGAACTTGCAAAACTGCCCATTTACTGTGCCCATTTAGGTACAAACTTGCTCTGGTAACCCAGCTGTGGGTCCTCTTCTCCACATCCTTCACAGGAGGATGCACAGCTCGTTTGGATTTGCCATCCATTAAAATGCAATAAACTCGGCTACAAGTGCAAGGCAAAGTGTAAGTGTATTTAACCATTAGAATAATGACATGGCAACTGATATTTGAAGTGTTCGGTATTGTCTGGCATTGAGTTCTGGACTGTGTTTTGGACCGTACCTGCATTAATCCACTGAGGACATTAAATTGGTGTGGGTTACTCTTGGTGATGGTGTTTTTACCTCTCCCTGCTGCACACTCAACTCTGCCCACCTCATTGACCACCATTGTTCCCAATTAATTAATTATTAATAAACTAGATTAGGGATGCACTGAATCCACTATTTTGGATTCGGCCGAACCCCCAGACCCTTTGCAAAAGATTCGGCGGAATACCGAACCAAATCCGAATCCTAATTTGCATATGCAAATTAGGGGCGGGAGGGGGAAACATTTTTTACTTCCTTGTTTTGTTACAAAAAGTCATGCCCCTAATTTGCATATGCGGTTCGGCCAAATCATGCGGAAAAAGGACGAATCCTGAATCCCGAACCAAATCCTGGATTCGGTGCATCCCTAAACTAAATAAATCTCAATTCTTATGACTTGTCATCTGCCTTTCATCAAGTTCTGGTTTTGTATTACCCATGTTACACGGCACTTAGGCTACTACCTACCAGCCACTCACCTATGGCCAAACCTAACATGAATTTTCAAGAATGTCTTGGGTTTGAAGCTAGGGCCACATGGGTGCCAGGTTTAAGGCTAGGGCGAAATGGGGGCCAAAATCAGCTTGCTGAAATTTGCTAGCTGATTTCCGCCCTACTGTGGGCAGTAGCCTCCTCCTTTTTTTCCTCCTGCATTCAGTAGTGATGAATCGGCTTTGGCGTGAACAGGCTTGCTGAATTTTGCCAAAAAAACGTGAGTTTATGTATTTTGAGACAAAAGTTGCTAAAGTCTTTTTGAGCAGAAGCTTCTGAATGCGGAAAAGAGAGAAGGCTACTGCCCACAGTAGGGTTGAAATCAACTGGCACACATCAGCTAGCTGATTTCGGCACCGTTATGCCCTAGTCAAAAGCTGCCCCTTATCTCAAAGCCTAACAAAGCCTAACAAACACTGAAGCATAGCAATAGGAGGGGATTCATACAAAGCTTTTTATAACCATTTGAAAACATTAGCTTGTTCACAGGGTAGTGAGGGGTAGGGGAATTCAGAGGACAAAAACTATAATAATTTGGAAAATATAACTTTTTAAATTCAATTGATGAGCAGTTTCAACACCTGTCCTTTTTATTATGCTCATGTTGTTATGCAAAGTTGTTTATAGGCATATACTGACAATGTGTCTTACAGTAAACTCCTATTAAAGGGGCAATATACACTCTAGTCTCTAGGTCATATTACCCTTACTGAATCTGAACTTTTGTTCTACAGGTATGGGATCTGTTATCTGGAAACCCATTATACAGAAAGCTCAGAATTACAGGAAGGCCATGTCCCATAGACTCAATCTTAATCAAATAATTCAAATTTTTAAAAATGATTTCCCTTTTCTCTTTAATAATCAAACAGTGCATTGTACTTGATCCCAACTAAGATATAATTAATCCTTATTGGAATAAAACCAATCCTATTTGGGATGACTGTCTACACATTTAAAAAGCAAACTGGAAACTGAACAAAAGATTCCGTATTTGTCCAGAACTCCCTCTCTGAGTTACTTGATCTGAAGCTTTATGGCATCTGTAATATATTAGATACTGATCAGTCAATGGTGTAAAATGAGAAGGTTCAGTTACATTGCCCTTTGCATCTAGCGTTAAAATATTAATTGCAATTTGAGTCATGTATGTGTTCTTTCTTTTAGCGATGTATTGCTGTAATTTAGATTATAAGAGTAGAGTCCTGTATTGTAAAAGTGTGCTTTTAAGTTATTGTTTTGAATTTGCTGTTCTGCTCTGCATTGCACCGACTTGATATCATCTAGTTGCTAAGTGCAGTGATGATGGCAACTAGAATGGAGATTATAAAATATAATATGTATTGTTATTTCGCGTTTGTTTTGTTTTTGTATAGGCTCTCCTGCATTCACTTTTGGTCAATTGTTCAAGTAATGGTGCAACCAGATGACAGTTTACTATTTCTCCACAACCCTGTTGACTTGTCAAGCTTTGAGGAGGTTTAAAACAGTCATGTAATATATGACGTTAATCAGAATTCTCGCCTTAATAAATATCACCATGTTTAAAATGCATAGTAAGGAAAAATATACAACGTTTTATTTTATACCCTTTTTGTGTTAACATGTTGCACACCTTTATAAATATATGCAACAAATGTGAATTATCTTCCATTACCATGTTCTACATCAAATAAAAGGGTTGTTAAAGTGAGTTCCCTTGTTAAAGGAACAGCAACATCAAAAAGTGTTTTTAAATAATAATAATGTAGTGTTGCCCTGCACTGGTAAAACTACTGTGTTTGATTCAGAAACACTACTATTGTTTATATAAATAAGCTGCTGTGTAGCAATGGGAACAGCCATTCAAAGGAGAAAAAGGCTCAGGTTACACAGCAGATAACAGATAAGCTCTGTAGAACATAATGGTGTTATCTGTTATCCACTATTTAACCTGTGCCATATAGTTTTTTTTCAATTTCTGCCATCGCTACACAGCGGCTTCTTTATATAAACTAAAGTAGTGTTTCTGAAGCAAACCGATCCGTTTACCAGTGCAGGGCAACGCTACATTATATTTTGATTACTTTAAAACACTTTCATTTTGTGGCGTTACTGTTCTTTTTAAGTATTGCATTTACATTTAATCAATTTGTTTTCTTATCAATGTATCAAGTGAACACAAAGCCTTAGGGGGTTATTTAATTAAAAGGACTAAAGTTTGCCCAGGAGCAGTAACCCATAGCAACCAATCAGCAGATAGAATGTACTGGTCACCTGTTTGAAAGCAAACATCTTATTGGTTGTTATGGGTTACTGGTCCCGGGCAAACTTACTGCCTATGGGTTTTGAGTGTGAGATTAAATTGATTTAATGGAGATTTCCATAAGTCTTTTTGTATAAGATTTCCATTTCATTTGTTGTTCTTACTTCTCTCTGGGTATAAAATATAAACGATTGTAAAAGGCTCTTGCTGAACATTTTGGATGTCTTTCCCCCTTGAACAATTGGAAGCTTTTCTCTGAAAACGCATACTTCTGTTGCTGTCTAATACTGATGGCTCTCAGTCTGTGCCACTCTGAGCTTCTTTGCTCAGGGTCACAGATGTTGGTGTGGCTGATACAATGCTGAAGTGTTTTCCCCCAGGAAAAGATTGTGTCAGGAATTGTGCACTAGTCTCATTGGTTTATCTCATACAATGATAATTAATCTGTGCTCACAGTTGGAGTTAGGGTAAGGCCAGACGAGGAGATTCGGGGAGATTTTAAGATTTTTGCCTCAGGCAACTTTGGGCGACTATTGAAAACGCATTGCCGCGTGTGCAATAGCGCAGGCGATTTTGCGCTGTAGCCTATGGGGAAAAAACGCTGAGGCAGTTCGGGGAGATAGTCGCGCAAAAGACGTGGCGATAAGTCGCCAGGCGACAAAATCTCCCTGAATCTCCTCGTCTGGCCTTACCCTTAGTGTAGCTTGAAATTTTAGGTAGAGGTCGGTGCTTATGACTGTGTACAGCGACCTGCTACTTCTTTGAGATTGAAAATCTATTGTTTCATTTGGAAATGTCTTGTATTGTCCATGTGTGGCCCATTCCTCCTTCACTTTCATGTCTGTATCTGCTGACTCTTTACTTATGAATGATTGGCAAAGTGTTCAACTTGAACCTGCGTCATGCAGAGACTGGGGGAAAAGGGATTATAGTTCTAAGTAACTGTTGCATTTCTCAGCCTTCCGTTTTACTGCTCCCAGGTTGCCGATTTAGGAGGAATAAGGCAAGTAAGGATCGGGGCATTGCCAACATGGCATATAATTAAAGGAGAACAGTGTCTCTTATAAAGGTTGTCATTCTGGAATAGTGTTTGTTTTATATATCATTTGGGTGTGTGTTTTACAAGGGGAAAAACTTTTTTAAGCTACTGCTTAGCTTTGTCTTCTATAATAAGTACATCATAATAAGCACATAATTTTTTTCTCTTGTGCTTGTTTTACGACATACGTGCAAATACATTATCATCTTTTCCTATGCATTAAATGGCACTAATACTACTGTACTAATACAGTAGAGGTATGGGATCCGTTGTCCGGAAACCCATTATCCAGAAAGCTCCGAATTACGGTAAGGCTGTCTCCCATAGACTCCATTATATTCAAATAGTCCAGATTTTCTAAACTGATTTTTTTTCCTTTGTAATAATAAAACAGTGCCTTGTACTTGATCCAAGCAAAACTAGGGGTATTTAATGTTTTCTAGTAGACTTCAGGTATGAAGATCCAAATTACGGAAAGATCCATTTTCCGAGCAACCCCAAGTCCCTAGCATTCTGAATATCGAGTCCGCTACCTGTAGTATAATGTCTAACTTACCTATGTATCTAATATGCATATACAGGTATAGGATCCCTTATCCGGAAACCCGATATCCAGAAAGCTCCGAATTACGGAATGGCTGTCTCCCATAGACTCCATTTTATCCAAATAATCCAAATTTTTAAAAATGATTTCCTTTTTCTCTGTAATAATAAAACAGTAGCTTGTACTTGATCCCAACTAAGATATAATTAATCCTTATTGGAAGCAAAACCAGCCTATTTGGTTTATTTAATGTTTAAATGAATTTCTAGTAGACTTAAGGCATGAAGACCCAAATTACGGAAAGATCCATTATCCGGAAAACCCCAGGTCCTGCGCATTCTGGAAAACAGGTCCCATACCTGTATTCGGAAATGCTCTGACATTTAATTGTGCCTACTAAACCCTTTTGTTGCAGGAAAGCTATACCTTCCAAATGAAAAGGAATTGTTCAGTATAAAAATAAAAACTGTATAAATAGATAGGTTGTGCAAAAATTCTGATAGAGCAGCACTATTAACTGATGCGTTTTGAAAAAACATTTTTTCCCATGACCGTATCCCGTTAACAAACGGATACTACACGTGCACGCACACACACACACTTAAAATGTGAGTTTTCTATTTAGCATTATTTAATGATACATATTACAGGTATGGAATCTGTTATCCAGAAACCCATTATCCAGAAAGGCTGCCTCCCATAGACTCCATTGTAATCAAATAATCAAAATTTCTAAAAATCATTTCCCTTTTCTCTGTAATAATGAAACAATACTTTGTACTTTAACAAACCTAAGATATAATTAATCCTTATTGGAAGCAAAATCAGCATATTGGGTTTATTTAAAGGGGTTCTTCACCTTTGAGGTAACTTTGAGTATGATATAGAGATATTCTGAGATAATTTGCAATTTGTATTAATTATTTATTATTGAAGGTTTTTGAGTTATTTAGCTTTTTAATCAGCAGCTCTTAATTTGCATTCTAAGCAATCTGGTAACTAGGGCCCCAAATTACCCTAGCAACCATGCATTGATTTGAATAAGAGACTGGAATATGAATAGGAGAGAGTCTGAATAGATGGATCAGTAATAAAAAGTAGCAATAACAATACATGTGCAGCCTTTAGGGCTCTTACACACGGCCGTTCCGACCTGCGCTCCCCTGCGTTCCGTTTTTTGGCGTTCAGCCGCAGGGGAGCGCAGGAATAGACGCAAGTAATTATTTGAAATGGGGTTGTACTCACTCAGGCGCGTGTAGGCGCCGAACGCAGGAAAAATGCAGCATGTTGCGTCTGAACCTGCGTTCGGCGCCTACACGCGCCTGAGTGAGTACAGCCCCATTTCAAATAATTACTTGCGTCTATTCCTGCGCTCCCCTGCGGCTGAACGCCAAAAAACGGAACGCAGGGGAGCGCAGGTCGGAACGGCCGTGTGTAAGAGCCCTTACAGAGCATTTGTTTTTTTAAAAGGGGACAGTGACGCCCATTTGAAAGCTGCAAAGAATCAGAAGAAAAGATAAATAACTATAAAACTATAAAAAATATTTGACTGATTCTTCTGATGTTTATGCCACAAAGTCGTTGCGATGGCTCTCCTTTAAGGAGTCCGACTATTATAAACGAACCTCAATATAAAGTGTGGGTTTCCCACCTTCTGTCTTACCCCTAACCTTGTCCACCCTTTTGCTGCCTTCACGTATGAAAATATTTTGGCCTACTTTTCGCATTGCAGATTGTAATTCTGAACTGTATGTACTCCCCCCCCCTTTTTTCTTTTCTGTGCCCTTATTTTTTCTTTTTTTCTTCTTTTCTCTACTTATTTGAAAACTTAATAACCATTTAATTGCAAAAAAAAACCTATAAAAAATACATAATGAAAACCAATTGAAAAGTTGCTTAGAATTGGTTGTTCTATAACATAGTAAAAGTTATTTTAAAGGTGAACCATTTATATGATTTACTAGTAGGAATGGAGATCAACATTACAGAAAGATCCATTATCCGTAAAACCCCAGGTCCCGAGCATTCTGTATGACAGGTCCCATACCTGTACTAG
The DNA here is from genome assembly GCA_038501925.1 of Xenopus petersii. NCBI lineage: Eukaryota > Metazoa > Chordata > Amphibia > Anura > Pipidae > Xenopus > Xenopus petersii. The sequence goes on from CM076681.1 coordinate 57,601,736, forward strand.
AATAGTATATTTTTATACCTGAAATGTTCAAAGGGTATAATTTCTCTATAAGAAAATAAATAACAAAAACAAATATCCGATTGGTTGCTGTAGGTTATTACATTACTGCAAGTTTGCACCCACTGTATGCCACTAAATGAGTAATATAAAGTTTAAAGCAATAGGCATTGGGGTTCTGTAAAATATGTTGGTGTTTTCTTAACCTCCCCCCCGATCCAATAAAAAGAAAAGATCTTTGTAACCAGAATTCAGTCTCTCCATGACTTGGGAGGCTTTTAGATTTAGGCAGCAGTAGGAAGCTGGCCCGTGTAGTGGCAACAAAGCTTAACTTGATGGCAGCATTAATGTGGAATTTATCTTGCACTTAGGAAAAACCTCAGCTGTGGTGTGTTCATGACAGGCACACGTTTATGCTGAAGTGTCTTAATGCAGGTGTACATCTTGCTGTCATTTATAGCAGCTGGGGGTGAATCAAGCCAGGTCTATTTTCTGCAGAGAATGCTTGTGCCATAAGGCTGATGGGATTTTAATGCTCTCTGGAAGATTGCTAATACACTGTGTCATTATGGGATAGATCGCAGAAGACAAATAATATTTCAATAACTCGGGCAGTACCTAGAGCTGAGCCTGCCGTCAACTCTTAGGATTTAAATATTTAAAACATGTAATCCGTTAAACATGTTGGGGGAAAAAAGGTCTGCTACATCTGTTATTATTTTTACTTTTTCCCCTTATGTGAGTTTTTAGGGCTTCGTCCAGAATAGATTATGTTTGAAAAGAAAAAGCTGTTCCAACACAAATCACTGAAGAAAGTCATTCTCCTCCAGACTTGTTTTACAACACTCTGGAAGCAGGGTTTTCTGGCTAGCATTTACTAAAATGCTCATTCATTTTGAACATAGTTATTAAAATGCATATATTTTTTTCTTTTATAAATGTTGCACAAATTTCAGAAAGGCATACTGAAGCCTTTAATAGAGTTGGAAGGTCTTGATCACTGTGGAGTGCCAAATGTTGGTTACCCCCCCCTCCCCCGTGATTGTAATCACTTACCTGATACCACAGGCTGGTGCTCCTCTTAGCAGAAAACTGTATCCGCCGGCTGCTTTTTTTAGTAAGAACCACAGAGCAGTCCTCTTCCTTCTTACCATCAGGTGCACATGCTCAGTAGAGCACTGGCCCAACATAACATTCGTCACCCGCTCAGCGATTGAGACTTTCCTTTTCCTTTGATGTTTGAGTGTTATGTTAGTTATATATATATAGCGAGAGAGAATATATATATATATGTATACCAGCACACACGAGAATGCCAAACACTGTCGCCTGGGTGCAATCCACTCTGTGGTTAGATAAAAATCATTTGGAGAGGTTGCGCTCTCAGGTCTTAAACTTTGATAAAGACTGTTGTTGCAGCCAAAACGTTAAACATCCATTATAATAAACTTTTTTTATTTTCATACTTAAGACCTGAGAGTGCGACCTCTCCAAATGATATATATAGAGAGAGAGAGAGAGATTTTGATAGTTAATATATATATATATATATATATATATATATATATATATATATATATATATATATATACAAAAAAACAAATATATATATATATATTATATAGAATATTCAAATTTATTATTATATTACGGTAATATATATTAGAATTTGGCTGAACCCTAAATCCTTTGGGAAAGATTTGACAACACCAAACTGAGTCCGAACCCTGTTTTGCATATGAAAATGAGGCAATATTGGGGTGGGGGAAGAACTGAGCAAGCATTGCGCTGTTAAAAAAAGAATAAAAAAATTACTTGTTTGTATGAAAAGTCACATTTGTCTTTCAGTTACACTCTAAAAAACTATGGTTAAAAATATTTTCAATATTGGTTAAAAATGTCCATATAGTGAAGAAAATGCCAGGGCCTTTTAGCTGCAGTTTACTAAGTATGTTTACAGGTATTGTGCTTTTGTTGTTGTATGAAAGGGATTATTGTGTCATAGTAGGCACCTGTGTTCTTCTCTCACAGGACTTACAGTAGTTCTCATAGGAAAGCATTGGAAGTAGCTGCTGTCCCTGGTGTCTTAATCTATGAAAAGTTCTTGCCAATTACACTCAGGGGCATATTTTTAAAGTGTCAAATCTGTGACAGTGGCTGAAGTTATGAAAAAAAAGTATTGACTTTTTTAATTCATTTATAAATGTTAAAACTCTTTTATTTGTCAACCTTTTGATACAACCGTGCTCTATTTATTAAGGGAACAACAACACCAAAAAATGAAATGCTTTTAAAGGAATGGCAAAATAATGTACTGCTGCCCTGAACTGGTGTGTTTGCTTCAGAAACAAGCTGCTGTGTAGCCATGGGGCAGCCATTCAAGTACAAGATACACAGTAGATAACCGTTCTGAAGAGATAATCCGTTATCTGTTGTGTATCCTGTGCCTTTTTTCCTTTTTCAGCTTTGAATGGCTACCCCCATGGCTATACGCCAGCTTGTTTATAAAAACTATAGTAGTCTTTCCAACACACCAGTTTTACCACTTCAGCACAACAGTACATTATATTCTCATTAGTTTAAAAGACTTTCATTTTTTTGGCGTTACTGTTCCTTTAAGAACGTTAACATCTGCTTATTCCAAAAAAATATTGTTAAAATATGTTAGACATCCGAGATCTGGCAAATTCTAGTTAACTCCTGTGAGGGACTAAGAACTACTAAATTTACTTACAATGAATTTGATGCAACAGATACCAAGACCAATGAACAATAAAATGACAATTGTCTTTGTACACACATGGTTTCCGGTTTAAATCAATCCATGGCAATTCATTGCATTGTGATCTCTTTAGTAGTAGTGATACATTGGGGGGAATTCACAAAAGTGGTGATATTGAGACAAAAGAAAGATGGAGATAAAAATGACTTTCCCACCAAATTCACAAACCACTTTTTTCACACTTTTGTGAATTTGTCTTTTAAACAAACCGTTTTCAGATTTTGTCTTTTTAAAGACATTTCTTCTTACTACAACTGTCAGTCAGCCATCAAATTGGAAATTTTGGGGGAGGGTTTATTTTACCTAAGAAAATTATACATAATGTTTTTCAGGATAACCTGGGCTTTCTAAATCTGCCTACATTCTTGTGTAATGCCACTTCTTTAACAAGATATATGGGTCTAAATACAAGAAATACTATTTTGCATAATATAGGGATTTGTATCACAAATATGTTTTATTATCTTAGGTCAGGTGTCTAATTGCTGCTAAAACTAAAAGCTTGGAGGCTTTACTTTTCCTTTAGATCATATATTCACTCAAATTGCTAATATTGCCTCATTCATCAAGCTAAAACTTGTAAAATAATGCAAGTGTGAGTTAAAAACATTGTACATACCAAATTGTATAAAATACACTTTTTTTTTCATTTAATCGGTGTTTTACATATAGGGTTTCATAGAAACTTGTGCCCTGGCCCCTGACCATAAAATGCTAATCCCTATTAATATACTAATACTTCCCCAATGGGGCACCTATAAGAGGTGTGGAATGAAGATGAGTGAACCAAAGCAGAGCAAGTTATCTTAGAATTGATCTGACACATGGGGAAGACTAGGGGGCATGTTTACTAACATTGGAGATAAATATCTGGAGAGATTTCTGGAGATGTTGCCCATGGCAACCAATCAGCAATTAGATTTAAACAGCCACAGCCAAGTTAGAAAACAAAAGCAACGATCTGATTGGTTGCTATGGGCAACATCTCCAGAAATCTCTCCAGATATTTATATCCAATGTTAGTAAACATGCCCCTTTATATTGAGCTTTACTCCATTTTTAAAATTTAGTTTAAAATGATGTTTTCACAACAATTTTTTTGTCATTTGAAAGACAAGTTTATAAAAGTGTCTGTAAACTGTCTTTCACTAAAATATGAAAAGTGGCGGTTGAGTCGGAATTTGGGCAGATTTCTGTTTGTATTTTTCTCCAGTTTACCAACGCTTTTACTCCAAAAATGCGTTATCTCCACTTTTGTGAATTCCCCCCATTTGCGTGCTTGCCTTTATTCCTTTTGTTCAATCAGTAAAGGATAACTTTTTCAGGTGACCGCAATAGGCATCCGTATATTATTCCCCGAAAAATATTTCCTAAAAATGTTCTACTGACATCTGCCTTCTCGACCACAACGTTACCTATTGGCTGCCTGTCATATTTAAGATCATTCTTCCAAAAGGCTGCAAAACCGTTTTCTAACTCACAAGTTGATTTAATCCTTGTGTTAACTGTTTTTCCAAGTCAGCTGCCGGAGCGCTCCCCAGAGCAGCACCTGCGTTTGTGTATGGATAAGTCTTGTCTCTCAGCAGACATACACATATGGTGGTGAGGCAGCTCTTGGAGGTAACAACCTGTTCTAGCACAATTCTTTTTCTCCTTGAAGCTTTCAAACACATGTATTCCATAAATCCCACGCACATAATCCTCACATCGTGGAAAAACATAATTTGAGTGTATTCTACAAGTTTTCCATCTCTGCAACATATCCACATCATTTGGCCACTGAATATCATAATCTGGGAATGACATTGCTACCTTACGTTTTAGCTCCTATACTTTTTTTTGGCATTTTCAGTAGCATATACTTATGTATTTATGTGTTTATACAGGAATGGGACCTGTTATCCATAATGCTCAGGACCTGGGGCTTTCCAGATAACGGTTCTTTCTGTAATTTGGATCTTCATCCCTTAAGTCTACTAGAAAATCATGTAAACATTATATAAGCCCAATGGGCTGGTTTTGCTTCCAATAAGGATCAATTATATCTCATTTGGGATCAAGTACAAGCTACTGTTTTATTATTACAGAGAAAAAGGAAATCATTTTTAAAAATTTGGATTATTTGAATAAAATGGAGCCTATGGGAGATGTATAAGCAAAGTTCACTCTGGAGAGCCAAATTCGATTCAGTGTACTTTATTCAAACACAACATGTTTCGGACAGACATGTCCTTCATCAGGTGCACCTGATGAAGGACATGTCTGTCCGAAACATGTTGTGTTTGAATAAAGTACACTGAATACCTGATGAAGGACATGTCTGTCCGAAACATGTTGTGTTTGAATAAAGTACACTGAATCGAATTTGGCTCTCCAGAGTGAACTTTGCTTATACCTTGGATATTGTGTGGCTTGGACGGTGCCACTAACTGATAGAGCCTTGATGCCTTTGGAGTGAGGGACCACCCGATAAACAATTGAATTGCCTATGGGAGATGGCCTTTCTGGATAATTGGTTTCCGGATAACGGATCCCATACCTATATAATTTCTTTAGTTTTCATTTATGTTCATCCGCATATGTCATACACAGTAGCACATGCATTTAAAAAGAAAATCAACATATAAGGTTTAAGAACATCTGGGAAACATCTAAACAAAGTCACCCATGTGTTATATGATATTCACTGGCCATCACCAAACACCATTGATTCAATGTATACCTTGATGTTGGTACCATAGTGATGTAGATCAATACTGAGTGCAAAAGGCTTTATCTATGTGTATAGATCCATGTTCTTTATGGTAGAAGGAAGCGCACTAAATGGCTGTAGGTACAAACCTTAAAAATGTGTCTCTCTCTTTCTAAACAAACTGACTTCCTCATCACTGCATTTTGATTGTAAGCATAGCTGTATTAGATATAGTTTGCGTGTGTGTGTTAAGTGTTACAGTACCATTATGGGGCCTGATATCCAGAATGCTCTGGACCTGTCCAGATAATGGGTCTTTCCGTAATTTGGAACTTCACACGTCTACTAGAGAATCATGTATTTATGAAATAAACACAATAGTCTGGTTTTATTTTCAATAAGGATATATTATATCTCAGTTTGGATAAAGTACAAGGTACTGTTTTATTTTTACATTGAAAAAGGAAATCATTTTTTAGAATGTGTATTATTTGGATAATGGAGTCTATGGGAGACTGCCTTTCCATAATTTAGAGCTTTTTAGATAATGGATTTCCGGATAACTGATCCCATACCCATAATAATTGTAAGAATTGCTGTTCAGTTTATAGTGATAGCATTTTGGGACAGTACCTGGTACAGGAACTGAAAGTAGTATTTGAAGTATGAAGTATTACAGTATGTTCCTATATTCTGCTTACAATTTCGATAAACAGACAGCACCACACTTGAGGTAAATATTTAAAAGGCCTTTATTCCAAAAGGGCTTATTTCAGGATAAACAAATAGCAGCTATTTGTTTATCCTGAAATAAGCCCTTTTGGAATAAAGGCCTTTTAAGAATTTACCTCAAGTGTGGTGCTGTCTGTTTATCGAAATTGTTCACAGAACGGGTGGAAGTGGCCACCTCAGACCTGCACCTGCATCCAATATACCCTATGGGTGAGTGCTGACTTCTAATCTTCATTCCTATATTCTGCTTCTTTCTGTGCTTTGCAGAATCATCGTAATTCCCACAATGCTTGTTATATCAAAAATGCTGAATGTCTAAAGGGGTTGTTCACCTTTTACGTTAACTTTTTATATGAAACAGAGTGATATTATGAGAAAATTATGAATAATTTTCATTATTATTTGTGGTTTTTGAGTTATTTAGCTTTTTATTCAGCAGTTCTCCAGTTTTCCTTGGCAGCAATCTGATTGCTGGGGTCCAAATTACACTAACAACCATGCATTGTTTTGAATAAGAAACTGGAATATGAATAGGAGAGGCCTGGATAGAAATAAAAAGTAGAAATAAAACAGTTGTATCCTTACAGAGCATTTGTTTTCAGATGGTTCAGTGACCTCCATTTTAAAGCTGGAAAGAGTCAGAAGAAGAAGAAGACAATTTAAAAATTATAAGAAATAGTAAATGATGGTCTATTGAAAAGTTTCTCGAAATTAGCCATTTTATAACATATTAAAAGTTAAATAAACCACCATTTTAAATCTATTAGAAATTCATGTAAAGGTTAAATAAACCCAATAGCTGGTTCTACTTCCGAAAAGGATTCATTATATTTTAGTTTTGATCAAGTTCAAGGTACTGTTTTATTATTACAGAAAAAATCAAATAATTTTTAGAAATTTGGATTATTTGAATAAAATGGAGTTTATGGGAGAGGGCCTTTCCATAATTCTGGGCTTTCTGGATCATGGGTTTCCGGATGATAGATCCCATACCTGTACTATATTTTTTTATGTTAATATTTACCATCATTTCCATAGGATTTTGCTTTTGTCATCTATCGGTAACATTAACATGTTTGTTTTCTTTAGATATGAAAGATACTTCTAAATATAGTAACTTTGCTCTTCTTGTGGGGATGAAGAGATTCTAAGCTGCTTAATCACATTATGAGATAAATCGTCACATAACCATGCTGTTAAACCTGAATTCTGCTGCACTGCATTTATAACTTAGCATATTTGGTTTGATTTCACACACTGCTCTTCCTTTTAGCTGTTGAGACAAATATATATATATATATATATATATATATATATATATATATATATATATATATATATATACACACATACAATACAATACAATACACAAAAGCCATGAATATCTTGTAAATTCTATCCTTATAAACGGTGAGTTCTGATGTCATTTCTGTTGCGAGTCACTGGAACTTGTGTATTATAATAAATAAAGTACTCCCAGTTGCAAAATATGAGGATATTAGAAGTTACCTCGGAGTTCCATGACCTGTATAAAAACACTCGGCCTTCGTGTTTTTATATGGTCACGAAACTCCTCGGTAACTTATAATATCCTTATATTTTACAAAAAAGGTTACTTTATTTATTTTTATTCTCTCTCTCTGTAGATGCTCAGCATCACCATCTTTTTCGCTTTCTTCCCCCTTTTCTTTGTTCCATGCAGGTACATGAGCGGTAGAGTAGAAAGACGAACTTTTTTGCTAATGCACCTGTCTGGGCCATAAAAAATAGTAAGTGCAGAGACACGCTCCTATTTCGGGAGATTAGTCGCCCACGACAAATCACTTCTTCTTTGGGCGACTAATATCCCTGAACTGACTTCCCGCCGGCTAGAATGTAAATGATGTCAATCTGAACTATTAATTTTCTGAAGTCGCCCGCAGTTACTTCAATAGGAAACTTCGGGCGATTTCGGAAGGCCAAAGCAATCCATGTGCCATCCAGCCGGCGATTTACATTCTTGGCGGAAAGGCAGTTTGGGGAGATTATTTGCCCAAAGAAGAAGCGATTTGTCGCTGGCCAACTAATCTCCCGAAATAGCAACATGTGTGCCTGCCGTAAAAAGAAGTAGAAGATTGCAGCAATTGAGCTGTTACAGAAATACCCTGGGCTGGTGCAGTTTCAGTCAGCATGAGCTCCATTCCGGTGTCAGGTAAGCAATTTTAATCACTGGGGGTTGCCTAAGATCCAGTGGTTATACCTTTCCTTTTACTTTAACTAATTGTTAATAATATTCTTCATTTATTATATTATAATTATAAAATGTTAGAATAGTAAGAGTCATGTATGAAATGTAGATAACACAACAAAATATATTGAGGAATATTAAGGATTTTTTGCTCTGTTTGTAATAGAACATTAACGGATTGATGTATGGCTCTTTATAGTGAAATACCAAGCTTTTTGGCATATTGCTAAACTGCATCTCGCTGAGCAGTCTTTTTTTAATTGTATTGCTACAACCTTTCATATATGGCATTTTGCTAGATTAGTATGGACTGGACAATGATATTCTATACTTCCCTTTAATTAACGGTTTTAACCCTTTCCCTGCTGGCGTTTTTACAGGGTTAAGGGAGCTTTGAGAAAAATGTGTTGCCTAGAACTGTACTTTTCCCATAGCATAAACTTTAACATGAGCGTTACATTGCTGCCAAAGAGTTAATAGCAAGCTGAATGTTGGTTATACTTCTAGCAAATGCACATGTTTCAATCTTGACATCATTCTGAATGGTTGAAAAGGAGTGGACAGAGGGCAGAATAAAAGAAATAAGTCCAACAGTAAACAATGGTTAGAGCATGATGGGCAGGATAGGCTGAGAAGAATACATTTGGCAATATCACTGCTTTCAGTGGGATAGAATTGTTATGTAGCGTAGTATAGAATAATAAGAATGTGTGGGGCATTATAGGGCTAGTAAACATCTGATACCACAGTTAAGTTTGCAGATTTCCCTGCAGTCATTTGATGGTAAAACCACATCTGTATAGTTGTGCTTGCAGCTGCTGCCTGTTCCAGAATGAGTGCTCCTGCACCTATTGACACAGAGAAGCCCTAAACCTTCCATCACCTACAGACCAGGTAGTACCTCCAAGGTTCCCTTCGTGCTCTTCATTAGTACTTGCAGCAATCTTGTGTGAATTGCGTGCACACTTTACTCTCTCACTGAGCACCAGAAATGATGCCAAAATTGTGTTTTTGATGTGACGGCAGCACTTGAGGCAGGTGCAGCTTCCCTGGCAAGCACGAAGATGCTGGAATTTTGTAGAAAAACACTATTATGGGGGGAAAAACTTGGTAATTGTGCTCAAAATTGCACTTTGCATAATGCACTTAACTGTCAGATATGAGCCCTTGAGTATTATATATCTTTAATGCAAGTAGCTATGGAGGACTATTATCTTAACTGTGGAAGATGTCTGTAATTGTTTTTTTTTTGTCTTCTTGATATTAGTATATTATTATTGTGCACCATCAACCCAGGATATTTATATCTGCTGCAAACAATTCTGTGGTTAGTCCAGTCCCAGACTGGCAGCAGGAGCAGCTGGGGAAAAAGTTGAAAATGTGTTACATCGACAGAGAATATATCCATCGGGGTTTGCCCTGTCTAACTGACTACAGTAACTCGAAATACCTAGTTCCTAGTTTTAGTTTCAGTATAAAAAAAAGTTTTAGTATAAAAAAAGGCTTATTATTTAGAGGTTTTGGAAACCACGACTAAACTCTAAAACCACAATTGTCATAGAATTCTTTAAAAGTTCAGATTTTTTAAAAATTGCGGACAAAAAACCCCCGAACATTTGGGTAAAAAAAATACAAATGTCACGAAAACCTCTAAACATTTGAGTTTTTCGAACTACTCGAAGTAAAAGAAAAATCCTAAAACCTCCAACATTCTTAAGATGGCCATAGATGCAAAGATCTGATCGTTCGAATCCTCGAACGATCGGACATCCCCATCTCTCGACCTGCCACTAACCATTCAGATCAAATAAAGTAGTAAAAGAACAGATCAACCAATGTTCTGTCCCTGACAGCAATCGTACGAAAGTTATGTCTGACAAAATCTAGTGATAGTCTCCCATTGAAAATCATACGATCGGCAATACATGCAGAGAAATTATCAGCAGCCGACAGAAATCTTTTTACCTGTCCGATCGACCAAACGACCGATCTCTGCCGGACGAAAAATGACGGGACTCATCCACGATCAGATCTTTGCATCTACGGCCAGCTTTATTGGTTTAAAAATGGTCCAATTGGATCAGTTTTGCTCCCATTAACTTCTATAGCACCTCAGCAACTTTTGTTTGGCATGAAAGGCTTTCATGGGTTTTTCACTTGATCATGATAAAAAAAACGTTAACAGCTTTTTAGTAAACTAGGAAAACCATGACTTTTTCGTGATTTGTGGGGGAAAAAATCACAGTTCATTTGTTAGTAAATGGGCCCCACATAAACATAACTTAAGCTTTTTAAAAAGTAAACATAATTTCAAGCAACTTTGCAATTTACATCAAGTAAAAAATATGCAGATTTTTCATGATTTCTAATGGTTTGGAACAGTTGCCTAAGCCTAGACCCCTCCTCTGCTGCTGATCTGTCTACTTTGCTGAGCTGACTGACGACTGTTACTTTGTATCAACAGCCAGCTGTTCTCAGCCTGCATCCTCCAAACCCCACAATTCCCTGCACATGTGATTTCAATAAGGAAGGGAACATTATAGTGCAATGCATTGTGGGTTATGTAGTTCCTGCATGCTGTCTGTAAGCTGTGGAGAAGTTGTTACAATTTGTAACATCAGTGTTTTAGTCCCTCCTTCCGTGCCAGGAGTTCAAATGATGCAGAAAGAGAACTGTTAGATGGATTTCAGCATGGCATTTAGTCACACTTTTTGAAGAAACCGGTAACTGAGATGGGTAAATTAGGGGGTTCTGTGTTATGTGGGCCTCTTTATCAAATTTTGGTTTTGAAGCCAGAGTTCCCCTTTAACATCTTAAAAACTATAGGAAAAATGAAAATGTACAAATTTGTAAAACCAGTTTTTTAAATATTTTTAGTGTGTCGTAGTACTTTCAACAGAATTGAAAATGTAATTGTATTTCCTTAGCAATGACAATATCAGAAACTGGATGAATCTCCGAGACGCAGAAACTGGGAAAATTCTGTGGCAGGGTACAGAGGACCTTTCCATTCCAGGGGTTGAACACGAAGGTAACATTCAGTAACATTTTGTTTCAGTGTGCCACAACACTTGTTCTGCTGAAATACAAGTGCGTTAAAAGAAGGTACATGTACATTAAAGATATTTCTAAGATTTAAAGGGCATTAACTATTTTTATTTCTTTATTAAAGCGTCAAAAACATGAGAAAGTTGACGGGTAACTTAGAATATCAGTATAGCAGTTAGTATGTTAATAATACATGGAAGCAAACATGTAATGGCAGCAGGCATGTTGAACCATTCCTGAAGGAAACAGGTTTTGTCATCATAGTAATGCAGCATTGTATTAGAGGGAATATATTTTGTGTTTGTGTCTACATGAGGACTTCACAAGAGAGATCGCCTCAGGACAAACATCTAGCCACACGCCATACTTTAAGTTCCCAGAAGAGTCCCTTGACAAGTCATTTTGTTTAGCAGAAGTTTCTCATAAACAAGGTCAATCTATTGCATCGTTAGAGCCAAAAGACTCCACTTATTACCTATTGATTTTTTTGTCATAAAATGGAAGCAACCTCCATAGGATTTTGGTTTAAGGCAGGACTACACGGGCGATTCCGGCACGATGCGCAAAATCGAAGGCGTCACGTCAGATGCGACGGAAATACAGTAAGTAATTCAATTGATTGTGTCGCAGCGTTGATACGACGCAACACGATTGTTGGCTGCACTCTACGTCTGCATCCGACAGTCGTGTCACATAAACAATGCGACATGATCTGACACTGGTATTACTTACCTTATTTCCGTCGCATCCAATGTGACGCCTATGATTTTGTGCAGTGCATGGATCGTGGCGGAATTGCCTGTGTATTCCTACCATTACTTACCGGGACAAACTCATCAACTACCCCCAAAAGTAAATATACCCCTGATAGTAGCACCTGGTCAGTGAAAAATTTAACAAGATTATATGCATCATCATGTGAACGAAGTTTGCATTGGGCCCTTGCCATTTTGGTCAATTTGCCTTTGTGCCTCTTCTCATACTTTGCAGTTTACAAAAATAATTAAGGTAATATATAAAAGTTTGCTTAGTAACCCATAGCAACCAGTCAGATTGATAAGAAATTAAGACCATATATCATTATATTGGTGGTAGAGGCAGTTTAAGTAGCTACCATTCAGTAGTTGCAGTGACAAATGTCTGCAGCTTATTAAAGGTAGTGCAAGTACATCGCTAGTAATTTGCTTGTCTTCAGAAAAGTTGATATCCTTGAAGCATATGCATTAGCAGGCTGCAATGAATGCATATGAATTAGCAGGTGACCCCTCAGATAATTGTTTTTTATATATATTTTTTTTATTATTAAAGTTTTAAAAATAAAAATAATTTACCTTTTTAAAGTTTTTTTTACTTCTGGTTCTGCTCTATAGCGGTGTAGCCCTTCGCTCAGCCTGCAGCTGTTATAAGAACCCATTACCTTACTGACTGGTTGCACCAAACTTCATGAACTCCTGCAGTTCTTTGTTAATAATCCCAGATAGGGGTGTGGGTTGATGACCTAGTAAATTCATTGGGGGTTTTCTTCTAGACTGTACAGAAAGACGTCAGCAAAAGTATTGTCCCATACTGAAAATAAAAAATATTACATGTGTGTGTATACTGACTTTTTCTATCTTTTTACAGCTCGTGTACCAAAGAAAATTTTAAAGTGCAAAGCTGTTTCTAGGGAGCTAAATTTCTCTTCTGCAGAACAGATGGAGAAGTTCAGACTGGAGCAGAAAGTATACTTCAAAGGGCAATGTCTAGAAGGTAAACAGAAAAGGGTATTGTGTAATATTTAGTCATTGACAGAAGAGTGGACTGTTAATGCCTTGGCCCATACATCAGAGGTCCCCAGCTGGGCTGTGTATTTTCTAGATATACCTCAATAGCTGGTACAAGGAAAAGGAGAAGTCTAAAATGCCTGTAGATCACTCCATTCACTGATCCTGTTGGTGTGAGCAAAATATACCCATTGTCTGTAGTGTCACACAAGGAACCATGTGAATGCATAGGAATGGTTATGCAGATGTTGGATGTGTTTCCATCTTACCCGCCAGCTTAAAAGAACAGTTCAGTGTAAAAATAAAAACTGGGTAAATAGATAGTATGTGCAAAATAAAAAATGTTTTCAATATAGTTAGTTAGCCAAGAATGTCATCTATAAAGACTGGAGTGACTGGATGTCTAGTATAACAGAACAGAACACTACTTCCTGCTTTGCAGCTATCTTGGTTTCCACTAATTGGTTACCAAGCAGTAGACTTGAGGGGGGTCACATGGGTCAAAACTTGCTTTTGAATCTGAGCTGAATGCTGAGGATCAATTGCAAACTCACTGAACAGTTATGTCCCATGTGGCCCCCCTTATAGTCGCTGACTAACTTAGAGTTAGAGAGTTGAAAAGCAGGAAGTAGTGTTCTGTTCTGTTAGACATCCGCTCTCTCCAGCCTTTATACATTACATTTTTAACGAACTAACTATATTAGAAACATTTTTTTTATGTTGCACAGCCTATCTATTTATCCAGTCTGCTCTTTTGTTTCAATTGTCAGAAAGGGACTAACAAATATTGCTTTCATTTGAATGCTATTATTGATTACATTCATTTTTTAATGAATGTATACTAGAATATTTCTTAGAGTTGTATTAGAGCGATGCGAAGGCTTTAGTTTGTGCTGCTTTATGCAGCAGACAAAATGTGGCACATAAAATGACATGACCTTTTGTTTTAATCAGCAGATGGCTCTTTTTTTTCTGAAAGTTTAGTATCCTAATATAATCTAAAAATCGCAAAAGTAAGATTATAATAAAGCTATGGGTGTAAAAACTGCAGAGCATTCTTACATTGATACAGCACATATCCCTATACAGTCTTGGTGTGCTACTTAACCTTAGCTTTCTTTACTCTACAGAGTGGTTCTTTGAGTTTGGTTTTGTGATCCCCAATTCTATGAACACTTGGCAGTCCCTAATAGAGGCTGCCCCAGAATCCCAGATGATGCCAGCTAATGTTTTAACGTAAGTTCTTAATTTTTTTTATATCCATCGCTACCAAAATCGGACCCAGTTTTTTTTTAAAGCTGTGTAATACAATTTATGCCTAAAACCAGTATAGACTTTGGCATATAATAAATGTCATATATGTAAGGTTCTAGTCCTTACATGTGAATTATTAGTTTATCAGGGTGATTAATTTTATTCTTCTAAAAAGGCCCCCAAAACAAAATACCGATCACTGAGATATACATTTTGTTTAACAATAAATACACACACACACACACACGCTTATGGGATCTGTTATCCAGAATACTCGGGACCAGGGGGTTTCTGGATAAGGGTTATTTCCGTAATTTGGATCTTCATATCTTTAGTCTACTAGAAAATCATGTAAACATTAAATAAACCCAATAGGTTGGTTTGGCTTCCAAAAAAAGGATTAATCATATCTTAGCTGGGATCAAGTACAAGCTACTGTTTTATTATCACAGAGAAAAATTAAATCTTTTTTAAAATTTTGGATTATATAATTATAAAGGAGTCTGTGGGTGACAGCCTTTCCGTAATTCGGAGCTTTCTGGATAATGGGTTTCCTGATATAGGATCCCATACCTTTACACACACAAAGTAAGATTTACAAACCAGGGAATTAAAAAGAAAATATATAAATAAATATTTTAATACAAATAACCTTAGTTGTTAAACCTGCATGACAATGGATTACCACTGCTCTATAAACATAAATAGACTAACATTTAAATGGACTTTCTAGTGGTGTAATGTAAAAAGTGTAAACTACAACTTTTACAAACAGAATTTATGGGCAAGGACAAGGTTTTTTTTGTATTATACAAAGGAGATAAATTAGTAATGTATTTTATACTGTCATTTTTCCATTTTTTGACCTAAATTGTCTAGTACTTTGGAGCGTTATACATACGCTCCACAATTTTAAAATGTTTCCAAGATAAATGACCAAGAAAAATGTAAGCGGGTAATTATTAGTGATTACAAATTACAAATCAGCAGGTTAACCTATGAGTTGGTTCCACCTTGCTTTGTTTCCCTTTTAAATGTTTTCTTGAAAACAACTCATTTTAGTTCAGCCCTAGTAAATTTTTAAACTTTCTATTGTCATTGTCACCTTCTAAACATGTTCTTATGTTATTTGTAGGGATGTAGCGAACGTCGGGAAAAAAGTTCGCGAACATATTCGCGAACTTGCGTCAAAAATGCGAACGGTTCGCGAACGTCGTGAACCCCATAGACTTCAATGGGAAGGCGAATTTTAAAAGCTAGAAAAGACATTTCTGGCCAGAAAAATGATTTTAAAGTTGTTTAAAGGGTGCAACGACCTGGACAGTGCCATGCCAGAGGGGGATCAAGGGCAAAAATGTTTCTAAAAAATCCATTGTTGACACAGCGCTGCGTTTTGTGCTGTAAAGGGCAGAAATCACACTACATTTCTAAACCTGTGTAATAAAATGCTTTAAAACGTCCGGCGTCTACATGCCAATCAAGTCGTGTAAAGGTTACAGCCTGTTCACACGCAAAGACGAAACGCGGTGCTTACTGCAACGCAAAAAGACGCAAAGAGCTTTAATGAATGATACCGTCAAGTGAGCAAATAATAGTTTTTAATTACTAGTTGAGCTTGTCACCTCCCGGATGTTCGTCCTGTTGGTGGCAATATTTCTGTAGTGGTGTGTTTAGCAGTCACCGTGCTTGTGCGCACGTGCACGGTCAGGCAGAGGTAATTCAATGTACAGTGAAGTGAACCAAAAAACACTGATTCTGCAGTGTGGGCCCAGTTTTGGTGTACTTTATTGATCACCTGCGGTGACCATAAAAGATGCGATTATGCCACTGTTGCAGAACCCTGAAAAATTAGGCATGTGTACTTTCCTGAAAAATTATCTTTTTTTTGTCGCAGCCACTGAAGCACAGAGGCCAGAAAAAATATGCCATATAAATGCTGAAAATATTAATTTTTTTTTGTCGCAGCCACTGCAGCACAGAGGCCAGAAAAAATATGCCATATAAATGCTGAAAATATTAATTTTTTTTTGTCGCAGCCACTGCAGCACAGAGGCCAGAAAAAATATGCCATATAAATGCAAACAATATTAATTTTTTTTGGTCGCAGCCACTGCAGCACAGAGGCCAGGAAAAATATGCCATATAAATGCTAACAATGTAAATTTTTTTTGTCGCAGACACTGAAGCACAGAGGCCAGAAAAAATATGCCATATAAATGCTGAAAATATTAATTTTTTTTGGTCGCAGCCACTGAAGCACAGAGGCCAGAAAAAATATGCCATATAAATGCTGAAAATATTCATTTTTTTGTCACAGCCACTGAAGCACAGAGGCCATAAAAAATATGCCATATAAATGCTGAAAATATTCAGTTTTTTTGTCACAGCCACTGAAGCACAGAGGCCATAAAAAATATGCCATATAAATGCTGAAAATATTCAGTTTTTTTTGGTCGCAGCCACTGAAGCACAGAGGCCATAAAAAATATGCCATATAAATGCTGAAAATATTCTGTTTTTTTTGGTCGCAGCCACTGCAGCACAGAGGCCAGAAAAAATATGCCATATAAATGCTGAAAATATTAATTTTTTTTTGTCGCAGCCACTGCAGCACAGAGGCCAGAAAAAATATGCCATATAAATGCAAACAATATTAATTTTTTTTGGTCGCAGCCACTGCAGCACAGAGGCCAGGAAAAATATGCCATATAAATGCTAACAATGTAAATTTTTTTTGTCGCAGACACTGAAGCACAGAGGCCAGAAAAAATATGCCATATAAATGCTGAAAATATTCATTTTTTTTGGTCGCAGCCACTGAAGCACAGAGGCCAGAAAAAATATGCCATATAAATGCTGAAAATATTCATTTTTTTGTCACAGCCACTGAAGCACAGAGGCCATAAAAAATATGCCATATAAATGCTGAAAATATTCCGTTTTTTTGTCACAGCCACTGAAGCACAGAGGCCATAAAAAATATGCCATATAAATGCTGAAAATATTCCGTTTTTTTTGGTCGCAGCCACTGAAGCACAGAGGCCATAAAAAATATGCCATATAAATGCTGAAAATATTCTGTTTTTTTTGGTCGCAGCCACTGAAGCACAGAGGCCAGAAAAAATATGCCATATAAATGCTGAAAATATTCTGTTTTTTTTGGTCGCAGCCACTGAAGCACAGAGGCCAGAAAAAATATGCCATATAAATGCTGAAAATATTCATTTTTTTGTCACAGCCACTGAAGCACAGAGGCCAGAAAAACTCAGGATTTACCTGGATTCAAATTAAACCAGTAGGGTTTGCACCCTAGTTTGTAACGGTGGTGGAGGGAGGAGGACGCTAAAGGACAGCTGTATGTGGAGTCATGAGGCGTGCAGAGAAGGACAGCTGCATGGGGAGTCAGAATCAGAAACTCAGCACAAGTCTTCCGGCGTGCAGTAACCCTCCGAGATCCACCCCTCATTCATTTTAATAAAGGTCAGGTAATCCACACTTTTGTGACCTAGGCGAGTTCTCTTCTCAGTTACAATCCCTCCTGCTGCACTGAAGGTCCTTTCTGAGAGGACACTTGAGGCGGGGCAAGACAAGAGGTTCATGGCAAATTGTGACAGCTCTGGCCACAGATCAAGCCTGCGCACCCAGTAGTCCAGGGGTTCATCGCTCCTCAGAGTGTCGATATCTGCAGTTAATGCCAGGTAGTCCGCTACCTGCCGGTCGAGGCGTTCTTTGAGGGTGGATCCCGAACGGTTCTGCCGCTGCCTTGGACTGAAAAACATTTGCATGTCTGACGTTACAGAGTGGCCAAAGTGCTTTGTCCTTGCAGGTGCGCTCGTGGCAGGATTACTGGCACCTCTGCCCCTGGAATGTTGATGAGTTCCTGAAGTGACATCACCCTTAAAAGCATTGTACAACATGTTTTGCAGGCTGGTTTCTAAATGCAGCATCCTTTCAGACTTGTGGTATGTTGGTAACATTTCTGCCACTTTATGCTTGTACCGAGGGTCTAGTAGAGTCGCGACCCAGTACAGGTCCTTCTCCTTAAGCCTCTTGATACGGGGGTCCTTCAACAGGCATGACAGCATGAAAGACCCCATTCTCACAAGTCTCCACGGTCTCCTCCCCCCAGCCACGTACAAGACCAGGGGTCCCCAAAAGGTCACCACTAGCCCCCTGGGAAGCCTGCTCCTGTTGGTCCTCCTCCTCCACAAAGCCACCTTCCTCCTCTGACTCCACTTCTGACACCTCTCCCTGCGTTGCAGCAGGTGCCTGGGTTCGTTCTGGTGATTCCGACCAGAAATCGTGCGCTTCCTGCTCCTCGTCACGCTGGTCTACAGCCTCATCTGTCACTCGTCGCACGGCACGCTCCAGGAAGAAAGCAAAGGGTATTAGGTCGCTGATGGTGCCTTCGGTGCGACTGACCATATTTGTAACCTCTTCAAAAGGCCGCATGAGCCTGCAGGCATCGCGCATAAGCACCCAGTAACGGGGTAAAAAAATCCCCAGCTCTGCAGATCCAGTCCTACCACCCAGTTCAAACAGGTATTCATTGACGGCTCTTTGTTGTTGCAGCCGACGTTCCAACATGAGGAGCGTTGAATTCCAGCGAGTCTGGCTGTCGCAAATCAAACGCCTGACTGGCATGTTGTACCGCTGCTGAATGTCAGCAAGGCGTGCCATGGCTGTGTAGGACCGTCTGAAATGGGCCGACACCTTCCTGGACTGCCTGAGAACGTCCTGGAATCCTGGGTACTTTGAGACAAAACGTTGTACTATTAAATTCAGAACATGTGCCATGCAGGGCACATGTGTTAAATTGCCCAGTCTCAGTGCTGCCAACAGATTGCTTCCATTGTCACACACCACTTTTCCGATCTTCAGTTGGTGTGGGGTCAGCCACCGATCGGCCTGTGACTGCAGAGATGACAGGAGTACAGATCCGGTATGGTTTTTGCTTTCCAGGCACGTCATCCCCAAGACAGCATGACAACGGCGTACCTGGCACGTCGAATAGCCTAGGGGGAGCTGGGGGTGCACAGGTGTGGAGGAGGAGGACCCAGCAGCAGAGGACGAAGAAGAGGAAGAAGACGAGGTAGAGAGCGAAGGAGGAGTAGAGGTGGTGGCAGAACCGCGTGCAATCCGTGGCGGTGACACCAACTCCACTGTCGTTGTTGAGCTACACATTCCCTGCTTCCCAGCCATTACCAAGTTCACCCAGTGGGCAGTGTAGGTGACATACCTGCCCTGACCATGCTTGGAGGACCATGCGTCAGTAGTCATATGGACCTTTGGCCCAACACTAAGTGACAGAGATGCGGTGACTTGGCTCTGCACATGGTGGTACAGTTGTGGTATTCCCTTTTTTGAAAAAAAATTGCGGCTGGGTACCTTCCACTGCGGTGTCCCAATTGCTACAAATTTGCGGAAGGCCTCAGAGTCCACCAGCTGGTATGGTAAAAGCTGGCGGGCTAAGAGTGCGGACAAGCCAGCTGTCAGACGCCGGGCAAGGGGGTGCCTCACAGACATTGGCTTCTTACGCTCAAACATGGCCCTCACAGAAACTTGGCTGGGGGCAGATGACTGGGAATGGGAACTGGTGGTCAAGGTGGAAGGCGGAGTGGAGGGTGGTTCAGACGGGTGAAGGACAGCAGAGGTAGAGCAGTAAGATGCTGGACCAGAAGGAGGGTGGCTTTTAGTTTGCCTGTTGCCTTTGAGGTGTTGCTCCCAAAGTGCTTTGTGCTTGCCGTTCATGTGCCTTCGCATAGAAGTTGTACCTATGTGGCTGTTGGGCTTCCCAAGACTCAGTTTCTGACTGCACTCATTGCAAATGACAACGCTTTTGTCAGAGGCACACACATTAAAAAAATCCCACACTGCTGACCTTTTTGAGGCTGGCAATCTGGCGGTAACAGTAGAAGTCGGCGGCGTTGGCGGCAATGGCGGGTGCGTTGGCCGGCTGACCACAGGTGCCGATACATGTTGTTGCCCTACTGTTCCCTGCGAGCTGTCCTCCCTGCTTCTTCTAAGTCTTATTCTCCTCCTGCCTCTCTGACTCTCCGTCTCTCCATCTGAACTATCCTCCTCTTGCTCTCTTCTACTGGGCACCCATAAAACATCAATCTCCTCATCCTCATTCTCCTCAGATGCATCAATTTCTTCTACCAGCTCACAGAAGGAAGCAGCAGCGGGGACCTCCTCGTCATCACTCATTATGTCCATCTCTGTTGTGTTCTCTGCCAGAATTAAATCTGGTGTAACGTCCTCATCTCCTTCATCTTCTTCTGCCAATAATGGTTGCGCATCACTCAGTTCAAGAAACTCATGTGAAAATAACTCCTCTGACTCCAGTGAAGAAGGGGCGCCGGTGGTGGAGGAAGTGTTACGTGGGGTGCCCATAGCAGTGGAGGATGAGGATGTTGTGGTAAAGTTAGAAACGGTAGAGGATGGGGTGTGCTGTGTAAGCCAGTCAACTACCTCTTCAGCATTTTGGGAGTTCAGGGTCATTGCCTTTTTAAAACTGGGCAATTTCCTAGGGCCACAGGATAGCATAGCAGCACGGCCCCTAGTGCCTCTGTGTGGCGGCCTGCCTTTGCCTGGCATTATTTTTAAAACAACAACAACAACAACTCAGGTGGTGTTTCTAGAGATGGTATTATTATTGATATTTAGACAGAATGTGAACAAGCTCACACAGCTAAGTGGCAGTGGTTTGAAAATGAAGAAGAAGAACACACTGGGCAAACAAGGCCTACAAGGTCAACGTATACACTACTACAGCAGTGGATACGGAATATATTATTGCTGCCTGAAAAACGTCACTCGGGTGGTGTTTCTAGAGACGGTATTATTATTGATATTTAGACAGAATGTGAACAAGCTCACACAGCTAGATGGTTGTTGTTTGAAAATGAAGAACACACTGAGCAAATAATGCCTACAAGGTTAACGTATACACTACTACAGCAGTGGATACGGAATATATTATTGCTGCCTGAAAAACGTCACTCGGGTGGTGTTTCTAGAGACGTATTATTATTGATATTTAGACAGAATGTGAACAAGCTCACACAGCTAGATGGTTGTTGTTTGAAAATGAAGAACACACTGAGCAAATAATGCCTGCAAGGTTAACGTATACACTACTACAGCAGTGGGTACGGAATATATTATTGCTGCCTGAAAAACGTCACTCGGGTGGTGTTTCTAGAGACGGTATTATTATTGATATTTAGACAGAATGTGAACAAGCTCACACAGCTAGATGGAAGTTGTTTGAAAATGAAGAAGAAGAACACACTGGGCAAACAAGGCCTACAAGGTCAACGTATACACTACTACAGCAGTGGATACGGAATATATTATTGCTGCCTGAAAAACGTCACTCGGGTGGTGTTTCTAGAGACGGTACTATTATTGATATTTAGACAGAATGTGAACAAGCTCACACAGCTAGATGGTTGTTGTTTGAAAATGAAGAACACACTGAGCAAATAATGCCTACAAGGTTAACGTATACACTACTACAGCAGTGGATACGGAATATATTATTGCTGCCTGAAAAACGTCACTCGGGTGGTGTTTCTAGAGACGGTATTATTATTGATATTTAGACAGAATGTGAACAAGCTCACACAGCTAGATGGTTGTTGTTTGAAAATGAAGAACACACTGAGCAAATAATGCCTGCAAGGTTAACGTATACACTACTACAGCAGTGGGTACGGAATATATTATTGCTGCCTGAAAAACGTCACTCAGGTGGTGTTTCTAGAGACGGTATTATTATTGATATTTAGACAGAATGTGAACAAGCTCACACAGCTAGATGGTTGTTGTTTGAAAATGAAGAACACACTGAGCAAATAATGCCTGCAAGTGCACTACTATTGGTGCACTACTATGAAGAACAGCAACAGCACTGTACACGTTAAAGAACAGTAAAATAAGTAAAAGAAAAAAAAAATATATGTATATTAAAAAAAATATTTTTCTCGGGTTGGTGCTGCTGAACTACTAGGAGCAGCACAGTAGCACACCAGTCCCACTCCCCAACACTGCTAGACTAATAGCACTGGGCTTATAGTAGCAACTAGCAAAGTAAAAAAACAAAAAAGAAAATAAAAGCAGTCCTTACAAGGACTATTGGGTTATTACAGCAGTCAGCAGATGAGATCAGAAGAGATCAGTGCCCACAGCAGGCAGCTACATACAGAGCACTGCAGTAGAAGGTAGATTACTAGCCAGCAAAGCTACCTAACCTAAAATGTCCCTCAAATCCCTGCAGACTTCTGTCCCTCCAATACAGAGCAGTATCAAGTAGATTACTAGCCAGCAAACTTACTATCAACTGTCCCTCAAAGAAATCAGTGAAATCAGTAACAGCTCTCTCCCTACACTAGCTCTTGCAAGCACACACAGGCAGAATGAAAAAACGCTGCAGGGCTTCAGTTTATATATGGAAGGGGAGTGGTCCAGGGAGTGTGGGGGTGGTCCAGGAGGGAGAGCTTCCTGATTGGCTGCCATGTATCTGCTGGTCTGGGGTGAGAGGTCAAAAAAAAGCGCCAGGTAAGGCGAACCCAAAATGGCGAACGTCGCGCGACGTTCGCGAACTTGCGGCGGACGCGAACAGCCGAACAGCCGACAAGTTCGCCGGCGAACAGTCCGCGACATCCCTAGTTATTTGCCTTCCAGTGGTAATGTCGTCATAGAAACAACTTTCTTCGATGATGACCTCCTCGTTAGTACTTCCAGAGTTAGACTTTTCTACGTTTGAAGGTGGATTTGCATTTTTTTCCCAAATGTTCAGCTTTTTATTTTTTTTTGTGCTAATTTTACACATGTATACTGCTCATCTTTTAAGACACTGCATTGGGTGATACTGACTTATGTGACATCAGAACATACACTTTGTCATTACAGACATATTGAAGAGTGCAGGTCATGCATTATTGCTGACCAGTTCTTGTACTCTGTTATACACTTTGCTCTATATCTAGCCCAGCCTTGGAGTGACCACAGCTTATCAAGGCTTGTGTTTGGACTGTGCTTACTACATGGCACCTCTTCAACACTCTAAACAGAAAGGGGCAGCACTTCACTCTATCTGCCCTATACACTTGCAATATTCTGGTACTCTTGGCTTGCTTATGTTTACAGGCAGTTCCTACATTTATAGAGATTTCGGAAACCACGAAAAGTTGTAGTATTTATCACTTTTGTCTTGTGGAGTCTGTAAATGTCATATGTTAACCAATTCTGCATTTTAGTGTGTTAATTTGCGAACAAATGATCTTCAAGGGCCTCCAAAATGACGACATTAAAAAAAAAAATTATTCAGATACTAGGTAATTATCAATGTACCATTGAAATGATTAAAGTGTTGCTTTGCTGTCAAAGGGAAAATTAAGCCAGAGTGGGCTTAAAACAGAATTTTTGGGTTCTTACTCCCAATTATGGCCCTCTTAGTTCATAACAAGGATAGGGATTTTAGTAGTTACTATGCTCCTGTTGAATATCAACAATAAAAATTCACCCTTTAGTTCATCTGAACTAGAAGGATAAGCCCAGTAGTTTCTTCCCTTAATACCAGTATATGTATACAGTTTTTTTTATCCCTGCAGAATTGATACTTTCTTGTGTTGTTTTAGTGTGACCAAATAAGCCTTAGAGCACCCTGCAAATTACCTTTTCTTAGCTAGCTTCAGTCACCATTACTTTGGGAGACCCAAGAGTTTTTTGTGATTGTTCCAAACAAGCAATAAATAGATGTTACAAAAAACATAAGACAGCGGTGCCTGAGTTCAAATAAAGTTCTTCAGTTTTCTTGATTGAATTATTGAAATGCCAGTGTTACTGGCCTATGTTTACTTTTTAAAGGAGCGAGTTACACGCAGAACCCGGTGTGCATATTTCATGGCTCAAATTTCTGCATAACTCTTTAGCCTTCCATCCAATGCATCGGTTTCTGCAGGCCTTGCTTTGAATAAGATCAATAAAGTTAATGTAAATAACTACTGGTATTTAAGATGGTTGTGCACGAGAACATATAACACATTTTAGGTTTATCTTCTTTCAGTTTCCCCTAAATAGATAGCAAACTACATGGATTAAAAGGAAGATAAAGGTTAGATTATAGCTGCTCCTGACTGAGATGATTATGTTAATGTGAAATTTAGACTTGAAAATTCAACAGTAATCATTCCTGAGCCAATCCCGCTTTAGCCTATGTCCTGGCTATAGTCAATATGTCATTTTCCTGTCTTCAGCCCTAGAAAATGTAATGTTGATTGCCTCTGTTTCAAATTATAAATTGTTATTGATATTGTAATGTAAGTGCTCAAATTATCATTTTGAATTTCAGCATCACTAAAACCAGGGATATGTCTAATCCATTTGTTCCCCACATGATGGAATTTGAAAAAAAATAAATCAAATTTTAGCATTCAGATTAATTTGTATTGGTAGTTGGCCAAATAGTTTGGTGCACCCCTGCCTAACACTGTTACAAACACAAATCTCTTGAATGCTTTGTGACAGAAATATTCATGAATCAAATTCTGATTTCTGAGGTGCGGTTGTGTGTGTGCTGGATTTGTACAATTAACTGTGCTGCAACAAGCTATATGACAACTGCCACTCGTTTTAGGTGTGTTTTGTCAGAGGCATGAATCGTGTACTCCAGTTACTCATCTCAAATTTCTGGCCATCTCAATGCACTTAAAAATAGGCATACTTGCATATCATTCATATATCAATATATATATATATTGGAGTCACCTGATATAAATATGTAGAGTCCCTTATGTTTTTGTGTTTGTTATGCAGTGAATTGCATTAGTACTCATGCTTTACTGATGATTATAGTTATATGTAATTGCAATTGAAAACAGTATATGTTTGTCCTTTTTCTATTCTGTACAGTCTTAAAGGAACTGTAACGCCATAAACTGAAAATGCATTACAATAATAAAACTATAATGTACTGTTGCCCTGCACCGGTAAAAGTTGTGTGTTTGCTTCAGAAATTCTGACTTTTATATAAGTAAGCTGCTGTGTAGCCAATGGGGCAGCCATTCAAAGGAGAAAAGGCACAGGTTACATAGCAGACAATAGATATGCTCTATAGTAAAGTAAACAGTGGGATTATACAGGGTTTATTATCTACTGTGTATCCGCTGCATGAATGGCTGCCCCCATGGCTACACAGCAGCTTGTTTTTTTTTTTATATATTTTTATAAACGATAGAATAGTTTCTGTAGCAAACACACCTGTTCTACCAGTGCAGGGCAACAGTACATTGTATTTTCATTCATTTAAACTACGGTATTTTCATTCTTTGGCATTACTCGTCTTTTAAGCAATTTGGCAGAAGGAAATTGGAAAATAACTGGCTTCTGTTAAAAGTTAGAACCAGCGGTGCAGAAATGAATAAAAAATACTGCTTTCAAGTGTTATTACACTGAAAAACTATAAAACCCACCGTCAATGTACATTTATATTGAAAATTGTTTAGAATTTCATTTTCTTTTGTAGTACAAAATAAAGTGCAGACTTCCCATTAAAATAGAAATTTTATAAAGGGGCATTTCACAGTCATTTATTTTTTAAACGATTTACCCGCAAAAATTTCACTCGCTTTTAATTTTTTTTATAGATTTAATTTTTAAAAATAAATATTTCATCCACCCACATTCTGTTATGTAAACCAGGCTGCTGACTCTTAACTGTTACAATTTGATATATTGAGTAATTTATTTCTTAGTAGCTAATGTTTCAGTCCCTTCTTACCATGCACCTTGAGGTTGAGCATTGCTAAGGTCTATAACATGCTCATTATTTGCTTACACTGGAAAACATGAGAGCAAGAAAACTTACATTTTAGAAAGAGGTTAATAAAAATAGTGATGCAAAAAGTCATTATTTTTAATATACTATTTAAATCAATGACCTTTCTGAAAGTGAACTTCAAAGGTGTACGTTAAAAAGCAGTGACAATTTATGTATTAGCATTAGTCTTTAAAGGAGAACTAAAGCCTAACTAAAGAAGTAGCTAGAAATGTTGTACATTATGATTTGGGCTTCTGTACCAACCCAATGCAACCACAGACCTTTAGAAGGGAATATCTGTGCCTCCAGAGATGCCCCAGTAGCGCCTCATCTTCTTTTCTGCTGATTCACTGCACATGCTCTGCGCTGCCGTCACTTACTGAGCTTAGGGACCAACTCACAATATACAGTACACATAGAATAGAAATGTCACAATATAAGGCTGATTAGTAATTAATACAGATAATTACTACATGACAGTACAGAAACCAGTGTAACTAGCATCAGAATTTAATAATTAGCCCTGAAGCATCAGCTTATTTTACAGACACACCTCATTTTCTGCTGGTTATCTTGCAATGACCCCTAAGCTTAGCTTCTCAACAGCTTCTTAGAGCCCACTGAGCATGTGAGTGTCACAGACACCTTCCAAGATGGTGACCCCCTGTGACAAGTTTGAAGTACTGGCTCATTACTGCTATTGAGAAGCTGAAACTTTAGGCTGGTGCAATAAGTTCAGTATATACTTTTTTTAGCCATATTCATATTTAGGGTTTAGTTCTCCTTTAAGGCAAGCATTTTGAAATATAGCATGATATATCTCATACAGATTCATAACCATTGCGCAGCAATTCATGGTGCAATGTGCTTCTTGCACCAGATTAAAAATCGACGACATATTAGCAGCGATGTTTGGTGCAAGGCAACTCCTGTGTGATTTGACAGTGGACACTTATATCCTGTGCACATGAATGAAGCATGAGCTGCATCTTTGGGTGAAGCACAGAAATAGGGCCATAATGAGGAGCGTATCCTTTTCTCTGCATGTACAAAAGTGATGTGTGGGTCGGGTTTTTCCCGCACCTGATCCACACTTGCCCAGCCTCCACCAGAGCCCGACTTCTGGCTTCCCTTTATAGACCCCCCACCGATGACGTCACAAAAGAGGCGGGGCGAGCAGGCGGGCGGCTATAAATCCCGACCCACGGGTATTTGGCTGGCCCGCATATCCCTAATGTACATGTATCCTTTTAAGGGGCAGCTTTAGGCACATAGCTGGACACCATTATTGTTCATTTAAAAAACACAAAGGGGGTTATTTGTGAAAACTCAAATTTTCCTGTTTGGGATTTTAAAGGGGAAAACTCACATTTTTTTGTTGAAAAAAAAAACTTGAATTTATCGAGATTTATTATACCCCTAGGCTGCTAAAAGTCCGAATCCAAAATTACTCCATCTCAAACCTGCCGAGTTCATGTATAAGTAAATGGCAGATGTCTCTATCCCAATTTGAAGATATCATGGTCTGCGCTGGGTTTCGTACAACAGTCTGAAGAATTTGAGCGTTTCATGCATCAAACTCGATAAAAATGCTGCTGGACAATCCAAAAAATATTTTCGAGTTTTTTCTCAATCCGATTTAATTTGAATTAAAATATAAGTAAATAACATAAATTCATGAATGGGACTTTGGTTGAGTTTGTTTTTATTAAAACATAAGAAAAATTGGTACTTTAGTTGACTCCGCAGCCTTTTTTTTTTTTTTTCAGGCTTAGAGAAGCAGATCCACTCCATGTCCTAGCTCCATACAGCACAAGCAGCAGAGGTTGGCTTAAAAATACATGCTTTTGCTTATTTGCCCAATCCCTGCTCTTCTCCACTGTGTGTGAACTGACAAACTGAGCTAGGGCATGAAGTGGATCTGCTTCTTTCAGCCTGAAAAAAATACATAGGCTGAGAGCAGCAGAGCTAACCCTCCATATGCCCTTGGCTGAAATGCTGGAGTGCTGAGTAGTTTTGTAAGGCACCAGGTATCCAAGAACCCTCCAGCACCTTATTACCACTTGTACAGGATCAGTCCATTCCTTTAATAAAGCCTCAAATGTGTTTGCATACCCTGATTACCTGGAACTGTTGTATCAGGAAACACATAGATTATACCAAATGCTACGTATGATATGTTATAACTAAATACATTTGAAACGAATGCTGACCTTTGTATCACATTTTCTTTCACTGCAAACTGTTCAAGCTGTAATTCCTGAAAAATAGTCATCCTGTCTTACTACCTGTAATAAAGCCAATTTATTATCAGACTTACCGATATCAGCCTTGTTATTCACCCCCAAGCTGGCAGGCCTTATAAATGATATAGCAGCACACGGAAAACTTTGTGTTGAAAGAAAAACCACAAATCTGAGAGACAGAAATGTGACTTTTGAATGGAAAAAAATCAGGAAAGCAAACTGAATAAAGATTTGTGTATGATGAATATAGGGTTCTGTTCCTGTGTTCTTCTGGTGTTTTGCTGTCCTCATGTGGTCTGCTGCTAACACTACACTTCTATTTGCAAGCTGGAAAAGAGGCAGAAGGGAGTGGAGGCAAAAATATTTTACTCTGTGAAATTACAATTTTATTTTCTCAGTCGGCCTTACATGTCAGTGCAGGACGACTGGGGTTAAGTTGATCCTCTGTGGAGGCAGGACAAACTGAAAGAACTTTCTCTAATCTCCTTCTTCCTCGTGGCTCCACCTCTTCCTCCAGTTTTTTCAGTTTGTCCTGCCTTGGAGGCAGCAACTTCTCCTCTCTTTTGGCATACATTCTTATTTTCTTATTTTTGTTATTGTTTATTTTTAATGTTCGTTACACGTGAAGCAACGGCTTCTTAGGATAATTTATACAGAGTTATAGTTGATCCCCTCTGTAAGTGCTCCCACACGTACAGTATGGATTACAGGTAGAGCCCTTTATGTGTGCTCCCTCTTTACATCAGAGGTGTACATATGTCATGCATTGGCTGTTTCACGGAGAGCCCCAGGAGTGTGCTCCTCATTAGTAGAGCCCCCCAATATGTGCCCCAAGCTTGTGCCACTTATGTTGGCCAATATTGTTTTAGTGTTTGCCCCCGGGTTTTTTTTGCCAGGTTGAGCCCATGCTGTTACCTCATATTAGAGAGCGAAACAGACAGCATCAGTGGCAGTGTGCTCCCAGGTGACTACCTACATTAAGCCCCTTCTCACGAGCGAAAAATATTCAAGCTCGAAAATCATCACAGTGCAGGCGCACGGGGATGATGTCACACGGTTCGGCACTGCCCAGTTTCATGCCTTCCGGAGTAAGCGGTGTTATGCTCAGCGTGCTCTATCAGTCGTGCGCTTCTCACGCTACTGTTCAAGAAGCTGTACATTACAGTATGGACCACTGTGCCTTCTACCTGACTGCAGCACACGCAAGCAGGCATCAGCATTATAACAGCCGACTACGGTACACACTTGTTGTCATGGCTGATCAAAATGAGGAACTGTTGTCACTAATAGAGGAGATTGATCTCCCAGATAAGCCTCATAAAATGAAGGCTAAGGTGAAAAAGCTGGTCAAGGTTTCTACAAAGAGCAAGGACCACTCACCCTCACCTACACAAGGGATTACTAGCGAACCTAGTACTAATACTAATATTATTACTACAGTAATGGTTCACGCTTCCCAAGGATCCTCAGCCTACGCCACAGCCCTCAGATACAGCACACACTATGGCTCCAGTATCATCACAATTTCCAGTGCCAACTGCTGACATATCACAGCTTATGTCATGGATTCAATCCACAATAAGACATCTGTTCTCAGTCCTAACAGTCTTCAGGCAAATGTAGTTCTACAGGATGAGAGGAAGATTTCCCATACGAATATTAATCCAGTGATTTGGAGGAACCATCTCGGCAACCGGAAGAGACTAAAAATATATACACAGAGATATATTCTCCACCCTGGAGATTAAGGAAGAGCAAATTACACTGTCTAAGGCAGATAAAGTGCTAGGTAACTCTTCCAGAAAGCCCAGAGTATTTCCAGTATGTAAGTCTATTACAAAATACATTGATACAGAATGGCGTCAACCAGAAAGAAAAGTCCAATATACCTCATAGGTTTTTCAACACCTATCCAATACCAGATGATTACAAGCACTTGGATACTTAAAGTTGACCCACCGATAGTTAGCATAAAGGTTCGCACGTAATACTACCTTACCAGCAGAAGATGCCAATTCTCTCAGAGATCCAATGGATAAAAAGATTGACTCTGCTCTTAAGCGTGATTTTCAAAACACAGTGACAGGTAGCTGCAGCTACCACAGTGGCAAAGACGGCAAAATACTGCTGTCCGGAACTGATATAACACCCTCCGACTTCTCCAGAACACTTTACGGCAGAACTGGAAAAAGTAAGATCTGCCCTTTCATTTCTAGGAGAGGCTGCACTGGAAACAGCTAAACTAGCTGAAAAGGCCTCAGTAGCATCCACAACAGCTCACAGAGCGATTTGGTTGCGATAATGGTCCGATGACACCGCATCCAAGCATAAGCTTACTTCACTACAGTTTAGTGGATCTCAGCTCTTTGTCACTGGTGGTAAAGGGGCTTTCTTGCCTCAAGGGAAACGTCCCAGAAGAGAATTCCATAGACGCAACTTCCAACACAGATCGTGGTCCTCCAGCAACCGACAACAGAGAAGCTCTAGGCCTTAACATCAGTCACAGCCCAATAGGAGGTACGAAGTACCCTGGCAAAGCCAATTGAAGTTCACTTGTAAACAGACGGTGACTAAAACCAGGGCTCCTGACCATTACAGCACAACATCTCTGCCCCCAGTAGGAGGAAGGTTAGGCGACTTTCTAAAATTTGTCGAGGTTCTATAACAGACAAGTGGGTGTTAAACATTTTAGATGATGGCTACAGCATTCCTTTTGTGACAAAACCGCAAAAGCGCACATTCATCATTTCAACACTTCCTTCAGACCCCGTAAAAAAAAACAAGCCCTCTTCTCCATCATCGAAGATCTACTTCAAAACAAAGTCATCACTTCGGTGCCTCCACTCTACACCCACTGAACAAATTTGTAAGATACGAGCGATTCAGAATGGACTCCCTGTCATCAATCATAAAAGCCCAGGTATATTCATGTCCAAGATTGACCTCAAAGATGCATACCTGCATATACCCATCAACCCAGGGCACCAAAGGTTCCTGCATTTCGCCGTGGGGCAGGGCCACTTTCAATTACAGGACCTACCCTTCGGTCTTACGTCCGCACCTAGAGTTTTCACCAAGGTCCTGGGAGCCTTACTTGCAGTCCTCAGAGTCCGAGGGATTTGCGTTGTGGCCTATCTAGACGACCTCATCATCATGGCAAATTCACAAAAAGAAGCCATAACCCACACACACACTGCCTCATCATTTACAAGAAAAGTCTTCCACAACCAACGCAGTCACTAGAGTTCCTAGGTATGCACATAGACTCAGAAAACACAAAGGTCTTTTTACCTCAAACAAAAGCGATTATTCTACAGCATGCGGCTCGCAATGTCATTCAACAACTACTAGGCCTAATGGCGGCCAGTATAGGAGGTGTCCCATTCGCAAAGTCACATCTAAAACCCCTGCAATGGGAATTCCGAAAAAAAAAAAGTGGAACAAGAACCACCAAGGCCTCTACCAACCCATCACGTTATCACAAACAACTCAGTCTCAGGTGGTGGACACATATTCCCAACCTAACACGAGGCAAAAGCTGGGACTGCCCAGTACAAGAAATTATCACAACGGATGCCAGCCTCACAGGATGGGGGGGGCGACATTGCCACCCCAGGCATGTCACACATGGTCACGACAAGAACACAAAATGCACATAAATGCCCTAGAACTAAGGACCGTTTACTATGCCCTCTTCAACTGGCAAGCATATCTGAAGGATAGACATGTTCATGATTCAATCCTGACAGCACCACCGTCGCTTACCTAAATCGACAAGGGGGAACCAAGAGCGCAGCAGCACTCAGGGAGGTATCCCGGATTATGTTATGGGCAGAGTTCAACAGAGTCCTCATATCGACAGTATTCATCCCAGGGGTACAAAACTGGGAAGCCGATTATCTAAGCCGCAACACCTTGGAACCCGGAGAGTGGCATCTAAAGCCAGAGGTTTTCCAACTCATAGACAATTGGGGCCTCCCGGATCTGGACGTCATGGCATCTCGATTCAACGAACAGCTTCCACAATTCATATCAAAGTCACATGACCCCAAGGCAGTGGGGGTAGACGCCCTGATCAGCCCATGGAAATGCTGACTAGCATACACTTTCCCTCCTATCCTATCATTCCTTGGGTGCTGCTTTTAGCTCTCCTACACAAGCAATGGGCAATACTGCCTGAGATTCAACTATTCTTTCAGGCACTTAAAAAACTTCAGCCTCCTCAGGGAGGCCCCGTTCCACCTTGGGACCTTAACTTAGTCCTTAGAGCCCTACAACGACCACCATTCCAGCCCTTGGGCTCGGTTGATCTAAGATTCCTGTCCTTGAAAGTAGTTATTCTTCTCACTATCTGCTCAGCCAGGAGAGTATCAGATCTAGCAGCCTTGTCTCACAAGCAACCGTGGACCATTTTTCATCAGGATATAGTGAGCTTTGCACAGTTCAGTCATATCTTCCTAAGGTTCAGAATTTCACCTTAACCAGGAGATTGTGCTACCATAATTCTGCCCTAAACCAGCAAACAGCAGCTATACACCTTGGATACAGTACGGGCATTGAAATATTACATCCACAGAACTGCTGAATTTAGAAAATTGGATGCCCTATTTGTACTATTTGGTAACAATAAAAAGGGTTGCCAGGCATCAAAACACTCTCTAGCTAGATGGATTGTGGCAGCAATAAGTGAAGCTTATAAGTCCATGGGTAAAGCTATTACTTTCCAGATTAAGGCCCACTCCACTAGGAAAAATCAATACGTCCTGGGCCATTCACAATCAGGCTTCCATGGAAGCCATTTGCAAGGAGGCCACTTGGTCTTCCTTGCACACCTTTTCCAAGTTCTATTAGATAGACGTTATGGCCTCTTCAGAATCGTTTTTTGGCAGGAAGGTGCTACAAGCAGCAGTGGCACCTTTGTTAATAATTCTGCTAGTTCAGGCTCCTCTACACCTAGTTATTTTTTGGTTGCCCCCCCCCCCTTTCTTTGACGGCTTTGGGTGTCCCCAGTCGTCCTGCACTGACAGGTAGGGCCATCTGAGAAAAGGAAATTTCTTACCGGAAAAATCTTTTTCTCATAGGCCTGTACTGTCAGTGCAGCATCCCTCCCACATGGGATGCCGTTTTTTTACTTCAGCAAGTAATACGGTGCATGTAAAAAGCAGTATCAATAATGCGGAGAGACATATTACAATCATTGTTTGACAATAAGGAAAATAGAATGCCAATAGTTGTTGAACAGAAAAGAAAAGAATAGACAATAGTGGTAAAACAGTAACCAAGGAAATGTATCCGTAGGGGGGTGCATACTCAGTGAAGAATATGGTCATATAAGAATATTGATATGTTTTGGGGGAAAATAGCAAACCTGGGGCTCTGTTCTCCCTTCGTACCCTTAGTCTAACCTATTGACGATAGATCTCTATATTGGATCCAGGGGCCCCAGATTTTATTACAAAAGTGCAAGTCACCCATGGCAATTGAGGAGAGCCTTTCCATGGCCAGATAGTTATCCAGCCTGTTTTTCACCTCCTGTAAGTCTAGTGAGTTGGCTTTCCAGGCCTTAGCAATTGTCTGTTTGGCTGCTGTAAATATATACGGCCTACTAGTTGCCAAATCCCTTTGGTTCCACCCGTCACTCGCCCATGTAGCAGAGCTGCCAAAGGGGATTACCTAAGTATAAGCCCTGTGACGCTTGTTATCATTGTGTATACCCTGGCCCAAAACCTGACAGCCTTAGGGCAATGTCACCAAATATGAATAAACAAGCCAGTCTGCCCACAACCCCTAAAGCATGTTGGTGAGGTGGAGGGGTACCATTTCGAAGGCTTTTCGGGAACTAAGAACCACCTAGTAACCACTTTTTGAGATGTTTCTTGGACTAAAATACTTGGGGAACACTTAGTCATATCTCGCAACATGTCCAGCCAAGCTTCCTCCTCCAAACATATATGCAGATCCTGCTCCCATTGTCTAACAAAAATCAAATCTTTAACGGGCAATTGGTGGATTAAGACATCATAAATTCTAGATATGGCCCCTTTATATGGGATGGAATGCAGGCATAAGCGGTCAAATACAGTGAGTGTGGGTAAATCCCGTAGTTTGTTCCCCGTAAGGGAGAGGAATAATGGAGTATTTGTGCATATCTAAATGATTCAGCAGTAGGCATATTGAATTTCTCACGTAGTGTTTGGTAAGACATAAACATATTATCTCAGGTGAGCTGATCTAGGATCTAGACTAGAAGGTTATTTTCTTGCCACCAACAGAAGGCACCTCCCTCCCTGCTGGGGGGGACAGGGTTGTTCAGCAAAGATAATGCTGGCCGATGGGCAGATACTATGGGGTATTTAGTAGAAGTAGACTTCCACACTTGTAGGGAATTGTTTACTGTGGGGGAATAAGCAGGATCAGGGGAGGCCCCAGTCCACGGTATTTATTTTTTTAACTGCAAATGGTCTCCGAATATTACTCTTTACATCATAAATATAAAGGTTGAACTTCCCCTTTGATTAAGCAAAAAAAATACATTTGTTGGTTGTGTAAATATTCATTCAAGTCTATGCTTTATAGAATCATCTTTGGTTGAAATTTCAGCTGTGGGTCTGTAAATTCATACAGTGTAAACCAGCACTGATAAAACAATGAAATACATGCTTTTAAAAAAAATGTGTTGCATCTTCCATTACGGTATGGAGACACCAGGGTCACACGTATGCATATGCACGGAAAGCGAGTGGAAATGCCAGCTAGAAGGAAAGATACATTAAGAACATAGTCATAACTACCATGTAAGTGTAAGTTGGCAAATAACTATTTTACATTTAATTATCTGCTGTGCTCTGTGCCATTTGTTATCTGTCATATTTACTCTGGTTATTTAGCTTTGATCCCATGTTATTAGTATTGTGAAGAACACGTATTTATAAAACTCCAACATATTCCTCAATGCTGTAAATAAATGTATGTGTGTGTACAGTGAACATGGAGGTTATGTACAAATATACAACTGAATGATAAACTTTATAAGTGGAAAGAGGGACCCTGCTCAAAAGAGCTTACAATTTTGTAGTCGTGCTTCCATGCTGCCTGACCTAGTAATGTCTTTACTTGCACTTTTCCTCTGTTTGTGTTAATTGTAGTGACACCTTCGTTTATAGAGATTCCACAGACAGCCTGGAGGTTACTATTGAGGTTCACAGAGAGAAGGACTCTTATGAGGAATGTGCAGAATTATATATGTTTTTTCCCCTTTTGTTTGTGACATCAGAACTTTTAAAACTAGAGTTTACCTTCCTTTTATTTTGCTATGTAGTGTAAGAGCATAAATACATTGCAAACCACCCTGTTATTGCCCCATTTTTACTCATGAAGGCCCTAAACCCTTATTAACAAAAAGACCTGTTTGGGAGTTCATGGCACACCTGAAGGAAAACCTAATGCCTGAAAATAAAATATACTGAAATGAAGAACAAAAATTAGTGGCTGTACGTTTAGAATTAGATTCTATAGGACTGTGAAAAGCTTGATCTGGAAGCTGTGTAAATTAAGGGTTAGAAAGCCCCAGAGGAACAAGAAATTAGGTGGAAGGCATCTCTGCTTGAGTAAGCTCTGTCGGCAAATTGAATTGGGAAGAGACAGGTCTTTGTGAGTTGAGCACAAATTAATGGATGCACTGGATGGTGAGACTGCACACTGCAATTTCCTGACTTCTCCCCTTTACCATATTGGAGGAGTCCAATCTTGTGTGAGAGAGAGAGAGAGAGA
Source organism: Xenopus petersii (assembly GCA_038501925.1). Classification (NCBI taxonomy): domain Eukaryota; kingdom Metazoa; phylum Chordata; class Amphibia; order Anura; family Pipidae; genus Xenopus; species Xenopus petersii. Next base: position 57,638,074 of record CM076681.1, read on the forward strand.
GAGAGAGCCTTCCCAGACAGCATTAGATGCCCCATTGTGACCTCTCAGGTTCACAGAGAAAGGAACATTGCTAAGTTGGTATGGAAGCTGTTGGCTTGTGTTAGAGCAGGTTCTCTGCCTAATATCCCATTTTCCTCACATGCCTGTTTCACAGTTTTTCTCTATTCATATTTTTAATTTTTTGCCTATTTATTTTATTTTCTATTATCTTTCTAGATCGGGTCTTCAGCTCCATACAGCAAGTACTGTGGTAGCCTCCCATGGTAAGAATTCACTTGTCCTCAATGCAGAATATAATTTACCCTATTTCCCCAATGAGAGCCAGGGTTGACTGGGTAATTTGTAACCAATGGCAACTGCCTAAAAGCACCAGAATTGATGTGACTGTTTTAGGCTTTTCTCTGCCAAATGAGACAAGAATATGTCCTCTGTGCCATTGTGCTATGATCTGTCTTATTTACTTTGGTCTGCTACTGTTCTACAGTTTTCTTCTGTAGAGTTTGTGTGCATCTGTTGTAGAAGTGTTTTTCACCACTGCATACTTGGTTCAGTGACACCTCAGTTTTTGCCGTACTGGAGAGGTAGAAATGAATGCCAGAAAAAGTCTCCACAGACAGCCTGGTCTTGCCTTATTGTGACTGTTCAGGTTCGAAAGAGAGAGGGACATTTATGAACAATATATACATTTTTTGCTGTTGTTGTTTGTGACATCAGCATTTCATAAAGTCGGGTTTTACCCTAGATACCTAGTATGTGCTTCTTGGTATCTTGTCTTTTCTCCTATTACTAAGTTTTCCTGCACCCTATGTAGTCTTGCTTTTGACCTGCATACTCCACTGAGACTACCTTATGTTGAGTTGCAGATGATCTCCAGACTGTCAAGGCCAAAGGAGACTGCTCCATTCTCATTGTCCTGTATTTATCCTCTGCATATGAATCTGTTGATCATGCTGTTCTTATGCTTTCTATCCTCTTGCTAAGCTACACCCTTTGCTTTCACAAGTAACAGATAGACCACAAATCAGTGCCCAAATCCATATATGGCCATAGATGCAAAGATACAGTCGTACGATTTATGGACTGCCTTTAGGTTCAGAATAATTGTCCTGACCAGAGGCGTCCACAGAAAATTTTCAATGGGGGGGGCATAAAGGGCCCACCCAGAACGCATTTTAGTACATCGTCAGGAGAACAAATGCTCCTGCATGCACTTTCCTAACGAAGTATTATACAGACTCCTAACGAAGTATTATGCAGACTCAACTTTTATTATACACTCACTGATCCGAAGAGGCTGCAGTCACAATTCCATGCTGCCCACATATGCTGTTGCAATCTTCCCCCTTGTGGCTTAGCCCTCCCTCCTCAGCCCTCGTCGCTCATCCCTCCCTCCTCGAAATTTGTCGCACGTCAAAAAAAATTTACACTGCGAATTTTTGATTTCAGATTCGCCCATCACTATTTCACATAATAATCAAAAGTGTGAGTTCAGCTCTTAATTTGCTTTGAATTCCAATTTGAAAACACTACATCTACGTTACTGCAAAGTTGATACCAGCCATTGTGTTGGAGGTGAAAACCAGCTTTCCTTTAGTTTTATGGTTTTTTTCTCTTTTAATAACATTGACATCAAGCAACGTTTTCAGTAACGGAACTAAGGAGGGGTGGCCCCGGGTGCAGGCCATTCAGTAGGGCAACCAACCCCCTCTGGATGCAGTTTTCTGTGCACCTCTGCATCAGCCCCAAGGGGGTGTGGGCCTGGGTGTGGTAACACCCTCTGCACCCCCAGTAGTCACTCCCCTGGCCATTTTGTACTGGCCAAGCTGGTAAAATACAGGCCAGGTGGCAACTTTACTTTACTTTACTTCCGGTGGTGTTTGTGATGCATGGTGCAGCATGTGCTGATGAAAAGGAGAAATACTAAAGTTAAAAGAATGGTCACTGACCCCAAAAGTGAACAAAATAGTTATAATGGAGTAATCTGCACAGTATAATGGTAATTAAATCAAATTAGAAGAGTTAAGCAGGGCAGAAAAAGAGATCCTATCCTCAAAGGGTGTTGGAAGGCCACTTGATAGTAATGAGCAAAAATTTTCAGCAGGTACAGATTTGCAGCAAAGTTCCACAGCCATAGACTTAAATGTATTTTGCACTGAAAAGTTGCCATGAAAGAACACCCAATGCGTTTTGACTTGAATTTAAATGTTTCATGAATTTTTGCGGTTTTCCAGATTTTCCCCACGGTTTCATGAATATTTCGGCAAAGCAAAACTGGAGAGATTCACTCATTATTACCACTCAACCCCAGCCCCTAGAAATAGTAAAGGGATTACAGGGAATCTTTAACGTAGTTGTTCATCTTTGTAGTTCAGTTGTTTTCAGATTGTTCACCAATAAATATTTTTTTTCAATTGCTTTCCATTTTTTATTGTTTTTTTTATTTCATTCTCGATGTCAGTCTAGCAGCTCAGTGATCCAGGTGCATATTCTGAACTGTTACAATTTGCTCCATTAGTTGATGCATTTCTCAGCAGTGTCTGTGGAATATTAGCAACTATTCTGCTCATCAGGGACAAAGATAATAAATATATCAATTAAATGTATCAATTTAGAACAGTAAGAAAAGAAGAACGTATTTATAACCTAAGGGTTGAGTGATATTGCTCACCTATATAACTAACTAATATAACAGGGCAGATATGTTATGCTGTGCTAAGTTAATGGCAGCACCACACAAATTAAGAACTATTAAATGTTATCTAAGTGCACAAAAAGTGATCAAAATGCTTATATTTAAGATAATAGCTGAGGTCAAAAAAAGACTATAGTACCTGTAACATGCCGCATGCAATGATGATGTCATTAATGATGTCACTCAAGTGCCACCTGCCACAGGGCTACACTGGTTGACAGTTGGAAAGTCGTTGGTGAGAGAGGAGAGAGGTGTCAGAGAGAGAGGAGGTAGGAGAGACAACAGAGTGCAATTTTTTGGTTAAAATGGAGAAGGAGCGAGTTAATTTTGATGGACCAGGAGTGACTATGGACACTAAAAGGAAGAGAGAGAGTAAAGAAGAGAAAGGACCAGGGAAGAAGAAGGGAAAGAAGAAACACCATGAAGAGAAATCGGAGGGGAAGACTGGAAGAAGAAACAGCGATCAATATTCAGAAGAGCGTCCCAAGAAGAAGGAAAAAAGGTCCAGGGAAAACAGCCCAGAAGGTAAGATGGCGAAATTGGAAAAAAAATTTTTAATGGTTTATCCAAGGATATGTTTTGACTTTGGTCTGGGACCCAGAGCCCAAAACACACAGGGTGTCAGTTTGTTATATCTGGGGACCTGCTTGTGTTTTTATATGGTCCCTAATTTTATTAACTGACCTGTATCCAACTTGGTTCATCTTGATAGGTGCAAACATATTTCTATTGCATTTTACAGTATATGCTTTTGAAAGCCTATTGCAAAGCAACCCATTTTCAGCTGAGATGAACCATTTATGGACAGGGGTGTTGCCAGCCTGCAGGACATTCCCAATAGCTCACAAAAAAAGCCAACATTGTGCAAATATATTTGTCATCCATGATGACTCATTATCCAGGTCATGGCATATCTGTAGAAATAAGTCAAATATACTGGACTTGCTGTGTTTTGCTTAAAGATGTTTCAGCAGTCATCTGACTGGCTTTCAAAAAAGTTTAAGGGTTTTCTCCCTAAAATGAGTTGCAATATGTTTGGGACGATTCATATTCATCCAAATCATGGTATATCTGTAGAAATAAGTCATATCAACTGTGTGACTGTGTTTTGCTGTGTTTTTCTTGAAGACATTTCACCAGTATTCTGACTGGCTTTTTCAAAGAAAGATGACTAGTGAAACATCTTCAAGTAAAAAACACAGCAAGTCCAGTTAATTTGACTTGTTTCTACAGATATGAATGATTTAATATTATTTTCCCACCCTAATAACTCCAGTATAACTGCCATAACTGACACTCCCCCTGAAACTCCTCAGCCCATAGCCCAGAATCCAACTGTAGCTTATATTATCTTCTGTATAATCTTTCCACAGCAAAAAATGCCCAATGTGCCTTCATATAGTGCACCCATATTCTATAGTCTGCATTACCCTGCAGTGACATGCACCATAGCCCACAATTTACCTCATAATTGTTTTACCTAGATCTCCTTGATTCCAATAGTGACCTATATCACCAATCAATAAATCCCCTTACATTTTATCTGCCACTGAACACAAATGCACACTGCATGACTGCTCAGAAATCAGTGTATTCTGCAAAATGTATGTAAATGATCTGCTAATTAGCTGCAGGATCTGGAATTATATATATTTCTTATCTAGCTCTCTACCTATTATCCTTGGGACATTATTATTATGCTCGGGACCTGGAGTTTTTCAGGATAAGGGGTCTTTCTGAAATTTGGATCTTCATACTTTACGTCTACTACAAAAGAATCGAAACATGAATTAAACCAAAAGGGATTGTTTGGCATCCATTAAGGAGTAATTATATCTTAGCTGGGTTCAAGGTACTTTTTTATCATTAAAGGGAAATCATTTTTAATGGGTCTCTGGATAACAGGTGCCATACCTGCATTAGGGAAACTTAGATAAATCATGTGATCACTCTACAGTCCTCACTACTTGCAAAGATAGTGATGGGTAACACAGGTTGTTACCTGATAGACCTTTGCTTTGATTCTGTGTAAATGAGGTTTATTTAGCAAAAGTCATGTGCATCATATGAACCCCATTCTGCACCCCTAAACATCTGGAAAGTTTCATCTGTTCAACAACAGAGAAACAGGGTGCCTTAAAAAGGTTTTGAATAAATTGAAGTAAAAAAAATTCCATGGATGTCTCTCGGCTCTCTCTTCCTATTGCTCCAGATAACATGGGAATTGTTCCAAATAAATTTTATTTAAGGGCACCTTCTTAAAACTGACCTCTAAAGTGAAATTGGCAATGATTTTGTAGGATAATGTGCAATTGCTCTTTATCTGCTAGAAATCCTTGACAGGATTGAATAGAACCTCCAAAGTTAATTTCAGTACTAGTACTCTTTTTAGTACTATTGCTATTATTATTATTCTTTAATAATAATAGTAACCACCATTTAAGTATATCTTTGTACAGAAGAGAAGAGTAAATCCTTAATAATAATTCCATTCCGTGCCTTGTCTGTATATATTCAACATGCCATTAGTAAAAGATGCTTTATTCAAAAGATAAAATAGTTAATGGAGTCCTATGTCCTGATTGGCACTGGGCTAATTCCCTAAGTGGCCCGAGGGCCTGAAAAAAGATACACAATAAAAAGTAACAATAAAAGTAGCTGGGTCACCGGGTTGTTGTTGACCTCAGCAATCACACAGTATGTTACATTACATGTTGTATTCAGATACAATACAGATACCCACTAGTAACAGATGGATTCAATTCAAGTAAATAACAGGCAGAATGTTTTGGACCCTGACTTAAAGGGGTGGTTCAACTGTGTTAATTTTCAGTATGTTATCGAATGGTCAGTTCTAAGCAACTTTTCAATTGGTTTTCATTATTTATAGTTTCTTTTAATTATTTGAATTCTTCTTGTGAATCTTTCCTGACCCCATCTAAACAGCGGCTTATAGCTGCTTAGTATTAATTGTCTTTCTATTCAGGCCCTCTGCTATTCCTGTTCCAGCCTCTTATTCAAATCAATGCATGGTTGCTAGGGTAATTTGAAGCCTAGCAACCAGATTGCTGAAACTGGAGAGCTGCTGAATAAAAAGATAAATAACTTAAAAACCAAAAACCAATGGAAATTGTCTCAGAATATCCCTGTCTACATGTTACTAAAAGTTAACTCTAAGATGAACAGCCCCTTTATTAAGCATGCCTTTTGTTCAGTTTGCAATTTTAGCAATCTGGTTGCTATGGTCCAAATTAACTTAGCAACCACACACTTATTTGAATAAGGATTTTGGTAATGAGTGGTGGATTAATATCATGGGCATCTTGGGCATTTTTGCTCCAAAATACATTCTTAAATATATGATAATTAACGTATCCATTGTATGATCTAGGTGAAAGTGACCAGAAGAGACCCCGTGCTGATCCTGAAGGGCCGAACCTGCTGCATATTTCAAGCTACACCTTCCATTCCATGATTGGTGAAGGAGGATTTGGCAAGGTGAGTGACAGGCTTCAGAAATGGAAGAAGTTGTTCTTTATTAATATGGTTATTATGGTATGGACATGATTGGAACCAGAAGAAAATGTATTTAAATAGAATTAAATTCCGATATTCTTTAAAAGAATTTAAGGAAAATGATAAATGTTTTCTTCTATCTTAGATCTGTTAATATACACCAGTATATTTTGACGATTAATCAATCCTTTAACCCTTTAATCATGTCCATTTATTACATCCACAATGTCCTCAAAAGAGACTTATCTATGTATTTACATTATTCTCTTTGCCTTTCTCAGGTTATGCTGGCTTCATTAAAAGACAAGAGAGCAAAGGTGGCAGTTAAAATCTTAAAGAAGAAGCCCGGGAGTAGCAGTAACATCCAGACCGAGGCAAATATACTGAAGCTGACAAGCGGAAGCCCATACCTGTGCCAAGGATTTGCCGCTTTTCAAACACAGGTACAAATCTGCCAAGAACTTTGTATATTTATTTGTCTGTATCTGACATAATATATAGTATCATATACAGGCAGTCCCCGGGTTTAAGTACGAGATAGGGTCTGTAGGTTTGTTCTTAAGTTGAATTTGTATGTAAGTTAAAACATATACATTTACTTATTAAATGCAACAAGAAAGATGTTTGTCTTAACATAGTATTTATTTTTACCTTTCTGTGCATATGTATTATTTCCGTTCGGTACTTTGCAGTAGACAACACAAACCAAAGGGGATTGGGGCAGGTGATTTATTAAAAATAAATGCTACCATAGTACATTACTGTAATAGCCTCTGTATGTAAGTGTGAGTTGTATGTGTCATGTGTATGTAACTCGATGACTCCCTGTCAGGGCTGGATTTACATAGCGGGAGCCCCTAGGCCCACTGCCGTTCGTCACACGTGCCCCCCTTTATTCAAGCAAATTTACATAATCGGGACCTGAGCAATGTGGATTGGGCATGGGAAATTTACAAAATGATTGTATCTTCTGCGCATCCCCAGTGTTTTTGAACTAATGTGGGTGTGGTTGGGCAGCGTGCTACCCCCTATAATCCTGCCGCCCTAGGCCCGGGCCTAGGTGGCCTTTCCACAAATCCGGGCCTGCTCCCTGTAGTATAATATAGTATCATAAAATACTTATTTACATTTAGTGAAGACATAATACTGCCCTTACACACATTACATTAGCCCTGCTTGCCTTGCACTACCCACACACACCTTCAAACTGGACATATTTTAATCTCTTTTCTTTTGTCTGTGTACCCAGCGGCATGCCTTCCTCATCATGGAATATGTCAGCGGGGGAAGCTTGAGGGATCAGCTGGAGAGTCACGGCCCACTGGACATGACCAGAGTCGAGTAAGTGGCACATGGAGGAATGTGGTAAATGGGAACATTCTACGTTCAGAGGTTACATGGAGGGGAGGGCCTCGCGTATCCCAGCAACCAGGCACTGGCTTTATATACAGACTTTCACGGGATGTGGGATGGGGGCTGAATAAAAAGATAATTAATAAAAATGTTTTCCCTTAAAAGGTTATATTCTGCAGAAATAGTCTGTGGTCTCCAGTTCCTTCATGACAACGGCATCGTTCATAGGTGAGTAAAAGTCTTCTATTTCAACTCTCTTCTTTTTATGTATTATTGTGTTTTTATTTTCTAAATGTTGAGCAAATGTTGACTTGTGGTGATTTTTATTTATGCTCTACAGGAGTCACAATACAAAATTTGTGCAACCGTCATGCAGGTGCTAGTTTAGAATTGCTAGTATTCACAAGTACACGGGACCTGTTATCCAGAATGCATTCTATCCAGAATTAATTATATCTTAGTTAGGAAAAAGCACAAGGTACAGGTATGGGATCTCTGGAAACCCTTTATCCAGAAAGCTCTGAGTTATGGGAAGGCTCTCTTTCTTAGACTCCATTGTATCCAAATAATCCAAATTCTTTAAAATTATTTCCTTTTTCTCAGTTTTAATAAAACAGTACCTTGTACTTAATCCAAACTAAGAAATAATTAATCCTTATTGGTGGCAACACCAACCTATTCTGTTTATTTAATGATTAAATGATTTTCCAGTAGCCTTAAGGTATGAAGATCCAAATTACAGAAAAATCCCCAGGTCCCGAGCATTCTGGATAACAGGTCCCATACCTTTACTATTTTATTATAACAGAAAAAAAAATATATTTTTTTTTAAAATTGGATTATTTGAATAAAATGGAGTCCATGGATAACTGGTTTCCAGATAACAGATGACATACCTGCACTTTGTGCATATCATTTTTATATTTACAAATATGTGCCCATTTATATACCTAGCACTGCTAGTGGTACATTAGTACAGACAGGCAGATATATTAACTCTACCATCCAATTTTGTTTAAAATAGATTTAATTTAACATTCTAAATTCAGTCAAAAAACTCTCATCCAGCTAAATTCTGATCCTGAGAATTCTGGATAGTGAAACAAGGTAATACACTTATAATAGTGTGAGTTGGGAGAGCAAAGACAGGATCAGAAGACATATAGATACATGTACATACCTACATAACTCACTACAATAAACAGACATATATCAATACCCTCTGGCAAACATGACCCCACTATATGAACATTGTCTGCCCTTAACTCATCCTTACAACTCTTTTAGCTGGTGTTCTTTCCCTAGTCAATAGACAAGTGAACTGGTTTGGTCGACAAACATGTAGCTCACATGAACTAGTGTGAATATCCCTCCAAACCACTTTGTGCCTTCAAAAAGGCCAACACTCTGTTCTCTATTATATTCTGCTTCCCTGAGACCCTGATTGTGATTTCACCATCTCGTTATTTGTAAAATCAACATGACATGCAATTTTCTCCTACTTTCCATAATTTGGACTATCTTTTTATTACAGGGATCTCAAACCAGACAATATTCTACTGGACCATGAGGGTCATATAAAAATAGGCGATTTTGGCATGGCCAAGCAGAACATTTTTGGCAGTAGAACCATCACTGGCCAGGCTGGAACACTCGACTACATGGCTCCGGAGGTAAGAAATTGAAGTATTTTCTACAGAATAATCCTGCAAGTACATTCCTGTTTGTTTACCTGTTGCTCTGGGCCCAGCTACCAACTAGCCTGTCATTACTCACTGAATCCCATACACTCTATGGCTGCTTAAACATTCTTCTGAAAGTTATGACGATGCCTTAATCTACATAAATCATCCCTTGTTAATATTTGACAATGTCAGGACAGTCACTGACTTCACTGTAACTTCCTTCTATGCTGCATTAAGCCTTAACTGTAGTTTGTACCCAGAGCAATGTCAGCCCAGGTTGTGATAAATCCCCTCAACTTTATAGTTAAACTTTCCCACCCTCCATGAATACTGATAATTGTAAGGAAAAAAAGGACCTGCTTCTCTAGTTTCTTTGTGTGGCAGTTTCCCTTAGGGTCATGCTAACTGCAAGGATTTATAAATCAGAAATGCCCCATTACTACTGGACATGCACCAGGAAACCTTGTTTTGGATTGAAAAGTCCTAAACCCAATACTATAATGTTCAACTTTTAATCCCTACATAGTGCTACCCATTTCAATTTCAGATATTTACCATATTCAGTATTTTATAGCAGAGTTTAAATTCTATAATCTGCTTATGGGTATAGGATACGTTATCCGGAAACCCATTATCCAGAAAGCTCCAAATAATGGGAATAGACTCCATTTTATCCAAATAATACAATTCTTAAAAATGATTTCCTTTATCTCTGTAATAATAAACAGTACCTTGTACTTGATCAAAACTAAGATATAATTAATCCTTATTGAAAGCAAAACCAGCCTTTTGTGTTTATTTCATATTTACACAATTCTCTAGTAGACTTTAGCTATGAAGTTCCAAATTACAGAAAGATCGATTATGCGGGAAAACCCCAGGTCCCGAGCCTTCTGGATAACAGGTCCCATACTTGTATTATAACAGAAACCATACAATTTACCCCAACGTAGAAAGCTGAAAATGGTAATTTATTTTTTTTCTATTAAAGATCTTCTTAAACAAGGGCTACAATGCGGCGGTGGACTGGTGGGCATGTGGAGTCATCATCTGTGAAATGGCCACCGGAGAGATCCCATTCCCAGATGACAGCGATGATGAGGACTTCAGTGACGAACCCAACATCCCTTCCTGGCTGAGTAAGGATCTCAAAGATCTGCTGAGAAAGGTGGGAATTTTATATTTTGTTTGAATTTTGGAGTTTTGTTTGAAATAAAGATTAGTTACACTAATTGTTCTGCTACCTGGTTACTAGAGCCTGATTATCCTATTAGTGTATGAGTCCAAACAGAAGATCAAAAGGAGAGGGCCTGATAACATAAGTAGTTCAAATAATAATAGTAACACTGAACTTTCACAGTTTGTCTGTGTTTGGCAGAATAGGATTGAATTGCTAATAATTCAAAATAAATACAAATTAAAGACCAAGTGAAAGGATTGAATTTAATAAATACATTTTTAAAACAGTGATCATTCCCTATACTTCTTTAACAGAGTCCACATACAGTAGTTATTAGTGACTAGGCTCTTTGCTATTTGAGGTTATTACTGGCGGGTTCATTACACAGACTCATATCTGCAAAATTCAAATACAAGTTTATGTGTTTCTTTAGCTACTGGAGAGGAATCCTGACCGGCGCCTTGGTGTGTATGGCAACATCAGACAGCACCCATTCTTTTCAGCCATTGACTGGGAGGAGCTGGAATGGCCGCCAGTACCACCGCCTTTCGACCTTGAAACAGTAAGTACATGGCTGCAGAAATACTTATACTTATTAAACAGAAAATAGAAATAGATATTTAATATATATGATGAAACAAGCAACTCAAGTAGAGAAATCAAAGGTGATCTAAATGATAAAACATCTAAATTTACTCGGAAAGCTTTTCAAAAAAAATTTGCAATTTACATTAATTTTCTAGGGATTTCTGAGGTGCTTGGAGTTTTACACTTATATTACCAGTGTTTCAGCTCGGCAGCTCTGTTTGAGTCAAGAGTCTCAGTGACCCCAGGATTAACGGACTATACAGGTGGCACATAGGGATCAGTTAGGAAGCTCACAGCTCTCTTTGAAATACCTGTATAGAATGCAGTACATTAGCATGTGCATAACCTTCTGTTGGACTGGCTGATACTTTAAAATAGTTCAAATACCTTTACTGAATATTTAAAATCATTAAGACTAAATAGTGTTTTTCTCCCTTTTATACAGTCATCAAGGGAGCAGATGAAGCCATATGAAGGAAAGGCTCTATCATTTCTGGAGTCCCAGAAGAACAACAATGCATCAGGGGACACAATGAACATTCCAGGCCTTTCCTTCATAGATTCTACTTGGCAGGATTAAGTTTCTAAGGCTCAGCCATGCAATTCCATCAGCATGAAATATGAAACATCAATAACCATCATTTATGAACTTCGGAACAAGATCATCTCCACCTGCTGCATTGAGACACCATCATACTCTGCAATGCCTGGTCGTACCATCTGATCCAGTGCCACCTGGGAAACACCTTCTAGACCTCACCCAGTAACATCGGGAAGAGGTAAGTATATTTATATTTATTTAGAGCGAATGGTGCGTGATTGTGTGAGAGAATGTGAGATATGAAAGGCTAAGGACGTAACAGGACAGGCAGAGATGGCTCCTCTTATAGGAACCAAATTCCATCAGGCTCTGCTGTCTGTCTGTGAAGCACATAACCTGATTGAATGCGCAGACAACTGATCCAAATCAGGAAGGGTTTTTTTCCCCTTCTGTAGCAAATTGGCCCCCGCTTCAGATGGGTTTTTTCTTTCCTCTGGATCAGTTGGAATGTGCAAAGGGTTGTGCTTCACAGACATGTCGTTATCAACCTCCATAGTTATATTGTTATTATTATTCTACTATTGTTCTAATGTTAATGTTTAGTATTATATATGTTATAGGAGGCAAGACCTGTTATGCCCAGAGTGAATGGTGTGTGAATGGCCAGTAACATGGTTGAAGCCTTGGCGTGGCGTTACTGCTCACATGAGTATAAACAGTGCCAGGCCAAGTCGGTTGGGCGCCCTAGGCACCCCGGCCGACTATGTTGCCCCCCACCGGTTGTGCATGTGCAGAAGAGTGCAAGCGCCGAGATATCACAAGTGCGCCTGCGTAGAAAAGCGGAAGCGGGACTGCGCATGCGCAGAGTCACCAATATATCGTGCGCATGTGAGGAAGATCGCACAGTCGGATACTGAAGAAACTGCTGGGAAAGCTCCTGGACACCACAGTCTGAATTAGGGAAAGGCGTCAGAAGAGGTACATGCCTGGCACCCCTCTACCATTGTGCCCTAGGCACCTGCCTCTTCTGCCTACCCCTAGTTCCAGCCCTGAGTATAAACATGTGCTAATTTAACCAATTGTGAGACTGTAATATTGTCAGAAAGTGTATTTATTTAAGTCCAATCACAGGTATTTCAAAAGTGTGGCCACAATGATTTTCCTACGTTTGGATCAACTTCATAATAATTAAGACGATATATGGGAGTTGGTAAGTTAATGTGCCAGATATTCACTCGGCCAAACCACACAAGAGTATAATTTGGCATGTGAGATCTCATACCATTCCAGACATTTAGACCCCCTTCCCTTCTCCCCCCAGGCTAACTGCCCCCCTGGGGAAATTCCCCATACTTTATACTTACTCCTCATCGCAGATTCAGGCAGCGGACTTCACGGCATCCATCTTCTGGGTCCTCGTAAGCTGACTGGGAGATCGGTATTAAGAAAGGGTTGGATGGCTTTTTAGCAAGTGAGGGAATAAAGGGTTATGGGAGAGAGCTCATAGTACAAGTTGATCCAGGGACTAGTCCGATTGCCATTTTGGAGTCAGGAAGGAATTTTTCCCCCTCTGAGGCAAATTGGAGAGGCTTCAGGGGTTTTTCGCCTTCCTCTGGATCAACTGGTAGTAGGCAGGTTAAAAAAAAGTAAAAAGGTTGAACACCCTAAGAGAGACTGATCTGAGTTTACTACAATTAAGGGTAGTAAATGTGGAGGCTTTCCACTGTCTGCATTGAATGTTGTTGAAGATTTTATTGCCTGATTGTTGTGACCAAGATTCAATGCTATTTTTTCAATAAATAAGTTATTGGTTTGAAGTAACCCTCTTGACTGCTGTTTCTTCATTCTGGTTAATCTGAATACCAGGAAACTCACAGGACAAAACCGGAGGGCAAGGTGTTTAAAGGGGCACACACACACTGCTGGGAGTTGCAGGGAGTTGCCTATAGCTCAAGGGTGTCCGGGAGTCACTGGCAGCAACGCCCACTATAATCACACTCTCTACACTATTGTCAGGCCCACCCATGGGTGTGATACATTCTTCTCCTGACTCTTTTCAGCGTTGGGGGTCACTGATCCCATCTAAAATAACAAATGTTCTGTAAAACTACAAATTTATTGTTATTGCTACTTTTTTATTGCTCATATTTCTATTCAGGTCTCAGAGTCATATCATATTTAAATCAATGCATGATTGCTATGGTAATTTGGACCCTAGCAACCACACTGCTGAATTTGTAAACTGAAGAGCATCTGAATAAAAAGCTAAATAACTCAGAAACCACAAATAATATAAAATGAAAACCTATAAAAAATATTTGTTAGTGCTATGCATTTATGGCCAAAACAAATTGGGCAATACTAAATTTTTAACTGTATTATTGGTTATGTTTTTAATACAGTATTCTGGTATATTAAAGATTACTGAACATATATTTGACCTACTTTCTTTTCAGCCTGACTAAGGTATATGCAGCAATACACTTCCATTAATTAGACGGAATAGGTAAATAAGGGTGTGAAATGGAAATGACTGATACATTGGCCTTGTATATGGCATTCAGTGACACGATGGAAGGAAGCAGTTGGCATTAAATTTATAATGATGTCCCATGTGGATGTCTGTAGCTCAGTATAGGCTTATCAATTATAGACCACCACTACCCTTCTCCTATTGGCCAGACCAAAGGAATAAAATGTGCTGCAGCCCCACAAAATGGTTCTTTAATGACAGCTCAAGAAAATGGACTTGATTTGAGGCAAATTAATAAAGGATACAGGTATGACTGATCCACAGTACCTGGGCTTTTCCTGGATAACTGATCTTTCTGTAATCTGGATCTTTATACCTTAAATCTGCTAAATTATAATTTAACTTTAAATGAACCCATTAGGCTGGTTTTGCTTCAATGAGGAATAATCATACGTAGTTTAGCTTGGATCAAGTACATGGTACTGTTTTATTATTACAGAGAAAAAGGAAGTTATTTTTAAAAATCTGGATTATTTAGATAAAAATTAGTTTATGGGAGACAGCCTATCCGTATCAGAGCTTTTTGAATAACGGGATCCCATACCTGTATATGTTTATGGACCTGGAGAATTCAGTGTTTTTCTATACAGGCAGCATTAGCTGTTTAAACGACCTAGAGGGTCCTTTGTTCACCCAGGTAGTGATTTCTTCTCCCTGGGGGTTAAGTGTAATTTAATAGTGACCTAAATAATGCCCATAATAATAATAATTAGTAACTAGGGATTATTTGCCTGCTAATTCTGAGAATGTTTCACTGATACTACAAATTCAAACCATGAATTCTGTATTAGAAGGTAATATCCCTCTTAATGCTTTAGGAATCTGCAGAAGTGCTCCCCACTAGTGTTCATTCACAAAAATGTATAGGTATTATTGCATAAAAAAAAAAAAAAGCATAGACTAGTTAGTAATTTATTATTATATTATGTATTATATTTTTTATACATTTATTATAATATAATCAATTATATTAAAAATATTAGTCAATTATAATGATCATTATGATAATTTTGTATCCTGCACACTACATTCATTTTTATTCCAAATTCAGGAAGACCACCGACATATCCTAGTAGTGCTGCACAACATTCTTGGATTTGAATGAAGATGTCTTTATTAGATGGGTCACTCACCTTTTAATTAATCTTTTAAATTTTAAAAAATCTGATCTGTGTGTGACCTATCAGAGTGCCTTGCTCCAACTTGAATCTGTTCACGGACTGGCCCTCTTTGCAACCATCAGTGCAGTGATTTTGGCACACGCTTGTGATGTCACTTCCTCCCATAACTGCCACCTGACACCTTTTACCCCCTACTTGGGACCTGGGATTTTCTCGATAAGGGATCTTTCCCTAATTTTGGTCACCATACCCTAAGTCTATTGGCAGACAAATATTAAAATAATTTAAACATGGAATAACCCCAATAGGATTGTTTTGCCACCAATTTGGATTCATGCATCTTAGTTACCATCAAGTAAAAGGGACTGTTTTATTATTATGTATACCGTAATTAATTTGGAATAGAAAATCTCTTTTTCATAGGCCCAAACCGTCAGTGCAGGATGACTGGGGTTAAGTTGATCCTCTGTGGGGACAGGACAAACTGAAAGAACTTTCCCCACTCTCCTTCTTCCTCGTGGCTCCACCTCTTCCTCCAGTTTTGTACCAGAGCCTGCTGGTGGAGACAGATGCTAACTGCCTTACTAAGTAGAAATAAGTGACAAACAGCAAAAAAAATGGCATCCCATGAGGGAGTGATGCTGCACTGACAGTACAGGCCTATGAGAAAAAGATTTTTCTGGTAAGACATTTCCTTTTCTCAGTTGGCCCTACCTGTCAGTGCAGGACCACTGGGGACACCCAAAGCCGTCCAAGAAAGAGGGGGGGCAACCAAAAAATAACTAGGTGTAGAGGAGCCTGAACTAGCAGAATTATTAACAAAGGGCAGGAGTTATCTACGTGCCACTGCTGCTTGTAGCACCTTCCTGCCAAAAACCGCTTCTGAAAAAGAAGGCTCCAAATAGAACTTGGAAAAGGTGTGCAAGGAAGACCAAGTGGCCTCCTTGCAAATAGCTTCCATGGAAGCCTGATTGTGAATGGCCCAGGACGTATTGATTTTTCCTAGTGGAGTGGGCCTTAATCTGGAAAGCATTCCTTTTGTGACAAAAGCACAGATTCATCATTTCAACACTTCCTTCAGACCCCGTAAAAAAAACAAGCCCTCTTCTCCATCATCGAAGATCTATTTCAAAACAAAGTCATCACTTCGGTGCCTCCACTCTACACCCACTGAACAAATTTGTAAGATACGAGCGATTCAGAATGGACTCCTTGTCATCAATCATAAAAGCCCAGGTATATTCATGTCCAAGATTGACATCAAAGATGCATACCTGCATATACCCATCAATCCAGGGCACCAAAGGTTCCTGCATTTCCCTGTGGGGCAGGGCCACTTTCAATTACAGGCCCTACTCTTCGGCCTTACGTCCGCACCTAGAGTTTTCACCAAGGTCCTGGGAGCCTTACTTGCAGTCCTCAGAGTCTGAGGGATTTGCGTTGTGGCCTATCTAGACGACCTCATCGTCATGGCAAATTCACAAAAAGAAGCCATAACCCACACACATGAGTGTTTGCAGACACTGCAGCACATTGGCTGCCTCATCAAAAGTCTTCCACAACCAACGCAGTCACTAGAGTTCCTAGTTATGCACATAGACTCAGAAAACACAAAGGTCTTTTTACCTCTAACAAAAGCGATTACTATACAGCATACGGCTCGCAATGTCATTCAACAACTTCAGGTTTCAGTACACGACCTGCTCAGAGTACTAGGCCTAATGACGGCCAGTATAGGAGGTGTCCCATTCGCAAAGTCACATCTAAGACCCCTGCAATGGGATTTCCGAAAAAAAAAAGTGGAACAAGAACCACCAAGGCCTCTACCAACCCATCACGTTATCACAAACAACAATATTCAGTCTCAGGTGGTGGACACATATTCCCAACCTAACACGAGGCAAAAGCTGGGACTGCCCAGTACAAGAAATTATCACAACGGATGCCAGCCTCAAAGGATGGGGGGGTGACATGGCCACCCCAGGCTTGTCACACATGGTCACGACAAGAACACAAAATGCACATAAATGCCCTAGAACTAAGGATTGTTTATTATGCCCTCTTCAACTGGCAAGCATATCTGAAGGACAGACATGTTCATTATTCAATCCTGACAGCACCACCGCCGCTTACCTAAATTGACAAGGGGGAACCAAGAGCGCAGCAGCACTCAGGGAGGTATCCCAGATTATGTTATGGGCAGAGTTCAACAGAGTGCTCATATCAACAGTATTCATCCCAGGGGTACAAAACTGGGAAGACGATTATCGAAGCCGCAAAACACCTTGGACCCCGGAGAGTGGATCTAAAGCCAGAGGTTTTCCAAGTCATAGACAATTGGGGCCTCCCAGATCTGGACGTCATGGCATCTCTATTCAATGAACAGCTTCCACGATTCATATCAAAGTCACATGACCCCAAGGCAGTGGGGGTAGACGCCCTGATCAGCCCGTGGAAATGCTGACTAGCATACAATTTCTCTCCTATCCCTATCATTCCTCGGGTGCTGCGTTTAGCTCTCCCACACAAGCAATGGGCAATACTGCCTGAGATTCAACTATTCTTTCAGGCACTTCAAAAACGTCAGCCTCCTCAGGGAGACCCCGTTCCACCTTGGGACCTTAACTTAGTCCTTAGAGCCCTACAACGACCACCATTCCAGCCCTTGGGCTCGGTTGATCAAAGATTCCTGTCCTTGAAAGTAGTTATTCTTCTCACTATCTGCTCAGCCAGGAGAGTATCAGATCTAGCAGCCTTGTCTCACAAGCAACCGTGGACCATTTTTCATCAGGATATAGTAAGCTTTGCACAGTTCAGTCATATCTTTCTAACGTTCAGAATTGGAGGAGATTGTGCTACCATCAGGAGATTGTGCTACCATTGTTCTGCCCTAAACCAGCAAACAGCAGCTACAGTAGCTCCAGCTATACAGTACGGGCATTGAAATATTACATCCACAGAACTGCTGAATTTAGAAAATTGGATGCCCTGTTTGTACTATTTGTAACAATAAAAAGGGTTGCACACCTTTTCCAAGTTATATTTGGAGCCTTCTTTTTCAGAAGCGGTTTTTGGCAGGAAGGTGCTACAAGCAGCAGTGGCACGTATATAACTCCTGCCCTTTGTTAATAATTCTGCTAGTTCAGGCTTCTCTACACCTAGTTATTTTTTGGTTGCCCCCCCTTCTTTCTTGGACGACTTTGGGTGTCCCCAGTGGTTCTGCACTGACAGGTAGGGCCGACTGAGAAAAGGAAATTTCTTACCGGAAAAATCTTTTTCTCATAGGCCTGTACTGTCAGTGCAGCATCCCTCCCTCATGGGATGCCGTTTTTTTTTTGCTGTTCGTCACTTATTTCTAGTTATTGAGCCAGTTAGGTTCTGTCTCCACCAGCAGGCTCTGGTACAAAACTGGAGGAACAGGTGGAGCCACGAGGAGGAAGGAGAGTGTAGAAAGTTCTTTCAGTTTGTCCTGTCCCCACAGAGGATCATCTTAACCCCAGTCATCCTACACTGACGGTTTGGGCCTATGAAAAAGAGATTTTTCCAGTAAGAAATCTTTTTATTGCATTTTACTTTTCATCTTATGATTTTTTTGTTTTTTAACGTTAGGGACCCTACCCTGTTCTTCCTCAGTCTGTCCATCGAGCCAGTGCCTGGTTGTTAGGGTACACTGGAACCTATAAACTAAAAAGTTGCTGAAATTACAAATTGGAATTGCTTAAAAAACTAAATAGGTATTTATTTTTTTTAAAATAGTTTTTATTTTGTTTTACAATAAAGAAATTGAAGAAAATCAAAATACAATCGCTGTTCCTAGTTTCCATAAGTACTCTATCAGCAAGTAATACGGTGCATGTAAAAATCAGTATCAATAATGCGGAGAGACAAATTACAATCATTGTTTGACAATAAGGAAAATAGAATGCCAATAGTAGTTGAAAAGAAAAGAATAGAATAGACATAAGTGGTCAAACAGTAACCAAGGAAATGTACCTGTAGGGGGGTGCATATTAGGTGAAGAATGTGGTCATATAAGAATATTGATATGTTTTGGGGAAAAATAGCAAACCTGGAGCTCTGTTCTCCCTTGTACCCGTAGTCTATCCTTTTGACGAAAGACCTCTATATTGGATATAGGGGGCCCAGATTTTATTACACGAGTGCAAGTCACCCTTGGCAATTGAGGAGAGCCTTTCCATGGCCAGATAGTTATCCAGTCTGTTTTTCACCTCCTGTAAGTCTAGTGAGTTGGCTTTCCAGGCCTTAGCAATTGTCTGTTAGGCTGCTGTAAATATACGGCCTACTAGTTGCCGAATCCCTTTGGTTCCACCCGTCACTCGCCCATGTAGCAGAACTGCCAAAGGGGATTTCCTAAGTATAAGCCCTGTGACACTTGTTATCATTGTGTATACCCTGGCCCAAAACCTGACAGCCTTAGGGCAATGTCACCAAATATGAGTAAACAAGCCAGTCTGCCCACAACCCCTAAAGCATGTTGGTGAGGTGGAGGGGTACCCTTTCGAAAGCTTTTCGGGAACTAAGAACCACCTAGTAACCACTTTTTGAGATGTTTCTTGTACTAAAATACTTGGGGAACACTTCTCGCAACATGTCCAGCCAAGCTTCCTCCTCCAAACATATATGCAGGTCCTGCTCCCATTGTCTAACAAAAATCAAATCTTTAACGGGCAATTGGTGGATTAAGACTTTGTAAATTCTAGATATGGCCCCTTTATATGGGATGGAATGCAGGCATAAGCGTTCAAATACAGTGAGTGTGGGTAAATCCCGTAGTTTGTTCCCCGTAAGGGAGAGGAATAATGGAGTATTTGGGCATATCTAAATGATTCAGCAGTAGGCATATTGAATTTCTCACGTAGTGTTTGGTAAGACATAAACATATTATCTCAGATGAGCTGATCTAGAACTAGAAGGTTATTTTCTTGCCACCAACAGAAGGCACCTCCCTCCCTGCCTGGGGGGAAGTCAGGGTTGTTCAGCAAAGATAATGCTGGCCGATGGGCAGATACTATGGGATATTTAGTAGAAGTAGACTTCCACACTTGTAGGGAATGGGTTACTGTGGGGGAATAAGCGGGATCAGGGGAGGCCCCAGTCTTAACTGCAAATTGTCTCAGAATATTACTCTTTACATCATAAATATAAAGGTTGAACTTCCCCTTTGATTAAGCAACAAAAAAAATACATTTGTTGGTTGTGTAAATATTCATTCAAGTCTATGCTTTGTAGAATCATCTTTGGTTGAAATTTCAGCTGTGGGTCTGTAAATTCATACAGTGTAAACCAGCACTGATAAAACAATGAAATACATGCTTTTAAAAAAATGTGTTGCATCTTCCATTACGGTATGGAGACACCAGGGTCACACGTATGACGGAGGACAGTGGGAAATTGGTACCTGCATATATGCACGGAAAGCGAGTGGAAATGCCAGCTAGAAGGAAAGATACATTAAGAACATAGTCATAACTACCATGTAAGGGTAAGTTGGCAAATAACTATTTTACATTTAATCCTCTGCTGTGCTCTGTGCCATAGTCCTGTTATCTGTTGTATTTACTCTGGTTATTTTTTTTTTGAAAAGTTGTTTTTATTGAAAAGTTTTGTAAACAGACATACAGTACATACAACCCAGCCAAAAGGACAAGGGCAGGAGAAGTTAAGAGATCAAGGTCAAAATACAATGCGGTGTCAAGGACATACAGGAGCAACCCGCCAAGTAGTAGGAGGATTTGAGAAGAGTGGACCCAACCGCAAGGCAGACATCCTAGCTGAGAGTCATTGCAAAAATTATAAATAACACTCCTGCAATTAAATCAGTGGAACATTAAACACAAAACATTTACCCAACTAGTTCTGGATATTGTCGGTTCTATACCGGGGGGGGGGAAGGGGGAAATAGGGGGGGGTAGCGATCAATAGAATAGCATGGCATTCCCTAAATGCGGGGCAGCAGTGATGGCATATGTTCGGATAGCCACGGAGACCAGATCTTTCCAAACTTCTTGGGGCATCCTCTACGCATATAAGTGATTTGATATAAGGGCAGTGAGTCATTCACCAGTGTTATCCATTGCTTTTTTGTGGGTGGGTGCTCGGATTTCCATTTGAGAGCAATCAGGCGTTTCGCTTGAATAAACAGGAAACTCAACAAGGCCCTCTCAGCCACTGTGGGGGCCGTTTCCTCCACCAGATTTAGGAGTAAGATCAATGGATCCAGAGGAATGATAAGAGCCAAGAGCCCGCTAACTTCCTCTGTCACTTTCCTCCAGAACATGGCTACACAGGGGCAACTCCACACCATATGAACAAAGTCTGCTGGGGTGGAGCTGCACCTGGGGCACACATCAGGAATGGAGGGGTTCATCAGATGCAGTCTATGGGGTGTTAAGTAGGTTCTATGCAGGTACCGAAATTGAATCATTTTGTCTTTCGCACTTATCAGCACTGACATATGACTGTCTAGAACATCTTCCCACATATCAGGGGTAAGGTGTGGAGCATCAAGTGACCATTTAGTGAATAATTTCTGCAAAACTGGTTTCTGAGGTGTGTTTAGTAGGGAGTAAAACCGCGAAACTGGTTTGCTAAGGGACAAGTCAAAAGTCAAAATCTCCAGCCGCCTGGGTGTTGTATCAATTTTCGTGTTTCCAAATTGTGCCCTATAGGCGTGTCGCAGCTGCAGATATCGAAAAAACATGGTATTTGGTAACTGAAACTTTACTTTCAGCTCGTCAAAGGGAAGCAGCTCACCCAATTCAGTAATTTGGCCCAGGTACTTAATATGATAGTTAGCCCAGAGTTGGACATCTGGAACAGTTCGCAGCTGAGGGAGATGAGGATTAAACCATAAGGGAAGACAGCCAGAGTATTCACTCTCCTTCTTGGGAAAGTACTGCAAGGCTATATTCCACACTTGTATCGTACTGAGCATGAGTGGGGTGGCGGCGCTAATTCCTCTCTTACCGCGATACAGTAAGTTTTTTAGGGCCTCATAAGAGCCCACCAGCTGGGCTTCCAATGTAGTAGCAGCATTGTGCGGGTTAGGGGCACACCACCACCAGGTATTGACTAACTTAGATGCAAGATAGTAGAGGAATAAATTGGGAGCAGCCAGCCCTCCCATGTCAGTTGGATAGTATAACGTTGTTAGGGCCGTTCTAGGGGAGGAAGCAGCCCAACAGAAAGTAATCAGCAACGACCTGAGTTTCTGAAAAAAGTTTGTGGGCACTGCCACCGGGGCTTGGTGAAATATATACAGAAATTTAGGCAATAGAATCATTTTGAATAGGTTTATCCGGCCTATGAGTGTCAAGGGAAGGCTACTCCATGCTTTAATTTTATTTACAAAAGTTGACAGCAATGGCTGCAAATTAAGCTCTACATATTTTCCCAGGTCCTTTTGGACCCAAACTCCCAGATATTTAAAAGAGGAGGACCAGTGGAGAGGGGCCTTGTACCTAGTGTTGTCAAGCGGAAAGTCATCAATGGGGAATATAATGGACTTGTTCCAATTAATCCGCAAACCTGAGTAGGTAGTATGGGTGTCCAGTAATGCAAGAGCCGCATCAAGCGTATCATAAGGGTTTTCAAAAAACAGGATAGTATCGTCTGCATACATCGCCACTGTCTCAGTATGAGGCCCCACCCGTAGACCCTTAGCCTCCACTGAGTGCTTCAGAAGGGATGCTAGAGGCTCCATTGCGATGGCAAACAGCAAGGGTGAGAGGGGGCAGCCCTGCCTGGTACCCCGCAGAAGCGAGAACGGAGAGGAGATATTTTGGTTGGTTTTAATCCTAGCTTTAGGGTTTCTGTAAATGGCTCTCACCCAGTTTCTAAAATTCGGTCCAAGTCCCATGAGGTCCATCGTGGCCCAGAGATATTGCCATTCGACGGAGTCCAAGGCCTTCTCATTGTCCAGCGCAACAATGACCCTGTGACCGGCATTAGCATGAGGTGCAACAATGTTAGTAAATAGCCTCCGGACATTAATGTCCGTCGTTCTACCAGTAATGAATCCTGTTTGGTCAGGAGATATTATTTTGGTGATGACCTGATTCAATCTAGTGGCAAGAATTTTAGCTAGGAGTTTTGCGTCTGCATTGATCAAAGATATGGGCCTATAGGAAGCACATTTATGCGGATCTTTTCCCGGTTTTAAAATAAGGGTGATTAGGGCCTCACTCATGGTGTCAGGCAGGACACCCCCACCCAATACACCATTAAACAGTGAGGTCAGCAGCGGTACCATCTTCTTGTCATGTTTATGATATACCTCAGGGGGAAGGCCGTCCAGGCCGGGGGATTTTCCCGACGCCAGGGAGGTAATAGCTGCACTCAGCTCTAGGTCAGTGATTGGTGCCTCAAGTAAGGCTGAATCGCCCTGCGACAAACTGGGTAGGGGGATGTTGCATAGATAAGAGTGGATTTGAGGGGCGGAAAACGTTATGCGGGAGGAGTACAAGTCAGAGTAATATTCTTTAAACACCCTATTAATCTCAATCGGATCAGTTATTACGGAGTCGCTGCTGTCACAAATAGCAGGGATGGTTGTCAAGGGGGTTAATTCCCTGGACAGCAGGGCCAATAATTTACCATTTTTGTCACCCGTGGCAAATACATTGGAGTTGAGGTAAAGTTGCGATTTTCTGACCTGAAGCAGCTGCTTAGTACGTAACGCTGTCTGGGCAGTAACCCAAGCATGCTTCGTTTGCGGGGTGGGGCCCTGAGTAAATTCCCTTTCCGCAGTTAGTGCCTGAGCCTCTAGCATATCAATTTCCCGCTGACTTCCTCTGTTATGGGATTTGATTTGTAGAATATACTGCCCCCGGATATAGGCCTTCAGCGAGTCCCACAGAATTTGGGGGCTAACAGAGTTACTGTTGAGCTCAAGAAAGGATTTGATCTCCCCGTCTACTGCCTCAGTGACGCCCTCCTGCTGGAGCCAGTATCTGTTTAGTCTCCACAGTCTATCATTAGGAAGTGGGGATGTTTCAATCTGGAGCAGTACCGGGGAGTGGTCTGAGATTCCCCCCGGGAGAATGTCAACCTGGGTTGTTTGTACCAGGATCTCAGGGGACCCAAAGGCCAGGTCAATACGTGACATAGTGTTGTGCGAGGCAGAGAAGCATGTAAATCTCTTTTCCCCTGGGTGTTTCTCTCTCCACAAATCAATGTATTGAAAGGTGGATGCCCAGCGAGGGTTCCGGGGTGCAGCCGGTCTAGAGGCTCCGACATAACAGAGTTAAAATCCCCCATCAAAATGGTGGGAGCCAGTGGCAATAGTAAAAGTTTTTCCATCAGGGTGGACAGCAGCGACTCATTAAAGGGGGGAGGAATATATACATTGATTATATTATACATTTTCCCATTCAAGTAACAGTTTAACAATATAAAGCGACCCTCGCGGTCTGTCACAATTTGAGACATCGTAAATGCACAAGATCTAGTTACTAGAATCGAAACCCCCCTGGCGTAGGAGGAGTAGGTGGAGTGATAGCAGGCCCCCAGCCAGGATTTTCGCAGAGTACAGACCTTTTTTCCTTCAAGGTGGGTTTCCTGAAGAAGAATCAAATGTGGCTTAGCCCTCCTAATCACCTTAAATACAAGACCCCTCTTTATAGGGCTACCCAGTCCCCGAACGTTCCATGATAACAGTCTTACCTCCGCCATGGTCTAAAGAAGGGGGAAAGTTGCAGGGCAGGAGAAGGCATACTCACGGGGAAGTAGAGGCCGAGTAGAGTGTAAATCCAATAGTAGAGAATGAGGCTGCCCGAAAGCAGATAGGTAAAACCGAGCAGGACCAGAACAACATCCAGAAAAAGGTTCAGCAGTGGCAAAACAAAAAACATCCCCTCCCCACCCGTTCCACCCCAACTTGAGCGGGTTTCGTTCCCAAAACTATAAAGCATAACTGCAGGGGGAGGAACCAAAGGGTGCAAAACGTAGTCCTCCGGTTCCTGGGCTTTGGACGAAGTAGGTCTTCTTTGCTTCTGACGCCGGTGTCACTCCGAGACGTGAGGTAGGGAAATAGCCTCATATAGATGGTAGCATATCAGAGCTGGAGGGCCAAACTTTAGGTGTCGAGCTGCACAGGACTTGGTGGTCGTGGAGCTCTCGGTTGCCGGGCAGGTAAAGGTGGAGAGAAACTTGCATCAATCCAGCGCCGCGCTTCGTCAGGGGCAGTGAAGAAATAGGCTCTGTCATCTTTCACCACGCGTAGACAGGCAGGGAAGGACATGGAGTACGCACCTGCAGCTTCCGTAGTCTATCCTTCACCAGATTGAATTTCGATCTCTGATTACGGACCTCCATAGAAAAATCAGGATATATTGAAACTCTATGGTTCTCGTACTGTATGGAACCAAGGATCCTGGCTTCCCTCAATATCGCATCACGATCCTTGTAATTGAGGATGCGGGCAATGATTGGCCGGGGTGGGTGACCCGGGGGAGGTTCTTTCGCAGGGACTCTGTGAGCCCGTTCAATTATGAAGCATTGCGAGAAGGGCTTTTTGCCAAAGGTCTGAGCGAGCCAGGATTCAATAAAAAGTTCCACTTGCTTACCTTCCGCCCGTTCAGGAATACCCACAATGCGGACATTATTCCGCCGCAGCCTGTTTTCTAAATCATCCGTTTTGGCTTGAAGGAGAGAGATCTGCCGAGCATGAGCCTCCAGAGTAGCACTGTATGGCCCAGTCCTGTCCTCTAGGTCTGAAATGCGCCTCTCAGTCTCTTGAGTGCGCTCTCTAAGTTTTTGCACATCCAGTTTCACGATATTAAAGTCAGTTTTCAGCTCATCGAGCTTATGCAGGACAGAGACGTGGTTAGAGCCAAGTTGTTGCATAATCTCCCCCAGAGTAGGTTCTGTGGGTGGCTCCGCCTGAGAACCCGCCGTGTCCCCCAAGGGTACAGCAGTGGCAGCCATGGAACGGCAATCTGATGGTGGGGGGACTTGTTCAGGTGCCCTGGCGAATTTACTGAGGGAACGCGCTGCATTAAGGCTCACCTTGCTAGGCTGCGCAGCATCGAGTTCCGACTCCGCCATCTCCCACACAGTATAAGGCCCCTCGGCGCCATTTTGAGAAGGCGCATGGTGCGGCTCTGCAGCTTTGGATCGCGCCGGAGTCTTTGCAGGGTTGTTTCTGCCCATGATTGGCGGTACCGGACAGGCAGCAGGTGCTTCACAAAGGCAGCTAGCGGCAATAGAGGCAGATATTGAGGTCTTACAGGGTAAAGTCAGGGGTTTCTCTCGGAGCGGACTCACTTCAACGTCTTACTCCATGCGTCGCTGGCCACGCCCCTTACTCTGGTTATTTAGCTTTGATCCCATGTTATTAGTATTGTTAAGAACACGTATTTATAAAGCTCCAACATATTCCTCAATGCTGTAAATAAATGTGTGTGTGTGTACAGTGAACATCGAGATTATGTACAAATATACAACTGATAAACGTTATAAGTGGAAAGAGGGACCCTGCTCAAAAGAGCTTACAATTTTGTAGTCGTGCTTCCATGCTGCCTGACCTAGTAATGTCTTTACTTGCACTTTTCCTCTGTTTGTGTTAATTGTAGTGACACCTTCGTTTATAGAGATTCCACAGACAGCCTGGAGGTTACTATTGAGGTTCACAGAGAGAAGGACTCTTATGAGGAATGTGCAGAATTATATATGTTTTTTCCCCTTTTGTTTGTGACATCAGAACTTTTAAAACTAGAGTTTAGCTTTCTTTCATTTTGCTATGTAGTGTAAGAGCATAAATACTTTGCAAACCACCCTGTTATTGCCCCATTTTTACTCATGAAGGTCCTAAACCCTTATTAACAAAAAGACCTGTTTGGGAGTTCATGGCACACCTGAAGGAAAACCTAATGCCTGAAAATAAAATATACTGAAATGAAGAACAAAAATTTGTGGCTGTACGTTTAGAATTCGATTCTATAGGACTGTGAAAAGCTTGATCTGGAAGCTGTGTAAATTAAGGGTTAGAAAGCCCCAGAGGAACAAGAATTTACAGTGGTGTGAAAAACTATTTGCCGCCTTCCTGATTTCTTATTCTTTTGCATGTTTGTCACACTTAAATGTTTCTGCTCATCAAAAACCGTTAACTATGAGTCAAAGATAACATAATTGAACACAAAATGCAGTTTTTAAATGAAGGTTTACGTTATTAAGGGAGAAAAAAACTCCAAATCTACATGGGCCTGTGTGAAAAAGTGATTGCCCCCCTTGTTAATAAATAACTTAAATGTGGTTTATCACACCTGAGTTCAATTTCAAAGGTTATAAAGCCATTTCTAAAGCTTTGGGACTCCAGCGAACCACAGTGAGAGCCATTATCCACAAATGGCAAAAACATGGAACAGTGGTGAACCTTCCCAGGAGTGGCCGGCCGACCAAAATTACCCCAAGAGCGCAGAGACAACTCATCCGAGAGGCCACAAAAGACCCCAGGACAACATCTAAAGAACTGCAGGCCTCACTTGCCTCAATTAAGGTCAGTGTTCACGACTCCACCATAAGAAAGAGACTGGGCAAAAACGGCCTGCATGGCAGATTTCCAAGGCGCAAACCACTTTTAAGCAAAAAGAACATTAAGGCTCGTCTCAATTTTGCTAAAAAACATCTCAATGATTGCCAAGACTTTTGGGAAAATACCTTGTGGACCGACGAGACAAAAGTTGAACTTTTTGGAAGGTGCGCGTCCCGTTACATAAAAAGTAAAATTAAAAGTAATACAGCATTTCAGAAAAAGAACATCATACCAACAGTAAAATATGGTGGTGGTAGTGTGATGGTCTGGGGTTGTTTTGCTGCTTCAGGACCTGGAAGACTTGCTGTGATAGATGGAACCATGAATTCTACTGTCTACCAAAAAATCCTGAAGGAGAATGTCCGGCCATCTGTTCGTCAACTCAATCTGAAGCGATCTTGGGTGCTGCAGCAGGACAATGACCCAAAACACACCAGCAAATCCACCTCTGAATGGCTGAAGAAAAACAAAATGAAGACTTTGGAGTGGCCTAGTCAAAGTCCTGACCTGAATCCTATTTAGATGTTGTGGCATGACCTTAAAAAGGCGGTTCATGCTAGAAAACCCTCAAATAAAGCTGAATTACAACAATTCTGCAAAGATGAGTGGGCCAAACTTCCTCCAGAGCGCTGTAAAAGACTCGTTGCAAGTTATCGCAAACGCTTGATTGCAGTTATTGCTGCTTAGGGTGGCCCAACCAGTTATTAGGTTCAGGGGGCAATTACTTTTTCACACAGGTTTGGATTTCTTTTCTCCCTAAATAATAAAAACCCTCATTTAAAAACTGCATTTTGTGTTTACTTGTGTTATCTTTGACTATGTTTGACTAATAGTTAAATGTGTTTGATGATCAGAAACATTTTGTGTGACAAACATGCAAAAGAATAAGAAATCCGAAAGGGGGCAAATAGTTTTTCACACCACTGTAGGTGGAAGGCATCTCTGCTTGAGTAAGCTCTGTCTGCAAATTGAATTGGGAAGACACGGGTCTTTGTGAGTTGAGCACAAATTAATGGATGCATTGGATGGTGAGACTGCACACTGCAATTTCCTGACTTCTCCCCTTTACCATATTGGAGGAGTCCAATCTTGTGTGAGAGAGAGAGAGCCTTCCCAGACAGCATTAAATGCCCCATTGTGACCTCTCAGGTTCACAGAGAAAGGAACATTGCTAAGTTGGTATGGAAGCTGTTGGCTTGTGTTAGAGCAGGTTCTCTGCCTAATATCCCATTTTCCTCACATGCCTGTTTTTCACCACTGCATACTTGGTTCAGTGACACCTCAGTTTTTGCCGTACTGGAGAGGTAGAAATGAATGCCAGAAAAAGTCTCCACAGACAGCCTGGTCTTGCCTTACTGTGACTGTTCAGGTTCGAAAGAGAGAGAGACATTTATGAACAATATATACATTTTTTGCTGTTGTTGTTTGTGACATCAGCATTTCATAAAGTTGAGTTTTACCCTAGATACCTAGTATGTGCTTCTTGGTATCTTGTCTTTTCTCCTATTACTAAGTTTTCCTGCACCCTATGTAGTCTTGCTTTTGACCTGCATACTCCACTGAGACTACCTTATGTTGAGTTGCAGATGATCTCCTGACTGTCAAGGCCAAAGGAGACTGCTCCATTCTCATTGTCCTGTATTTATCCTCTGCATATGAATCTGTTGATCATGCTGTTCTTATGCTTTCTAACCTCTTGCTAAGTTACACCCTTTTCTTTCACAAGTAACAGATAGACCACAAATCAGTGCCCAAATCCATATATGGCCATAGATGCAAAGATACAGTCGTACGATTTATGGACTGCCTTTAGGCTCAGAATAATTGTCCTGACCAGAGGCGTCCACAGAAAATTTTCAAGGGGGGGGCATGAAGGGCCCACCCAGAACATATTTTAGTACATCGTCAGGAGAACAAACGCTCCTGTGTGCTCTTTCCTAACAAAGTATTATACAGACTCCTAACGAAGTATTATGCAGACTCAACTTTTATTATACACTCACTGATCCAAAGAGGCTACAGTCACAACTCCATGCTGCCCACATATGCTGTTGCAATCTTCCCCCTCGTGGCTCAGCCCTCGTCGCTCATCCCTCCCTCCTCGCAATTTGTTGCATGTCAAAAAAAATTTACACTTCAATGTATTTCTGCGAATTTTTGAAGTCTGCAAATTTTTTGCAGAAAAACGGATCAGATTCGCCCATCACTATTTCACATAAAAAATCAAAAAAATCAAAAGTGTGAGTTCAGCTCTTAATTTGCTTTGAATTCCAATTTGAAAACATTACATCTACATTACTGCAAAGTTGATACCAGCCATTGTGTTGGAGGTGAAAACCAGCTTTCCTTTAGTTTTATGTTTTTTTTCTCTTTTAGGGCTAGTCCACACGGGGAGATAGCGACGCGTTTGCGGTCGCGGCGACAAAACGCCGCGACAGTCGCCGCGACCGGCGCAGGCGACAGTTTTGTATGGGCGCCTATGTAAAAACGCCTGTGCTAACCACACGAGGCGATGCGCTTTTCAACAGTCGCCTGAAAATGCCTCGCCAGGCTTTTTCAGGCGACTGTTGAAAAGCGCATCGCCTCGTGTGGTTAGCACAGGCGTTTTTACATAGGCGCCCATACAAAACTGTCGCCTGCGCCGGTCGCGGCGACTGTCGCAGCGCTTTGTCGCCGTCGACCGCAAACGCGTCGCTATCTCCCCATGTGGAATAGCCCTTAATAACATTGACATCAAGCAACATTTTCAGTAACGGAACTAAGGAGGGGTGGCCCCGGGTGCAGGCCATTCAGCAGGGCAACCAACCCCCTCTGGATGCAGTTTTCTGTGCACCTCTGCAACAGCCCCAACGGGGTGTGGGCCTGGGTGTGGTAACACCCTCTGCACCCCCAGTAGTTACTCCCCTGGCCATTTTGTACTGGCCAAGCTGGTAAAATACAGGCCAGGTGGCAACTTTACTTTACTTTACTTCCGGTGGTGTTTGTGATGCATGGTGCAGCATGTGCTGATGAAAAGGAGAAATACTAAAGTTAAAAGAATGGTCACTGACCCCAAAAGTGAACAAAATAGTTATAATGGAGTAATCTGCACAGTATAATGGTAAGTAAATCAAATAAGAAGAGTTAAGCAGGGCAGAAAAAGAGATCCTATCCTCAAAGGGTGTTGGAAGGCCACTTGATAGTAATGAGCAAAAATTTTCAGCAGGTACAGATTTGCAGCAAAGTTCCACAGCCATAGACTTAAATGTATTTTGCACTGAAAAGTTGCCATGAAAGAACACCCAATGCGTTTTGACTTGAATTTAAATGTTTCATGAATTTTTGCGGTTTTCCAGATTTTCCCCACGGTTTCATGAATATTTCTGCAAAGCAAAACTGGAGAGATTCACTCATTATTACCACTCAACCCCAGCCCCTAGAAATAGTAAAGGGACTACAGGGACACTTTAATGTGGTTGTTCATCTTTGTAGTTCAGTTGTTTTCAGATTGTTCACCAATAAATATTTTTTTTCAAGTGCTTTCCATTTTTTATTGTTTTTTTTATTTTATTCTAGATGTCAGTCTAGCAACTCAGTGATTCAGGTGCATATTCTGAACTGTTACAATTTGCTCCATTAGTTGATGCATTTCTCAGCAGCGTCTGTGGAATATTAGCAACTATTGTATCAATTCTAACAGCTGCCTGTAATGAAACACAGGGATTCTGCACATCAGGGACAAAGATAATAAATATATCAATTAAATGTATCAATTTAGAACAGTAAGAAAAGAAGAACGTATTTATAACCTAAGGGTTGAGTGATATTGCTCACCTATATAACTAACTAATATAACAGGGCAGATATGTTATGCTGTGCTAAGTTAATGGCAGCACCACACAAATTAAGAACTATTAAATGTTATCTAAGTGCACAAAAAGTGATCAAAATGCTTATATTTAAGATAATAGCTGAGGTAAAAAAAAGACTATAGTACCTGTAACATGCCGCATGCAATGATGATGTCATTAATGATGTCACTCAAGTGCCACCTGCCACAGGGCTACACTGGTTGACAGTTGGAAAGTCGTTGGTGAGAGAGGAGAGAGGCGCCAGAGAGATAGGAGGTAGGAGAGACGACAGAGTGCAATTTTTTGGTTAAAATGGAGAAGGAGCGAGTTAATTTTGATGGACCAGGAGTGACTATGGACACTAAAAGGAAGAGAGAGAGTAAAGAAGAGAAAGGACCAGGGAAGAAGAAGGGAAAGAAGAAACACCATGAAGAGAAATCGGAGGGGAAGACTGGAAGAAGAGAGAGCGACCATTATTCAGAAGAGCGTCCCAAGAAGAAGGAAAAAAGGTCTAGGGAAAACAGCACAGAAGGTAAGATGGCGAAATTGGAAAAAAAATTTTTTAATGTTTTATCCCAGGATATGTTTTGACTTTGGTCTGGGACCCAGAGCCCAAAACACACAGGGTGTCAGTTTGTTATATCTGGGGACCTGCTTGTGTTTTTATATGGCCCCTAATTTTATTAATTGACCTGTATCCAACTTGGTTCATCTTGATAGGTGCAAACATATTTCTATTGCATTTTACAGTATATGCTGTTGAAAGCCTATTGCAAAGCAACCCATTTTCAGCTGAGATGAACCATTTATGGACAGGGGAGTTGCCAGCCTGCAGGACATTCCCAATAGCTCACAAAAAAGCCAACATTGTGCAAATATATTTGTCATCCATGATGACTTAATATTTTTGTAAAGATTCTCATTATCCAGGTCATGGCATATCTGTAGAAATAAGTCAAATATACTGGACTTGCTGTGTTTTGCTTAAAGACTGGCTTTCAAAAAAGTTTAAGGGTTTTCTCCCTAAAATGAGTTGCAATATGTTTGGGACGATTCATATTCATCCAAATCATGGTATATCTGTAGAAATAAGTCATATCAACTGTGTGACTGTGTTTTGCTGTGTTTTTCTTGAAGACATTTCACCAGTATTCTGACTGGCTTTTTCAAAGAAAGATGACTAGTGAAACATCTTCAAGTAAAAAACACAGCAAGTCCAGTTAATTTGACTTGTTTCTACAGATATGAATGATTTAATATTATTTTCCCACCCTAATAGCTCCAGTATAACTGCCATAACTGACACTCCCCCTGAAACTCCTCAGCCCATAGCCCAGAATCCAACTGTAGCTTATATTATCTTCTGTATAATTTTTCCACAGCAAAAAATGCCCAATGTGCCTTCATATAGTGCACCCATATTCTATAGTCTGCATTACCCTGCAGTGACATGCACCATAGCCCACAATTTACCTCATAATTGTTTTACCTAGATCTCCTTGATTCCAATAGTGACCTACATCACCAATCAATAAATCCCCTTACATTTTATCTGCCACTGAACACAAATGCACACTGCATGACTGCTCAGAAATCAGTGTATTCTGCAAAATGTATGTAAATGATCTGCTAATTAGCTGCAGGATCTGGAATTATATATATTTCTTATCTAGCTCTCTACCTATTATCCTTGGGACATTATTATTATGCTCGGGACCTGGAGTTTTTCAGGATAAGGGGTCTCTCTGAAATTTGGATCTTCATACTTTACGTCTACTACAAAATAATTGAAACATGAATTAAACCAAAAGGGATTGTTTGGCATCCATTAAGGAGTAATTATATCTTAGCTGGGTTCAAGGTACTTTTTTATCATTAAAGGGAAATCATTTTTAATGGGTCTCTGGATAACGGGTGCCATACCTGCATTAGGGAAACTTAGATAAATCATGTGATCACTCTACAGTCCTCACTACTTGCAAAGATAGTGATGGGTAACACAGGTTGTTACCTGATAGACCTTTGCTTTGATTCTGTGTAAATGCGGTTTATTTAGCAAAAGTCATGTGCATCATATGAACCCCATTCTGCACCCCTAAACATCTGGAAAGTTTCATCTGTTCAACAACAGAGAAACAGGGTGCCTTAAAAAGGTTTTGAATAAATTGAAGTAAAAAAAATTCCATGGATGTCTATCGGCGCTTTCTTCCTATTGCTCCAGATAACATGGGAATTGTTCCAAATAAATTTTATTTAAGGGCACCTTCTTAAAACTGACCTCTAAAGTGAAATTGGCAATGATTTTGTAGGATAATGTGCAATTGCTCTTTATCTGCTAGAAATCCTTGACAGGATTGAATAGAACCTCCAAAGTTAATTTCAGTACTAGTACTCTTTTTAGTACTATTGCTATTATTATTATTCTTTAATAATAATAACCACCATTTAAGTATATCTTTGTACAGAAGAGAAAAGTAAATCCTTAATAATAATTCCATTCCGTGCCTTGTCTGTATATATTCAACATGCCATTAGTAAAAGATGCTTTATTCAAAAGATAAAATAGTTAATGGAGTCCTATGTCCTGATTGGCACTGGGCTAATTCCCTAAGTGGCTTGAGGGCCTGAAAAAAGATTCACAATAAAAAGTAACAATAAAAGTAGCTGGGTCACCGGGTTGTTGTTGACCTCAGCAATCACACAGTATGTTACATTACATGTTGTATTCAGATACAATACAGATACCCACTAGTAACAGATGGATTCAATTCAAGTAAATAACAGGCAGAATGTTTTGGACCCTGACTTAAAGGGGTGGTTCAACTTTGTTAATTTTCAGTATGTTATAGAATGGTCAGTTCTAAGCAACTTTTCAATTGGTTTTCATTATTTATAGTTTCTTTTAATTATTTGAATTCTTCTTGTGAATCTTTCCTGACCCCATCTAAACAGCGGCTTATAGCTGCTTAGTATTAATCGTCTTTCTATTCAGGCCCTCTGCTATTCCTGTTCCAGCCTCTTATTCAAATCAATGCATGGTTGCTAGGGTAATTTGAAGCCTAGCAACCAGATTGCTGAAACTGGAGAGCTGCTGAATAAAAAGATAAATAACTTAAAAACCAAAAACCAATGGAAATTGTCTCAGAATATCCCTCTCTACTTGATACTAAAAGTTAACTCAAGATGAACAGCCCCTTTATAAAGCATGCCTTTTGTTCAGTTTGCAATTTTAGCAATCTGGTTGCTATGGTCCAAATTAACTTAGCAACCACACACTTATTTGAATAAGGATTTTGGTAATGAGTGGTGGATTAATATCATGGGCATCTTGGGCATTTTTTCTCCAAAATACATTCTTAAATATATGATAATTAACATATCCATTGTATGATCTAGGTGAAAGTGACCAGAAGAGACCCCGTGCTGATCCTGAAGGGCCGAACCTGCTGCATATTTCAAGCTACACCTTCCATTCCGTGATTGGTGAAGGAGGATTTGGCAAGGTGAGTGACAGGCTTCAGAAATGGAAGAAGTTGTTCTTTATTAATATGGTTATTATGGTATGGACATGATTGGAACCAGAAGAAAATGTATTTAAATAGAATTAAATTCCGATATTCTTTAAAAGGATTTAAAGAAAATGATAAATGTTTTCTTCTATCTTAGATCTGTTAATATACACCAGTATATTTTGATTATTAATCAATCCTTTAACCCTTTAATCATGTCCGTTTATTACATCCACAATGTCCTCAAAAGAGACTTATCTATGTATTTACATTATTCTCTTTGCCTTTCTCAGGTTATGCTGGCTTCATTAAAAGACAGGAGAGCAAAGGTGGCCGTTAAAATCTTAAAGAAGAAGCCCGGGAGTAGCAGTAACATCCAGACCGAGGCAAATATACTGAAGCTGACAAGCGGAAGCCCATACCTGTGCCAAGGATTTGCCGCTTTTCAAACACAGGTACAAATCTGCCAAGAACTTTGTATATTTATTTGTCTGTATCTGACATAATATATAGTATCATATACAGGCAGTACCTGGGTTAAGTACGAGATAGGGTCTGTAGGTTTGTTCTTAAGTTGAATTTGTATGTAAGTTAAAACATATACATTTACTTATTAAATGCAACAAGAAAGATGTTTGTCTTAACATAGTATTTATTTTTACCTTTCTGTGCATATGTATTATTTCCGTTCGGTACTTTGCAGTAGACAACACAAACCAAAGGGGATTGGGGCAGGTGATTTATTAAAGATAAATGCTACCATAGTACATTACTGTAATAGCCTCTGTATGTAAGTGTGAGTTGTATGTGTCATGTGTATGTAACTCGATGACTCCCTGTAGTATAATATAGTATCATAAAATACTTATTTACATTTAGTGAAGACATAATACTGCCCTTACACACATTACATTAGCCCTGCTTGCCTTGCACTACCCACACACACCTTCAAACTGGACATATTTTAATCTCTTTTCTTTTGTCTGTGTACCCAGCGGCATGCCTTCCTCATCATGGAATATGTCAGCGGGGGAAGCCTGAGGGATCAGCTGGAGAGTCACGGCCCACTGGACATGACCAGAGTCGAGTAAGTGGCACATGGAGGAATGTGGTAAATGGGAACATTCTACGTTCAGAGGTTACATGGAGGGGAGGGCCTCACGTATCCCTGCAACCAGGCACTGGCTTTATATACAGACTTTCACGGGATGTGGGATGGGGGCTGAATAAAAAGATAATTAATAAAAATGTTTTTCCCTTAAAAGGTTATATTCTGCAGAAATAGTCTGTGGTCTCCAGTTCCTTCATGACAACGGCATCGTTCATAGGTGAGTAAAAGTCTTCTATTTCACCCTCTTCTTTTTATGTATTATTGTGTTTTTATTTTCTAAATGTTGAGCAAATGATGACTTGTGGTGATTTTTATTTATGCGCTACAGGAGTCACAATACAAAATTTGTGCAACCGTCAAGCAGGTGCTAGTTTAGAATTGCTACTATTCACAAGTACACGGGACCTGTTATCCAGAATGCATTATATACAGAATTAATTATATCTTAGTTAGGATAAAGTACAAGGTATAGGTATGGGATCTCTGGAAACCCTTTATCCAGAAAGCTCTGAGTTATGGGAAGGGTCTCTTTCTAAGACTCCATTGTATCCAAATAATCCAAATTCTTTAAAATTATTTCCTTTTTCTCAGTTTTAATAAAACAGTACCTTGTACTTAATCCAAACTAAGAAATAACCAATCCTTATTGGTGGCAACACCAACCTATTTTGTTTATTTAATGATTAAATGATTTTCCAGTAGCCTTAACCAAATTACAGAAAAATACCCAGGTCCCGAGCATTCTGGATAACAGGTCCCATACATATTTTATTATAACAGAGAAAAAAGAATATTTTTTTTAAAAAAATTGGATTATTTGAATAAAATGGATTCCATGGATAACTGGTTTCCAGATAACAGATGACATACCTGCACTTTGTGCATATCATTTTTATATTTACAAATATGTGCCCATTTATATACCTAGCACTGCTAGTGGTACATTAGTACAGACAGGCAGATATTTTAACTCTACCATCCAATTTTGTTTAAAATAGATTTAATTTAACATTCTAAATTCAGTCAAAAAACTCTCATCCAGCTAAATTCTGATCCTTAGAATTCTGGATAGTGAAACAAGGTAATACACTTATAATAGTGTGAGTTGGGAGAGCAAAGACAGGATCAGAAGACATATAGATACATGTACATACCTACATAACTCACTACAATAAACAGACATATATCAATATCCTCTGGCAAACATTATCACACTATATGAACATTGTCTGCCCTTAACTCATCCTTACAACTCTTTTAGCTGGTGTTCTTTCCCTAGTCAATAGACAAGTGAACTGGTTTGGTCGACAAACATGTAGCTCACATGAACTAGTGTGAATATCCCTCCAAACCACTTTGTGCCTTCAAAAAGGCCAACACTCTGTTCTCTATTATATTCTGCTTCCCTGAGACCCTGATTGTGATTTCACCATCTCGTTATTTGTAAAATCAACATGACATGCAATTTTCTCCTACTTTCCATAATTTGGACTATCTTTTTATTACAGGGATCTCAAACCAGACAATATTCTACTGGACCATGAGGGTCATATAAAAATAGGCGATTTTGGCATGGCCAAGCAGAACATTTTTGGCAGTAGAACCATCACTGGCCAGGCTGGAACACTCGATTACATGGCTCCGGAGGTAAGAAATTGAAGTATTTTCTACAGAATAATCCTGCAAGTACATTCCTGTTTGTTACCTGTTGCTCTGGGCCCAGCTACATATACCAACTAGCCTGTCATTACTCACTGAATACCATACACTCTATGGCTGCTTAAAAATTCTTCTGAAAGTTATGACGATGCCTTAATCTACATAAATCACCCCTTGTTAATATTTGACAATGTCAGGAGAGTTACTGACTTTACTGTAACTTCCTTTTATGCTGCATTAAGCCTTAACTGTAGTTTGTACCCAGAGCAATGTCAGCCCAGGTTGTGATAAATCCCCTCAACTTTATAGTTAAACTTTCCCACCCTCCATGAATACTGATAATTGTAAGGAAAAAAAGGACCTGCTTCTCTAGTTTCATTGTGTGGCAGTTTCCCTTAGGGTCATGCTAACTGCAAGGATTTATAAATCAGAAATGCCCCATTACCACACTACACTTTTGGATCAGTCTGGTGGAACAAACCCTGCCCATTCTGGAACAAATTTATGCAGCTAGGGGTTGCCCAGCTAAATTTAACAACACCTGGTCACAACGACTCCTACTCCAATAGACCTGGAGACTCACACTCCCCCCATATTGATTGGCTTCCACCAGATCCCTAATAACCGGCTGCTGCTCTCTCTTCTTTGGGTTGAACGGACCTTGGTGTATGCCTCATGTGTCTTGGGTCCTTTAGAATGTTTGTCTCCTAGTCTATATGTGCACTTATAACTGCACGCTGGAGAATACACCGATCATCTAATTACGTCTCGGAATCTCCTGTAGATGCTGTATCGCTCACTGTCTCCCTCCCTCATTTCTTCATTTCTTTTTTTTTCTTCTTTCTTCATTTCTTCTTCTCCTCTCTCCTTATCTCACCTCTTCTCTTATCTTCTTCTTATGCTGCTTTTCTTGGACCTTCCGCCTTTCCCCGGATGCCTTCTTGCATCCTCTCTGTTTTTCCAGGGGTTTAACTAAAAAATTTTCTGATGCGCAGCCAACTGCATTATTTGTCTGATGTACTGATCATGCTACTTTGTATGGCTATGTGTTGGATTAATAAATAAATCTTTTAAAAAAAAGAAATGCCCCATTACTACTGGACATGCACCGGGAAACCTTGTTTTGGATTGAAAAGTCCTAAACCCAATACTATAATGTTCAACTTTTAATCCCTACATAGTGCTACCCATTTCAATTTCATTTATTTACCATATTCAGTATTTTGTAGCAGAGTTTAAATTCTATAATCTGTTTATGGGTATAGGATACGTCATCCGGAAACCCATTATCCAGAAAGCTCCAAATAATGGGAATAGACTCCATTTTATCCAAATAATACAATTCTTAAAAATGATTTCCTTTATCTCTGTAATAATAAACAGTACCTTGTACTTGATCAAAACTAAGATATAATTAATCCTTATTGAAAGCAAAACCAGCCTTTTGTGTTTATTTCATATTTACACAATTCTCTAGTAGACTTTAGGTATGAAGTTCCAAATTACAGAAAGATCGATTATGCGGAAAACCCCAGGTCCCGAGCCTTCTGGATAACGGGTCCCATACTTGTATTATAACAGAAACCATACAATTTACCCCAATGTAGAAAGCTCAAAATGGTAATTTATTTTTTTTCTATTAAAGATCTTCTTAAACAAGGGCTACAATGCGGCGGTGGACTGGTGGGCATGTGGAGTCATCATCTGTGAAATGGCCACCGGAGAGATCCCATTCCCAGATGACAGCGATGATGAGGACTTCAGTGACGAACCCAACATCCCTTCCTGGCTGAGTAAGGATCTCAAAGATCTGCTGAGAAAGGTGGGAATTTTATATTTTGTTTGAATTTTGGAGTTTTGTTTGAAATAAAGATTAGTTACACTAATTGTTCTGCTACCTGGTTACTAGAGCCTGATTATCCTATTAGTGTATGAGTCCAAACAGAAGATCAAAAGGAGAGGGCCTGATAACATAAGTAGTTCAAATAATAATAGTAATACTGAACTTTCACAATTCGTCTTTGTTTAGCAGAATAGGATTGAATTGCTAATAATTCAAAATAAATACAAATTAAAGACCAAGTGAAAGGATTGAATTTAATAAATACATTTTTAAAACAGTGATCATTCCCTTTACTTCTTTAACAGAGTCCACATACAGTAGTTATTAGTGACTAGGCTCTTTGCTATTTGAGGTTATTACTGGCGGGTTCATTACACAGACTCATATCTGCAAAATTCAAATACAAGTTTATGTGTTTCTTTAGCTACTGGAGAGGAATCCTGACCGGCGCCTTGGTGTGTATGGCAACATCAGACAGCACCCATTCTTTTCAGCCATTGACTGGGAGGAGCTGGAATGGCCGCCAGTACCACCGCCTTTCGACCTTGAAACAGTAAGTACATGGCTCCTGAAATACTTATACTTATTAAACAGAAAA
This sequence comes from Xenopus petersii, assembly GCA_038501925.1. Lineage (NCBI taxonomy): Eukaryota > Metazoa > Chordata > Amphibia > Anura > Pipidae > Xenopus > Xenopus petersii. Next base: position 57,678,386 of record CM076681.1, read on the forward strand.
TAGAAATAGATATTTAATATATATGATGAAACAAGCAACTCAAGTAGAGAAATCAAAGGTGATCTAAATGACAAAACATTACTTTATCTAAATTTACTCGGCATGCTTTTCAAAACAATTTTGCCATTTACATTCATTTTCTAGTGATTTCTGAGGTGTTTTACACTTATATTACCAGTGTTTCAGCTCGGCAGCTCTGTTTGAGTCAAGAGTCTCAGTGACCCCAGGATTAACGGACTATACAGGTGGCACATAGGGATCAGTTAGGAAGCTCACAGCTCTCTTTGAAATACCTGTATAGAATGCAGTACATTAGGATGTGCATAAACTTCTGTTGGACTGGCTGATACTTTAATAGTTCAAATACCTTTACTGAATATTTAAAATCATTAAGACTAAATAGTGATTTTCTCCCTTTTATACAGTCATCAAGGGAGCAGATGAAGCCATATGAAGGAAAGGCTCTATCATTCCTGGAGTCCCAGAAGAACAACAATGCATCAGGGGACACAATGAACATTCCAGGCCTTTCCTTCATAGATTCTACTTTGCAGGATTAAGTTTCTATGGCTCAGCCATGCAATTCCATCAGCATGAAATATGAAACATCAATAACCATCATCTATGAACTTCGGAACAAGATCATCTCCACCTGCTGCATTGAGACACCATCATACTCTGCAATGCCTGGTCGTACCATCTGATCCAGTGCCACCTGGGAAACACCTTCTAGACCTCACCCAGTAACATCAGAAGGAGGTAAGTATATTTATATTTATTTAGAGCGAATGGTGCGTGATTGTGTGAGAGAATGTGAGATATGAAAGGCTAAGGACGTAACAGGACAGGCAGAGATAGCTCCTCTTATAGGAACCAAATTCCATCAGGCTCTGCTGTCTGTCTGTGAAGCACATACCCTGTTTTAATGCGCAGACAACTGATCCAAATCAGGAAGGGTTTTTTTCCCCTTCTGTAGCAAATTGGCCCCCACTTCAGATGGGTTTTTTCCTTCCTCTGGATCAGTTGGAATGTGCAAAGGGTTGTGCTTCACAGACATGTCGTTATCAACCTCCATAGTTATACTGTTATTATTATTCTACTATTGTTATAATGTTAATGTTAAGTATTATATATGTTATAGGAGGCAAGACCTGTTATGCCCAGAGTGAATGGTGTGTGAATGGCCAGTAACATGGTTGAAGCCTTGGCGTGGCGTTACTGCTCACATGAGTATAAACAGTGCCAGGCCAAGTCGGTTGGGCGCCCTAGGCACCCCGGCTGACTATGTTGCCCCCCACCGGTTGTGCATGTGCAGAAGAGTGCAAGCACCGAGATATCACAAGTGCGCCTGCGTAGAAAAGCGGAAGCGTGAGTGCGCATGCGCAGAGTCACCAATATATCGTGAGTGCGCATGTGAGGAAGATCGCACACTCGGATACTGAAGAAACTGCTGCCAAAGCTCCTGTACACAATGGTCTGAACTAGGGAAAGGCGTCAGAAGAGGTACATGCCTGGCACCCCTCTACCTTTGTGCCCTAGGCACCTGCCTCTTCTGCCTACCCCTAGTTCCAGCCCTGAGTATAAACATGTGCTAATTTAACCAATTGTGAGACTGTAATATTGTCAGAAAGTGTATTTATTTAAGTCCAATCACAGGTATTTCAAAAGTGTGGCCACAATGATTTTCCTACGTTTTGGATCAACTTCATAATCATTAAGACGATATATGGGAGTTGGTAAGTTAATGTGCCAGATATTCACTCGGCCAAACCACACATGAGTATAATTTGGCATGTGAGATCTCATACCTTTCCAGACATTTAGACCCCCTTCCCTTCTCCCCCCATACTTTATACTTGCCTCTCGTCGCAGATTCAGGCAGCGGACTTCACGGCATCCATCTTCTGGGTCATCGGTAAGCTGACTGGGAGATCGGTATTAAGAAGGGGTTGGATGGCTTTTTAGCAAGTGAGGGAATAAAGGGTTATGGGAGAGAGCTCATAGTACAAGTTGATCCAGGGACAAGTCTGATTGCCATTTTGGAGTCAGGAAGGAATTTTTCCCCCTCTGAGGCAAATTGGAGAGGCTTCAGGGGTTTTTCGCCTTCCTCTGGATCAACTGGTAGTAGGCAGGTTAAAAAAAAGTAAAAAGGTTGAACACCCTAAGAGAGACTGATCTGAGTTTACTACAATTAAGGGTAGTAAATGTGGAGGGTTTCCACTGTCTGCATTGAATGTTGTTGAAGATTTTATTGCCTGATTGTTGTGACCAAGATTCAATGCTATTTTTTCAATAAATAAGTTATTGGTTTGAAGTAACCCTCTTGACTGCTGTTTCTTCATTCTGGTTAATCTGAATACCAGGAAACTCACAGGACAAAACCGGAGGGCAAGGTGTTTAAAGGGGCACACACACACACTGCTGGGAGTTGCAGGGAGTTGCCTATAGCTCAAGGGTGTCCGGGAGGCACTGGCAGCAACGCCCACTATAATCACACTCTCTACACTGTTGTCAGGCCCACCCATGGGTGTGATACATTCTTCTCCTGACTCTTTTCAGCGTTGGGGGTCACTGATCCCATCTAAAACAACAAATGTTCTGTAACACTATAAATTTATTGTTATTGCTACTTTTTTTTATTGCTCATATTTCTATTCAGGTCTCAGAGTCATATCATATTCAAATCAATGCATGATTGCTATGGTAATTTGGACCCTAGCAACCACATTTCTGAATTTGTAAACTGAAGAGCATCTGAATAAAAAGCTAAATAACTCAGAAACCACAAATAATATAAAATGAAAACCTATAAAAAATATTTGTTAGTGCTATGCATTTATGGCGTCCCTCCTTTACTTTATGCAATCAAAACAAATTGGGCAATACTACATTTTTAACTGTATTATTGGTTATGTTTTTAATACAGTTTTCTGGTATATTAAAAATTACTGAACATATATTTGACCTACTTTCTTTTCAGCCTGACTAAGGTATATGCAGCAATACACTTCCATTAATTAGACGGAATAGGTAAATAAGGGTGTGAAATGGAAATGACTGATACGTTGGCCTTATATATGGCATTCAGTGACACGATGGAAGGAAGCAGTTGGCATTAAATTTATAATGATGTCCCATGTGGATGTCTGTAGCTCAGTATAGGCGTATAAATTATAGACCACCATTACCCTTCTTCTATTGGCCAGACCAAAGGAAGAAAATGTGCTGCAGCCCCACAAAATGGTTCTTTAATGACAGCTCAAGAAAATGGACTTGATTTGAGGCAAATTAATAAAAATAAAGATACAGGTATGGGACCTGTTATCCAGAATCCACAGTACCTGGGCTTTTCCTGGATAACTGATCTTTCTGTAATCTGGATCTTTATACCTGAAATCTGCTAAATTATAATTTAACTTTAAATGAACCCATTAGGCTGGTTTTGCTTCAATGATGATTAATCATACGTAGTTTAGCTTGGATAAAGTACAAGGTACTGTTTTATTATTACAGAGAAGAAGGAAGTTATTTTTAAAAATCTGGATTATTTAGATAGAAATTAGTGTATGGGAGACAGCCTATCCGTTATCCGAGCTTTTTGGATAACGGGTTTAATGGATCCCATACCTGTGTATGATTACAGACCTAGAGAATTCAGTGATTTTCTATACAGGCAGCATTAGCTGTTTACATGACCTAGAGGGTCCTTTGTTCACCCAGGTAGTGATTTCTTCTCCCTGGGGGTTAAGTATAATTTAATAGTGGCCTAAATATTATAGAGGGCAGTGAGTTCTGATATAAAAGGGTAGAGCACCATGTGCCTTTCCTGGGACCTCATCTTACTGGAAGGTGGATACAGGTCCAGGGCTCCAGTTTGTGTTAAATTATAGATAAGGTTAGCTGGCTTTGGGAAGATCGTGAGCCGCCTTTCACTCCAATGAGGAGAAGCTGAGTGGTTAGGACCCTGCAGTATTGACCCGCTAGTGGGCGAGTTGAGAACCAGATAGGGTGCCAAGATACAAGACCTCAAATAAAGGATCCCCGAGATCAGAGAATCATTCCCAGGAGCAAGTCCTCGGCCAGAAGGTATTTCACAGTGTTCATTTGTCTTGCCTTTTGGTAAAGAATATCAGATATTGAATTGATCAATCACAAAGAAGTGACTGTTAAATGCATTTATTATGTTGTCCACCGTTAATAAACATGTTCATTGCTGAAAGAAAGGTTTTTGGATTCTTTACTACCAGGTGTAAGGTACTGGGAGTTGCTGGGAATTGCTCGGGCAGCAAAGGTTACTTGGCACTGGGGAAGAAACATGTTCATGTTCACACACTACAAACTATACTTTATAGCATACCCACGCGTGGGCTACACATGTGCAAAACATACAGTAAATCTATTTTTAAAATGACAGAATTTTACATGCTGCAAAATTAGTAACTAGGGATTTAGACAAGTGAGCAAGGGAGTTAATGTCTAATGCTGTCAGTGTGAGGGAAACAGCAAGAATGGTGTTTGTACCTCGTGCACAATCTATCATTGTGATTTGCACTTTACAATTCACATGGGGTCTATTCTCATCTCTATGAGAAAAAATAACACTAAAGTCCAGCTCATACAATAATGATACAAGCAGGGTCACAATGACACACAACATCAAGGCAAAAGCAACATTACAGCCCTAGGTCAGAATTGGTTGGTTGTAAGACTTAATAACAAAACAGGCTGCTACTGAATTCATGTAATTACTTACTGGTTTGTCAACATATAATGACAGTGATCTTGGGAAATGTCGAACAACATCTTCAAAAATTGAAAAATAAATGGGAAAGAGACATACAAAGCCATAACAGTAAAGGTGGGGTGGAAAAGGTGTTTAAATCTTAAACATTGCCACTGGCATGCCATAGAAAACCATGCCTATTTATAATGTTTATTATTATATTAATATGTTATTATTAATAGCCAACACCATGAAAAATAATCATAGATGACCCCTACTAAATCCTAAGCAAAAAATACAGACCGGTGTTGAATTCATGACATTGCAAGGCTATGTTTTTGTGGATATAAACACATTTGTGGGTCGTTGGTCCAAGTGTGGTTTGTATCAAGCCCATTCTGCCTTCGCACATCTATACCAGAACATTGTTAATTATAGGTCCCACTACATAAATTCACATAGTGTTGCTTAAAGCACAAAATTAAAGCATAGAGTATAAGATAGTAATATCAAACACAGCCAATAGGAGGCCAGGTCTTTCCCCCGCCATGGTATCCTAGCAACTAGAGCTAAGGGAATCTTGTTTCTCGAGTGTAACATATTTATTTCTGGAATGTTACTTTACATGCATGTAGAGCAAAGTACTGAAATGGAACAGAGGTGCAGTCAACTTGTAGTGGTTATCGTAACTTTTTTTTTTTTAAAGTTTTTATTTATCATTTTCAATACAAACAATTAAGGCAAAAAGGAAAGAAAAGGTAGAAGAAAGAAAGGAAAATACAAGACAGCTGTATGCACCATTATACAAGATACATGTAATAACATACATTCCACATCATAATACAGTGAGGGTTAGTGGTCCTACATCTCTGCCATAGACTCGACGAGAACTGGAGTACCAGATGGAACTAAACCCTTAGCTGAAACAGTAGTTTAATTGCCCACATCCTCAATAGTATGGATGTCTAGCCAGGGGGACCATATTGCATCAAACTTCCCAGAGGAACCTCGAGCTTCATATGTAAGTCGAACAGAAGGGAGTATCTTATTAACCAGGTTGACCCAGACATTTGGGAAGGCAATATTATCGACCAGGTAGCGTATCACACCCTTCCAGAACTCAAGGATGAAGGGGCATTCCCAGATTAGGTGGAAAAAGGAGGCATCAAGCCCTTGACATTTAGGACAGGCGTAATCCAACCTCACCCCCATTCTCTGCAATTTTAATGGGGAGCAATATAACTGATGTATCAATTTAAACTGGATCATCCTATCCCTGATGGTTATCGTAACTTTTAGTCATGGGCATCCACAGAAAATTTTTCAGGGTGGGGCAAGTAGCTAAAATCATCACAAGCAAAATGTCTACAAATATTTTCATGGCAAAGACACAAATCTATGGAATTGTTAATACACTTGAAAGAAAGGACTATTGGTCAGCTAAAATTGGACTCAATGCCAGATACACGCATTGAGTCATACGCAAAACTAACAGTGTCAGACAACTGATCTGCTGGATCCCACTCACTTTTGCCTCTTCATTGACAGGCACAGTGTTGGCCTGGGTGCATACACACACACAGAGAAGATTTTGGATTGAAAACATGAATTTGTGCTGAAACTCATTCTTTGTATATTTACCCAGGCTGGAACAGTGCCCTCTCATTGCAGAGACATAAGTGGTTTGAAGCCAATAAACATCACGTGTGGCACTAGCATGAGATGGACACACATGTGAAAGAAAAAACCTGCATTATTCAGAGAAGACATTCATTTGATCCTTTACACACTAGTGGTGCTGGGAGCTCTAGTAGTGGTGCAGGCACAGGCAGAGGGTGATGTTTTGGTTCGGGAAGGTTAATTACAACTATAAACTCAATTACTTGTTTCATAGTCAAATGTCACTTCATGCAAGCACATACAGTGCAGTGGCAATCTGATACGTAATGCCCCAGAATAGAGTTTCAGTGCCAATGTCATGTGTCGCCCCTTTTGTGACATCATTGGTGGGGCGGGGCAGCGTGGGTCTATAAAAGCAACCCGGAAGCGTGGATGCGGGGGCTAAGGGAGGGCGGGTTAGGGTCGGGAAATCATGCCCTGCACATCACTAATAGATACACAGTGCCAAAACAAAACAGAAGATTAGGACAAATCTGGAGCTTTCACTGACAATAAACGTTAGTGTTATTACCTTACTACTACCTACTGCTCATCTTCCCCTCAGTCCCGGTACAGCTGCACAGGGATTGGCTAGGATGCAGAGTGAATTCTTTCCAGTCGTGTACAGCTGCACAGTGATTGGCAATACTGCTGGGTCAATCCCTCTACCCTACCCAATCAGTGTTCAGTTGTACCGGGACTTAGACACTGAGATCATATCTACAGGCAGTGGATTGAAACAATTTCAGTTCAGGTCAAAGACTCCAAGGGGGAGCAAGCGCCCTCCATTGCCCATATTTGTGGATGCCCATGGTCCCGACATTTTATTTACCATGGTGATCGGTTGTTTAGTCTGTCAATTAATGGCCTGGTTCACAAAAAGGCTCACTGTGAATCTCCATACTGTTAAGCTGTCAATGTAGCTGGAGAGACTGAATTTGTGAAGACTGAACCTCCTTCTACCTTCTGAATGGATAGTAAGCAGAAAGAACATTCTCCTACTTTGCGATTGGTTAGGTAGCATCATGAAAATCCTTGTTACCGTTGCCTGTCCAATTGTAATGGAGTAGGAGGGGTCAAGTTGCTTCTTCTTCCAAATAGAAAATAGCTTTGCTTCTCTACTAAGGTAAGCCAGCTACCACTTGTATTGCTGCAGCCACATTAACTAGTAGAAAAGAAAGTTTGGGACAGCTTGTATTGGCCACCAGTAGTTTGTTATGTTTGGTTAGACACAACTCATCTGTGCCAAATAGTCAGCAGGGCAGGGCTATGGCATATGTATTAGAGCACCATCCACTGCACATTTTGCTTCTTTCGCTCACCAATGATCTGTGGCTTATGAATCAGCCTGAGAAATGTGCTGATCTGACCCCTCTCCACCACAACATCTCTGCCTTTCCCTAGGACAGCTGATCTGTGTAATTAAAACTTCAATTATTTTGTTTCATTGTTTTATCTGGATTTTTTTGTAAAGCTGTTCTGAGGATCCTATTACTGCAGCTAAGTGTAAAAGGCAAAATTACACTCTCCAAATGATGTTGCTCTAGAACTCCCACCTGTGGCTAAAAGGCTGCAGCATGTTTGGGTTCATAGAGCACTGGGCTGACTTTTCGTTGGGGTACAACTTATACAGCCGTGACGGTTTGCACCTCAATGGAAGGGGGTCCGCGGTGCTAGGGGAAAGAATGGCTAAGAGATTGGAGGAGTGTTTAAACTAGGCAAGGGGGGGTGGGTGAGAGAAAGGATTATGGGGAAGCTAGTGTAGACGGGGCAGTGGGGTTAGTAAGGGGTCATGGGGGAGGAGTGAGGGGGGCATACAGTTTACCAGCTAAGGAGGTCCCTCTGTTACAAGGAAAACAGAATAATACTAACTTAACGTATAATTCTTTACCAAGTAATGCACATTTCAAAAGTAAAAGTAATAACCTCCGCTGTATGCTGGCAAATGCACGGAGTTTGTCAGGTAAAATGGGAGACCTAGAATTAATTGCATGCTCTAAAAATTATGATATAATTGGTATCACTGAGACCTGGTGGGATGAAACATGTGACTGGATTGTGAATTTAAATGGTTACACCCTTTTTAGGAGGGATAGAGGGATTAAAAAGGGTGGAGGAGTGTGTTTGTATGTAAAGCCTGAATTAAAGCCATGCGCTAAAGAAATAAAAATAGCTGGCACTGGTGAGGGTGTAGAATCACTCTGGGTAGAGATTTCGACTGGGCAAAAGGTATCAAAAAGAATTATCATTGGTGTATGCTATAAACCACCTCGTATAAGTGTCGAGTATGAAGCCCAGCTACTCTTGCAGATACAAGCGGCTTCACAGCTGGGTCAAGTTGTTGCTATGGGTGACTTCAATTATCCAGACATTGACTGGGGTAATGGGGTTGCTAAGACAGAAAAAGCTAGTAGGTTTGTAAATATGCTGAATGACAACTTTTTATTCCAGCTCGTTCAAGAACCTACTAGGAATAACTCTCTTTTGGACCTTGTAATAACTAACAATACTGAACTCATCTCTAACATTTGTGTGGGTGAGCATTTAGGGAATAGTGATCATAACATGGTCTCCTTTGAGATTCTGTTGCAGAAGCAATTCTATAAGGGAGTAACTAAAACACTAAATTTCAGACGTGCAAACTTTGACAGTATAAGGGCATCTCTGCAACATATTAAGTGGGAAATGCTTTTCACAGGGTTAAACACAGAACAAAAATGGGAAGTCTTTAAAATGCTGCTTAATAAATATACTTGTCAGTATATTCCACTTGTAAGCAAGGAACGTCGTTGCAAAGCAAAACCTTTTTGGTTCAATAGAAGCGTTGGTGTTGAGGTGGGTAAGAAAAGACGTGCTTTTAAGGCTTTCAAGTTAGCTGGTACAGCCGAAACATTTATAAGGTACAAGGAGGCCAATAAATCATGCAAAGAAGCTATAAGGCAAGCTAAAATTGCTATAGAAAAGGATATTGCAGCAAGCAGTAAAAAAAATCCAAAATTATTTTTTAAATATGTCAATAGTAAAAAAATGAAGCAGGAAGGGGTGGGACCCTTACTATCAGAGGGGGGTCAGCTGGTTGATGAAAACAAAATAAAAGCGCAGATTCTGAACTCGTATTTTTCATCTGTGTACACAAATGAAGAACCAGTAAGTGAAGGTTTCCTTCTTAACACTCCCAATTCTAGTAATACAACTAATGATGCATGGTTCACACATGAAGAAATTCAAAAGAGACTTGAACATGTTAAGATTAACAAAGGTCCAGGGCCAGATGGTATTCATCCCAGGGTAATTAGCGAGCTTAGCTCTGTGATTGCCAAACCTCTTTACTTAATTTTTCAGGATTCATTGAGATCTGGCATTGTGCCGAGAGACTGGCGAATTGCTAATGTGGTGCCTCTATTCAAAAAAGGATCCCGTTCTCAGCCTCAAAACTATAGGCCAGTTAGTCTGACGTCAGTATTAGGAAAGCTTTTCGAAGGGTTAATAAAGGATAAGATACTGGACTTCATAGCAAATCATAATACTATGAGTTTGTGCCAGCATGGTTTTATGCGTAATAGATCTTGCCAGACTAACTTAATTTCTTTTTACGAGAATGTAAGTAGAGACCTCGATTCTGGGATGGCAGTGGATGTGATTTACTTAGACTTTGCTAAAGCATTTGATACAGTGCCACACAAAAGGTTACTGGTTAAATTAAGGAATGTTGGCCTGGAACATAGTATTTCTACCTGGATAGAGAACTGGCTAAAAGATAGACTACAAAGAGTGGTGGTAAATGGAACATTTTCTAATTGGACCAGTGTTGTTAGTGGAGTACCGCAGGGCTCTGTACTAGGTCCCTTGCTTTTCAACTTGTTTATTAATGACCTGGAGGTGGGCATTGAAAGTACTGTTTCTATTTTTGCAGATGATACTAAATTGTACAGAACTATAGGTTCCATGCAGGATGCTGCCACTTTGCAAAGTGATCTGTCTAAACTGGAAAACTGGGCAACAAACTGGAAAATGAGGTTCAACGTTGATAAATGCAAGGTTATGCACTTTGGCAAAAATAATATAAATGCAAGTTATACACTAAATGACAGTGTGTTGGGAGTTTCCTTAAATGAAAAGGATCTAGGGGTCTTTGTAGATAACACGTTGTCTAATTCTGGGCAGTGTCATTCTGTGACTACTAAAGCAAATAAAGTTCTGTCTTGCATAAAAAAGGGCATTAACTCAAGGGATGAAAACATAATTATGCCTCTTTATAGGTCCTTGGTGAGGCCTCATCTGGAGTATGCAGTTCAGTTTTGGACTCCAGTCCTTAAGAGGGATATAAATGAGCTGGAGAGAGTGCAGAGACGTGCAACTAAATTGGTTAGAGGGACGGAAGACTTAAATTATGAGGGTAGACTGTCAAGGTTGGGGTTGTTTTCTCTGGAAAAAAGGCGCTTGCGAGGGGACATGATTACACTTTACAAGTACATTAGAGGACATTATAGACAAATGGCAGGGGACCTTTTTACCCATAAAGTGGATCACCGTACCAGAGGCCACCCCTTTAGACTAGAAGAAAAGAACTTTCATTTGAAGCAACGTAGAGGGTTCTTCACAATCAGGACAGTGAGGTTGTGGAATGCACTGCCGGGTGATGTTGTGATGGCTGATTCAGTTAATGCCTTTAAGAATGGCTTGGATGATTTTTTGGACAGACATAATATCCAAGGCTATTGTGATACTAAACTCTATAGTTAGTATAGGTATGGGTATATAGAATTTTAATTAAAAGTAGGGAGGGGTGTGTGTATGGATGATGGGTTTTCATTTGGAGGGGTTGAACTTGATGGACTTTGTCTTTTTTCAACCCAATTTAACTATGTAACTATGTAACTATGTAACTATGTTGAGAGTTATAGTATAACAAAACCTGGAAAGCTTTTTCCCAATTACAATCATAAGACAAATGTAAAATGAACAAAAACAAAGTGAAAGGCCGATCAGAGAGAGGACAGGGAATTGCCAAACATCTCTGAAAAACAGCATTTAGATTTATGTATTTTATTGTTGTTGTAGGTGTATTATATTTATGATTCACACAGTATTTTATTCAGTGTATGCTCCAAGTGGCACTATACATATAACTGGCTCTGTATTTATTCTGACATATTCTGGGGGTATGACACATTGAGTTGTCACTTTATTTCTTATATTTTTATTGCCATGCATGGAATTGGTACTGTCATTTTTCTGCTATGTGCCCTGGGTATAATATTGAATATATGGTTATGTTGGTCATATTCCCAAAGTTCAAAGGGCTTTGATATGATTTCGCTTTGAGGCCAGACTCCGATCTCTCTCCCCTGCAATCAATCTTGAACGGTCCTGCTAGGATCCTCCTGCTTTCTATTACAGGAAACCTGTTCAGTCACAAGTAAAATATATATATTATATACATTATAAAAATGTATATTATGAAAATGATTATTTACATGAAGCAGGGTTTTACACATGAGCTGTTTTATGCAATATCTTTTTATAGAGACCTACATTGTTTGAGGGGTATAGTTTTCCTTTAAACCTTTCTATCTCAGTGCTTTTTACCTTTGGTAAGTCTCTCTAAGAAAAAAACATAGATTCTACCTTTTGGAGCACTAGAACATAATTGTCTATTTTTACCAGTGCCCACAGATTTAACCAAAGAGGCATCAGAAGCAGAGGAGAGAAGTTCTAAAAAGGGATGGTGGCTGTATAATTTTGGTGCATAAATAGTTATGAATGGAGATCTGAAAGACCAGTTCTATACTGTAACTGTGGCCATACACAGAGAGATCCTTGAGGTGCTCAATATAGGACTGATCCGATCATGGGCCCTAGGGCCCAACGATTGAATCATAATGCAAGATTACTGGCGGTCACATTGTGGGACCGCATCAAAGAACAGATTTCACAATCCGACTGGTCTTTTAGCCCTATCTGATCAACATCTGGCTGACTTTCTGCCAGATATCGATCGGGGAAGCCCGTCGTAGGGCCCCATACATGGGCCAATAATCTGCCGACTCGGTCTCTCTGCAGCATTTATTGGCCCATGTATGGTCATCTTAAGCCTTTGTAAGCAGGTTGCACAGACTAACTAAGCTGACACCTTTCATTTACCATTATGTTAAATTCTATGACTACCAAGACCCAGTTATTCAGAAAATATTTGTATTTTGTTAATAAATAATGTACCGTGTTCATTAAATATAGCAACAATACTGGTTGCCTCTTTCAGAATATGAAATTTGGGGGTTGTGGAAGCACTCTTAAGGCTAAATCAAAGTATATTTATGTATAATGGAAGTGCTACTTACAATGCACTTCCCTGGTCCCCTGTCTCATAAGCAATTCAGTATAAATGCAATGTGCATGTGTTTACAAAACAGGGGTTTTTAGTTACAAAGTTATGATCATAAAGTTGAAAAGCCACCATACCATGTCAAGGTAAAACCCATATGGCGGTCCCTAACTTATTTATCGCAGGTCATAGTATAAAAAGACTTGGTTCTCTGCATAATAGCATTACCTGTATTCAGTGTGTGTTGAACTTTGTATTTGCCTCTTTCAGAAGTCACAATATTAATATCATATATTTTTATTAAAAGTTTATTAAAAGTGAAGGTTTTCCCCAGACAGCCTGAAATGCCCCCCTGTGACCTCTTAGGTTTGCAGAGAAAGGAACATTGCTAACATTAGGTAGAAGCTGTTGTTTTAGAACATGTTCTTAATTTGCCTGGTTTCTATTTTTTCTATGCCTGTTCCACATGTTTCTCTTTGGAGCTGTCTGAACTCTTGCCTGTTAGATCTAGATCTTGTCTTCAGCTCCATACAGCAAGCACTCATGGTAAGAGTTCATACTGTGATAAATTTGGATACAATTTACCCTATACCCCCTCCCCATCTGTTTCAGGGTCAGTTGTTTGGGTAAATTCCTGACCGTGTATGAATGGGAGACAGAGCTGGCAATTTCATAATGCCTGCTCTAGTAATGCCTTTGTTTGTACTTATCCTCTCTAGAGCTTAATTGCGCAGCACGTTTTGTACTTTTGTGAAAAGTCTGATCCTTGAAACTGTGTGGATATCAGGACAGAGACAGAGGAACATGTGTTTAGGTGTAAGGCCTTCAGACAAATCAAACTTTTACACTCTAATAGAATCTTATAAGTATAGTTCTGTATGTGCTTTACTTTCTATTCTCCATCTGTATCAGGAAAGAGAGACCTTTGTCTAAAAGCCTACATCTAAACACTTGATCCACTTGTTTGTACGAGTACTACAGTTGCTACACCACTCTTATATACACACACCCCTATAGCAATATTTTGAAAGAAGTGAAATCAGCTGCCTGATGGGTAAACAGAAAGACCTCAGGAGTGAAGGGGAGAATTGATTAAAATGGATGGTGGTTATAGAAACATGGATAGGCTAAATTGCAAGCTGATGTAAACGGGCTGCACTGGCCTCCTTAACACTTTAATTTTTGTTATTTTAAAGGATGTAGGGGTAGTTTACAATAACCAATGCCGAAGTACTTGGGTACTAAGGAGACCTCTTTCAGGTAGCACTTCTGCTTTGAGGAACTTTGCATCTTGCACCTAATTACAAATCAGGCTCACTCTTAAGGACAATCATGTCCTTAAAAGCACTTATTTACAAGAAAATACAACCACAGCAGTGATAGTCTTTCCTTATAGTTTAAATGTTCTATGCCCCTCGCTAGTTTAGTTGCATGTCTCTGAACTCTTACCACTACATTAATATTTTTCTTAAGGAATGGAGACAAATCTGCACAGTATTCTTGAGGTTAGACAGCACCAGGGACTCCTGCCTTATGCAAGACATTACTTTTATTTGCTTTAGTAGCCACTGACTGCCACTGTAGTATTTTATCCACAAAAACTCACAGATCTTTCTTAATTAAGGAGCCCCCAAAACACAACCATTTACTTAAGTAATTTTCTTCTTTTTTTTAAGTACATGTATTTGTATTTTGTCTCATTCTTACCATTTTGTCTATCTCTCTCATTTCTCCAGCATGCCCCAGCAAGCTAAGCCTCTTCTGATTTTGGGCTGACTAAAGTACAGATACTGGTAAGAAGACTAATATAGTTACAGTATGTAGACACTTGTTTGCCTTCTTTTCAGTGTTTCTACAGGTTTTCTTTAATATTAGTCAATATTAATATTATATATTTTTTTTAACTGAAGTATTTTACAATAACAAATTTCTACTGCTCCGTGCATTTCTTATTCTAGCCTGTGACTTACAAATTATTGATGCTATTAAACCTCTGGACTGTTATGTTTATAAAACACAGCCTTTCTTCCTGTATCTTCCTGTATCTTTATACATTTTGCCTTATTTGCAGTGTTTTTTGCACACTGTCATTTCCTGACTCCCCCCTTTTACCATATTGGAGTCTAATCTTCTGTGTGTGTGAGAGAGAGAGCCTTCCAGGCAGCCTGAAATGCCCCATTGTGACTTCTCAGGTTCGCAGAGAGAGGAACATTGCTGACATAATGTAGAAGCTGTTGGTTTGTGGTAGAACATGTTTTTAATTTTAATAAAAGTCCCGTTCCCATTTCATACATGCCTATTCTATATTTTTCACATTTCTGCTATTTGAGCTGTTGTCCATCTTTTGTTTTATTCTCTGGTCTTTTTCGAGAGCTTGTTTGCCTTCAGCTCCATACAACAAGCACTGTGGTATCCACTCATGGTAAGAATTTACATCAAATCTAGACACAGTTAACCATATTGTCCTAATTTGTTTCAGGCTTAGTTTATTTAGTTGTAACCAGCTACAAATGCATGACAGTGCAAGAATGGGAGGTGGCAAGGGCAATTTCAGGTGCTTCCCTGCTATTTGGAACATGCAGGAAAAGAAAATGCCCTCTGACCCAAAGTTCTATGCTTTGCATTGTTTTCCTTAATTTAAATTTTGTACCTAATATTCCACTGGCACCTGGCATATTAGTACCTTTGCATACTTGGTTCAGTGACTCCTCAGTTTTTGCCATACTGGAGAGTTCATTCAACATATGCTAGAAAGACAGACTGGATTTGCCTTACTGTAACTCTTCAGGTTCGCATTGAGAGAGACATTTATGAACAATCTAAAGTATTCTATACATATGTTTATGTTGTGTGTGACATCAGCATTTGTATAAATTGAGTATTTGAATAAATATAGCTTAAAGGAGAAGGAAAGCTACAGAGGCATTTTACTTCCAATAGATTAGCTGCAATAGTGCAAGCTAGAATGCTATATTTATTCTGTAGAATGTTTTACCATACCTGAGTAAAAAGCTCTAGAAACTCTCTGTTTGTGTAGGATAGGAGCTGCAGTATTAACATGGTGTGACATCACTTCCTGCCTGAGTCTCTCCCTGCTCTGGGCTCAGATTACAGCAGAGAAAGGGGGGGGGGGGGGAAAGAGGAGCAAACTGAGCATGCTCTTGCCCAGGGCAATGAGGTTTAAGCTGAAGGCAGGAAGTCTGATACAGAAGCCCATGTGTACACAATAGAAGGAAAGAAATGCAGTGTTTCTTTGGACAGGGGACTCAGAGCAGCACTACTTTGGGGGTTTACTGGTATATTTAGATGGACATTTCTGATAAGGCTTACTTAGTTTTAACCTTTCCTTCTCCTTTAAGTGCATATTTACACACTATATCTAGCATAAGCAACTGGACTTGCTGAGTAATCATTGAAGACGTTTCACGATATATCCAAACAGCTTCTTCAGTTCAACTGCTCGGATGAGTAGTGAAACGTCTTCAATGATTAATCAGCAAGTCCAGTTGCTCTAGAATTACTTATACTAGATATACCATGACCTGGATAAATGAGAATCTTCATAGTCATCATCACTCACTAAAAATTCTTGCAATAGCCACATTTTTGCTCAGGAAGTTGCTAAACCCTGATATACAAATAGATGGGAATGTGTGGCACATATAAAGGAAAATCTATTAAAATATACAGAACAAAATGGATGACAGAAAGTAGTGCACTTACAGAGATGTAGTTTTTAGCAAGAGATTTTTTTAGGTCTATTGATCGTGGGAGCTGTGTGAAATAAGAACAAGACTTTAGGTGGAAGGCATTTATGCTTGATTAAGCTTTGTAGGCAAATGGAATAGAAAAGACAGGTCTTTCTGAGTGAAACAAAGGTGCTTACAGATACACTGTATGTTAGGACTGGATCTGTAGGTTATATACCAAAAGCACAATAATGGCAGGTGGCAGTGACAGTTTCCGGCTCTTCTCTGTGAAAGGAGACATGGGGGCAAAGAAAATGCATGTGTGCCATAGCCCTTTGCTCTGCCTTATTTTTTTTTGGTCTGTGACTGCTATGCCACTTAGTCCTTCGTCCACGATTTCTGCCGTAATAATGCCTGTATCTGCACTTTTCTAGTTGTTTTCACCCTTGCGTACTTGGTTCAGTGATACTTCAGTTTCCACCATACTAGAGAGATCCTTTAACCTATGCCAGAAAAAGTCTCCACAGCCAGTAGGATAGGGTTAAAAAAATAGCACATGTGCATTGTGCAGAAGAATTATTTCCTTTTATACTTTTAAGAATTCAGATTTGGTATAACTAGGCACTTGGATTTGGGTGAATCGTAATTCTGCTGAAAAGGCCAAAAACTGTCTGAATCCCAAATTAAATACCAAACTGCATACTGGATTTGGTGCATTCCTAATTTATTCTTGATGTGCAGTATAAAGACAAAATTCCTGTTATCGCCCCCATAAAGTTGCTGAACCATCGTCAGCAAATAGATCTGTTATGGCACATGTGAAGGGAAACATGCAGCCTAATAATAAACCAAATGGAGAACTGAAAGTAGTGCACATACAGAGCGGCAATTTTGGAAATAAATTCTGTAGTAAAAAGCAGAACTGTTGGAGAAGAGCACTTAACACAGTTAAGGTGGATATTACACTTCAGTAAGCTCTGTGGGCAAATAGAATAGAGAAGACAAACCTTTGCACGTGGAAAGGGCTAAGGGGTGCACTGTATGGTCAGACTGGATATGTAGAGAATAAAACAGATCTAAGCTTTTTGAAAGAGGTGGATTGTTTCTTGAGCTGCCCAACAGGTAACCAGGGATGAAACTGGTAGAATGGTGGAAGTAGAAGCATGAATAATAGACTTTTATGAGTGGAGATCTGAAAGACCAGTTCTAGATTGTAAGCCCTTGCAAGTAGCTTGCACTTACCACTTGTGCCAACAACTATAAATTTTCTTTTAAAGTCTGTGTCTGTCAAAGCCCAGTTCCTTTTTTATAAATGGCGATTTTCTTAATTTGCCTCATTCTTTTGTCTCTTTCCTGATTTTTCCAGGCTGTCCCAACAATCTAGTGATACTATTAAGTCTCTTCTGACTCTGAACTGTTATGCTGCCTTTTTGATTTTTTGATTTTTTAATTTTTTGTGCCCCTGATGAAGACCCTTAAGGTCGAAACGCATTGGGCTCATTATGATTTTGTTTTTTGTTTTGTAATTTTTGTATAATTTTTTCTTTTTTGTCTAATACATTAATTTGGTTTTTTCAAAATTAGGTGTGCTATCCATTTCGTTTTGTTGTTAAATATTATGGAGACCCTTATGGGGAGTCACCTTTGGATTAGCACCCTGTAGTTTATTAATAGGGTGTGCGCCTTCTTTCTACAATTTTGATGCTGTTATGCTATAAAGGCCGAAGACTGGTAAGAAGAATGGTATATATTTTAGATGCAGACACTTATTTGCCTTCTTTGTAGTGTGTTTATGCTAGTTTTCTGCACACTGTCATTTCCTGACTTCCCCTTTTTACCTTATTGGAGGAGTCCAATCTTGTATGTGAGAAAGACACAGAGAGAGAGAGAGAGAGAGACTCCCCAGACAGCCTGAAATGCCCCACTGTGACTTCTCAGGTTCGCAGAGTGAGGAACATTGCTGACATTATGTAGAAGCTGTTGGTTTGTTTTTAATTTGACCAAAGTCCTGTTCCCATTTCTTACATGCCTATTCTATAGTTTTCACATTTCTGCTATTTGAGCTGTTGTCCGTCTTTTGTTTTAGTCTCTGTTCTTTTTCTAGAGCTCCATACAGCAAGCACTGTGGTAGCCACTCATGGTACAAGAATTCACAGAAACAGAGAGAGAGAGGCTTGTGTAAGAATGTGTTCTCTGTTTAAAGTCCTGCTTTAGTTTCTTACTTGCCTGTTCCAGTGTTCTTGTTTGTAGCAATTAGAACTCTTGCCCAATATTCCATTTCTTCTCTATTCTGTTTCTGGTCTTCGGTTCCTTATTTTACCATAGTCACCCGAGTTAAATATAATTGTAATATTTCCCCCAGAAGTTTCACGGTTGTGTGGTTAGTTTGTATATTGTCACTATTTTTAAAAGCTTCTGATTCTTCATTTTCATTATGCTAGGCAGGCTTAAACCACACACACACACGTATATTTCTGTCCAATTTGCATAGCCATTTTTTGATTTGGCCATTTGTGAAGTTGTTACAAATACTCTGATGCAGTTGATTGGCTGGATTGAAAGACTGGATCACACAAGTGAGAGGAGAGATAAAGCCCTGTCAGTGGCCTCTTAAGCCTATGGTGTCTGCATTATGGAAATCGAATGAGACTAGACTGACCACTTTTGCAGCCACTAGAATTTGTATTTACTCAGTTTGTACTATTGTTACTTAATGAATAAACGTCAGCTTTATCTTTCAGCTGGCAGTGGTAATTAAGGCCATCGACAAAACATCTTTTGGAGCACTACATTTAACATTTGGACAGTGGTCCACAACTATTAATGGTTCTGCTCAGTTTATTTTTCTTTTTTTTGTCAAATTTCTTCTTGAAAATAGGCTTTGAGTTTTCTTGAAAATTGTGATATTTTGTTTTTGTTACAATCTCCCTCCCTATGTCTTTAGGTGAGTCACGTTGTTACAGATTGCAACAGTGATACTCACATTTCCTTTAAAATGGCCACTGCCCCCATTAGGTACTGCAGGCGTATGTCAATTAATTAGTAATGTCTGATTAATCTGAAATTGCATTTACTGGATACAGTTTTTACTGTCCATGAACCCAGTGGCGTAACTACCAGGGGAGCAGGGGGTGCAATTGGGCCAGGGCCAGCCCCCCCTCAGGGCCCACTGGCAGCTTGCGTGCCACAAATTCTGGGCGGTTCCCTGCTGATTCCGGGCATACGGAGGGGGCGGGAGCCCGGCTGCGTGTCCCGCGCCAGAGCCAGCCCCCCTCTAGTTACGTTGCTGCATGAAGCTGACAGAAATGTCTGAACCAGCATTAGTTCAATAACAAATATAGTGCAGTAATCTTTATTAGGAGGTAACAGAGATGTTCATTTGAGAATAGTTCCATACCTAAACGTTGTTTTCAATGTTAAAGGAACAGTAATGAAGTGTTTTAAATTAATTCAAGTATCATGTACTGTTGTTCTGCACTGGTAAAACCAGTGTGTTTGCTTCAGAACACTACTATAGTTTTATAATCAAGCTGTTGTGTAGCCACGGAGGCAGCCATTCAAGCACAGGATACACAGTAGATAACAGATAAGCTCTGTAGAATCCCATTGTATACTACAGAGCTTATCTGTCATCCATTGTGTATCCTGTGCATTTTTTCAACTTTAAATGGTTGCCCCCATGGCTACACAGCAGCTTGTTTATATAAACTATAGTAGTCTTTCTGAAGCAAATACACCAGTTATACCAGTTTAGGGCAAGAGTACATTATATTTTCAGTACTTCAGTACTCTCCATGCCGTTGTTTTGGCCACCACAAGGTGGCAGCATGTCCACTATATTGCAGCTTATATAGCTCGCAGTGTGTGTTTTAGCACATATAGGTCGTGACATGAAAGGCTTTTTTTGTTTAACCTGAAATAAGTGTGTGTTTGTGGAGTACCTTAACAGTGGACCCAGCTTGCGTCAGTGATTCACAAATCACAGTTTAACTGCATGTTGCTGCAAAGTGCAAGAAAATTGCAGCCATTTTGGTTGACCTTGACCCTTTTTTACTTTTGCATTTAATGACAGTGATTTATTTGCTTCAACTATATTCTACATTTTATGTTTAAATAAAACCTGCAAATGACTAGTTGATCTAGAGAAAGAACTCTGGTACTAAGAACTAATTTCAGTAACCTTTCTCACTTGCTAAAAAGCCATCCATCCCCTTCTTGAAACTATCTAATGTATTGACCAGTACAACTGATTCAGGGAGAGAATTCTGCAACTTTACAGTTCCCACTGTAAAAAAAACCCTCTCCAAATTTTTTAGATGGAACCTCCTTTCTTTTATTCAGAATGGATACCCTCCTGTCTGCTTGAAGGGCCTACTGGTAAATAAAGCACTAGAGCAGGGATCCCCAACCTTTTTTACCCCTGAGTCACATTCAGATGTAAAATGAGTTGGGGAGCAACACAAGCATGAAAAATGTGGAATAAGGGCTGTGATTGGCTATTTGGTAGTTCCTATGTAGACTGTCAACCTATATGAGGCTCATTTTGGTAGTGCATCTGGTTTTTATGTAACTAAAAGCGAGTAATTCAAAAATAAGCACCTGATTTGAGGCCACTAGGAGCAACTTCCAAGAGGTTGGAGAGCAATGTTGCTCACAAGCCGCTGGTTAGGGATCACTGAACTAGAGAGATTATTATATGATCCCCTTATATATTTATCCTTAGTTATAATATCACACCTTAAAGGAAAACTATACCCCCCAAACAATGTAGGTCTCTATTAAAAGATACTGAGTAAAACAGCTCATGTGTAAAACCCTGCTTCATGTAAATGAACCATTATCATAATAATATACTTTTTTAGTAGTATGTGCCATTGGGTAATCATAAATAGAAAATTGCCATTTTAAAAAATACGGGCCGCCCCCTGAGATCGTAATTCACTGTGCACACATACAAACCACATGTAAGGTCACATGAGCCAATTAACAGACAGAGTTCTGCCTTTTGCTTCCTCACTTCTTCCTATTACAGTCAGTGTTGTAGTATTTCTGGTCAGGTGATCTCTGAGGCAGCACAGATAGAGTCACGAAATGGTGGTTCAATGTAAAAGGGCAATATTTATGTAAATATATATTCCAGTTTGGTAAGATTCTTTAATATGTCATTCAATTTGATATAAACTATCTGTTGCTTAAGTATTCATTTTGGGGGTATAGTTTTCCTTTAAGGGCCTCTGCTCCAGCGTAAACCACAGTCTTTTTTTTTATAACTGAGACTTTCCATACAGTGGCGTAACTAGATATTACTGGGCCTCACAGCAAATTGTTTTTTAGGCCCCCAAAATGTTTAGAGGTTGACTTGTTTCTCCAATATTTATTGAAATTGTATATGAATTAGGGCCTCGTGGGGCCCCTATACCTCCTGGGCCCCCCTGCAGCCGCAGGGTCTGCTTCCTCTATAGTTACGCCCCTGTTTCCATACCCTTTACCAGTTTAGTTGTCCTTCTTTGAACTCTTTAATTTATTAATATCCTTTTTGACCACTGGAGACCAAAACTGGACTGTAGTGCTTTGTAAATTGGAAGAATTGCCCTCTCCTCCTGCAAATATATACCCCTTTTTATACAGCTAGGCCCAATAGGATGAGTCTATAGGACCCTACTAAAAACCCTACTCCAAGCAGATAACTCATTTAGTTTTTCAAGGGATCAGAAAAAAATTATGTAAAATCCAGGAACATGTAAAAATCAGGGATGTGCCGTATGCATAATATTTTAGTGGGACCACAAAAAATGGTGTAAAATGAGGGTAAACTTTAAATCACGGGTATAATTGTTGTTTCACTATTTAAATTGACTTTAAATTTGTACATAAGATACTGTTGAGTAACTGCATATCTTGTGTCAGCTCTTGTCAGGTGATACCTGGAAATACTGCCATACAATTTTCAAATTGAAATGCACCAAGGAATATTGATTGGCTGCCAGAAGAAGGTGCCAGATATCCCCTGTATGTCTGTTATCCCCATTGTGAAACAAGCTAAACCACAGTCATGGCTTTATAAGAATAACACTGAGGATCATATGTTAATGTGCTCTGACATTCCATGACAGCTTTTCAGTGTTAGGGATTTCTGCAAATTCACTATAGATGAAAAGCAAAAAGTGTGACATTTCCTGTATATATTAGGCCTAGAGGTATTACAATTTTACAGTTTTTCATGTAGGTTTAAAATCCTGTTTTTTTCAAGGTAAGGCTGCTTTTAAACTGACTCTGGTTATGTAAATAGCTTATCTTTATATAAATTGCAGGGAATGATACTTCTCATAGACTGCTATTGTTCTTCTTTGGCAGTTGCATTATGTTTGCCAGAAAGTAGCATCCCATCTTTGAAAGTCCCACAATTACTTCTGTACCACAGGAATGCACAGCGTTTTTTACTCTTCCAAGCTTGATTGATAATGGAGAGTGGTTGGATGGTATCCTAAACTAAAGGAAGCACCATCTCATACATTATGTAGATAATGTTGTGTTGTCAATACATGCATGAAAAAGGGGTTCCATTAAGGCGTTTTAATAGCAAAACTGGATGAATTTGTCTTTATTAAAACACGTCCATCTTTTGTGGTTTCAGTGTCTAAGTGCATGGCATTCATTTAAAGGCAGCTACCAGGGAGGAAATGCACTCTGGATGGGGGAAAACCATATCGTTTTTGCATAAAATGTTGGTAACGAGCGATATGCCACCTGCACTGGGAAGGGAATTCCATGTACAGGTGGCTATATTGGGATACAAGTATGTAAAATAATGTCTCAGACTGTTCATTATGGACATGCATGTGACATTACAGGCATGTGCAAAACAAGTGAGCCGGGAGATGATTACCCATTGTAGTGTCAAAGTAATGCACTTTAACGTCACAGGCCCACCCACAGACCATCACCAGTTTCCCATTTAAACCAGTGCCTAGTTACTAGATTGGGGGCAATATGATGGCTGCTGGAGGGCTGTATGATGGATGGCTGCTGGGCTTGCTGGTACAGGTATGGGGTACAGTATAATGGATGGCTACTGGCACAGGTATGGGGGGGCAGTATGATGGATGGCTGCTGGGCTTACTGGTACAGGTATGAAGGGGCAGTATGATGGATGGCTGCTGGCATAGGTACAGGGGGCCTGTATTAAACATCATCAGTTTCCCATTTAAACCAGTGCCTAGTTGCTAGGGTAAATTTAAACCCCAGTATTCAGCGGCTTAAATTCCAAATTGGAGACCTGCAGAACAATAAGGTAAATAATTAAAAGAACACAAGTAAAAAAAAAAAATGATGATTAATTACAAATTGTCTCAGAATATCATGTCCAACGTACTAAAAGTTCATTTACAGGTGAATTACCCTTTTAAGTGCATGTGTGTGACCAAACATGGCAGCCCACATCGGGAGCACCCTTTGGTTGCAAAATTACATCTCACTTGATTATATAAAATTTTGACCACTTGTATTTTTATTTATTTATTTGTTATTGTGTTCTAAAAATAAACTCCACCACATGGTCTTTAATTCTGATAAAGTTTCATCACCCTTCCAGATAAAATAAAATATTTCTTCAGGTTAGATAAACCAATAATGCTAGCTTTACATTGTAATGAATACATTAGAAATATGTTTTTAACAAGATATAAACTATATTGAAGTAATTTGAAATGTTTAGTCTCTGACAATAGTTCTGCAGTGCTTGCATTAGCAAAGGCATTTCCTATTATTTGCCTTCACCTTACTACCAGTCATGGGATTCTGTGAATGGGTAAGACTGGATCAGGTATCCACCAACAGCTTTTACAATAGTAAAACTAAGTGACAATACCTGGGCCATTTGAAAATTCTCTCTGTCAATTTACTGCATTAAGTGCATAGATCTGCAGACGATGATAGTTCCATACAGGCAGCCACAACTCTTTTTTTGCCCATAATCCTTGTTGGAATGAATGGCATCTGTTTTTCAGAAATAATTGCAGCTTGTAGCTACTTGTGGGCAATTCCCACTGTAATTGAAGTAGTCACAGATTTTCACTGCAAAAGTCAGTTATTTTACCATCCGAATCAGGTCTCGGATTGCCCAGCTACACAATGCAGATTTCGTTGCAACAGTGCAGGGCAGTTTTTCAGCATCATAGCATTGGGTACATTTTTCAAAGCATATTTTTGTCATAAAGGGGTAATGCAAAGTTACACATATACTGTACTTTTCATTTATAAAAAATAGTTCTTAAAAAAGGGGAAACTGTGATGATAATTTATAGGTCTCTTTAAAGGTCCCTGGTGAGGCCTCATCTGGAGTATGCGGTGCAGTTTTGGACTCCAGTCCAGGGATATAAATGAGCTGGAGAGAGTGCAGAGACGTGCAACTAAATTGGTTAGAGGGATGGAAGACTTAAATTATGAGGGTAGACTGTCATGGTTGGGGTTGTTTTCTCTGGAAAAAAAAAAGGCTCTTGCGAGCGGATATTATTCCACTTTACAAGTACATTAGAGGACATTATAGACAAATAACAGGGGACCTTTTTACCCATAAAGTAGATCACCTTACCAGAGGCCACCCCATTAGACTAGAAGAAAAGAACTTTCATTTGAAGCAACGTAGGGGGTTCTTCACAGTCAGGACAGTGAGGTTGTGGAATGCACTGCCGGGTGATGTTGTGATGGTTGATTCAGTTAATGCCTTTAAGAGAGACTTGGATGATTTTTTGGACAGACATAATATCAAAGGCTATTGTGATACTAAGCTCTATAGTTAGTATAGATATGGGTATATATAATTTATGTGAAAGTAGGGAGGGGTATGTGTATGGATGCTGGGTTTTCATTTGGAGGGGTTGAACTTGATGGACTTTGTCTTTTTTCAACCCAATTTAACTATGTAAACATAAGCTCTTATTACATAGTTATATTGGGTTGAAAAAAGACCAAAGTCCATCAAGTTCAGCCCAGCATCAGTACTTATATACACCCATTGAATTTATATATACTGCACCAATATCTATATTGTAGATTTTAATATCACTATAGCATTGGATATTATGATTTGTCCAAGAAATCATCCAAGCGACTCTTAGCATTAACAGAATCAGCCATCACAACATCATCCGCCAGATCATTCCACAACCTCACTGTCCTCACTGTAAAGAACCACCTACTCTGCTTCAAATGAAAGTTTTTTTCCTCTAGTCTTAAGGGGTGGCCTCTGGTCCAATGATCAGTTTTGTGGAAGAACAGATATACCACTATCTGTCTATAATGTCCTCAAATGTACTTATAAAAAGTAATCATGTCCCCTCGCAAGCATCTTTTCTCCAGAGAGAACAACCCAACCGTGGCAATCTACCCTCATAATTTAAATTTTCCATCCCCTTAGTTTAGTTTCATGTCTAAAACTGCACTGCATACTCACAGGTGAGGCCTTACCAGTGACCTATAAAGAGCTATACATTGTGTTTTCATCTTTTGAGTTAATGCCTTTTTTGCTTTAGTAGCCACAGAATGACACTGCCTGGCTTACACAACTTGTTATCGACAAAACCCTTAGATCCTTTTCCATTAAGAAAACTCACAAAATACTACCATTTAGTGTATAGTTTGCATTTATATTATTTCTACCAAAGTGTATAACCTTGCATTTATCAACATTGAACCTCATTTTCCAGTTTGCTGCCCAGTTTTCCAATTTAGTCAAATTACTCTGCAAAGTGGCAGCATCCTGCATGGAACTTATAGTTCTGCACAATTTAGTATCATCAGCAAACATAGAAATGGTACTTTCAATGCCCACCTCCAGGTCATTAATAAACAAGTTGAAAAGCAAGGGACATAGTACAGAGCCCTGCGGTACTCCACTAACAACACTGGTCCAATTAGAAAATGTTGCATTTACCACCACTCTTTGTAGTCTATCCTTAAGCCAGTTCTCTATCCAGGTATAAATACTATGTTCCAGGCAACTATTCCTTAATTTAGCCATTAAACTTCTGTGTGGTACTGTATCAAATGCTTTAGCAAAATCCAAGTAGATTACATCCACTGCCATCGTAGAGTTGAGGTTCCTGCTCACCTCTTCATAAAAGGTAATTAAATTAGTCTGGCATGATCGGTTACCCATAAAACCATGCTGGGTCAAACTCATAGGATTATGACTTGCAGTGAAGTCTAGGATCTTATCCCTCAATACCTCTTCAAAAACTTTTCCTACCGCTGGTGTCAGACTAACCGGCCTATAGTTTTGAGGCTGAGAACGGAATCCCTTTTTGAATAGTGGCACCACATTAGCAATTGGCCAGTCTCTCTGCACCATGCCAGACCTCAAGTGATTCCTTAAAGAGGGTCCTTAAAGTGAATCCTCAAAGAAATCCATAAGGAGGTTTGGCAATCACAAAGTTCAGCTCATTTAGTACCCTTGGATGAATACCATCTGTTCCTGGACCTTCTTTCTAAAGGGGGAAGAAAGTGGGAGGGGGGAGGAAAATAAAGTGTAGTAGATTGGTTTACAGACATGAATATATTTAAGTGATTTGTACCATCACACTCTATAGTTTGTGCAAATAATGATAGTTCAACAAGTACTTTAGTCATAATACAGTGCAGCATGTATATAAAATGGCAGTTATACCTTCCACAAAATTACAGTACTTGTAGTTCACTTACAAACACAATTATTCTTTTGTTGCTCATCAACACCAAACGCCTCCACTTAAAGGGATTCTGTCACAATTTTTTAATGGTGTGGTTTTTATTTCTAGTTTACACTGTTTACATTGCAAATCATTCACTGTAACATATAAAATTTCATTTTTTAGCCAGCAAGTGTATTTTTTTAAATTTATAATATAGGTGTGTAGGCAGTTATTTTGCCTGGTCATATGCTTTCAGAAAGAGCCAACACTTTAAGATGGAACTGCTTTCTGGCAGGCTTTTGCTTCTCTTACTCAATGTAACTGAATGTGTTCACCATTGAGTGCTGTTCTTAGATCCACCGGAGAGCTGTTATCTTGTGTTAGTGCTATCTGGTTACCTTCCCATTGTTCTGTTGTTAGGCTGCTGGGTGGAGGGGGAAGATATCACTCTAACTTTCAGTACAGCAGTAAAGAGTGACTGAAGTTTATCAGAGCACAAGTCACATGACTGGGGGTAGCTGGGAAACTGACAATATGCCTGGCACCATGTCAGATTTCAAAATTAAAAATCAAGCAAGAGTTGTTTCTGCAACAGAGTTGTATCTGCAACATAATCTCAAAGGACACCAAGTTATGATCACTATTCCCTAAATGCTTACCCACACAAATGCTAAAGATGAGTTCAGTATTAGTAGTTAATACCAGGTCCAAAAGACGGTCAATCCTAGTAGATTCATGAATGCGCTGAAAGAAAAAGTTGTTCAGCATATTTACAAACCCACTAGCGTTTTTTTACTTGACAAGCCCCTTACCCCCAGTCAATCTCTGGATAATTGAAGTCTCCAATAATACTAACTTGACCTATTTGCAAAGCCACTTCTATTTGTAATAGTAGCTGGGCTTCATTCTCGTCACTTATACGAATGATCATTTTCTTTGTAACCTTTTGCCCAATTAAGAGCAGAGGCTTTCTACCCCACACCAGTGCTGTCAATGGATATTTCTTTAGTGCATGGCTTTAATTCAGGTTTTACATACAAACACACTCCTCCACCCTTTTTAATCCTATGTCCCTCCTAAGAAGGGTGTAACCATTTAAATTCACAGCCCAGTCACATGTTTCATTCAACCAGGTCTCAGTGATTAATTATATCATCATTTCTATTGCATGCAATTAATTCTAACTCTCCCATTTTACTAGACAAACTCTGTGCATTTGCCAGCATACATCTGAGGATACTACTTTTCACTCTGATAATTACATTTAATGGAGAATTAGATTTAACGTTATTATTAAGCAGTTTATCTTGTAACAGAGGGGTCTCCCTAGCTGGTAAACTGTATGCCCCCCTCATTCCTCCCCCATGACCCCATATAATTTCCACTGCCCAGTCTACCCTAGCTTTCCCCATAATACTCTGACTTACCCCCCCTTACCAAGCTTAACCCCCTACCTGCCAATCATGTATGTGCTGGCAGAAAATTGCTCTAAGTGCCAGGCACGTAGTACCTTTGTGCTTCACATTAAAGGGTTGCCTCACTGCACTAGTGGCTTTTGCTGCAATTCAGATGGGCCCCAACCCTCTAGGCAACTAGCCAAGGGGGGGCCTCCATGTCAGTCCATGTCATCGCAACTAGCCAAGGGGGCTTCCATGTCAGTCCATGTCGCCACATGGCCTGACTTCTTACCTGATCGTCGCAGGACCAGGCAGCTCTGCACAGCCCGATGGAATACCTGGCTTCCAGCCCTCCCAGCACCTGGCCACTTTTGTTTCTTTTGCCCACTTTTACACATATTTATACACTCACTTTTTAAAAATTATTTTTTTAGTTTAGTTTATAATTTTTCCTGTTGTTTTTCCCCTGAAAACTGTTGATTTCATAGTGTGGCTATTGGATCAAGTATTTTGACCTCTAATCATGCTGTCAGATCAGTTATATTGTTATTTCATTTATTTGCCTAATTGTATTTTATTTTAGTGATTTTATTGTGGTTTTATACCTGCATTGTTGTTCCATATGTTTTTTTTAGCGTAGTTTGGTATTTTGAAGTAGAAAGACATAATTTCCCATTGAATTTGTCAGAATGTGTACTTTCCAAAACTATATGGTGTTTTGCTGCACATAATACGCAGTCAGGGGGCTTTGTTCACAAAAGGCGAATTGGCACCCAAGACAATTCATATCTCATATGCACTATTTTCATTTGGGGTCCGTACATACCAGCTGCTTTGTTATATCTTGGAGCTCATATTAACGGTGTTTTACCATAGTATGTAAGAAATTGGGTGAGATATATGCAACAAATTGCAATATGTTTAGGCGATTTTCAGAAATGTCATAAAAACTGCTTCCTTTAGCGTAGCTTTGTAGTTGGGTAGTTTGGAGTAAAAAGACCCATTTTGGATTTGTCAGAATCCATTACCTGTATTGTTTCTTAGGGTCCAGACACATGTTTAGTGCTTCAAAAAATAGCATTTGTGTTTAGTTTGAGAAAGTGTTCCTGATAGATGAATTCAGGGATGTCATTTCATAGGTAAGGAGCAGCACGCGTTTTCTCTTAGGAGTGTTTTACCACCCACCGGAGCAACTTCTTCAGTTCTACCTCTTGTAACAGTTATTGATTGTTTTTATTTGCAAATCTTATTTTTCGGAATATATATTTCAGTGCAATAAGACTTTGCTTTTTGGGAACATAAACACTGTATATAATAAGCATTCCTACTATATTAATCCATGAAAAAAGATTTTCCTTTCTTTCACGACCCCTTTCATGAAATTGCAGTTGACCCATGAAATGTGTGCCTGCAATTTTGCATGCATCATGGGTGACCAGCAACCCCCCTCTTGCCTGTTCCCTCAGCTCTTTTAATGGACTAATTGCTTTCAGTTTTGTCTCAACTTTTATTATGTTAAAGTCTGTCACATAATCAATCTGAACAAACTTTCCAAAGTCACAAAAAGTACTCTTTTGGCTACAGTACAAAAGAATAGAAGTACCTCAGTGTCCATTTAATGCTTTGGAGGCTTATCCATGTTTGATGTAAAGTGAATGTCATATAAAAATGGAATTAACATACAATGGGCACCCTGAATTTCCAAAAACAGGGCTGGAACTAGGGGTAGGCAGAAGAGCCACGTGTGTAGGGTGCAACGGTGGAGGAATGTCAGTCTTTTTTCTGTTGTTTTCCCAAAGTTCGGGCCCTTGTGTCCCCAACCTCAACAGCTTGTATGTTGGTGCGTGCATCTGCTCTTCCCAACATCCCCATCACCACTGATGCTCTCTAGGCATCTGTTTCTGCTGCCTACCCCTAGTTCTGACCTTTATCTAAAGTAGAGATGCAGGGGAATAGTGAAATGAGAAGCAAGAGGAAAATAAGATAGCAGAGCCTGTGCAAGGCATTATTTAACCCTTTACCGTGATCTTAAATGAGAAAGTGTATCATTTACTATTCAGGTTTACTGGGATTTTATATCAATACATTTTTATTGTTTTACAACATTGATATATAAGACAATTTGTGACAATAAACATCTTGAAAACAAAATTGTGTCTAATTGCAATATTGAGAACATATCTGTTATTATACAAACAAACGTTTTGCAACATAAATGATTGAAAAAATAAAAAAATTAAATAAATAAATAAAATTAAAATAAAATTTAGTAGCAAAACTTCAACTCTGACTTTGAAAATACCCTGGTAGACATTTACAGAGAAAAGGGAATATTAGATACATATATTGACCCCGTGTCGATATACCAACCAAGGACCCCATGTCAACAGAAATTTCTCAAAAGAATCTAGCAAAATGCTTGTCATTTTGTCTTGAGACATTATCCAGTCTACCCTATTTTTAACTGGATCTATTGGGATCTGTCTTTGTTTCCAAGCCCCAGCCAAAGTTCTCTTAGCTGCTGTCATAATGGAAGTGAAAAGACGAAACTGTGCATTGTTAAGGTTTTGGGGTCTTAAGCCTAGCAAAACTATTCCAGGGTCTCTGGGAATGGAAGCACCAAAAACAGAAAATATCATAGTGAGGGTTTACTGGGTTTTTAATGTAAATTTTTATTTTCTCTTTTTTTATTTACTTTTAATATGAAGGCAGTGTGATGGCGATTCTGCCCCATTTCTATAAGGATTGTAAAGGATTATGATTTATGTAAAACCTGAAATAAAAGTCTAAATAAGAGGAATGGAAGAAAGAAAACATCTTGTCGCAGACAGATATTTTTTCTTTGACAGATATAAAATCATCCAGAGGTTAAAAGTCTGTAGGCAAAATTTTTATGATGTACAATGTAAGTAGGTGCTTTTTGAAAGAAATTGTCAAGTGTCACTCATTGGCCACTGCAGAAAGTGTGTCTTTAATTTGGGTAGTTTGAAAAAGTTCTGAAAGGAACAAGAGCCTATGAAATATAGGGGATGCTGTTCACGCTTATTAATAGTACGGTGTACCTGCCTCCATCAGTGGGGAGACTGCTGACTAACCCAGTAGCTGTTGTTGAATGGTGCCATCCTGAAGTACAAATGAATAAGCAACAGAGTAGGAATTGTTAGACATAGTAAAGCTGTCTCTTTTACTGAAATAATTTGTGTTTATGAAACTGTGTGTGAAACTGGAATAATGTGGGCAAACAATCTTTAATTTCAGAGCAGAAGATTGATTCTTTGGTTAAAGCCA
The DNA here is from genome assembly GCA_038501925.1 of Xenopus petersii. Classification (NCBI taxonomy): domain Eukaryota; kingdom Metazoa; phylum Chordata; class Amphibia; order Anura; family Pipidae; genus Xenopus; species Xenopus petersii. The sequence goes on from CM076681.1 coordinate 57,710,134, forward strand.
TGGGTCACCTTTAAAGTAACCTTTAGTATGATGAAGACATTCATATTCTTTGATCACAAACAAAAATATAGTTCACTTGGAATTAATGTTCACTCACTTGTATTACCCAATTTCAGGCTGTGTAGAGGTATATAAACCAGAATAGGGATACTAAAAACAAGCAAAAGCAGTAAAACCCCTGCTGGATTCATATTATGGTATTTTTTTGATTTTGATTTTAAAAAATACCATAATATGAATCCAGCAGAGTTAAAGTTTTTAAATTAAATACAATCTCTCCTAATGGTATAAATGAATATATACATATATATTAACGCTTTGATTAAAAAGCTTTAAAAAGCCATACAACGGATGAAAAGCCCATTTGCCTTGATAAAGCGTAAGCAAAACGTACGTCGGCGAGCCTTCAAACCCTTTTTTTTTTAAAAAAAGCTCATCATTGACATTCATATTCTATCATATTCCAAAAGTATTTGCGAATTTTTTCCATTTTTTGTGTTTTGCCCTTTTTGAATTTTCACTTCTTGCTCAGCAAGCTTTCCAGGGTTGAATTTATCAGCTATCTGGTTACTTGGGCGCATTTTGCCATATCAACCAGGTAGTGGTTTGAACAAGAAACTGGGATATGAATAGGAGAGACCTGAATAGAAAGATAAGTTATAAAAAGTAACAATAAAATTGTAACCTCACAGGCCATTCGTTTTTACAGCTGGAAAGAGGAAGAAGACGACCAGCCATTTAAAAACTATAAAAAATGAAGACCAACTGAAAAGTTGCTAAGAATAGGCCTTTCTATAACATATTAAAAGTTAACTTAAAGGTGGACCACCCTTTAAATTATATGCACACCCTTTATAATATTTGCCATTTATTATATTCAGAAAAATACTATAACAGATCTGGATCAGTAGGAATACATGGCATTCAAAGTGAATGTGCCCAAACCAGGTTCCCCATCCTATAACAATATTGTTTTCTCACTGTTTTATGCATGCAAGATGGGTAGAGTGTAATGCACTGGGCCGCCATTATAAATCTCGGGCCCCTGTACAACAAAATTTTTGGTGCCCCTGGCCCTGCCCACACTGGCGCCCAAGCCCCACCCCAGATCCTCCCCACTCCACCCAAGCCCCACTCCATCCCGCCCAAAGATCACACAGACATCAGCGCTAAAAATGTAACCCCTCCCACACACAAGTTATAAAAAGCTATTGATGGTCAGGGCCCCCTTATAAGTTAAAAAAAAATATTGGTGGCAGGCTCCCCCTTACAAGTTAAAAAAAATTGGGGCCCCAAAGAATATTTTTTAAAAAGAACATTGGTGCCAGGGCCCCGCTTACAGGTGAAAAAAAATTGGGGCCCCAAAGAATATTTTTTTTTAAAAACATTGGTGGCAGGGGCCTATAGAATATTAAAATAATACATTGGTGGCCAGCGGATTAAAAAAAAACTAAAAACACAAATTGGTGTTCAGTAGAATTGAACTAGTGGCGTCAAGTCTTCAACTCCGCCTCCTTTCGTGACTTTGGGTCTTTTCGCCGCTTCAGGACTTCAATTTCGGCTGTTTTCGTGACTGTGGGTCTTTTTTTTTTTTTCCAGCTTCAGGACTTCAATTTCGGCTATTTTCATAACTTCGGTTCTTTTCGCCGCTGCGGGAGTTCGGCTTCGTCTCTTTTCGTGGCGTCAGGTCCTTTGGCTTTACGGCACTTCTGCATTTCAGCTGTTTCAGCTGGACTTCAAAAATGACTCCACGGCTTTGATGCTCACAAGGAGGGCCTAGCTCTTTCAAAACTGCAGCACTGCTGGGCCCCCCTTCATGCCTAGGCCCCTGACCCCCCTGGTAATGCAAACTGCTATGAAAGGCTGGAGATAATGTTTATATTGGTAGAAAAGTGATCTGCAACTAGAGAAGTGAGCCTCAGCTGCTGAACTTAGTTGGGGGTATACAAGGAGGCTTTACCAGGGGCGCTGCTCCAATAAGGCGAGTTGAGAAACTTGCCTCAGGCAGCAGCGCCCCACTGGGTACCAGGCGCGGCAAAATGCCACTCCTGGTACTTTAAGAGCCAAATTTCTGGTTTTAAAATGGTGGAGGGGCCAGGATCGCCCCTGGGTATACTGTACTGCCCCTTTAAAGGAACAGTACCATTCTGCGGCTCTTGATTTCTTCATCCTGGCTATTCTACTGACAGAGTGTCCCCCAAGCCATCCAGCCTCATCTGTCCGTTGGGGGAAGCGTGCATTGTGTGATTCTCGGAGTGGAACCGGCGCTGTCGCTTGCAAGAGGGAGAGAATGAAATGCGGCATGCTCAAGTGGATAATTGACCATGGCTGGTTACAGTAATGTGTGAGCCGATGTCAGACGTATTTCAGGGAGAGTCGGTTTTACTATTTTAAATTTTAATTTGTCTTGGTGTTTTTTTTTTCCAATCTATACTAACAATTTTTTTAACATTTTTCTTTTGATGTTACTGTTCCTTTAAAGGAAAGCTATACCCCTAAAATGAATACTTAAGCAACACATAGTTTGTCATATTAAGTGGCATTCTAGAGAATTGTACCAAACTGGAATATAGATATGAGTAAATATCGCCCATTTACATCTCTTGCCTTAAACCACGATTTCGTGATGGTCTCTGTACTGCTTGAGAGATCACCTGACCAGAAATACTGCAGCTCTTACATACATAGTTACATAGTTAAATTGGGTTGAAAAAAGACAAAGTCCATCAAGTTCAACCCCTCCAAATGAAAACCCAGCATCCATACATACACCCCTCTACTTTTAATTAAATTCTATATACCCATACTAACTATAGAGCTTAGTATCACAATAGCCTTTGATATTATGTCTGTCCAAAAAATCATCCAAGCCATTCTTAAAGGCATTAACTGAATCAGCCATCACAACATCACCCGGCAGTGCATTCCACAACCTCACTGTCCTGACTGTGAAGAACCCCCTACGTTGCTTCAAATGAAAGTTCTTTTCTTCTAGTCTAAACGGGTGGCCTCTGGTACGGTGATCCACTTTATGGGTAAAAAGGTCCCCTGCCATTTGTCTATAATGTCCTCTAATGTACTTGTAAAGTGTAATCATGTCCCCTCGCAAGCGCCTTTTTTCCAGAGAAAACAACCCCAACCTTGACAGTCTACCCTCATAATTTAAGTCTTCCGTCCCTCTAACCAATTTAGTTGCACGTCTCTGCACTCTCTCCAGCTCATTTATATCCCTCTTAAGGACTGGATTCCAAAATTGCACTGCATACTCCAGATGAGGCCTTACCAGGGACCTATAAAGAGGCATAATTATGTTTTCATCCCTTGAGTTAATGCCCTTTTTTATGCAAGACAGAACTTTATTTGCTTTAGTAGCCACAGAATGACACTGCCCAGAATTAGACAACGTGTTATCTACAAAGACCCCTAGATCCTTCTCATTTAAGGAAACTCCCAATACACTGCCATTTAGTGTATAACTTGCATTTATATTATTTTTGCCAAAGTGCATAACCTTGCATTTATCAACATTGAACCTCATTTTCCAGTTTTCTGCCCAGTTTTCCAGTTTAGACAAATCACTCTGCAAAGTGGCAGCATCCTGCATGGAACCTATAGTTCTGCACAATTTAGTATCATCTGCAAAAATAGAAACAGTACTTTCAATGCCCACCTCCAGGTCATTAATAAACAAGTTGAAAAGCAAGGGACCTAGTACAGAGCCCTGCGGTACTCCACTAACAACATTGGTCCAATTAGAAAATGTTCCATTTACCACCACTCTTTGTAGTCTATCTTTTAGCCAGTTCTCTATCCAGGTACAAATACTATGTTCCAGTCCAACATTCCTTAATTTAACCAGTAACCTTTTGTGTGGCACTGTATCAAATGCTTTAGCAAAATCTAAGTAAATCACATCCACTGCCATCCCAGAATCGAGGTGTCTACTTACATTCTCATAAAACGAAATTAAGTTAGTCTGGCAAGATCTATTACGCATAAAACCATGCTGGCACAAACTCATAGTATTATGATTTGCTATGAAGTCCAGTATCTTATCCTTTATTAACCCTTCGAAAAGCTTTCCTACCACTGACGTCAGACTAACTGGCCAATAGTTTTGAGGCTGAGAACGCGATCCTTTTTTGAATAGAGGCACCACATTAGCAATTCGCCAGTCTCTCGGCACTATGCCAGATCTCAATGAATCCTGAAAAATTAAGTAAGAGGTTTGGCAATCACAGAGCTAAGCTCGCTAATTACCCTGGGATGAATACCATCTGGCCCTGGACCTTTGTTAATCTTAACATGTTCTAGTCTCTTTTGAATTTCATCATGTGTGAACCATGCATCATTAGTTGTATTACTAGAATTGGGACTGTTAAGAAGGAAACCTTCACTTACTGATTCCTCATTTGTGTAGACAGATGAAAAATATGAATTCAGAATCTGCGCTTTTATTTTGTTTTCATCAACCAGCTGACCCCCCTCTGATAGTAAGGGACCCACCCCTTCCTGCTTCATTTTTTTACTATTAACATATTTAAAAAATAATTTTGGATTTTTTTTACTGCTTACTGCAATATCCTTTTCTATAGCAATTTTAGCTTGCCTTATAGCTTCTTTGCATGATTTATTGGCCTCCTTGTACCTTATAAATGATTCGGCTGTACCAGCTAACTTGAAAGTTTTAAAAGCACGTCTTTTCTTACCCACCTCAACACCAACGCTTCTATTGAACCAAAAAGGTTTTGCTTTGCAACGACGTTCCTTGCTTACAAGTGGAATATACTGACAAGTATATTTATTAAGCAGCATTTTAAAGACTTCCCATTTTTGTTCTGTGTTTAACCCTGAGAAAAGCATTTCCCACTTAATATGTTGCAGAGATGCCCTTATACTGTCAAAGTTTGCATGTCTGAAATTTAGTGTTTTAGTTACTCCCTTATAGAATTGCTTCTGCAACAGAATCTCAAAGGAGACCATGTTATGATCACTATTCCCTAAATGCTCACCCACACAAATGTTAGAGATGAGTTCAGTATTGTTAGTTATTACAAGGTCCAAAAGAGAGTTATTCCTAGTAGGTTCTTGAACGAGCTGGAATAAAAAGTTGTCATTCAGCATATTTACAAAACTACTAGCTTTTTCTGTCTTAGCAACCCCATTACCCCAGTCAATGTCTGGATAATTGAAGTCACCCATAGCAACAACTTGACCCAGCTGTGAAGCCGCTTGTATCTGCAAGAGTAGCTGGGCTTCATACTCTACACTTATACGAGGTGGTTTACAGCATACACCAATGATAATTCTTTTTGTTACCTTTTGCCCAGTCAAAATCTCTACCCAGAGTGATTCTATACCCTCACCAGTGCCAGCTATTGTTATTTCTTTAGCGCATGGTTTTAATTCAGGCTTTACATACAAACACACTCCTCCACCCTTTTTAATCCCTCTGTCCCTCCTAAAAAGGGTGTAACCATTTAAATTCACAATCCAGTCACATGTTTCATCCCACCAGGTCTCAGTGATACCAATTATATCATAATTTTTAGAGCATGCAATTAATTCCAGGTCTCCCATTTTACCTGACAAACTCCGTGCATTTGCCAGCATACAGCGGAGGTTACTACTTTTACTTTTGAAATTTGCATTACTTAGTGAAGAATTATATGTTAAGTTAGTATTATTCTGTTTTCCTTGTAACAGAGGGACCTCCTTAGCTGGTAAAATGTATGCCCCCCTCACTCCTCCCCCATGACCCCTTACTAACCCCACTGCCCCGTCTTCCCTAGCTTCCCCATAATTCTTTATCTCACCCACCCCCCTCTTGCCTAGTTTAAACTCTCCTCCAACCTCTTAGCCATTCTTTCCCCTAGCACCGCGGACCCCCTTCCATTGAGGTGCAAACCGTCACGACTGTATAGGTTGTACCCCAACGAAAAATCAGCCCAGTGCTCTAGGAACCCAAACCCTTCCTTCCTGCACCAAGACTTGAGCCACGCATTTAGCTCCCTAAACTCCCGCTGTTTTCCTAAACTTGCACGTGGCACAGGCAAAATTTCAGAAAAGATGACATTGGAAGACCTTTCCTTGATCTTAGAGCCTAGATCCCTGAAATCATTCTTTAAGGTCTTCCATCTACCATTTATTTTGTCATTAGTACCGATATGCACTAAGACAGCTGGGTCATGCCCAGCCCCACCCAATAATTTGTCTATCCGATCAACCACATGCCGAACCCTGGCACCAGGTAGACAGCAAACTGTTCGGTTGTAGCGATCCGGACGACAAATTACCCTATCCACTTTCCTAATAATTGAGTCCCCTACAACCACAATCTGCTTAGGCCTGACTCTACTCTCCTCCCCACCACTACTAGAGAAACTGGTCTCCCGGCTGTTAGAGAGATCAGCCCCATCTAGAATTGCCAATCCAGAGTTCATACTCCCATCATCTTCACACAATCTGGCAAATTTGTTGCGATGTATAATCTCCGGATCAGCCTCCATTTTCCTTTTGCCCACCTTAGATTTTCTAACTGTCACCCAGCTAGCTGCCTCAACATCCTGCTGCTGTTCTGTTCCCCCCAAACTATCTGACCCCGCTAGGTCCTGCTCAGTGAGCAAAAGACTCCTTTCAAGATTGTCAATCGACCGCAATGTTGCAATTTGTTGCTCTAGTGCTCTAACGTGAGCCTCCAAAGTGGCAATTTGCTCACAACCACCACAGAGGTAAGCATTTTGGAACTCTTGTTCCAAATCTGCATACATATGGCAGACTGTGCACTGAGTCAGACCTTCAATCTTGCTAGCACTCATTATACCAGTTACAGATCAAAACAGAAAAAAAATTAAAATATATAAAATAAAAATGAGTGAGTGCACAGTGAATCATAGGATCCCAGGGTCGGCCTTTATTTCTTAAAATGGTAATTTTCTATTTCTGATTACCCAATGGCACATACTACTAAAGAAATATATTTTTATGAAAATGGTTTATTTACATGAAGCATATGAGCTGTTTTATGCAATATATTCTTATAGAGGCCTACATTTGTCGGGGGTATACTTTTCCTTTAAGTGTTGAGCATGACTTGTTAGAATTTGGACAAAACATTACAGCTTCCAGTTGTTATTTATGTCCTCAACTATATATATATATATATAAAAAAAACTTTCACAAAAAAAAATATAACATTTTTCAATGGAAGCATCAAGACAGCACACCAAAAAAAATAGCAGCACAATGTTTGTGAGGCTTTTCCTTCTTTTGGAGATGATGGAGCACAACACAATACATAAAAATGACAGGAGAATTAGAATTGGTTAGGTTAAAAGTACAAAAGCTCTTTTGCAGAATTTACAGGAAAAGTTGCAGCAATAGTATAGGCAACACCATTAACTTCCACTAGTTGGAGCTCTTGAGTTTTGTTTCGACATGAATAGGTAATGCTGCATCAGTAACGGCAAGAGTTAAGATGAAAATACCACAATGAGTGAAAACAAATATAGTTTTAATTAAATGAAACCTGCTAGGTGAAATAAGAAAGAGAATACTGTTTATGTGACACAGAATATATACCAATACACCAAATCAGGATGAGCATAATGTTTTTGGGAAACTCCCCCTTCCCCCAAGTTCCTATGAAAGTATGTATTTCCCTGAAATGTGCTTGACCTCTACGCTTGGAAAATAGAAATAGCTGATTAATATTCTCATGTGGATTTGTGTGGAACAGTTTGTATATTTGCTGTGGCGTGACATAGTGTACCAGTCAGCAGTGCAAGTGAGGTGCCAAGAGGAAAACCTATATCACCCTTCCATGTAAATTATCTCCTATTTTGCTCTCCAAAAATTTCAGTTTTGTGTCACAAGCTCCTCATGGAGGGAAAAAATGGCTGCCCACCAGCATTCCATCCCCAGCCATATTCAGTGTTGGGAGAATAACACACTCTGGCCTGGCACTGCAAAGCCTTTACTACCAGGTAATATGCAATTAAATGAAACACTGTTTTAAATCATGTCTGTAACACAGATGTGCTTAGGGTTGCCACCTTTTCTGAAAAATGAATACTGGCCTTCCTATATATTTATCTTTTTTCCCCTAATAACATTGGGATCAACCATCATTTTTACTGGCCAGATGACAGCCCTAGATGTGCTTATTGTGTGTACTGGGTGCCTCATCATTTATAATAGCTCTGGCATGTGTACCTTGCATTTCTCAGCTCTTACAGTCCTGTGGCAGCACCAACAATTGACGGGGGACCTTCACAGGGTGCATGCGCGTGTGATAAGATGGTTTAGGGAAAGAAGCAGAGCTTTCCTTATAAGCAGCTTGAGTAATGCTATATTGGGTGAGAGGCTGCTAGCTGTCAGCTCAATGTGGAATTAGAGACTGGAGGGATAAGAGAACATGAAGACTTCAGATTCACACATTATAATATTGTGGTAATTGCTTAAAAGATGCTTCAGTAAAAACAAACAACAGCTGCAGAACAATCACTGTGCTGCTGAATGAATGCTGTACTGCAGTGCTTGATTCCATAACGTTGCAGACATGAGCAAGCGACGGCGGGGCACAAGCCATCTCCATGAGGTGGTCAGTGTTTTACAAAATAGGAAATGTGAATTCAGATTTTTGCTGAAGTGTGTGCAGCTGGAGCCAGCCCATCTCCCCTCGGCACACCTCCTCTCAGTGTTGCTTACAAAGAAGCTATTTTAAGAAGCTTTATAAAGCTGAGATGGTCCAGGGTGCGCCTTTCCTCCCCAGAGACTCCAAATCCGCTTTGCGTAGATGTTCCTATGAAGACAGCTGTGTTGTGGCAAGCAAAGCTTTATCCTCCTCTTTTTTTTCTCTTTTTTTTTATTCCTCTCTCATTGTGCCTTTCTATTTCTTGCTGGCTTATTGTTTTCTCCCCCCTCCTCCATTCCCGGTTCTCCCAGCTTCTCATGTTTCCTTCCCCTCCCCCTCTAGTTATCATGTTTTACTTCTCTTCCTCCTCATACATCATCCCCTCCTATTATAAATATGCCCTCTAACCACATATCTCACCATTCATGTCTGACCGGTCTGTCTCCATGGAAACACTGAGCCCTCCACCCCTTTTCTTCCCCTCCACCCTTGTCAGGAGGAGGCTGGGGATCAGGGATAGTTTCCATGGCAGCCATCTGACATGACATCTCACCACTCCCCTGGCACCAGTTCTTGTGGCAACGTGCCCAGTTCCTCTCCTACTCTATTTCTCCTATGAACAGCAACACTTAACCCATTCACTGGCTAAACTGCCTTGTACATGATACTATATGCAATTTACAGTAAACATTCGGCTGGAAATAGGCTGTTAGCAAATGCTGAACTATGATTATTATGCTGTGAAATGCTTTCTCATTTTGGCCGTATGCATTACAAACAAGATATGGTAAGGATATTTCCTGTAGAAAGGGACCCTGACTTGCTGCCCCCAAAACTATGGCTCTCAGTGGTTACTGGGAGCTGTAGTTCAGCAGCAGCTGGAGGGAGTGGGACGCAGGTTGGATAACGTTGCATTACAGTACTAGAACATATAAGGGGATTGCAGTATTGAAGAAATCATGCAGTGCGATTAACAGAATTGGTTGGCTATTGGTACAGTTTGCAGCACAAATTCTGCTTTTCCACCCAACTAGCCCACAGCCAGATCTATTGAATGGTAACTGTGGCCTTACAGTCCACTGTCCCCACAAATAATGGCTCAAAGAAGGCCATAGCAAAGCCTATTTTGTGTTTTTTTTTATTTCAGCCAATTAAATGCTTTTGGCTTGCCAGGTAGACTAAAGATTTCCTAAATAATGTCTGTAACGAAGACTGGTATACAAAAACTTGCCCTTACGTGAGGAAAGGCCAAATGTGGCACTGGTTCTTGCTGAAAGTGATGGGATTGTTGTTGCTGGTGAAGGTAATTTGGTCATCATTTGTTGATTTTTTCTGAAATATTAGCACTGATAATTTTCTGTGATATCACATTCTGACAGATACTGTGTAAATAGTGCAGGGTGGGAGAGTTTCCTCCCCCCCTTCAAAGACTGCACCAGTAGGTTAAAGAGTGAAAATGACTGTTCTCGCATCCAGCTAAGCAGATAGCCGTGTGCTTTGGAAACATACAGCTCATTAGCGCTAGTAATTACACTGCATATCTACTTACTGGAAAGGCCACATTAAACAAACCTCATTTTAAATAAAAATGTTGGTCAGTCATAATGTTCTCCATTATCATTGCTGGGAAGTGAAATGTATACATGATTACCTCTGTCTCCTGACAATTGTATCCCCTCGTGTTATGATTATTTGACCTTCTCATACAGCACTAATCTGTCTTATTAGCTGCCTTAACCCAATATAACAAAACTTCCCGTGACTGCTGTGTTTTATATTGTTATCATCTCTTAGAACGGTTTAGTTTCACAGACCCTTCCACTGTATCATCTCACCCCCCCCCCACTCCACCCCCAAAAAAGAGAGGAGGGGAAGCCTTTATTCAACCCAAAGAGGAGCAAACTGCACAAGCAGAGTAGAAGGTAGAATAACCTTGGCTAGAAAGGAAATGTGAGAGGAGAACAGTAACCGAGAGATGACAGATACCAAGGAAATTACAGCTGGAAGAGACTGGAAGAGAAGATATAAATAGGCAGAGGAGAGGTAAGGGAAGCAGAGAGAGAAGGTAGATAGGAAAGATAGAAAAGTGAAAAATGGGTGCCAAACAGGAAATGTTATAAAAAGGAATTGCAGGAGTAAGGAATGGAATGCAGGTTACAGTCCAAGGATAACTGACAGTATTAGGGGAAACACACAGGGGGAAGTCTGGGCAAAACCTATAGACAACTCATAATAGAAGAAGGAACATTTATTCCATATTCTTGGCTGCTTTTGCAACTGTTGTGCTCTGACAGCACACAAACAGTTAATGGTGATGGCAGCTAGGATGGAACATGATTGTGGGAGTTCCCTTTGCAGGTAATATGTCTGTGAGTTCTGTTTTTCTCTACAATGATGAAGGATAAACAGTAAAGTACATATATGCATAGAGATGGGGTGGATATTTCTTATCACAATACCCATCACTTACCTCAGCTAAATGACAAGGTTTACATCTGTTCCCATACTATAAGAACATACACTAATACAGACCTGTAGTCTGGTTACAACCAATGTTTTTTAACACTGTTTAGTATATTCCAATCCATTGGTTATACATTTAAGTACACCTGTTGATTAAATGTATTGATGTGTAACTGTCATTATTATAATTTATTCTAGATGAACTTTTTATAGTTATAGGAAAGATATATAGTGTTTATACTGTATTTTTATATACTCATGCTTGCTAGGAAATTTGTTGATGGAGACTGTATGCAGGATGGAGCTAGCAGTTATGTTTTTAATGTAATATTCTTTAATGTATTTGCATAACTTCAAAGTTTCAATATTACAGTATACTGTTTTGCTTTTTAACTGTGTGTTTTATATTCAAGTAATACAATTATTAATAAAATGAGAACATAATTTTGGAGAGGCTCTTTTACTTGCATAATGTGCTTTTTTCTTTTGCACACCCATTACACCTGTATACTGACATTACTCAAATAAGGTGTCCGTGTACATATCTGTTACATATGTACCTGCCATCTGGCTGTGAAACTGTACACTGGTCCATCTGTCTCCTGTGGCGACCCTAACCATACTATTGTTCTTGGTAGTATTTAATTAGATATATCAGCTGCTGGTATATTACAGAAATATTCACCTTTTATTTGCATGCATATATGTATACATTATGGGCTCCCATCTTAGTATCACAACACTGTTCTCAAAGGAGAGTCTTCGGAATGTCAATTTCATTCCAGGCTTGTTTGAAAGATCTATTCCTGGTTCCTATTCTCATAATAGAGGATCTACTTGTCGTTTTATTCATTAATATTTTTGAAAATTAGCTGACACTGTATATTGATTTGAATTTTTTGTGAAACTGGTATTCCTCATTTCAGTCTGATGGCACATTTGCAGTTTGGTTATCAATTTTAATACATTAACATGTCATTGGGGCCCACTGTAAAGACAAATGTAAAGCTTTTGCTGCCGCTGCTGCTAGATACATTAATGGAGTTTACAAAAAATTACTTGATCCTGATTCCCTAGACATTTTTCCAGACAACATTTATAAAAAATGTTTATGCGTATGCTAAAATCAGCAAGTGGAACTGGGACCTACTTTCCTTACAACCACACAAGATATACTCCTGATCCAGTTGTCCCCAAAATAGCCATCACCTAGAAACTGCACCTAGTCAAGCATAAACACTAGCTATTTATTTTATCCAAACCCAAATCAACACAAATAACAGCTGAACTATGCAACTACCCTGTCAGAAATTGCATCATTATGTGTTGATTCCTTCCTATGAATCTCAATGTGTGTTTTTCACTTTAGTAAATACAAGCATCCTAGGCTGAATGATATGACTATTCTGAAGGAAACAAACCAAGAGATGAAGAGTACATTTTGTAGCTATAAGATGGGGAGCCATGGTCATTATAGAAGTGTCAAAATACTCTTAGCATTGGCTTCAGCAGTGCTATTCTTGGTTTTTGCTAGCCAAATGTGACCAACCAAAAACCCCATCACTTTCACACATACTATGGTCACTTTATTCAGGAAACAAAATAGGAGATGCCCTCTTTATGACTGCTGAGCTTACCCTATTTATTATCACCAATGCCCCGTCAACATTTTGCAGGTGATATGCCCACCCTTTGAAGATCTGAAACTGAATCAGGATCCAGTTAACCTGCCTGTATACTCAAACAAGGACAAGGAGAACATAACAGCATCTATATTTTTGTGTTTAGCCTTATACATACAAAACGAATTTTAGCTTTGCCATTGACAGTTATGTTTTCAAGACAATTATCTGCTATAAGGCTGCTTGGAACAGCAATTAACCTGTTTGTTCGCCACTGGTTGAAGATCACGGCTGTGTGCAATAACATTGCTTTGATGCAATGGTCTTTTTTTCAAGAAGCTAACGTGCCTTCAGCTGACAAATAGAGGTCAGAAACTATGGTGCCATTAGCTTATATTTTCTAATCTCTCATATTTCTAGGAATGTGATCTAAAGGTGGCAGTTTCATGCATTGTGGCAATTTTCCAAATAAATATTGCAGTTCAGATAATTCAGGTGATGCGATTACCATTTTTAGAATGTGTTAAATAAATAAACTACAGCCCAGGAACACAAAACTGCATGACTGATAAATCATCATGGGCTGACAAAGTAACCTACAGATGTGTCTATTTCCCTGTCTTGAGGTGGCAAATTCCAGTACAAAAAGAATGCATTTTTCTGCAGGAATAAAATGGTATATTTTTCTTCCACAGTACTCGTGTGCAATTTGTGATGAACATTTATTAATACAGGACTAGAATATTTTAATCCACAGAAGGTGGTGCTGTGTAAAATAATATACTTCACATGGATGTTAGGAGCTGGTAAATATGGACTACTATCAATCAGGTGTTCTGTGTTGGTGGGAGGTGCTTCCTTATCCTTTCAGCTTAATTTACAGTTTAAAACTAGAAGTTTGTTTCTTAAAGGGGATGTAAAGGCAAAAAAATAAAATCCCATTTGTACTTTCTTTAATGAAAAAGAAACCTATCTCCAATAGACTTTAATTAAAAAATGTGTACTGTTTTTATAAGAAACCTGGCTGCTGTGTAGGGAAACGATTATACTTTCAAACGACAGGGGGGAGCCCCTCCACCTTACTTCCCAGAACTCAAGCAGCTTTGTTTGTTTCCCTGTAACAATTGTGTAGATTTGTATCCACAGACCCAGTGCAGTCTGCATATTCTGATTATTAATAAGTCTTGCTGTATCGACTTATGGCAGATATTATTTGACTTGTTCTGTTTTGATCATTTATGATGATCCCTAAGCTTAACCTCCCAACTAAAGCCCAGACCACATTGAGCATGTGCGTAGTCTTGGTATTGCAAAGATGTTTAACAAAGTTACAAGATGACAGCCCCTGTTCTATTTTAGACTTTAGCTGCCATTTAAAGGAGATGTAAAGCCTCTAAAAAAATGAATCTCTTGTTTTTTTGGGGGAAAAAGTACTTTTTCCCGTGACATTTTATCTTCTCTTTCTGTAGGTCCAGTGATGAATTCAGAAGGCTTCTCTAGTAAGTCAGTGTTTTAGACTGTCGATTGTGGGGAGCGTCAGACAAAGGGCCGCCATCAGGGGGGGGACAGGGGGGACAAGTGTCCAGGGCCCGGGCATGAAGGGGGGCCTGGCAGTGCTGCACTTTTGAAAGAGCCAGGCCCCCCTTCCGAGCGCCGAAGATTTGCGGCCATTTTTGATTCCGAACAGCCAAAAGTGCCGAACAGCCGATGTCCCGAAGTGTCGAATAGACCCGAAGTCACGAAAACAGCCCGAATCGGCGAAAAGACCCAAAATTTTGGGCCCCAGTTTTTTTTTAACTTGTAAGGGGAGCCCTGGCACCAATGCTTTTTAAAAAAACTTTGTATGGGGGGCCCTGGTGCCAATGTTTTTTTTAAACTTATAAGGGGGCCCTGACCATCAATAGCTTTTTATAACTTGTGTGTGTGGGGGTTACTTTTTTAGCACTGATGTGTGGTCTTTTAACTGTGATGTGGAGTGGGCGGGGCCCAGGGGACCCCAAAAATGTTGTTGTACAGGCCCCGTGATTTCTAATGGCGGCCCTGGTCAAACAGTACATCGCTCTCCCTCGCTGTATGTTCTCTTGCACATATAAATTAGGTCTACTGGAAATAAAGCATTCCCCAGATGTTTTATGGAGAAAGCAGTGGGTCTATATCCGGCAACTGACATTGTCTGTGGGAAAGACCTTTTGAATGTCATTTTTCCTCAAACCTCCCCCCCCCCTAAAAATGTTTAAAAGTGCAGATTTGCTACACATGAACTATATGATAGTGCACCTGACCATCGTAGTATTGTAGCATCCAGGCCCAGTGTTTAAGCAGGTACTGTTTTTTTCCATCACTATTACCTCTCATCTTTACCACACATATCTACTGTATTACTCACATCAATTGTGTATTAGGGATGTAGCGAACGTCGGAAAAAAAGTTCGCGAACATATTCGCGAACTTGCGCAAAAATGCGAGCGGTTCGCGAACGGTTCGCGAACCCCATAGACTTCAATGGGAAGGCGAACTTTAACATCTAAAAAAGACATTTCTGGCCAGAAAAATGATTTTAAAGTTGTTTAAAGGGTGCAACGACCTGGACAGTGGCATGCCAGAGGGGGATCAAGGGCAAAAATGTATCTGAAAAATCTGCCTGTGTGTGCTTGGAAGAGATAGTGTAGGGGGAGAGCTGTTAGTGATTTCAGGGACAGATGATAGTAAGTTTGCTGGCTAGTAATCTGCTTGATACTGCTCTGTATTGGAACAAAAAAATAAATAAAAGCAGTCCTTACAAGGACTACTGTTATTGCAGCAGTCAGCAGATGAGATCAGAAGCAGGACAGCTGCCCACTGCAGCTACATACAGAGCACTGCAGTAGAAGGTAGATTACTAGCCAGCAAAGCTACCTAAGCTTAAATGTCCCTCAAACCCCTGCAGACTTCTGTCCCTCCAATAACAGAGCAGTATCAAAACGATTACTAGCCAGCAAACTTTCAACTGTCCCTGAAATCACTAACAGGCAGCAGCTCTCTCCCTACACTATCTCTTCAGCACACACAGGCAGAGTGAAAAAACGCTGCAGGGCTTCGGTTTTTATAGGGAAGGGGAGTGGTCCAGGGGAGAGCTTCCTGATTGGCTGCCATGTACCTGCTGGTCTGGGGTGAGAGGGCAAAAAAAAGCGCCAACAATGGCGAACCCAAAATGGCGAACGTCGCGCGACGTTCGCGAACTTCCGGCGAGCGCGAACACCCGATGTTCGCGCGAACAAGTTCGCCGGCGAACAGTTCGCGACATCTCTATTGTGTATGTATATATTTGTAATTTTCTTTGATGTAGTTTTTGCTTTCTAATCCCATGATCTACTGCAGTTTAAAGGGGAACTCCACAAAAACATAATATAATCAATTAAGAAATAGGCAGACTTGATGATGATTTTTAATGCTTTCTGACAGTTCCAAGCCTAGCCCCCTGCTTTCCTGCTGATCTGTCTGACTACTTTGCTGAGCTGACTGACTACTGTTACTTTGTATCAACAGCCAGCTGTCCTCAGCCTGTATCCTCAAAAATCCACAATTCCCAGCACACGTGATTTCAATAAGGAACAGAACATCACAGTGCAATGCATTTTGGGTTATGTTGTTCCTGCATGCTGTCTGTAAGCTGTGGAGAAGTTGTTGCAATTTGTAACGCCAGTGTTTTAGTCCCCCCTTCCCTGACACAATTTCATATGATGCAGAAAGAGAAATAACTGTTAACCGGCTGGATTTCAGCATAGAAAATTGCATTTATTTATACTTTCTGAAGAAACGGGTAACTTTTAAGGGTTTCTGTGCTATGTGGGCCTCTTTATCAAATTTGGTTTGGAAGCCAGAGTTCCCCTTTAATAATAAATAGTCCCTTTAGTGCAAATATCCAAACAAAGCAACTTTTTGTCTTTCAAGTCCAGTTTACTGTGTATTTAAATGTTTTCTGACTGAGATGTGTTATTGCCAGAATGCTGGGAAACTCCATTTTCTTTAATTGCATATTTCTGCCAGTGGGGATTAAGGGGGTTCACTTTTAGATTAAATTGATGCAGCCAGTGATATATGAGACACTATGCAACCAATTTTCATTTATTTTGTGTAACTTTTTCACTATTCAGATTTTTGTTCAGCAGCTCTCCAGTTTGGAATGTTAGTAGCTTGCTGGTTGCCAAAGCCTAATTTATTGTACCCTACCAATCAGATCATGTTAGAATGAGAGACTGAACTATGAATAGAAGAGTGTCTGAATAGAAAGATAAGTAAGACATTAACAATAAAATTGTACCCTCACGGAACAATAGTTTTTGGCTGCCGGGATCAGTGACCCCATTTGACAACTAGAAAGAGGAGGAAGTAGAAGGATTATTATTAAATAAAAAAAGACCAATTGTAGAGTTGCTAAGAGTTCTTTCTTAAAGTGAACACCACCTTTAAGCGGCCATTGAATTTCAGTCTTCAAATAAAAGTTGTGCATGTTAGCAAAGGATTGCAGCTTTACAGCCTAAGTATTATAACCAAACAGTAGCACCGTGGTATTACATATGTTTGTCTCTTTGTGTGGTCTTGTCATCCTTCCTTCACTCTGTCCTCACCACCTATCTTTGTCACTCATCCTTGTAATAAAAATGTATTATTAACTCCTTTGTGGTGCTAATGCCTGGGTATTTGTTATGAGGGTAAGCATATGTTTATGGATTCATACTTTTCCCAACAGGCATGTTTAATGTCCGTTGAATCTGTGTAAATCAATGGCTCCACAGGAAGTAAATACATTTATGCAATTTGCAAAAACGGATTACAAGGTCAGTACTGGCATAGGCTTACTGGTTTAGAATGAACACTTAAAGGAACAGTAACACCAAAAAATTAAAGTGTTTTAAAGGAAAGACAATATAATGTACTGGTGCCCTGCACTGGCACAACTGGAGTGTGTGCTTCAGAAAAACAACTACAGCTTCTATAAACAAACTGCTGTGTAGCCATGGGGGCAGCCATTCAAGCATATGAAACACAGTAGATAACAAATAAGGCCTGAAGAATTCCATTGTATGTTAAAGATCTTATCTGTTATGTGCTGTGTATCCTGTGCTTTTTCTACTTTTTGAGCTTTGAATGGCTGCCACCATGGCCAGGGCTCCGAGGCCGAATGTCCCCCAGTGGAGAGTTTTTGCAGTTTTTAGTTCCTGTGGGGCCCTGTCGGGCCCATCTATGTGCAATGACAGGAGCAGAGTCTGCCTGGCAGGCAGATTCCAGTCCTGTCATGGCGCTCAAACATGGAGTGGATGGGACATAATCAGAAAGCGGAATAAAAGCCAAGCCTAAACCTCTCTCCGTTCAAGCTTCTCTCATTTAAGGGACAACCCCTTTCATCTCCGAACAAGGTTATAATTATATGTTGTATGAATCATTTGATTTATAATAGTCAGAACAGTTCCTAGTTGTACAGTATATTTAAAATTTCCTGCAGAGTGTGTGTCCTTTTCTACACAGAGCTGTGATAAGCTCAAATGGGTCTGTGAGAACAAAGGCAATAAAAGAAGTTAATTAAGTTGACTTAATAAATTCCTAGGAGCTATCAGTCCACTTGCAGAAAAATCCAGTCAACTGTATTGAGTTTAGACAAGATCAGGCCCTTCTCCACTTCCTTTACCGAGGTCACTCCTCACAAACCCCCTGGGAACAGGGTGGTGGCAAGTTTTGATCTGGTTATACAAAAGATACAAAGGCAATGCAGAATTGGAAATGTAAATGACTGTGCTGTATGTAATCAAACAGCCTTGTGTCAGTACAGTTCTTATTATGGCTAGTAACAGAATGTCAAGATCCATATCGTTGGGAGGAAAAATCAAATTAAGATGCCCTGGAGCTTCCAAAATTATATTACCAGTCATTTGCATTAAAATTGTTTGTGCTTGTGCAGCAGGACCCATATTCTCTCCATGCTCAACCGCCTTTGCCTTAATCATGAACAGCAGTTAAATAGGTGAGTTTTCTTTAAACCTGAGAAATATCAGAGCAGGTTTCTGCATGTAGAGATGGGTCAAATAGTATGACAGAATACCTTTGTAGTGCTTATGGAGTGGATTGGCACAAGTAAGACAGTGAACCGTTACATGTCTTTCAATGTAAAGTTCATATAACATTCACACAATCTGGTCACTTTTATAAGGAGCCAGTTAATCCATCTGTATGTTTTTGAGTTTAGTAGGAAATATGTGCCCAGTACTTAGGTCAGAATTTAATTTGCTAAGTACTGAGCCACTTTGTGATTCTGTGCCATTATTTTCCTTTGTGGTAATTATGAGTAATTGTATTACAGGTATGGGACCTGTTATCCAGAATGCTCGGGACCTGGGGTTTTCTGGATAATGGATCTTTCTGTAATTTGGATCTTCATACCTTAAGTCTACTAGAAAATCATGTAAACATTTGATAAACCCAACGAACTGGTTTTGCTTTCAATAAGGAATAATTATATATGAGTTTGGATCAAATACAAGGTACTGTTTTATTGTTACAGAGAAAAGGAAATCATTCTTAAGAATTTGGATT
Source organism: Xenopus petersii (assembly GCA_038501925.1). Taxonomy (NCBI): domain Eukaryota; kingdom Metazoa; phylum Chordata; class Amphibia; order Anura; family Pipidae; genus Xenopus; species Xenopus petersii. The sequence goes on from CM076681.1 coordinate 57,729,421, forward strand.
ATTTCATTATAATGGAGTCTATGGGAGATGGCATATCTGTAATTCTGAGCTTTTTAGGTAATGGGTTTCCGGATCCCATACCTGTAATTATGAGTAGAGTGCCCAAACTCCCTTGCCAACCAAAGGTCCAAAAATTCCTAGCTCCAGCATCAAGACATCCATAGAACAAATACATAATGAGGAACAATATGAGTGCAAACTTGAATCATTGATCGTTAAGAAAGAAACTTTAATGTATAAGTTAAATAAAATATATTCCACCAGGTTTCACTATATAGGGCACAGCTGTAATGTCATAATATCCTAAATTATTAATATTAATATTATTAATTAATAATTAATTCTTAATTACGTAAGAAATACTTTAAAGAAGGAATTAGGGGAAGGTTGTTTACTAAAATGTAAAACAATCATTTAGTAAAAATGCTAACTTGCAAGTTGATATTGGTATGTTGCCAATATACTGCTTATAAAAAAAATTCCCAGTTGTTAGATGTTTAAATTTAACCCATTTGGACTAGCTGGTGGGAGAGCACAGAGTGATGCTAAATACCCCATTCTAGCACTACAGTTAATTTGTTAAATTCTATACCACTGAAGACATAATCAGTGGTACTGAGACACAGTAATCCATTTATATCACAATACCTGACACTGGACTCCACTTGCAGCTGTGTTACATGGATGCTTGTAAGTCTGTGGTGCAGCAGACTAAGCTTTTGCTAAAATGCAGCACTGTTTCCTCTACTGGGCATGAACCAAGTAGAAAATAATTATACATTAATATGATGTATAATCTGTAATTTGTAAAAGGAACAATTTTAAAGGGCATATTCTATGGATTGTGAATTATTCTGGCACCACTTAGACCGGGTGTTGTATCAGATCAATCACCCTGCTGAAAGATTGGCCACATACCTATATACCCTGATGCTATGGGTCATCCCAAGCTGACAAGTTTAGTCACTCAGTGAAAGTATGGGGAGCATGTGAAATCAGCAATTGGGAAAAACAACTGAGATGGTGACTGTTTTAGTTTGCCAATGTCCTTAAATTTGACATTAGAACATTGTTGGTTAATAAGAGCATTGGCATTAGTGCACACAGTAACCTAGTAGTATCGGTTGATGTGTGCACTAATAGTAGTAGTTACACTTTGTTAATATTCTTTTGTAACTTTGCGCTTTCATGTAATTAAACGATTATCTTTGCATGTAAACACAAGTTAGACTGCATCGGGAATGCACACTCTCAGTAAATCACAAGATGAGTAGCCCATCTTACATTTTTGGACAAACCCACAGAGGAGTGCCTCTTGCTTTTTGATTGATAGCTCTTAAGGAAGCCAATAAGCCTGTATTAGTTGCTTTGTTCATTGTTAGGTTGAGCAAGTCACTACTTGCTTCTAAGATTTGATGTTAATTTAAATTGTTAAGTCGGCTCAGGGAAGGTACAAACTGTAGCAATGTGGAGGAAAATGTAAATTAACATAAACATGATTACCTGCTGCCAGACAAATTTATAACAATTAGACAAAATTTATAAAATTGCAATGGCACAGCTATAGGCATGAGATAGGAACATAATTGCACCCATTACAACACCATACACAACTGCTTGGGCCAACTCCTACTGAAGCACCATGTCTGATTTGCTGTAAGCCCCTACTATGGTGTTTCAGGAGCAAGGCACAGTGCATTGAAAATGCAAAAACATTTTTCATAAATAGTTGATTAAATAATTTTTAAGCTCTGGTTCATAACCTTTGTATACACCAAGACCTTTAACATTTTGGTCAGGAAAGGGTTTTACAAAACATTTTGATAACAATTCTCTGAGCGACAACCAGTGTCATACAGCTGCTGCAATGGTAAGCATAAAAATGTACGTAGTTTTGTATTAAAAACAGAAAACTGATGAGACCCATTGATTGGCCCGGCCAATGAAGACGTTGAAATGAAGATATAATGAATGTTCTCAGCAACTCAAAAATAGGGATTTATTTTCATTGTCAGACTTCTGATATGATCAACATGAAAAATATATATATAAATATATACACACAAAGTAAAAGCAAAAGCTAGTACCATTAACTTTTCAGCTATTAAATGGTACAGGTGACAAGAGACACCTATTGAGAATAATGGAATGAGTTGACATTAGGTTAAATTTACATCTGGCTAGCCAAAATGTACTTGTTTTTGTTTCTTGCATTGCCTGGATTGACACCTAAGAGCCCATAAACAGAGCATTTGTTCCTGTACCCATGGCAGATTCAAGTTGTGTTAACACATTGGTGCAAGGGAGAACGTATGCATTGTGTCCCCTAATGCTCCTGCATTCTGAAAGGGGAACTATCACGAAAATAATAATTTAATATAAGCTTCAACATACTGAAATAAGAAACCTTCTAAATGTAATTAGTTAAAAATTCGCTATCGTTTCAGAAATAATCAAGTTTATCTTCACTATTCCTCGCTCAGCATCTGTTTCTCCTCATTTTGTCTTTTTCCAGGAGTTGGGTGTCAGATATTCATTGACAGTTAGATCCAATATATGTTATAGGGGGGCTCCTTTTGCCTAGAAGATGTATTAGGGCAGAGACACATTCTCAGATTTGCAGAGATTAGTCGCCCATCGACAAATCTCTTTTTTGGGGCGACTAATCTCCCCAAACTGCCTCCTGCCTTCTAGAATGTAAATCGCCGGCGGGATGGCAATTGGTGCTCTTCAGACAACTTCGGAAAACGAAGGAAAACGAGTGCCATCCCGCCGGCAAGTGCCATCCCGCCGGCGATTTATATTTTATCGCTGGGCAACTAAATCTCCCCGAATCTGAGTGTGCGTCTCTGCCATTAGAGCTCACTCTATTAAAATTACCAGACATCCTGTCTCTCTACATGCAGGATTTGTGCAAAAGGCAATTATTTTATTAGATTTTTTTTGTACTGCAATCAGTTATTTGAGTGAGCTCTAATACATCTGCTAGGAAAGCGAGCCCCCCTTATAAGATAGTATACTGATAGTGTTACTGTCAATGACAATCTGACACCCAACTACTGCATGAAGAGAAACAGATGCTGAGAGAGGAATAGTGAATATTAACTTATTATTTCAGAAATTATGCAGAATTTTTAATTGATTGTATTTAGAAAGCTTATTATTCAGTATTATGAAGCCTATATTAAATTTTCATATTTGCGATAGTTCCCCTTGAAGGTAAGGGCATGACAAAGGATGCACACATCCTCTCTATATTGCACCTGCCCCTGTTGTATACAGTTCTACCAGTTCTAAAGTGCCACCATATGAGATTCACTCCAACAGTTGTTAGCTGTTAATTGAACATTGCCACTCTGTACCTGTGTAAAAGAGATGATATAAGTTAGCCTGTAGTTCTTCCATAAGAGCAGGGGCGTTTCGGATATTAATGCTGCCTGAGGCGGCGTTCGGAATGCCGCCCCCCTCCCCCATCGTGCTTACCTTCAGATCGCCGACTGGGGTACAGGGGGGGCCGCATCGCTAGCGCAGAGGGCGAAATTCCTCTCTCTGCGCTAGAAAAAACTAAAATTCGGCTTACCAGGAGCAGCTTATTGCTGCCCCCGGTAACTGCTGGGGAGCTGTCATCTGAGGCAAGGTACTCACTCACGCCCCTGCATTAGAGACTGCAACCTCAGAGGATCATACAGAATTGATTAAAATGTGCCAAACAGGCATTTCAGTCCCTCCAATAGAAGATAGGGATGCCCACTTCTCTGGAAAAGAATGGTTTCCTCTATTTATATCCTACTTTCCTGTTAACAACTTTAGCATCAAGCATTATGGTGGTAAATACCAGCCTGGTGGCCTCCAGAGCTTTGTGTAATAATAACTAGGGTTCATTTTGTTGTATCCCTTCGAGAATTATGTTTATGTTTTTCTAGCTCACACATAAGGCCCTTATGGTACTGGCACATGGGGAATCTTGTTGCTGAAATTAATTTGCGCTACCATCGAGGACAAGTCGTTGTTTTCCGAAGTGACCCAAAGTTTTCTTGCAATGCAACTAGGGTCGCCAACTGGGTGGTATTTTACTGGCCTGCCCGGTAAAAATTATGGTTGATCCCAATGGTATTAATAGGGAAAAAAGATAAATATATAGCAAGGCTGTTTTTTTCCAAAGGTGGCAACCCTAGATGCAACTTTGGAAAATGAAGCCCTGAGCATATTTCCCCATCGGTGATTTACTATTATTGCTAATGGGAAATCATTTTGGGAAGATTTGATGCCTCAAATGCAGGCGACAAAAAAAAAACAGTACCCTTATTCTTTATTTGTCTTAATTGACACACCACAACCGCACAAAACCAAAGGTGACAGGAAGTGCAACACAATGTAGACTTTCAACAATGAATTAATCTATATTTGGTACATTTTCTTCAGCCACAGGAGAAAATGTGAAATGTATATTAGGCAAACATTCACTATTGCTAGTTTAATGGGGGGAGGGGGAGAATTTCCATCAGTACTATCACACAGGTTATTCTCCCTTCTAAGATTCCTAAGGGCAAAATCCTCACGAGCTAAATGCTAATACGACACAAACAGCAGCTCCCACACTCTGCTGCAGCTGTGGAATGTGGACGTTTGTTTCGCAACAAAAGAGCAGCAGTTGGGGATGTTTCATATCGAACGACGCTATGTCAATAAATAGAAATGGCGTTCTTGCCGAGCCCATCCTTAACAGGAACCGGTTTTGTTGCCTAAATGCCTTTATAAATAGTGGGAACATATAACAGACTCGCTTCTGTAGGGAAATAAATGAGTCATCATTGAAACAGACTACGACAAACGCTTTCCCTTTATTTACTGCTCCCCCACTTCATGTAACAAAATGGTACAGCCTACATCTCCTTACCATATTGGGAAAATATCTGGCCTGCCAGCATCAGCGGGCTGTTCCAAATATCAGAAAGAGGGGAATTCGGCTGACGATTAGACGAGCCCCAGCTGTATTAAAATGGACGCCTGAAGTGTAATATGGGGAGGTGGAACATTCTGTATGGGTGACTGTCTTCTTACTGCCATAGGGAAAGGGCATTTCCAACGTATATTAATGAGCCCCGACTGAGAACGTTTTGAAAGCCAGGGTAACGTCGGTTTTCAATACAAGAAAAGCACACGTTTTATCCTTGGATATATAACCTCCCTGTATGGCATGTGCTCTCTCGTCAGCTCTATACAGGAGGACATTATGCACAGGAATAAGGGAAGGAAGTATGTACAGGGTGTGTGTGGAGGGTTATTACACGTGGGACGGAGAAATCATTCCGATTTTATGGTTTTCAGGGGAAAATGTCAAATCTGGGATACGCATTATATATTAATGGGTCCACAAAAAACGTGGGAAATATGAGGGAAAATGTAAAATGAGGGGAGGTTTTGCTGTAGATAATTTCAGAAGTTGTTAGATTCCTGACAATAACAGCAGATCCTGGAAACAAACCGCAAGGTTGAATTGGAACCATTTCAGGCGCTCCCAGACATTTACTGATGACTGACCCCTGCATGGAGCTTTTTATTCCTCTAAATACTTCAGCATTCTGCAATAAATGCCATGCAATTCAGCTTGCAGCCCTCCCCCTGAGATCTTTAGCACATTATTGCTTTTCTGCTGTGCCTGGTCTGGTACATATTCATATATTTTCATCATTAATACAGTAAAAAATGTAGCATCACTGGGTGTTTGTTGAGCTGAATACTGGGAAGGAAGGAGCACACGGAGGGTGGTCCTAGAAAGCATTTATGTACTGTTTAGTATTTAAGTAAAGGGTGTATAGAGTCGGACGAATACGAGCAGACAGGTATTTTGGGAGTTAAAAGGAGATTGCAAATTAGTGTTTGTGCCATATGGCCACAGTGTCTGTCACAAGGGGGAGGAAATTATATGAGGTTATTTCCCTTTAAGAGATTACATAGTAAGTAAGGTTGAAAAAAGACACATGTCCATCGAGTTCAACTTTTTTTTTTTTTATTAACTACCTATCTGCCAGGGTTAGCTCAGTGCCTCATGCATTGTTTTTTACTGTAACAGACAAAGGTCATAGCGGGAATACAGTCCAAATACTTGGATATCTGGATACTGAACTTCTTAGCAATGGAATCCCTTCAAGTTAAATCCTGTTTCTTAAAGAAAGAGTTAACAAGAAATGCTAATGTAGTGCTGCCTTCCCGTGGATTATAATGGATAGTCTCAGACAGCGCCAGGTTTCTGGGTTATTCCCCAGTACGTTATACTGTGACACAAGCATGTGTATATAAAGAGAGAGGGTGGCCAGGGAATTTTGTTTATTGTACACTGAGCTCCTGAGTATAATCAGAAAACAGACTGTGCTGTACAGATGGATACCCCTATGACTATATAAGGAGTATGCTTGCTGTGCAGAAGACTTATTTAGCAGGATAAATGCAAATTTAGTGCAGTTCCCTAAAGTTATGATCTTCCGGGACAGCAATAAAGACAAATCAAGCAAAATTCATAGTCATAAAAGCTTCTGCGTTAATCTTAGAATCATACATTAATATGATGCCCTCTCTCTCAAGTCACCATGTGACTTATTAATGTTACTTTGACTGTTGTTGCCTTGAGAAAATGTCACTTTATATTTAACCATGTGGGTACTAAGATATACTGCCCGGTGTTAGGTGAATTTCCTGCAGCTTTTCAATTTAGATGAGCAGACTACAGAAAATGTAAGAATGCTCACACAATGAGTGTTTCATAAGTGTCCCTGGATAAAGGGTATTGTTAGTGAGTGCTAGATTGTTCACACAGTATGGCTGATAAGTCATTACTTCAGTTGCATAGAAACAAATGCAGTCTATGGTATACACATAAAGTATTGACTAGTCCATTTCTTTCACATTCTGTTACATTTCTGTTGACGTAATTAATTTTTCAAAATTATCCCCATTTAAAAGGGGTGATAAAGAAATACTTGCATCAAGTGCAGTTGAAATGCAGTGGCATTGAAATCATTATTCTTTATATAGTGCTGCGATATTATGCAGTGTTTAACACAGAAATCCATGCATACTCCGGGTCAAGTGTAATCGGCCTCATAACAGTGCTACGCAATATGTTGGCGCTATATAAATACATGTTAATAATAATAATAATCTGGATATTGCCTGTCCAACATCTCATTCTGAAACCCAGGGTTTGAATATGAAGATGGTCTGCTGTTATAAACATCTCTAATTTGCTGGGATGTGTTTTTATACTAGCTGCTGAAACGTTCGTGGAATTTGCTTTAAAGGGTCTGTTCACCTTTAAATTAACTTTTAGTATGATTCTAGATGTTCTGAAACAATTTGCAATTGGGTTTCATTATTTGTGTTTTTTGAGTAATTTAACGTTTTATTCAGCAGCTCTCCAGTTTGCAATTTCAGCAATCTGATTGCTGGGGTCCTAGTTACCCTAGCAACCATGCACTGAATTGAATAAGAGACTGGAATATGAATAGGAGTGCATAAATCTTGCGAAACGAATCTTGTCAAATGACCGCACTCCAAAATGTATTTTCCCTTTAAATGCCTTTAATGGTCACATGTCAGGGCAGCAAGTACAGAGATGCAACATTTCAAGTGGTTTTGTTTGATAAAGAGTGGGGAGCCACTTGAATCATTGCATCTCTGTATTTGCTGCCCTGACAGGTGACCATTAAAGGCATTTTAAAGGAAAATAAATTTTGGAGTGCGGGTCGTCGTTTGACAAGATTCATGTGCAATTTTGAGGAGCTGTGGTGGATAAGTCATATGACGTGCACCCAAACCAGAAAGTAATACACAAGGTAAGTGTGGTTTGTTTGGAACTATTTATATGAATATGAGTGGCCTGAATGGAATGATATGTAATACAAGGTAGCAATTACAATAAATGTGGCCTTACAGAGCATTTGTTTTTAAATAGGGTCAGTGACCCCTGTTTGAAAGCTGGAAAGGGTCAGAAGAAAAAAAGGAAAATAGTTAAAAAGCCATACAAAATAAATAATGAAGACCAATCGAAATTCTACAGCATACTAAAGTTAACTTAAAGGAAAACTAAACCCCCAAAATGAATACTTAAGCAACAGATAGTTTATATCAAATTGAATGACATATTAAAGAATCTTACCAAACTGGAATATATATTTACATAAATATTGCCCTTTTTACATCTCTTGCCTTGAACCACCATTTCGTGACTCTATCTGTGCTGCCTCAGAGATCACCTGACCAGAAATACTACAACACTAACTGTAACAGGAAGAAGTGAGGAAGCAAAAGGCAGAACTCTGTCTGTTAATTGGCTCATGTGACCTTACATGTGGTTTGTATGTGTGCACAGTGAATCGTACGATCTCAGGGGGCGGCCCATATTTTTTAAAATGGCAATTTTCTATTTATGATTACCCAATGGCACATACTACTAAAAAAGTATATTATTATGATAATGGTTCATTTACATGAAGCAGGGTTTTACACATGAGCGCTTTTACTCAGTATCTTTTAATAGAGACCTACATTGTTTGGGGGGTATAGTTTTCCTTTAAAGGTGAACCACCCCTTTAATTCAGCCATTCGCATTAGAAAGATTTGGCACTTATATGGGATGATTAGGCCTAGTTAGTACTTTGCGCTCCAATTGATCCTCCTTGCATTCAGTTGGGTTAAAGGAACAGTTCAGTGTAAAAATAAAAACTGGTTAAATAGATATGCAGTGCTAAATAAAAAAAATGTTTCTAATACAGGTATAGGATCTGTTATGCAGAATGCTTGGGACCTGGGGCTTTCCGTATAAGGGATCTTTTCGTAATTTGGATCTTCAAGTCTACTAAAAAATAATGTAAACATTAAATAAACCCAATACTCTGGTTATGTTTCCAATAAAGATTAATTATATCTTAGTTTGGATCAAGTACAAGCTACTGTTTTTATTATTACAGAGAAAAAGGAAATAATTTTAAAAAATGTGGATTATTTCATTATAATGGAGTCTATGGGAGACAATCTTTCTGTAATTTGGAGCTTTCTGGATAACGGGTTTCCTGATAAGGGATCCCATACCTATAGTTCATTAGCCAGAAATGTAATGTATAAAGGCTGGAGTGAGCAGATGTCTTACGGAACACAACACAACTTCCTGCTTTTCAGCTCTCAAACTCTGAATGAGTCAGCTACTTGAAGGGAGGCCACATGGTACATAGCTGTTCAGTGAGTTTGCAATTGATCCTCGGCATTCAGCTCAGATTTAAAAACAGTTATGACCCATGTGGCCCCCTTAAGTCTTTGATTGGTTACTGCATAGTAACCAATTTGTGGAAACCAAGAGAGCTGCAAAGCAGGAAGTAGTGTTCTGGCTATTATGTTACACATCCAGTCACTTCAGCCTTTATACATTACATTCTTGGCTAACTATATTGAAAACATTTTTTTATTTTGCACAGTCTATCTATTTACCCAGTTTTTATACTGAACAATTCCTTTAAAGTCAGGGCTCTGTGCAGGCCAGTCCCATCTTACAAACTCACTCCTATGCACAATAATGCATAGGTGCATTATTGTGCTGTAACAGAAACCTTCCACAGAGAAGCAGTACAGAATTTTAAGATTGTCTTAATATTTTGTAGCATTAAGATTTGCTTTTACAGGACTCAAAATACCCTAGCCAAGACCACGAAAAACATCCCTAGACCAGTATTCGTCCTCCATTTCAATTTACAGTTGACCTTACACATTTAGGGAGGTAGCAGTTATCCTGACATCAAACCAAACCCAGGCTTGTTTGTTAGACTAGATGTGAAGCATGATTTATCAGTGCAGAAAGCCTAGGCCTAGGGGTGCCCCCCGCTCAAATCAGGCCCTTTAGAAAGCCAATCTCCACGGCCCAGTGTCATTAATTGTTACACCACTTCTGCCAATGTATTGCACTGTACATTATAGTGATCCTAGGCTTGTGTACAGATTCTCACCCATAAAAATAACATCCTTTTAATCAATAATTCTTGTGCTGATGGTGATGACGTGTTTATAATTATGTTCACTACTAGCCATGTAAATTGTTCCAATGCATTTGGCCATATCAGGGCTGGCGCCCTAGGCAAGCAGGGTGCCCTCCCCCTGGTGTGTGTGACCATGGCAAAGAAGAGATCGACGAAGGGAGAGGGGTGAGCGACGGAGAGGAGGGAGCACTGGAGGGAAGGGTGACAGGAGGGAGGGGAGAACTAGGGGGTGGGTGACTGACTGAGAGGTGAGTGACAGAAGGGAGGGGAGAACGAGGTGGGGAGGGTGACAGGAGGGAAGGGAGAACGATGGAGGGGAGGGAGAGCAGAACAACGGAGGGGTAGATGACAGAGGGAAGGAAGGAGAGTAAGAATGAGGGGTTTGGACATGGACTAGGGGTAGGCAGAAGACCATTTTAGAGGTAACTGCCAAGCACCACCTTATTGTGCCTCAGGCAGCTGTCTCTTTTGCCTACCCCTAGTTCCGGCCCATGCCATATAGGGTATAAACTAAATGCATCACCAAGACCCGATTCATGAGTGCCTGTAACAGAAGGATGCGCAGGACTTTGGACCATTAGTTTTGTAGCGCCTTCCTTCAGTAACAGGACTGGCAGACTTACTTGATATGATAATTATGGGGCCTGTGTGGTTATTTTGCTACCCTATCATGAGAGCTTGAGGGCAGGTGTGATAGCATTATTGTCATACTAAGTGAGTGATGCTTGATGGCTTTTCCATAGGCCACTGGCACGTGGGCAATTTAAAATTACACCATGTCTTGTTGCAGTTTTATGGCAGAGACACGCTCAGATTCGGGGACAAATCTCCTCTTCTTCGGGTGACTAATCCCCTTCCTGACGGCTAGAATGTAAATCGCCAGCTGGATGACACTCAGAGCACTTTGTTTTCTGAAGTTGGAAACTTTGTGCGACTTTGGGAAACGAAGCGCTGTGAGTGCCATCCTGCCGTCAATTTACATTCTAGCCGGCGGGAAGGCAGTTCCGGGAGACTAAATCTCCCCTAATCTTAGCGTGTGTCTCTGCCCTTACAACGTTTACTGCTTTGATACTGAGCAATTATAACTCAAGGATAAAGTAGTCGGCATTACCAGTATAGTTTTCACATTCAGACCTGCAATTTTTTAAGGGCATGGCAAGAGTAGATCCCTTTAAAGTAGGAATACATAATTTGTTAGGATGCAAAAATATGCTCTGTGATGTTTTTAGTTGGTCTTCAAAATCCTCTTTAATACCTATAAAGCTATTTATACAGTATATATTAATTATTGATATGAGATGCATAATTTTTCAGTTTACATTCACGTGTAATTCATAACTTCCCCCAAATAATGATTTTTTCTCAGCAGCAGCTCAATAAATCTGGTTGGCAACAACAGTTTAGATTGTAAACTCATGCGAGCAGGGGCCTCAATCAGGTAGGTTGGAATTTTCCATTGGATTGAGGAGCAATAAAGTTATAAAACCATACATTTGTATTACATTGATCGGTCAGTCTACAGAGCTGCAATTATAACAGGAAGATGCATACATTCACCTTAATTTTAGTAGGTAATAATGGTGGTTCCCTGGAAGCTCTGTCACTGACCTCCTAATTGTCTTAGTAGTACATTTGTAAACTTGGAAATCACACACTAAGAGCAGAATTACTGCAAATTACGCTTTTATTGTGCATCCACACTAAATGTTTCGGTAACCAAGGGCCCTTTTTCAAGTGTGTACAAATCAGTGTAAAAAAATCCTTTTTTTCTTTAGTGTGGAGTTACTGAAGTTGGTTAAAAACATTCTTTCACCTCCTTTAGGGCTTGTACAGATGAGGGTTTTTTCTTGCATTCACCTGAAATTAGCTTTAGAGCTCTTACACACTGGCAAATGCATAAATTGCATTTAAATGTGTTTTTTTTTTTAAGTTTTAAACACAACTCTGTGAAACACAACATGCTGCATTCTGCACTTACATGGGCCTGTGTGAGTTCGGGACCTTTGAAATTAATAGGCTACATTTTTTCCTGTGCTCCCCTGCAGCCAAATGCTTTAAAACTGACTGCATGGGAACGCAGGAAGAACTGCTCATCTGTAAAAGCTCTAACACCGCTTTCTGCACTACCAGCTTTAAGTCTCCCCATGAAGAGTGTATTATAAAATTTAAAGGAACAGTTCAGTGTAAAAATGAAACTGTGTAACTAACTATAGTTAGCCAAAACATAATCTATAAAGGTTGGAGTGAACGGATATCTAACAAAAGTCAGAACACTACTTCCTGCTTTATATCTCACTAACTCTTAATTAATCAGCTACTTGAAGGAGGGGACATAAGAGCTGAACTCCACGAGTGCTTTTGTAGGATGGTGTTGGATCGACAAAACGTATCTTACAAGTTGTATGTTGTCGTGTGGGTTTAAATATAATGTGACTGATACAAAAATCGCATGTGTAAGCTACATTTAAAATTTTCCATACGACCCGACTGTCTGATTTGATTGGTGCATGCTGCGTCTCTCTGGGGACCAATCACCCAAACAAAAATTCAAAATCCTATTTTATCTAAATTAGCTTTAATTACACTATATAAATTTGAATCTTGTTTCCATTAGTCTGGGAATTCATAATTATATCAAGCAGGCAGGAGCCATTTTGTGGACACTGTTATTAAGACAAGCCTTGCATCATCTCAGAATCTTGTTTGTGCACCAGAATGGGAGACCTGATGTCCGTCCCCATGCCCTGACTACACAATTAAATGTTGAAGAGAATAAGGGAATGTGTGGAGTGGAGTGATATCTAGGAAGTGCTCAATGGAAAGTGAAAGTAATTGTTTGCCCCGCCTCTATGCCTAGGCCTATTTGATTGACAGCTGAGATTTTTAATTGAGCTTACAACAGCTATGAATGCTTTAATAAAAAATAGAAATCGGATGTCATGTTTAATTTAAAAAGGACTTTTAGTATATAGCTTTTTGTGTCTGGTTAGGGTCCACTTTAAGGGAGGAACTCCACAGGCGATTTTGGTACGATCCGACACGCTGCGCAAAAATGCAGGCGCTAAGTCGTTACGACAGAAATAAGGTAAGAGATGGAAATGTCGGATTAAGTCATGCGACACCATCCGACGTTCCTGTTGCTTACCTTATTTCCGTTGCATCCGACTTGATGCCTGCATTTTTGTGCAGCTTGTCGGATCACGCCGAAATTGCTTGTGGAGTTCTAACCTATATTCTAGCCTTGGGGCAACATATTTCGTAGCATCCTACAAAAGCTTGTGCTGTTGCGTGGTGTTGCAGGGAGGATTCGATAAAATCTGACCCACAAAATCTGAATCAGATTTAAAGCAAACAGTTATGACTCATATGCCCCCCCCCTCAAGTCACTGATTGATTACCAACTGGTAACAGGTTAGAGAGCTGCAAATAGTTTTCTGGCTATTATGTTAGACATCCATTCACTGCAGCCTATATAGATTACATCAGTGCTGTCCAAATTCTGTGGTACCGAGGGCCAACATTCTACTGCCCTATGTGGAGGAGGGCCGATAATGGAAGTCAGTGTTGGCCACTCCCCCTTTTAAACCACACCCACTGTAAACCACACCCACATTACCACAAGAACTTTTAAGATCATATCCACATTAACGGTGGCAGCACACCAAAAAACCAAATGGTTGGTGCTCACTGCAGGGAAATTCCTCATCACTCATATGTGAAAAATTTAAGTCATGTTAAAAACATACCCTTAAATCCATATGCCTCATCCTCCCCTGTGGATAATACAACAACCCCCCAACACATGATTAAACACCTTAGGGGCCCTTAACAACAATTTCCAAATGCTAATAACCCCAAGAACAAACCCCTAACAGGCTTACATTCCACAGGTAGCGTAGGGGCAAGCAGAGAATGGCACGCCCAAGCAGAGAATGGCACACACAGGGAGGCAGGGCCAGGCCAAGGTATTTTTGCACCCTAGGCAAAGGCTTCAATGAGCGCCCCCCCACCCAGTCCTGCATTACCATTTCCCACCTTACCAGTCATATAGCCCCCTGTACCTGTGCCAGCACCTATCATATTGCCTCCATTTGTACCTATGCCAAATGGCAGTGAATCCCCCAGATTGCGCCCAGGCCCCAATCTGTACCTGTGCCAGCATAAAACAAAACATGCATCATATTGTTACCCCCAATCTGTACCTATGCCAGCGGCAACCAAAATAATCCATCATATTGCCCCAATTTGTATCTGTTCTAGCAGTAGCCAAAAATCCATCATATTGCCCTCAAACATCTGTGTACCTGTGCCAGCAGCCACAATATTGCCCCATGTACCTGAGCCAGCAGCAGCCAATCCCTTATATTGCCCCCAATCTGTACCTGTGCCAGCATCAGACAAAAATCCACACTATTGCCTCCATATATGTACTAGTGCCAGCAGCAGCCAACTATCCATCATATCGTCTGTTTACCTGTGCAAGTAGCAGCCAAGATATTGCCCACAAATATGTACCTGTGCCAGCAGCTATACAAATTACAACAGAAACTAAAGCTGCACAGTCCTATAATGGAATGTTTTAATTGAAATAGAAATATAATCTTATTGGATGAGTGGAAAATCTCTCTCACCCTGTAACGGACTTGACCTGGGTGTAAAAACCCCAGGTCCAGCACTTAAACGTAGAATTCAAATGAAAGTATTTTAGGGAAATGGTGGAAAATAGGAATGTTGGCATTTTCGGGTACGAGATGATTTTTCACTCGATAACAGAATACCCCTCTCTGATAAACCATTTCCACCAATTTCAATAAAAACTCCCTGTAAGTTTCTTGAGGATTGGAGGCCAATTTTTGGTATGCATTTACATCATGAAGCTGTCTGTAAGCTTCCTTAATGTATTCACTTGTATCTAATACAACTACTTTCCCTCCTTTGTCCGCCTTACGTATTACAATAGAAATTTCTTGATCTTTCAGTTATAAAAATGACCCTGATTTCTTCAACATACGTTTTTTGCCCAAATATCTTTTTTAATTTTATCACAATGAATTAATTGAGCAATTTTAGAAATACTGTATTCATTTATTTGTTTATATAATATTTCATTGGCGTAAAAACGAAATTATTTATACATACATATAAAAGATTAATTGAAATTTATCGAATGAAATTGAGGGATCATGTATTTATCTATTTATATAGTTTTCCTAAGGCTTTTCTTTACAACGCTGCTTTCAATAGCATTTTTTCCATTTTAATAGTAATTTTAATGAAAATTTTGGTTTCTGAACGGCACGGTCTCAAATTGAGCTGTAGTATTGTTAAGGGTATTGTTAACACCTGACTTGATCTCAAACAATCTGTGACTTAACGAGTGATGTCATTTCCTTGATAACCCCTTTAAAAAGCCGTTGGAAGTTTGTGTGAATTTATGCCTATGATTACGTATCGCATAGATACGAAACGCGTCAGGACATTATGGTTTTAATGCATTTGAAATAAAAGTTGAATTTTACCTATCTGAAGTGGCGTCCGTAAGTGATTGCCGATTCTCCTGTGCCAGCAGCTGCCAAAAGGGAGCTGGGGAGTGATTCTGTCTGGAACAGGGGTTTATAAAGTTGAAAAACTATTAAAGGCCAAGCAAATCAGGGTTTAAAAGAAAGAAAGGAAATTCCCCTTTAAAGTGTGCCCCTAGTTCCAGCCCTGCAGAGAGGGAAGACAGAACAGAGCAGGAGACAGGAAAAGCTATCATTCTAATATGTACTACATACAGTGCGACAGTGCTGGTGCCTGATTAGCATTTTGTATAAAGTGTTAACAGGTGAACAATGTGGGCAGTTTCAGTCTGGGTCTCAGGTGTGAACAGTACAGGATTTTAGGGGAGTGAACAATAGAGGTGTCACAAGTGTGAACAATGCAGGAGGATCACAGGTATGAACAATACAGGGGATTAGAATGGTTTAAACCATGCAGGATTCAGTTTATCTCTTCAGTCATACCTTTTAAAGTTTACATATGGTAAATAGACACAGTATCTGGGGGCCAAAGAAGGGGGGGTCGCGGGCCGCAGTTGGAAAGACCTGGATTACATTATTGGCAAACTAACTACATTGAAAACATTTTTTAATTCTATTTAAATCTATTTACCCAGTTTCATTTGTAGAATGAACAGTTCCTCTAAGGTTTAATAAATAACCCCCATTGAGTCAGCAGCAAGACAATTCAAGAAGGCAGTGTAAATCTCTATCAAGGGATGGAGGGATGTCCTTAACTCCTTGCCTGGCAGAGAAAATAACCACTGTGAGGCTCCATGTACATATTACATAGCATGTTAGGGTAGGACTCCACAAACGATTTTGTCGCAATCCAATGCGCTGCGACAAAACGCATATGTCTGCATCCGACAGTCGCGCCGGATCAATGCTGCGACACCATGCGAAAATTCTATCCCTTACCTCATTTTTGTAGCATGCTACAAGTCGCATGCTACAAGTCGCATGCGTTTTGTCGCAGAGCGTCGGATCACGCCAAAATCGTTTGTGGAGTCCTACCCTTAAAGGAACAGTAACATCAAAAAATAAGTGTTTTAAAGGAATAAAAATATAATGCAGTGTTGCCGTGCATTGGTAAAACTGCTGTGTTTGCTTAAGAAACATTACTATTGTTTATATAAATGAGCTGCTGTGTAGCAATGGGGGCAGCCATTCAAAGGAGAAAAATCTCAAGTTACACAGCAGATAGCAGATAAGCTCCGTAGAACATAATGGTGTTATCTGTTATCTATTGGTTAACCTGTGCCATATAGCCATTTTTCAATTTCCGCCATTGCTCTATAGCAGCTTGTTTATATGAACTATAGTAGTGTTTCTGAAGCAAACACATCAGTTTTACCAGTGCAGTGCAAAAATACATGACATTTTCATTACTTTAACACACTTACATTTTTTGGTGTTATTGTTCCTTTAAGCAAGTCAATCATGCATATCTATCACTATGTGCCAATCAGCACATAGCCAGCAACCAATTAGTGATAAGCTCTGTTCTGCCAGCTGCAGGTTGAACAATGAAAGCAAACATTTGATTTGTTGCCATGGGCTACTACTCAGGTCCTGATTTTCCCAGTGTTGGCTATGAGTGTGCCTCTGGGCAGTGTGTTTGCTATTCACCAAAACTGGTGAGAGAGAGCAGCTAATATAACAGAACACCCAATTTACAACTACACCTTTGAAAAAATAGGAAAATGATAGCATACATGCAACTCTTATATTTACAGTAGTCACATACAGCACATATGGAGAAGAAAGTTGCATTAGTATTGCTATTCGGGATAAATAAACACACACTGAAGGGTAGAATTTAACATGAATTTCCTAGACGAACTTTAATGAAGCTGATTATTGTATCTATAAGAGGTTACCTACAGTATGTGTCAGCCCTTTAACTGCCATATGGATTAAAAGCCAATTTCGAAGCAGCTTTCCTTAAGCCTCCACGTTCTCTATAATTATGAGCGGCTTCTTGGTGTGTGCTTGCATTTAATTGGTTGGCTTCAGAAGCCTCACTTGAGTTTTTAACAGATTTTGTTTTTTTATATCAAGATCCGAATTTTTCAGATTTTTTTTAAAATAAAAAAATCTAACCAAACTAGAATCCATGATTTTACCTTATTTGTTATTAAAAAAGCACGATTTAATCAGATCAGGGGAAAACTCGATAAAATCGGGCAAAAACCTGAATAATAAATTTTTTCCTTAAAAGCCCAAATTTTTCAGATTTGTTGAGATGGCGGATTTTTGTATTCTGACTTTTTGCAGCATTGGTCTTTAGTAATTTTTTTTTTTTTTAAATTGAGTTTTGCACCAAAAATCCCTACCGGACTTTAATAAATAACCCCCTTAATGTAAGGGGCTGGTGTGCAAGAGAAAAGATCTGTCTAGTTTGTTCCTGTGATTAGTAGCTGGAATTCCCAGTGCTTGTAGCGTTCTATTGTATAAATAGCAGATGCTTCCTGCTGATTTAGTGAGATCTGCTCAGTTGCAAAGCATTGTGGGAATCCAGATTCAAGCTGGGAAGAAAATCCATGGCCTTTTTTTAAACTACTGGAATATAGGTCACAAGGAGCTTTGATTTGGTGCCTGTCTATAGAGAACGATCTGTTGGTACAGGGCTGCAATTAAATTTCTGTTTTAACATCATCCTTTGTATAGTGAACAGTGTATATATTGTGTGTTCAGGTTACATGGCTATATTGCGTGGGTTTAAACAAACTAGGGATAGTTGGAATACATAATTGTATACAAAGAATGATTAGCATTTTGTTTGCATACAGCCTCCAAAAATGTTCTGTGGATGCTGCAAATAAACATAGGTAATGTAGTGCTGCACTCTATAGGCCTTTTTAATCATAAACTTGCAGTTGCAATATCAGCTATATACAGCAGATGGCATGGTTGCCTTACAAACTAGCTCAACTCAAACTAGAAATAAGATTGATCAAAATACATTAGTACCAAAGCCTTGCTCTGCACTGAACATAGTTCCAATGATTATACAGTTTCACCTAAACATTTTGATAATAATGGCCTTTTAAATATTTCCACACTTTGAATTAATTGGCCACATATGTAGAAAATAGTATACACATTTCATTGCATGCACATTTTGAACAATCTAGGCCAGGAGTGCCCTTACTTTACTAATATGAGGTCTACTTTTAGTGATGTTGTCCTAATATGATCTACATCCATAAAAGCATTGTTAGATTTCTGTCACATAGAAACCATATATTTTAATGCTTGGACTGAAATTGTATTCATTAAAAAATAAAAGATGAAGAACAGATGAGAATATTAATATTGCCCCCCGCCAACGCTTGGCCACCCGTACGGGAAGAAGCTCCTGGTGTGAGTGTCCATATCAGAGTGAATGCACAAATGCACTTCTAATGTCACGTGCATGGCAATAATGAGCGTCGTAGCATTCGTGTGCCCGTACATAGCTGCTCATACTGGGAACTCCCTCCCGGTTCTGGTGGCCTAGCGCTGGCAGGGGGCAATTTTTTAAAAGATAACTACTGTTACCTCCAACCTGTGCCCTTTAAATCCTACACACCTGCCTGCACATTGCACTGTGCTCTGCTTTGTCATTGCTTGTTACATAAGTTTCTAGGCAACACATGGAAGTTTTTAGGGCAACATACTCCATTACACCTGTGTTCTGCGCTTACATGCACCTGTATCAGTACGGGCCTCTTTAAATGAATAAGATGTATTCCATCCTGCTCTTCCCTGAGGCTGAGCACTTTAAAACTGTTGCGGGGAGAGCAGGTTTAAGAGATTTTGTGTAAGAGCCCTTTGAGAAGTTTACGTTTTAAGTGGGGTTTTGTGGGAACCACCAAGGGCACCATAACTCTTGAGATGGTTCCATCAGTATTTGATTACATCCATTTTGTAGTCTGGGGGTGCTAGCTAAAGTCTGTGTTTATTAAACTTATTCAAACTAGGGATGCACCAAATCCACTGTTTCGAGATTCGATTGAACTGAATCTGAACCCTAATTTTCATATGCAAATCCGAATCCTGCTGAAAAAGGCAGAATACTGGCCAGATCCTGAACTGAATCCTGGATTCACTGCATTCCTAACTCAAACGTGTGAAAAGTACAGTACAGATTTTAATGAATTGCTTTTATTCAATTTAATTTTACACAATAGTTTTAAGCTCCCCAGAAGTGTTGAAACTTCAGAAACTATAGCCAGTAAATAGAAATGGTCATACCAGAGAGGTCCTCCTTGACCTTGGTTGGGGAACACATATCTTTGAATAGATCAGTATAGACCACGACAGATACTGATAAACAGGAAGGCAAACTGTTAGAGAGTTACCATCAGAATCAGACACATAGGGGCAGATTCACTAAGGGTCGAATTTCGAAGTTAAAAATACTTCGAAATTCGACCCTCGAATTGAAATCCTTCGACTTCGATGTCGAAGGATTTAGCGCTAAACATTCGATCGAAGGATTTTTCGTTCGATCGAACGATTAAATCCTTCGAATCGAACGATTCGAAGGATTTTAATCAAACGATCGAAGGAAAATCCTTCGATCAAAAAAAGCTGAGCAAGCCTATGGGGACCTTCCCCATAGGCTAACATTGACTTCGGTAGGTTTTATCTGCCGAAGTAGGGGGTCGAAGTTTTTTTTAAAGGGTAAGTACTTCGACTATCGAATGGTCGAATAGTCGAACGATTTTTACTTCGAATCGTTCGATTTCGTTCGACTTCGATCGAATTCGATCGAATTTAACCAATTCGATGGTCGAAGTACCCAAAAAAACTTCGAAATTCGAAGTTTTTTTTATTCTAACCCTTCACCCGAATTTAGTGAATCGGCCCCATAATGAACAATAGACAGTTGTGTTCAGAATAATAGCAGTCCAACATCAGTAACCTGATCAATCACTGTTTTTGGTAGAAATAATATTTCTACATGGCAAATAATTTACTAGTAGGTGTAGTAGAGTAATAGAAACCCAATAGACCCCAATAGTCATGACATACATGCTGCTGATTCTGTGTAATTGAATCATTAATTGAGGCATGTTCCAAATAATAGCAGTGGGGAGTTCAATTAGTGAGGTCCTTCATTCTGTGAAAAAAAACAGGTGCCAATTATGGCCCTTATTTAAGGAAGGAAGGCAGCAAATGTTGTGAATGCTGGTTATAGTGCATTTCTCTCTGAAAATCTGAGTAAAATGGGTCGTTCCAGACATTTTTCAGAAGAACAGCAATAAAAAAGTTCATTGAAAACATATAAAGAAGTGCAGAAAATGATAGGCTCCTCTGCTAAAATTATGTAAAATGCTTTAAAATGGCAACCAAAACCTGAAAGATGTAGAAGAAAATGGAAAACTATCATTCAAATGGAAAGAAGAATAGCTAAAATGGCAATGATCAGCTCCAGGAAGATCAAAGAAGGTCTAATAAGGACACAGGCAATGAAATATTCAAGATGAGAAACAAGTTGGCACTGAATACAACTAACAATTCAATTAGATCATAGCACAAATAGCATGTAGTTCTCAGTGACCCATTCAATGGAAAGTAAGAAGGCCAAATTGTACTGATAAAATATGGGCCCTGGTACAGTTGCTGATTGGTGTTTTGGATGATATCACTTTCACTTGCACCAAGGATCATAAAATTTCATTAAAATGATTACAGTAGATCCATTAAACTATATGAAATACACATGGCAATGTTTTTATTTACACGCAGAATACTTAATATTGACCTATATATGGGTGGATTTTATTGGGTGCCATTTGCATACTTCCTTGTTGAAACATTAGGGGTTATTGATTAACACAAGGCTCAGACACCATTAACACTATGGGTGCAAAAGTAATGAATTGTTACAATTACTTTCTGCATTGCTATGAACTGGTAGTAACGTGGAAATATTTTTGCTTTTTACAGGCGAGAATCAATATCACTCAAAAAAAGTACAGCACTGAGCGCACAAGTAGCGCTGTATAGATATACAATAAATATAGATGCAATTACTGTTCCTTCGTAAATTCTGTCCCAATCTTAATATATAAAATGTTGTATAAAAAATATTTTTTTGAATGAATTTTCTGATTGCATCAAATCTTTAGGGACTGTATGAAATAAAAATGTACTCATATAAACAATTTAGTGGAGCCTTGGGTAGGCATTTTGCTCCAAGGCAGGGATCATCAAATCCATTCAAAATCTGACAGTGGATTGGCTGCCCTCTACTGGCAATAAGTCACCTGAAACAAACAATGAATGAAACTGCAATATGTAGAACTTTGAAACTTTGGCAAATGAATCTACATTGAGGACATGATTTACTAAAATTGAGAAAAAAATATTTTATTTCACCACAAATGTTTTTTTTACTGGCTTTTCTAGTAGAGGGCTATTTAACCCAAAATGTAAAATATTGTCCCAGTATTGCCATAAGTAATACCACAGAGCAGGCAAACAAATACAGAAAATGCTTAAAAAAATGCTGAAGCAAATCTTACATTCGGGAAAATGAGGTGGTCCTTAATAACAAGAGGAAAAAAATATTTGTCTCAAACTTACTTTTAATGAACTTTTGCACCATTTACCTTGATAAGTTGAAGAAATTGAGCCGTTAGTGTAATAAATATAACACTGCTGAAATGTTTCAGGTCTTCAGTCCTCCCAAAGGCTTACTGTATGGTTGTTGACTGGCCTTACAGAACAACAGGTGGATAAGGCAGCAGCCCAGGTGTCTATATCAGGATTACTCGTGCACATATCAGTGCTTCATTCATCAACGAATCATCTGGTACAAGTGACATCACTACGCACTGTTTATAGCCAATGACATCACTAAGCACTTTTTATAAAAATATATTTTACAGGCTATGCATAGCTCCTGTGTAGTATACAAGATATACTATACAAGAGCCGTTAATTGTCATGTTATAATGAATGCTTAATTATGTCATTTGTACATTAATGTCAAGGACGCGCTATCGGTGTGTATTAAACAAATACTTTTTAACACATTGATATAAATTTAAAAGAAAAAAGTTCTAAAGACATAACAGTAGGATTCTCATGCAGCTCGGCTTTGGCTACAATACAGTAACACCCTCCAACAATGCCCTAAAACTCCATTAAATGGATAAAGGATTGTGGTCATTAAAGTGATCCTCAACCAAAATGAAAGGCATTGTAGTTCCAGAAAGTTTCCAGTATCCATAATTTAAAATTCTTTCAATCGTTTTCAAATTTGTTTCTAAATGTAGCAGCTATTAAGGGAGAATTTGACACTTTAGCAAAATAACCTGTACCCCCCACCCCACGTAGACCCCCCTCCCTCCTTCCCCCCAACCTATCTGCCCCCAGGAAAATACTCCTAACTTTTTACTTACCCCTCGGCGCAGATTCAGGCATCGGAGTACACCGCAGCCATCTTCGGGGTCTTCGTGTCTTCTTCAGGGGCATCCGCAATTTCCGTCCATTTCATCACATGCACAATTGCTCCAACTGCGCATGCACCGATTCACCAGTCTCCGTCTCAGCTTAATGAAGACCCGGAAGATGGCTACATGGAACTCCGATGCCTGAATCTGCACCAAGGGGTCAGTAAAAAGTTAGGGGCACTTCCCCGGGGCGGCAGTTAGGTTGGGGGGGTCTACATGGGGTGGGGAGGTAGGGTTTTTTTTGCTAAAGGGTTGAATTCTCCTATAAAAGCAGTCAGTATATGTCTGATGATTTACATTCTCTGTGCTCCTGCCTCTGGACCCTGATACAATGTAGCAGATGTGACAACATTTAGCTATTGATTTTCTGTTATGTTAACTAATTTTACTGAGAAAGCAGGAATGAAAACATACAAGTAGTCTGTTATTGTCCTGGCAGTTGCAGAATAGTAGCAGAAGTGTAGCATTATATTATGGTCAATAGATGGGGCTATAACATAACACATGCATGACATTGTTAGATATTGGAACATCAAGCTAAACTGTATATAAAAAGTTATTTTATTATGCTTTATTTCCAAAGCACCAAAATGTTGCTCAGCTCTTTATTAAAATTTCTCAATATTCACATAATTCGGTGCCCAAATGGAGTTTACAGTCTATGGTTCGTGCTATATAAGATGGGTCAGTTTAACTAAGAGCCAATTAACCTGCCCTTATACTTGAATGTTGGGAGTGTGGGAGGAAACACGAGTACCAAGAGGAACCATACACAAGCACAGGGAGAATATCCAAATGCCTTGTTGTATTCCCTGCTTGAAATTAAATGCAAAACCACAGCACTTCAAGACAGCTATACTATCTACCGAGCCATAAAAATCTTTTTATTATTATTGATATTGATTGAGTCTATTCAATGGCACAATTGTGGAAAATTGTAAGCAATAACATATGGTACAACAGCAATGGTCCTTAATTAAAATGAAAATGAGGATGTCATACAAGGATACCTGTGAGAAGCCCTTTGGCAATCTGGGGCTTTGAAATACTACTGTAATATATTCAGATATCACACCACCAAAGGCAAGCCTTATCTAAAGGTGAACCTGCTGTTACTGTCCTCTAGATGTGACAGTCCCAGGTTTCCTGTGCACAAACATGTGACACTGTTGCATCTAGGCACTCAACTCAGTGTTGTGCATCGGGATAGGCACTGATTCCACAATGCTGCTTTGAGAGCCTAGGCACAATTGTGCACAGGGAAATGGGACCTACAGAAAAAAATAAACTTTCAAAATATACTTTTTTTTGCAGCATATACTGTAGGTAAATCAGTATGAATTTAGCAATCAAAACTGTATTTCCACACCCTTTTTCTCACGTGTTCAATAAATATTTTGTGACTCATCTTGATCATCACCTTGATCTTTTGATACCTACAAATGATTTCACAATGCTGCCCAATGCTGCTCAATAGTCTTTAAGGGGCAGATTCATCAAGGGTCAATTAGTAAATTTGAATTTTAATCCCCCTATTCGAATGTAATTTCCAATGTGAGATTTATTGATTCAAATTTTCGGGTCAGAACCATTAGATCGAATATTAGCCATTCAAATTCTGAAATGTCGAATTTTGAGTATATCCGGATTAAAAAAAATCATATGAATTTAAAATTTGACCTTTGACAAATGGGCCTCTAAGGGGCATTAGAATTTTCTAGTGTCAAAATTCACACATTGGAATTTTAATCCCCATATTCAAATGTAAATTTGAATGTGAGATTTATCACTCCTCGCCTATGGAACAGTCCTAATTCGAATATTCGCCATTTAAAACCTGCCGCGTTCACGTACAAGTCAGTGACAGAGGTCCATTGAGCCATTTGGAGATGTTAATTGCCTTCCTGACTTTCAAGTTTTTGTTCAGGAGAAAAACCAATTCTAACAGATCGAATACAAATTGAAAACAATTCGAATTTTCAGGTCGGAACTATTCAATCAAATATAAGACATTTAAAGGAGAAGGAAAGCTCCAAGACAGTTTATTGCCAATAGAATAGCCACAATAGTGCAAGCTAGAATGCTATATTTATTCTGCAGAATGCTTTACCATACCTGAGTAAACAGCTCTAGACACTGTCTCTGTTTGTTTAGGATAGAAGCTGCCATATAAGGTTGGTGTGGCATCACTTCCTGCCTGAGTCTCTCCCTGCTTACTAACAGCTCTGAGCTCAGATTACAGTAGGGATGGGAGGAGGGAGGGGGAGAGGAGCAAACTGAGCATGCTCAAGGCCGTGCCCTGGAGGTTTAAGCTAAGTTAACTTAAGGAAGTTTTGTATTTTAGTGGTTTGGAGTACAAGGATTATTTACCCATTTTCTATTTGTCAGAATTTGTAGTTTGCAAAATTATATGGGTTTATTGAGAAAACTACTGTTAGTGGAATTTTTGGCCTAGCAATATGAAGTGTGCCAATTTTATCTGGTCATGTACTACTGAGAGTTTGCAACCTATACAGGTAAGATTACTCCTATTTACTCCTATTTTAAGTTTTCTCTGACAATAGAAATGTATTTTCTTGAATTAACATGATTCTTTGATTCTTTCTGCTTCATCCCACCAGTTAATCTTTATGACATCAGTTAGGGAACTGGACCAATAGCATGCACAATTAATCTGAAATGACTGTAGCATGTAAAGGCCTTAAAGGACAAGGAAAGTCTAAAATAGAATAAGGCTAGAAATGCTGTATTTTGTATACTAAATATAAGCATGAACTTACTGCACCACAAGCCTAATCAAACAAATGATTTATGCTTTCAAAGTTGGCCACAGGGGGCTGTCATCTTGTAACTTTCTTAAACATCTTTGCCTGACCCTGACCCTGCACATGCTCAGTGTGGTCTGGGCTGCTTAGGGATCGTCATAAACAAAGCTGCTTGAATTCTGCATGGCTGATAAGTAAGGCTCCCCCTGCTGCTCATAAGTATGATTGTTTCCCTGCTCAGCAGTTAGGGACCATCTGACAATTCCTATCCACAGAAGTAAATGAAGGGAGAATTTCACTGCATACAGTCAGGTTTCTTATAAAAAAACGGTACACATTTTTTAATTAAAGTATATTGGAGATAGCTTTCTGTTTTATTAAAATCAGTAAAAATTGGATTTTACTTTTTTGTCTTTCCTTGTCCTTTAAAATAAAATTTCTAAAAATAATGTGGCAGTTGGGCACTCTATGCTTTTCTCTAACCCCTAGGTACCTTAGATTCATTGTGCAGGCAAGATCCCTTGGTTTATAGTTTAGCAGAGCCACATGTTCAAAAACTGCCTCTGGTGAAGCAATATGTGAGTCAGCCAGGAAAGCAAGAAGGGCAGTGGCGTAACTAGAGGCCTGAGGACCCAGTGCACTGCAGTCCCCAACTGCCTGCCCATTTCCCACCCTGCCCCGCCCACTTCACACCCTAAAATTTTCTGGTGGGCTCCCTGTCCTGGTGGCCCTTTCCTAATTTATTAAAATTATTCTGGGCAAAGGAGCAGGGATATTTAGATAGACTCCTTAAAACAGATGGGTTTTAAGGGAATGTGAAAGTATGGATGGAAAGCATAATATTGCCATTTTCTTTGTGCCTATTACATGCCACTTTTTTATGGCCAGTTATTGGTGGCTTTCAAAAATTGTCCATTCAGAAGTGTTGCCAGGACAAACTTCAGTGGGCTGCAGTGGGCTGCAGTGGTAAGCAGGAATATGTTGTGGTAGGTGACAGCAACCTGGTTTAATTAACAGCATGAAAAACAGTTTTTCCTAGTTATAGAACTGCTGCATTGGGAGATACCTGTTTATTCCATATCATCTACTCACCTGTACAAAGCTTAATAAACCTCTTTTGGTAATACTAATAATCTGACTCTATTCTTATATCAGCATGGCTTTATGAAGGATAGGTCATGTCAGACGAATTTGATTGTATTTTATGATGAGGTAAGTAAGATTCTGGACAGTGGGGGGCAGTAGATGTGATCTATTTGGATTTTGCCAAAGCGTTTGATACTGTGCCCCACAAACGACTGCTTTCTAAACTAAGGTCTGTTGGGCTTAATGAAGGCGTTTGCACGTGGATAGGAAACTGGCTACAGGATCGGGTACAGAGGGTGGTTGTTAATGGGACATTCTCTACTTGGAGTAAGGTTCTTAGTGGGCTCAGTATTGGGTCCACTTTTATTTAACTTGTTCATTAATGACTTAGGGGAGTGTATTGTAAGTAATGTATCAGTGTTTGCAGATGACACAAAACTATCCAGCCCAATTAATTCCATCCAGGATGTGGCATCCTTGCAACATGATCTTGACAAACTGGCAATCTGGGCAGCTAAGTGGCAAATGAGATTCAATGTTGATAAATGTAAAGTCATGCACCTGGGATGTAAAAATATCCAAGCCACTTATACCCTTATTGGGACTGCACTAGGCAAATCCATTATGGAAAAGGACCTTGAAGTCCTTGTAGATGATAAACTTGGCTGTAGCAAGCAATGCCAGTCAGCAGCATCAAGGGCAAATAAGGTCTTGAGCTGTATTAAAAGGGGCATAGAGTCACATGAGGAGGGGTCATTCTTCCACTGTATAGAGCACTTGTACAGCCCCATCTATAATGTGCCGTACAGTTTTGGTCTCCATCACTCAAACAGGACATTATTGTATTAGAGAGGGTACAGAGAAGGGCAACTAATCTGGTAAAAGGTATTGAAAATCTTAGCTATGAGGAAAGACTGGCCAAATTGGGGATGTTCACGCTGGAGAAGAGGCGCTTAAGGGGTGATATGATGACTATGTATAAATATATAAGGGGATCATATAATAATCTCTCTAATGCTTTATTTACCAGTAGGTCTTTTCAGCTGACACAAGGTCACCCATTCCGATTAGAAGAAAAGAGGTTCCGCCTAAATATTCGGAAGGGGTTTTTTACAGTGAGATCTGTGAAGATGTGGAATTCTCTCCCTGAATCAGTTGTACAGGCTGATACATTAGATAGCTTTAAGAAGGGGTTGGATAGCTTTTTAGCAAGTAAGGGAATACAGGGTTATGGGAGATAGCTCATAGTCCAAGTTGATCCTGGGACTAGTCTGATTGCCATTTTGGAGTCAGGAAGGAATTTTTCCCCCTCTAAGGCAAATTGGAGAGGCTTCAGATGGGTTTTTTGCCTTCCTCTGGATCAACTGGCAGATAGGTAGTTAATATTTATGTATAAAAAAAAGATTGAACTCGATGGACATGTGTCTTTTTTCAACCTTACTTACTATGTTACTATGTTATATGCCTTTGCCAGAAATTAGTTTCAAACTGAACCAGCTAAATTTTTACTCCAATTGTATATTCAAGCACAAAAGTAAAGTCATTTCTTATCATTATAGCTGAACCAGCCACAAAGTCTGATATATGTGTTTGTCTAGAGAGCTTGAACTTGCTGGACTGTGGTCTTTCTTCAACCTAAATCTACTTAGAAACGGGTGATGTCACGTGTGTGAGGTGATGTCATTCCTGCCTTTTGAAATGCCTGGGGCTGCTAGAATTAGCAATGACTCTTGTACTACTTGACCCTGGATCATTTAAAAACTTTTTTCATGCATACAGACAGGATGGGCCTTATAGGCTCTGGTGAAAAATTTGCAGTGCTTCCCTCACACCATCTCAGTGGGGGACTGTAGCCAAATGTGTTTATGCCTGGAGAAAAAGATTCCTTTCAACCACAGTGTCTACTATCTGCAGTTAAACATGGTGGCTATTTTATGGTGATATGGCTGACCAACTCACTGTTAGATTGGTGTAAAATAAATTGTTTGTGTTTTGACTGTCCTCACTTTTAGGCAAAAATGCATGATTTAGCAGTGCTTATAACAGGCAGATTTAGCTTCATGCACCTCTTGTTTACCACCAAATAAATCATAAAGATGAATAAGGGAAATCAGATTTTGCTGTTGCTCTAGTACCTTATGTATTCATTGGGTGTGGCATTGTCTCACCATGCTGATTATATACAGGTGAAAAGGGCCACTAGCTATAGAGTCTGTACAGGGATGTTTATAATGCTTTTGGGGCTCATTGGACAGGAAATATTCATGCATGAGTGCTTCAGAACCCATTGTGATGCATCTGGGCGGCATGCTGTCATAGGCCTGGGCCTTTGAGGCCTTTCCACAAATCTGGGCCTTTCAATGCATAATTGTATACTAAGTACAATGGGAACAGGGAGATTCCACACTTTTAGCCAAACAAAATGCCAAAAATTTACTTTTATTGGCCTCCTGACACCTGATATGTAATATTCAGTAGCCCATATCAAGTAATAGGATGTTTAGTTTTAAACCAAATGCTACTAAATGCTACCTGCTGATGTTTTTTTAATTCCCATCCCAAGGCAAACCTTAAACACCTTTTACTCACACACTGATATCACAAGGTACTAAGAAGAATTTAAAGGGAAGCCTTCAGGGAGTGGGATGGGTGACATTGGAGGATATATCTATGGAAACTTGTGTTAGTTGCACTAATAGAAGTGGGCTGTAAACCTTACAGAAAAGAAGGTTCTGGTTTCCTTCTATTCAGATATGAAATGACTCATAAGGGCTCATTTACATGACACAACTATTAGAACTTCTACACACAGGCGTTTTTGCTCTGCGCTCCCCTGTGTTCCATTTTAATGCATTCAGCCGCAGGGGAGAGCAGGACTAAACGCATCCGATTCTTCCTTATAGTAGTGTACTCATGACTGCACACGTAAGTGCTGAATGCAGGTGGAACGCAGCATGTTGTAGGTGTATGGATTAAAATGGAACACAGGGGAGTGCAGGGCAAGAATGCCCTTGTGTATGAGCCCTTATTTACATTAATTTAAGCAAAACAGACATTGTCACTGCTCATGCTATTTCCTGTTTTAAAGAGGATTTTTGAGAAGTTTATTGTAGCAGTGCGGAAGGCTGCACCAACACAACCCATCAATTTTATTTACCCTTTAGAGGAGTAAAGAGGTAGAGTGCTGACAGGATGTGAGCCGGGTCCACTCAGGGAACAGATTAGCTTGGATCACCCCAGGCTGCCATTTGCACAGTTCTGATGCTCACTTGTGAACTATTTCCATCCCCCATGTGCACCAGTAGCTAAGGCAGAAGAGGCATGTGCTAGAACTAGGATCCTACTGCCCTCACAGTTGTGCCCTAGGCACTTACCTCTTCTGTCTACCCCTAGTTCCTACCCTGATGGAAAAAATTTAAGACATTTACAGAAAATCTATCAAGAAAAGCCAACTGATTTCTCTGATGGAATCAATATGGCCATGCAACCTGCTTGTATTAGACATGTGCCTCATTTTTTTTAATTTAAAGGTGAGCTTCCTTTTTAATGTTTTGTATCATGTTGTGTTTCTTTAACTCTGTTCAGCTATGTGATGTGGTGTTTGGAAGTATGAAACGTTTGCCATCTTAGTCCTGTAAAAATATGTCCGTGGTTGCCACATATTTTATACACTGAGATGTAATTTTTCCTCCATAATAAGCGATAATAGCTGCATAGTTGGGTAACTGCTCTTGCTAGATCACCTGTTTTCCTTTTGCCTCTTACACAATACATAAACATGGCCTAGATTCATAAGCCGACGCTCTGTTTGAAAATGACGTGTAAAACATTTATTTTATTCTCAGCTTCATAGGAATGACACACTGAAAGAATACAGTCATGGCTTCATGCTACAGTGGAAGTCAAACCATGGCTCACAATTGAATCGGAAAACAACAACTGTGGGAAACAAAGAAACATAGAGTCTCACTAAGAGAGCCAATCATAATTGCACTTTGAGGTACCAGAGCCTGGGACAAAATAAACTGTAAGATGCCCCTTTTTATTATCCAACTTACACTTCTCCAGCTGTTATTCAGCAAAACCCCCAGTCTTCTCTTTAAGCCTTCGGCTGGATACTGTGAATTGTAGTTCATCCACTGCTTAAGACATTATGTGGACAGCAGCACTGATATAAATCTTTCAAATCACAGCTATAGTAATGCATTATCAGTATATAAGTAGGGTTGGGGGCTCTGGGCTTCCTATATAGTGAGGCCCTCCAAAAGAGAAGTTGCAATGAGATATAAGGAGATAATACACAACTATGCTGAGTTTTGTCTGTTAAGGTAGCAGTGTACCACCTTGTAGTGATATTGATGATAATAATATTAAATCAACAAGATGGTGTAATTAGTGCTATGTGACATATGACTCCTCCTTGTTTCAGCAGAACTCCAGAACCTACACATAGCTCAAGCCTTTTGGTGCCTTTACTTTAACAGCTAGGAGGATCTAGGTTGGATATAGTGCATAAATGATTTCACCTTATTGTGTGCAGTCTTCTATAGTATTAGATGCTGAACAATGCTTCTCCACCTGTTTGGAAATCTCTATACTAAAACACGTGCTCTTTATACTCTTAAGCTGGCCATAGACGCAAAGATCTGATCATATGAATCAAGGATTCGTACGATTTCGGACCGTGTGTGGAGAGTCATTTTTCATCCGGCGGAGATCGGTCGTTTGGTCGATCGTGCAGGTTAAAAGATTTCTGTCGGCTGTCGATAATATCTCTGCATGAATTGCCGATCGTCTGATTTTCAGAGGGAGACTGTCACCAGCTTTTGCCAGACATAACTTTCGTACGATTGATGTCAGGGGCAGAACATCGGCTGATTTGTTCTTTTCTACTTTATTTGATTGGTATGGTAAGACTTTGATCTTTATGGTTAGTGGCAGGTCGGGAGATGGTGAAGTCCGATCGTACTTTGATTCGTATGATCGGATCTTTGCGTCTGTGGCCATCTTTACACACAGAGGGAACTCTGACATCACATACCAGGCACCTAACAGACCCTAAGGAGAGGTATACTAAGGCTGTGTGATCCTCAGGTTTTAATAGAGTGTTTATAAGGTAAGTGGTTATGTGTGTTATTTTAGTGTGCTTATTTAGGTTAGTATGTGTCATATATATTTAGTTGATTTTATATTTATATGAGTTTGGGTGCTGTTGTAGTTTGATTGTATAGGATCTTTCATTTCTTTTATGATTTATCATAAACATTTTTCCAATCAATATAAAATCACAAGAGGTTGTTCACATTCCAAACACTTTTTTTTCAGTTCATTTGTTTTCAGAGTGTTCACCTGATATAAAAAGACTTTTCCCAATTACTCTCTATTTTCTATTTGTGGCCGTTTTTCTAATATTGATGTGTAAATTTTCATTTTTCACCTTCCACTGCAGCTGGGGGGGGGGGTTTTCCGACCCTTTAACTGTTCTAAATTGATACATTTAGTTAATACATTTGCTATCTTAGTCCCTGCTGAGCAGAATCCCTGAGTTTCATTAAAGGCAGCTGTTAGAATTGATACGATAGTTGCTAATACTCCAGAGATGCTGCTGAGAAATGTATCAACTAAATGTAGCAAATCGTAAGAGTAGATGCTCCTGGATCACTGAGCTGTCAGACTGAAACACCAGAGACATGAACATTAAACTTTAAACTTAAATGTTGGGGAAATGGTAAAAAATAAAAGATAGAAAGCAATTGAAAAAAGTCTTTGTTTATGATGAACAATATGAACTGAAAAAAGTGCTTGGAAGGTGAACAACCCCTTTAATGAAACTCTTGGGTCACACATAGAATATAGAAAGTAATTTTAAAAAAGTATTTATTTCTGGTGTACTCACTGATAGCATTTGGGGGAACAATTAGGGGAAATCTGTCCCGTTTTACTACACCAAAAAATTTGAGAACCGAATGGAAGTCAATGGGCATCAAATTTTTTCTATGTGCAACAATATTTTCTCATTCCAAATGCATTAAAGTCAATGAGCAATTTTTCTTATGGTGACTTTTTTGTCTCGGCGACAATTTTAACTTGGTGACTTTTTTGTCGCAGCAACTTTTTTGTCCAAAATACATTAAAGTCAATAGGTGGCTTTTCTTATGGCAACTCTCTTGTCTCTGCGACAATTTTTTGTCACAGTGATTTATCCATGGCTAATTTTTGCTGCTGTTTCGCAAAAAAAATGACTGGTGAATAAATTTGCTCATCACTACTCTTAAAGTTACCAGGAGCAGCATTTTGCTGCCCCTGGTAACTTTTGACATGAGTTTCTCAACTCCCCTCATTGGGCAGCCCCCCTGCCTTGGCTGTGTGACCACTGTGCACATGTCTATGTATATTATATACATATATCCTCCAGCTGCATATATGTGCTTACCAGCACTGTTCCTTAAGTGAGCTGATGAACCTACTGGGAATGCTTTTGTTTTTGAGTGAAATGTTAACACTGCAGCAACTGGAAATGAGCTTTCAGAACCTGCATGCAAATGGGTTAAATGAGCTGGAAGTACACATTCCCTGATGAAATTCTAGGTAATTCATCCATAAACATTGACCCCTTCAGGTTTGGACTGAGCTTCAAAATAGGCCCTGGCAGTTCAAGTGCACAGAGACTCAAGCAGCCCCCCACAGGCCCATAAATTGTGAATGTCATCTTACTAAAGCCCCTCTTGCCAGAATCTTCAAACTGTCAGCAGGCCCGGATTTGTGGCAAAGCCACAGAATATTAGGGGTGACAAGCTGCCCAGACGCATCCTGGGGAGCCCAGCTCGCACTGGAGGGGGGTATGCGGGCACTAGAACCATGTGGCCTCTGGGCACCCGCCCCCTTAATTTGTCGCTGACTGACAGTTTAGGCCTGGGCTCCTGTGTGTATGAAAAATCCCTAAGTAATCAAAGTCAAAATTGCAGGCTGATTGATGATAAGTTAAAATAAGCATATCACTATTCAGATGAATCATTGGAGGGAATAACTAAATGAAAAGAGAACAAAGCAGAAGTTACCGAAACAAGAGTGGGTAGGTAAACAGAAAGACAGCGAAAGATAAGAAATAAAGAACTTAGAATGGGTGGATTAAATCAGATGGTTTTTATTATTTAAATAAGTGAGCCCCAGTGAGAGGCTTGCTTACATTAGCCCAAGCCCAACGTGTGCATGACCTTTAGGCCCTGGACACACATGCGGATCTCCACTTAGGCAATGGTAACGTATGCTAGCGTATTTAAGCAGGGGTCAGCTTTTTTCCAAACCACGCCATAAACATGGCAAAGAACTGCATGTGTGTCCATGCCCTTATGGCACAGCAGCACATCCATATGACTGTAGCCAAAGTCGAGATGCTGCGAAAAGATCCAAAGCCACTAAAAATACCTGAAGTTAAAGTCCTGAAGCCACGAAAAAGACCCAAAGCCACAAAAGGAGCCAGAGCTGAAGCCCCAAAGCTGCAAAAAGACCTGAAGCCAAGAAAAGAGCCTAAGGTAACTACCACTGAACACCAATGTGTGTTTTTTTTAATTTTATTAAAGCCTGGCCAGCAATGCATTATTTTAAAGCACCATAGGCCGCTGACCACCAATGTTTCTTTTTAACTTGTAAGAAGGGGCCATGGCCACCAATTTTTTTTAAAAAAAACTTTAATGGGGGGCCCTGGCACCAATGTTTTTTTTTTTTAAATTGATAGGAGGGCCCTGGCCACGAATGTTTTTTTTTCTCTTTATATATTTTCATATATAATTTTCATAAAGAATAACAGTACAACATTAGAGTACACCATCAAAAGAAATCAATTTAACAAATAACTGAACCAGACACTATAAACGGCGCAGAAATCTATATATTTCATCACCGCTGATACCGGAATACTGCTCAGCATGGGTAGAGTGAAAAAGAAGCAATCCCCGCTGAAGCTTACTTCTTTCTACACGAAGAAGCCGGAGCTGGAAGATATCCAAGATGGCGCTGAAACGCAATCGGAGGACTCTGTGTCGCAGCAGGTACAGCTAAAGTTGCACCCTGCACTCCACACAAACCCTCTACATTGGAGCAACATATCAAGGATATGTTATCGGCCTTTCGGGCAGATCTCCAAACGGACTTTAAAAATATGATGAAAGATCTGAAGTCTGAGATAACTGCCTAAGGCAATAGAACAGAGAAAATGGAGGAAATGGTTATTGCTCATAATAACCTGGTGGATGAGACTCACAAAACGGGGAAGACTTTAGCTGATATGAAACGCAAAATTATGGATATGGAGGACAGATCCCGGCGGAACAATGTACACATATGGGGTATTCCGGAACATATCCCACAAACACAACTTCAAGAATTTTTTACAGAATTTTTGCAAGTTATGCTGCCTGATGTAGACAAAAAGTTTCTACTAATTGATCGCATTTACCGTATCTACAAATCCAAAAATGCTCCTCAGACGGCACAGAGAGATGCAATAGCTAGAATGCACTTCTTCCATGTAAGGAAGGGTTACTCCAGGTAGCTAGAAATTTGGAAAACAAACCTGACAAATTCAAGAATATTGAACTATTCGCAGATCTTTCTCCGATGACATTACAAGCCAGAAGGGAATTTAAAGAAACAACTACTCTACTGCGACAGCACAGCATTACTTATCATGGGGATTTCCACTGTGGCTTATTATAATAAACGAAGGATCCCCGACCATAATTACAACTCCAGCACAAGGGGCTACCCAAGTCCACCATTGATATCTAAAACATCATTCAAACAGAAAGTGAGTAAGGCCATTCAAGAATACTTCTTGTTGAATGATAATAACCAATGTAGTACCTTCACTTTATGGAATGCCTACAAGGCATTTGTTAGAGGTTTTCTTATTAAAATGAGTTCTAAATACAAAAAAGAAAAGAATTTAACATACCAAAATCTGTTGCTTAAACTATACACTCTAGAAAATACTCATAAACAATTACCTAGTCAAGCTACAAATGTTTTAATTACTGAAGTCAAAAAAGAACTACAAACTGTTGCTATGATACATATGTAAAGCAAGCTAACGTTTATTAAGCTATGCAGTACAGAATGGGGAACAGAGCATCCACACTTTTATCACAGCAGCTACGATCCAATCAAGTGAAAAAACGAATTCATATGGTAAAAGATAAACAAAATAATCCCATTTATGATCCGAAGGAAATAGGGAATAGATTTGCTGAATTTTACAAACTCCTGTATAATATTGAAGAGGACCCCAATGTAATGTCCCCCACTATATCTCAAGTAGATGAGTTTTAGACAAAATTTAATTACCACAGGTCCACAAAGTGGGCGCAACTCAAAAACCCAATAACTGATTCGGAAGTCTTGAAAGCAATATTATCTTTCCCCAGCAATAAGGCCCCAGGCCCAGATGGGCTCACCCATATATGACATTCTCTTCTATATTAATCCCTTATTTAACTAATACTTTAAATGCAGCCTTTAGCTCAGGATCTTTCCCTAAAGAAATGCTTATATTGCAAATTATAACAATACCAAAACCTGGGAAAGACCCAAATTTAGTACACAATTACAGACCAATCAGCTTATTGAATGCAGACTTAAAAATTTATGCCAAAATCATAGCTATGCGTATACAGGCAATTATGCCAGAAATTATAGACCCTGATCAGGTGGGATTTACAACAGGCAGAGGAGCTCCTGATGGCACTCGAAGAGCTATAGACATCCTATACTGGATAGAACGCTCTCGAATGCCTTCTCTGCTTCTTTCTCTAGATGCAGAGAAGGCATTTGACAGAGTCAATTGGACCTATTTGACAAGAGTACTACATAGATTTAAATTCCCAGTAGAAATTATTAAAGCAATATTGGTGCTATACACGGTTCCTTCTGCACAAATTAATACTAATGGAACTCTTTCTGCCCCATTTGATATAACCAATGGAACTCGCCATGGGTGTCCACTGTCCCCTTTGATTTTCTCTTTGGTGATTGAACCCTTAGCTCAAGCTATACGCCAGGATCAGGATATCAAAGGGATTAACATATTAGGCTCTGTTCATAAAGTAGACCTTTTTGCTGATGATCCTATTATTTACATTTCCCACCCTTCTCACTCACCACATAAACTAATGTTATTACTACAAGATTATTCTAAAGTTTCATATTACAAACTCAATGAAACTAAAACACAAGCTGTCTGTATTAATGTCCCGGAAAGTGAAGTTATTTCTATTAAGCAAATGTATAAGTTTGAATGGACGGATAATGCTATAAAGTACTTAGGTATTGACCTTGTGTTCCCTCCAGGTGACATTGTTAAAGTGAATTTTATAAGTTGTATCACGTTTTATATAATGATATTAATGCTCGGAAGACTCAGTATTTATCCTGGTTGGGAAGGCTTCAGGCTTTAAAAATGGTAGCACTGCCAAAAATTCTTTATATCTTTAGAACAATCCCGGTACATATTCCAACAAGTTACATATTGAAACTGCAGAAGCTCTTTAACCATTTCTTATGGGCAAATAAGTCAACTAGAGTATCACAAAAGATCCTGCAATTACCAAGATCATGTTGGGGACTTAATGCCCCTAATAGTATGGGTTATTATAAAGCTTCTACCCTTGACCAACTCAAAGCGCGGATGACCTTGGATATGGATAAGTGATGGGTGCAAATAGAGCAGAGCTCAATTCTCCCTCTATTGCTGCCACAAGTCATGGGCACTCCAACTCCTCTTAAGTTTATCAATGTACTACTGTCATTTGAGTAGCTGCAACAAAGACATCTCCTTCCTAAAATGGTGTTCTAACAATATCTTCTGAGATCTTCTTCATTTTCTGAGATCTAATAATGCCATCAGGGAACCAACTCCTATGGAAAGCTGGCTTCACTTAACACCAACTAAAGAGGGAATATCCCTATGGTATAAGACGGTAATGCCTATTATGGATGTTAAAAAATTACCTGCAGTTATCAAGTGGGAAAAGAGACTAAACATATCTCAAACAACGGCAGATTGGAAACAAGCGTTTTATAATCCTTTTAAATACGCCAAGTATATTACACATCTAGAGACCTCAAGGAAGATCTTCTATGAATGGTATATGACTCCACATAAACTACAGGAATATACCTAATACATGCTGGAGCAGGGGCGGAACTACCGGGGGAGCAGGGGGTGCGAGAGGGCCAGGGCCCGCACCCCGTCAGGGCCCCCCGGCAGTCCGCGCGCCACGCATATCCCGGCCAGTTCCGGGTTTACAGAGTTCAGTTTCTGTGCTGGAGAGGATGCCATCAGAAAGGAGATATGTTACACATATGGTGGTAGTGCCCTAAACTCCAGCGGCTATGGTCACAACTTGAGACGTTTGGTAATAATAAATGGAACGTACATATCCAATTTGCTCCAGAAGTAATAATACTTGGCCCCATTGACCAAAATGTTCCAAAAGAGTTTCTCAAAATTCTACACCATTTGATCTTTGTGGTCAGACAAAACAAACCCCATCAATTCAAAAAATTACTCAGGACTTGGACTTACACTACCGATATGAAAAAATGGCAGCCATGGCCACCAATACCATGGGAAAATTCTACAAAAATTGGGATAAGTGGATTACCATAAGGCATAAAACTAGGTCATAAGAAATATTGTTAATGTTTCCTAGGAGCGCATACCCCCCCCTCTTCTTTACTTTAAATCTCTGTCTTTTCTATTCTAATTTAATTCTGCTATGCTTACTATGTGGATAGAGCACTTGCTCTATTATGGAAAAATCTTGAAAATCAATAAAGAATTATGTTGAAAAAAAAAATAATTATGAAAAACAAAACAAATTAAAAGTTAGCAACCCTGATATATTAGATCTGCATTTATGAACACTTCAATATAGTTGCGTTCAGACCAGACTGTGTGTGAGATGATGTTTCCAGTTCTTTTTTTATGCCAGTAATTTAGCAGAGTCTTGGGATTTGCAGATTAGTGGAAGTTCCTTTGTTCTGAGAAATGTATGAGACTTGGACATGAGTATTTAACACATTATTGGTACTGTGGAATCTTTTGAAGTTTTCCCAATGGTCCCATATTTGTTTGTGAGACTCTAAAGAGTCAGATAGTAGCGCAGAGAGATAGAACATTGAATGTATGTGATCCACTCTGGATTTCATTTGTGATATTGACAAGGATGGCCGTTCCACACTATTGTCCATCTAGTTGCTGCTAAAAGTTGAGATAGTTTGTAGTTTGTTCAACAATTTAGTGAGTTTCCTAGAGGGAAGGCAGTGTAGAACAGTTTCCGGATCTGGGGAAAGCTGTGTGTTAAATATCTGAGATGCTAAAAGGAACGTTTCTGTCCATATTTTGTTCACTATTGGACACCCACCATGAGTGAATATATGTCCCTCTATCTGAGCAATTTCTAAAACAGGTGTCTGGAAAGATGTGTGTATTTTTGCTTTTGTATTGGAGTGGTGTACCATCTCATGATTTATTTATATGCTGTTTCTTTGATGCTAATGTTTGGGGAAATGTGTCTGATTGCATTCCAAATTTGTACCCATTTCTCAGGTGTTATTCGACAAGAGAGTTCTTTGTCCCATAATTGTGTGTTAGAGTGACATCTGGGGGGGTTTCAGTTAGCTGGGAATAAATTTGGGAAATAGCTTTTCAATGATTTTTTTTTAACCCTAACCACCAATGTTTTTGTAAAAACGTTTATTTGGAACCCTAGCTGCCAATGGGTTTTTTTTTAACTTGTGTGAGGTGGGCGGGGCTTAGGGGGTAGCCGGGGACCAGGGGGCCCACAAAATGTTGTTGTACGGGGCCACGTTATGTGATTGTGGTCCTGCCTGCCCTGTCTCTCTGCCTTTCTTCTCCTTTCTTTTCTGTCTCTTTATTTTTGTTTTGTTTACCCCACAGCTTTTTATTTCCTGTATATAAATAATGAGAAGTCTTTGAGAAAATGCTGCTAAACAATGTTGTTCACATCTCTTCTAGGAGAGAATGATAAATACTGGGGAATTTCTGAAAACATACATACTGAACAACGTCATGAATTCTGTATTAAAGGAGAAGGAAAGGTACCAAAGCAGTTTATTGCCAATAGATTAGCCACAATAGTACAAGCTATAACACTATATTTATTCTGCAGAATACCATACCTGAGTAACAGCTCTAGATGCTCTGTCTGTGTGTTTAGGATAGCATATTAGCTTGGTGTGACATCACTTCATACCTGAATCTCTCCTCTCACTCATAGCTCTGGGCTCATATTACAGCAGAGAAGGGAACAGGGAGGGGGAGAGAGGAGCAAACTGAGCATGCTCAAGCCCTAGCTTCAATATCTATCGGTAAAAAAAGGACAACCTCTGGTTATGTTGGTTAAATTATTTTTTTGTGGGGCCCAGTAACATCTAGTTACACCACAGTTACTGGCACATGGAGTGTTTCCTTGGTGGTTGCCAAAATGTTCAGAATTGTCCCCTATTCAGCCCATTTAATCTTAATGTAATCGCTTGTAATGTTGTAATGAGATCTGGTGACCTGAGAGTGTATCCGATGTGGTCGATTTCCACTAAACTGAATGGCTGATGATTGTTTATTTATCCACCCAGGCAGCTAGTAAATGCTTGGCCAACACAACACTAAAAATAAACATGCCTTTATGCTAAAGCATAGTCAGGGTAGCTGCTGGTCAGATCCCAATATGAGATGTATTTTTGCCTATGACACAGCTCATCAGTTTAGTGCAGGGATTTTATATTAGTGAAATTGGCTTGTTGGAATTGCTTTCATATGAACAGCACATCTGTTCTATTGCTGGGATCTGATCAGCAGCTGAGCAAACAGTGCCGTAAATCAGAGTGGGTGAGAAATTGCATTCCGTCTGCATTGTTCTCTATCTTGCTGTAGAGGGCCCTCTTTACATGTGAAACATATTACACTAGACTGAAGGCTTATTTTGCAGATTTTTTCCTTTTTCCAGCCAAAGCTGACTCATGAAGTAGTAAAACTAGACAGCCACTGGTGGGTGTTGTTTATTCATTTTTATGTCATTGCTTATACAATTAATGGAATTCTATGACCCACATAACAA
The DNA here is from genome assembly GCA_038501925.1 of Xenopus petersii. Taxonomy (NCBI): domain Eukaryota; kingdom Metazoa; phylum Chordata; class Amphibia; order Anura; family Pipidae; genus Xenopus; species Xenopus petersii. The sequence goes on from CM076681.1 coordinate 57,770,420, forward strand.
GGGTCTGCATTCCGTGGCTCTTCAGCTGATCCCTCCCATTCAATCACAGTTCAAGGTTTTCTGGACTGTTTTCTGGAAGTTCTGGTAGTTTAGCAACATCTAGTGAGTCACATGTTAAAGATTCTGAATAGTAGTGTATGCCAGCAATATATTGTGGGAAGAAATTGACTTTGTGCTTTCATTGAATTCAGATGTGCCATTAATACTATAGAGAACCCAAGGGGTTCAATTTATCCTACTGCTCAGGTAGGTCTATGTGATGGAGTATTTCCCATTGACCCAAGGGTAGCTTACCAGTTTCCTAGTGTATGAAAGGGTAAGGAACATGTGCTCAAAGGTGGATCTACCAGTTAAAAAAATGTTCAATCCCAATGTTATTAAAGGAAAACTTTAAATCATAAAACAGCTCACATGTAAAACTCTGATTCGTTTAAATAGATCATTTTCATAATGATAATATACTTTTTTAGTAGTATGTGCCATTGTTTAATCATAAATAGAAAATTGCCATTTTAAAAAATAAGGGCCGCCCCTGGGATCCTAGGATTCATGGTGCACACAAACAAACCAAACATGTTAGGACACATAAGCCAATTATTAGACAGAGTTCTGTCTTTTGCTTTTAGGGAAGAAATATAAATATATAGGAAGGCCGGTATTTTTTTCCCCCAGAAAAGGTGGCAACCCTTGCCAGAGGGCTTGAGGTTGAGGTAGGTCTCACTATCATAGAATTAGAGGTTGGATCCTAAGGAGACCATTCCTTTGTGAAGCCAGGGTAACAGGCACCCTGAGAACGTGGTTAGTAAGTGTCAGCCTAGCATCATGTCATAGGTAGTCAAGGCTAGTGAGAAAAAGCAGTTCTTTGCTCTACCAAGATTATGAAGTGGAGTTGTTCCCCAGGTGATATCAGCCAGGGTAGATACTTCAGAGTGTAAGGGAGGAACTGCATGGGCACAAAAAACGCAGGCATCGTCAGATGCAACGGAAATAAGGTAAGAGATGGAAATGTTTGATGAAGTTGCAGCGTTCATCCGATGCGACACGACTGTCGGATGCAGACGCATCGTGCACGTTGGATCAACGCTGCAACACCATCCGACAATGCTATTATTTACCTTATTTCCATCGCATCCAACGTGACGCCTGCGTTTTTGCTCAGTGCGTCGGATCACGCCGAAATCGCCCGTGGAGTTCCTCCCTTACGGCTCAGAGTAGTGTATAATCCCTTGGAGCACTATTAAATATCCAGTATCCTGGGATTTACACCTGTGGTGAGTTAACCATTAGGTGCCTAATAAAGTCTTGCCCGGTTGGCCCTGACACCCCAGTCTAACCCTGATTATATCATGGACCAATATTCCAAATACACTAAAAAACACTATATGGCAAATTACAATAAAATTGATTTGAGGAAATGTGAGGATTTTCTACTTGTTATATATGAATGCAATAATATTGTGGTTTTATTCATTTATCTGTGCAGATTTAGTACTGCAATAACTGAATGATTTACAGATATTTTACATATAGCAATAGGCTACCTTTAAAGTGATATTGACATGTTACTGTCATTGATAGGATTCACTCTTCCCCAGGTTAGATATAGTGAATAGTCAATGCAACATGCTTTAGTCAACACCTACAGAGAGCTGATTCTGTCAGTCATGCTAGGCTCAGGGCCGCACATACCTTCTCTAGACATAAGTACTGTTCACATTTGTGCTTAAGGCTATAGTTGGATTGCACTGCCCTCAGCCCAACATGACTGACAGAACTGTCTCTCCATGCTCTGCTGAGTTAAGCATGTCAAATCCATTATGTAACAATGTGGTGGAAACATGCGTCTTCATTTGTAATTTAGCTTGGGAAATATTGCTCATTACAGACCATAACAGCCCATTAGGAACTAAGGTTATTTTAATTTCTCTTAAAGAGACACAACATGTATTTCTATTTGATATTTGAATAGTCTATTTCCTGGCATCAGTTCCCCTTAATTACCATATTTTAAGGGATACTAAAATGCTGCTTTATTGATATTTTAGTACCTGTTATTATTTATATATAAATTTCTACTGTATTAATTATGACCATGTGATTTTTTGGTTTTACTGATTTATTTCTATAGACTTAAATTTGTGAATATTTATTGTGAGTTATAATAAAAGGAAGAAAGCACTCCTGTCTTTTATTTAAGATTCTGAAGATACAGTTTTAAAGCATGACTATAGAGATGGTGGCAGTATACAAGAAGTCCTCTGCACTCAACCCATTATCAATATATTTAAGACATTGAGACATTTTGTGCATACTGCTACTAAAAAGTGCCTTTCCCTTTACACAAAACAGGGATTGTTTATCCATGTATCACAATATATTTAAGCTGGCCAACTACGTCAAAGTCATCCCATATCTGGCCAGTCCTACACTCAAATTGCATCTGATTTCCCTTGTTTCTTAAATATATATACTTCCTGATGATGGCTCGAGTTTAAGAACCGAAACGTTGATTTATGATTTTTTTTGCATCACAAGACCTATGAGTGCGTACTTTTTGCTTACTTTGTTAATATGAATTGATGTTCCAGCACCTAGGCTTTTATTAGAGTGCACCTATCCAGTTGTTTGTGTGTATATATATATATATATATATATATATTGGATTTTTATATATATATATATATATATATATATATATATATATATATATATATATATATATATATATATATATGGACAAACAATCCCTGTGTTGTTTAAAGGGTAAGGCATTTTTTAGTAGCAGTATGCACAAAATGTCTCTGTCTTAAATATATTGATAATGGGTTGAGTGCAGAGGACCTCTTGTAGTTGACTATATGTATTTTGTGGTCACACCCTCATTGCACCCCCGCCTAGGGGTTTTGAAGATGGTGGTGAGCACAACTTTCCCTTGTTTGGTGTGTATATAGATATATATATATATATATACACAAAAAAGGATCAAAGTGAAAGGCTCTGGAAGAAAAGAAACGTTAGTCCATAGTTTTTTATAATCGATTTAATGATCGCGCACCCAGGCATATTTATTTCTTTGTCCGTGAGTGCTGGCATCCCTTGGAATATATATATATATATATATATATATATATATATATATATATATATATATATACAGTATATACATATATACACACACATTTTCCTGCACTCCAGTAAATTTCAAATTAAGTTGTTTTTGTTGTGTGCATCTGTATATCTAATGTTTTCGAAACGTTGGATGTACAGATATACACAATAAAAATAACTAAATTTGCAATTTACTGGAGTATGGGTCCTTTTTAAGATTCCTACATATTTATTTGACAATGCACCCACGATTGTTAACACAAATCTGGAATCAGAGCGCAGCTGCTGGAATTTACTGGTGTAGCCATTCTTTTCCAAAGTAATATAATGGTGACTGTGTCTGTCTAGTGAAGGGGTTGCAAGCGATTATAGTATAAATTATCAGGGCCCTCCAAATGAACCCAGTAACACTTGTTTGTTAAAGGAAAAAATGAAAAGGCACAGGTTACAAAGCAGATAGATAAACTCTGTAGTATACAACGAGATTCTTCTGAGCTTATCTGCTATCTACTGTGTATCCTGTGCTTGAAGCATTGTTGTAGAGATGGTGGAAATCCCAGGGCAGCTGGATGAAATTCAGAGAGACAGAAGAAAGAAAAATAATCACTGAAAAAATCTTGCAAAACAAAACATCTTAGGGATCCAGGGATTGATAAATGTGTTTTCTGATATTATTGGACTGAGAATGATCAGCATAAGAAAAACTGAACTCAGCTCCCAAATAAGAAAAGAAAACTTTTACAAACCTTGAGTTACATTGAGTCCCATGGTCAGAGACACTGCCCTAGGCAGTCAGTGAAGAGGAAAGATCTTACAAAGAAAATATGCAAGTAAGAAATTTTGCAAGTTCGGGAGCAGAAGGAAAATTGGGAAAAGCAATGAAATAGCAGTTTTTGTTAAAACTTGTGGTGATCAACCACCACAAGGATGGCATTCTTGATAACAGAAAGTGTAATATAGACAACAAAGGCTTTTGCATTATGTTTCCAAGGACAAGAAGGAATTGAAAACGGTTTTAAGAACTCGAATGGGATATAGCTTTGGTAGTGGCAAAAACGGAATAGTTGTGTTCAGTTGTATTTATAGGACAGTGTATCTAGAACACATGGAACCGAAACAAATGGTTTCTGTCAAGAGGACTGCTGACTAACATTCAGATTAGTCAAAAGATTATCAGAAATCGCCTATGACTAAGTGCCCTGGGGGCACGAAACGCGTAGGGCCAATGGAGATACTGTTCCTTTATAAATTAATCTGCAATACATATTATATTTTAAGTTTATTTTTGGAGGCCCTTGTGGAGTTTTTTGAGCGCCCAATACCCCTCTTCTTGTACTTCGCTGGTTTAGCAGAAATTGTGTCTAGAATCGTGAAAGGAGGAATTAATGCAAGCAATGTAGGAGTAGAAGGGGTAGAGTGTGTCAATATAGGTACAACAGACAAGGCCTGATTGAGAGTTTCAAAATTTTGCTGGGTCACAGTAGTCCACTGAAATGGAGTGTAGGAGAGTGAATACAAGTTCATAATGTTTTGACCTAAACTTCATTGCCATGCTCAGTCTCGTAACAACAAATAAAGACTGAAGATGTAGCAGTACATACCATGAAACAAAGTCCATGGAGTAGGATTGTAGCCAGATGGAAGCAAAAAAGGGATCAAAGTTAAAATAAAAGGCTAAGGATGATACATATAGGGGCAGATGTATTAAGGGTCGAATATCGAGGGTTAATTAACCCTCGATATTCGACTGACGAATTAAAATCCTTCGACTTCGAATATCGAAGTCGAAGGATTTTGCACAATTCGTTCGATCGAAGGAATAATTGTTTGATCAAACGGTTAAATCCTTTGAATCGAACGATTCGAAGGATTTTAATGCATCGATCGAAGGATTATCCTTCGATCAGTAAAAATTTGGAAAGCCTATGGGGACCTTCCCCATTGGCTAACATTGACTTCAGTAGTTTTTATGTGGCGAACTAGGGGGTTGAAGTTTTTTCTTAAAGAGACAGTACTTCGACTATCGAATGGTCGAATAGTCGAACGATTTTTAGTTCGAATCGTTCGATTCGAAGTCATAGTCGAAGGTCGAAGTAGCCAATTCGATGGTCGAAGTAGCCAAAAAAATACTTCAAAATTCAAAGTATTTTTTATTCTATTCCTTCACTCGAACTTAGTGAATGGGCCCCATAGAGTCAAGCAGACATAAAAACAACACTTCAACTGGGACTGGAATCAGGTGGCAATGAACAAGACAAAGAAAAGGATTTAAATAGGGAGGGAATGCCATGATTGGATAGTAGTAACCAATGAGGGCGTTGAGATAATTACAATTTGAAGCAAAACCAGGGGAGTAGGCCCAAATACAAAGAGTATCCAAGCCATCCTAGTCCAAACAGAACGCAACATGTTATTTCAAGTACACCAGTAGAAAGGCGAGATTGTGATTATTCTATTATGTTATCCCAGTGTTTATCAGTCAGTATCAGTAGATAATCAGTTACTACTGAAAAATAATATACAGTACAAAGGTACTTAGGTTGCTCTGCTGTCTGTGTACTGTGGTGCCCCATCAACTTTGTCTTACCCAAACTTTTACCCAAAATTGTCTGACCTGTTCTTTTACTACTTTATTTAAACTGAAGGTTAGTGGCAGGTCAGGAGATGGGGAAGTCCAATTGTGCGTCCAATATTGCAGGTAAATCTGCACATCTATGGCCACCTTTACTAGAGTTACTTATATAAACATGTCTTGCACTGTGCACATATGGGTGGGTAACTTACATGTCTGGCTTCTGATATTGTCCTGCAGTTGTAGTACTTAAAAAGTTGGTGATTTGCTTCCAACAAAATATCAAGGCAGGACTGCTGACAGGGTAGTTTTTTGTGCAACATCAATAACACTAACTTTTACAGAGTACAAAGGTCGCTGAGCAACAATATGTCACTAAAAGAAATCACAAAACTCTGGCCTGGCAGCTAACAGCACTCACACAGGCTTATGCACAATTTACCTTTCCCTAGACGTACTCCATGTCATCACGTTATGGGGATAGCCCCTCCTCCCTGCTCCCATTAGAAGGAACCTTCCCAAGCCTTTAAAAGGCCAACCACACCCACCTACTGGCGTCTTTTTTTTCCTTCTCTTATGCTCTTGGCTTTGTTCTCTGAACAAATGCCTCAATCATTAGAAGCAATTTTTTGTTTTTCTCTTTTTATGCCTAGGAAAGCATTAGGCCTGCCCCAAGGGCGTCCTAGGGACAGGGGTTTTTGGTCCAGGGGATCTTTTTTTCCCCCAGCACACTGCCTCAGACCTGGAGTCTTCTGAACTTCAGCTCTTGAATCAGGTAAGGCACTGAGGTGCAATGTTTGCTACTCCTTGTCTTCCTGTATTTCAGTTGCCTTCCCGTATTGCTATCAAGAGCATTGGGTGGCAGGTGCTTGTCCCCCCATTTGTGTGCCCTCCCGACCTGCCCAGAGGGCGTCCGGCGGCAGTGGTGTATGTGGCCCCTACACCCCATTTTTACAGATGGGCGAGGGAGGTGGCAGTTAGTTTAGGCAAATTAGTTAGGGGCCTGAACCTTACTGCCCCCTGTTACCTTTGTTTTATTTTTGTTTTAATGGGGGCAGGTCATGGCCAACTGCCTCCCTCAACAGACTTTCCTAAGGTGGAGGTAGTTAAAAAATAAAAAAAAATAAAATAAAAAAAAAAAAAATATAAAAGAAGTTTCGCTATAGGCTTCATATTATAGCAAACTTGGGCCTGTGCAGGAAGCACCAACACTAATTATCCAATTTGCCTCAGTATAACCTACGCAGTTGCTTTGGGTTCCCTGCCTATGCAGACACCAGCTGAGTATAATCAACCCCCCACTGAGTGCAGACACCAGCTGAGTATAATCAGGTCCAGCTAAAGCAAGTGGAGATGGCCCCGCCCACTCTCTAACTCAGCAAGCGAGGAAGCTGCAGCCTCAGGTAAGTCCTGCTGTTGTCAGTAAACTTTTGAGGCCTGTTTTCCTGTTAACAATAGTGTCCTGGAATTTGCGGCATTAAGGGGTCAGCTTCCAGCCTTGCATAATGAGCAGCAGGTAAGAAGTGTCTCCATATGCTGTTCTGCAGTGTACTAAGGTCTAACTAACTGCTTGCATGCTATATATTCATATGCTTATCTGCACTGTGCCTGGTTATGATTGTTTCCTGCCTGAAAGCAGTAGCCCGCCTGAAACCAGTAGCCCTTATACAAATAGATAATTGGGCTAACATTCTCTTATGCTGACAAGTATTGTATACTGTCAGGCTGGGTGCTTAATTCAGGCCATTTACAAATAGGACACCAGTAGCCCTATTGAATATGGATCCCTGGGCTGGGTGGGCTGCTAGGCTCTGATATATACTTGCTATAAACATCAGATAATCCATAATATGTATTGCGCTATTTTTGTTCGGCATTCTATGTTTTGGCTATTACTCACATAGAACAGGTAGCCACAATGGAGGTCGAGCAAAGGTCTGGCTGAATGCTAGGGCCCGATATAAGCTTGCTCTATGCAGCAGCTAATCTAAACTATGGACCTCATGTTTCTGTGATTGTGCCTTTGCTCCTATTTTGTTCTACAGCTTAAGCTCTGGCTATTGCTCACAGGTAAAACATGGCCCTACAGGATGTAGAGCACAGGTCTGGCTGGCTGCTAGGCCCTGAGACATGCTTGCTCGAAGCAGCAGCTAACCTAACTATGTATTTCATATTGCTGTGATTGTACCTGTGCTCCTATTTTGTTCTACAGCTTAAGCTCCGGCTATTGCTCACAGGTAAAACGTGGCCCTACAGGATGTAGAGCACAGGTCTGGCTGGCTGCTAGGCCCTGAGACATGCTTGCTCGAAGCAGCAGGTAATATAACTATGTATTTCAGGTTGCTGTGATTGTACCTGTGCTACTATTTTGTTATACAGCTTATGCTCTGGCTATTGCTCACAAAGAACATGTAGCCCTGCGAGATGTAGAGCACAGATCTGTCTTGCTGCTAGGCCCTGACACATGCTTGCTATAAGCAGCAGCTAACCTAACTATGTATTACATGTTTTCTGCAGTTTACGATTTGGCTATTTCTCTCATGGAACAAGTAGCCCTAATGGATGTAGAGCACAGGCCTTTTGAGTTCCTAGGCCCTGAGATATGCTTGCCCTAAGCAGCAGCTAATATAAACTATGTATTCATGTTACTGTGATTGAATCTGTGCTTATATTTTCTTCCGCAGTATATACCCTGGCTATGGCTCACCTAGAATAGGTAGCCCTAAGGTATGTAAAGCACAGGCCTGGGAACGGCTAGGACCAGATTTACGCTTGCCCTAAGCAGTAGCTAATATTTTATGTATTACATGTTGCTGTGATCATATCTGTATGCTCCTATTCTTTGCAGTATGATATGCTCTAATTATTGCTCACCTTGAACCAGTAGCTCTAATAGATGTAGATCACTGGACTGGGTAGCTATGAAGGTCTGATATAGGTTTGCTCTGACTGCAGCTAACCTAAACTATGCATTACATGGGGTTGTAATTGTTTCTGGGGTACATTCAGGTTTAATCCAGATGAGTACCTACATATGAAGGTCTTTTCATTCCATGGCATTGCTCCTGGGATAAAATAGGGCTTAATAAATTAAGCACTAGGCAATATTTTTCCCGATGGCAGGTAAGCTTAACTTTGTCTTGATAAACACTACAGGAGTTCTGAAGCCTGTCTGTCATAAGGATTGCTGGGTTAACAATAACCACAGGTATGTACTACTTTTGGGACCATTTAATGTAAATTTTTCAGCAGCCTTGTATCACTGATCACTGCCTGAACGAATGGAGGACCAGATAATTGCTTTGCCCAGTCAATTGTGCGGTTTATTACTACCCACGCAGCTCGAGTTCTGGGGTCGGGTACTGTGCTCTACCAGGAGCTTAGGACACTAACCGAGGTACATATTATTATCACATATTTTAATATATGCTTGCACCATGGCCCACATCCGGCAGGGGGATTCTACTGCCTTCAGAACAAATGCTCAATTAATGGATAAGCTCCATAATACAACTGGTCTACCAAGCAACATATATGTTTGCATCTATAAGAGGGCCATAGGCAGGTGCATATATTTTAATACTAAGGCATGTATATGAGTGTGTATATATGTTTGCACAGATATCTATATATGATTTGTGTCCTTGGGATGGGTTCTTTTTTGGAACCAGAAACGTTGGCTCAATAAACCTATATTTTTATGCAACAGATTCCTGGAACAATCAGTACTTGAACTCTTCATCCATAAATTTCACTATAGCAGCCAGGACATCTGGCTAGTTTCTAGGGGTGCAACCTGTGGAAATTCCATATTCATAGGTTTAAGGAAGAACAAGGTATACAGTTCTTTATGCTTGGCGGAAGGATCCCCAGATGTATCTACCGTTTTCTAGGGTGACTCCTTGGTGCCTCCTACAAATTAGAGAGGGGAGCCACTACCCAGTGTTATTCCTATACTATTTCTACTGATATTCTTAATGTCAGGATAGATGGGACATTTTATCTGCCAATACAGGGTGTCTATAGAGACAGGGTACACATACATATCAGGCCACTGGGAATTTGCATAAGGTATATATTTCAAACCAAGGGTTTTCAGGCTATAGGAGTCCTCAAAGTGTCTTGTTAGTCCTTAGGGATGACCTCTGTTCAAGTCTGGCCCAGGATAGGGATATTCTGCTTATACTACCTTATCCTATCAACAAAACAAGACGGCTTTGTGACTTAAGGCTCTGTGTCCAGAAGGCACTTATTTTGGTTCCATTTATTTTATTTATTTATTTATTTTTTCAATTTCTCAATCCCCTAGTTAGTGGGTTTTTCTTTTTTAGAATACAGGGCCAGCTGTTCTTCCACACCAGATAGGTATCTGATTGGACAGCAGATGGAGGCATCCTAGGAGCGTTAATTTATTTTTCGTCTCTATGTCTGTGCCCTCTTGGAACACCAGCAGTTTTGGATCTTTCCTCCTCACAGTTACATACTACAGTTGCTACCTGTCCTATTGCTTCGGCTGAGAATGTACTTGGCTCTTCTGAGCAGGATCAGAGTCTTCCCTTAAGTGGGACGGTTGCAGTCATTACAGTAGAGTGTAATCTCTTACCACTTCCAGTCATTAATTTCATTGAGAATGAATTAAGGATATTTTATGTATCTGTCCTACAGGTTTGTCTAGCGTCAAAGGGGAGGTTTGGAAGTATTTTTTATCTGTTTTGACCATGTCTGTCACATTGTTCCCTATACTAGGGGTATTACATTTACACCGGCTGAAAATTGTGTCTGAAACATTTGCACAGAGCTCAATGTCCCTTCCAGATACAACACTCCTATTATCCTAGTTTGTTCTCGGATTCACATTCCTGTGCCACTCCTGATACATATGATCCAGCATGACTCTAGTAGATCAGAGGCCCTTCTGACACTTACTGGAACATCCATAGGGTTCCTCCAGTTCCAAGGTCAGCCTCAACGATTAAATATGTAGTATAGTTGATTCCACATATAAATGGGTCCCTTATGGGTAGAAAGAACACAGGTTTGTGGGTGACTGTAAACATTTATCCAGGACATATAATCTACCTCCATAAATCTTGGAATTAGTCCTTTAGTTGCACGGTGGTTATTGGGATCTGTAACCTTAGGGGTATTCAGTTATACCTCTGAGTACTAGGTTGGGTCAACCAACAGGGGTTCTTTCTTAGGTACTGTAGTTGCTCAACTCTTTACAGTTAATTGAGTCTGCCTCATCACAGGACCTTACACAGTGTAAGGAATTCTAATCCCAATTGTTTTCTCAGGTGCCCTTGTCCGATCTTTAGGATCTGTTTTCTGTTAGAACAGTCCTGACTAACACGCATTCTGATATGTAGATATTTATGGTACTGGACTTGGGTACCTCAGGGTACATTGGATATCCTACATTTAGGGATATATCCTAAGCAGATCATTCATATTTTGTGTCCGTTTTGGGTTCTTACTCCTACCAAGTGTTTCTTACAGGTACCTTACAATTTGCACTGAAATTAGGCATACATGTGATGAATGCTTTTGGTGAGTAGGAGAGTAAGTATTTCAGCTTGCTGAATTCACCTTTTACAGGACTGTCTTCCTCTCTCTCTCTCTTCTGGAGGGTGAAGTGGTGGTTAGTGAGCTAACTTGTTCCTCACTCTCAGTGGGCTAACATCTCTCTCTCTCTCGCGCTCTCTCTTTTTCTCTATAGTATAGGCTATATTATAGCTCTATTCTTAGCCTGGTGAACTTATCCTGGGGTTTTCACCTGGACTCTCTATATTAAAGTAAGGAGTTTGCATGATGGTGGACTATCTAGTCAGAGATACTCCTTTCCTTATTACAGTTTCTTCTTAAAGCATATTCCCTCCCATGGGATAACGTTAGCTTGCTATGTCCCATAACGTGATGACATGGAGTACGTCTAGGGAAAAAGGAAGATTATTTCATACTTACCGAGATCTTCCTTTCCTAGACGTACTCCATGTCATCACACCCGCCCGTTCTTTTCCGGTAATTTAAGAGCTTGTTACAAAGACGCCGGTAGGTGGGTGTGGTTGGCCTTTTAAAGGCTTGGGAAGGTTCCTTCTAATGGGAGCAGGGAGGAGGGGCTATCCCCATAACGTGATGACATGGAGTACGTCTAGGAAAGGAAGATCTCGGTAAGTATGAAATAATCTTCCTTTTTACTAATGAATTTGTCCATTTAACAAGAAACCAGAGATATGTATACTCTTACAGAGTATATAGACAGTGAGGGTCATTTGTCAACACTGGGCAAATTTGCCCATGGGCAGTAACCCATAGCAACCAATCCAATTGCTGCATTCATTGTTCTACTTGCAGCTGGCTTTAAAAAGCGAATCACTGATTGGTTGCTATAAGTAACTGCCCATCTGCAAATTTGCCCAGTGTTGATAAATGAGCCCCAGTGTGTATCTATGTAGCCAATTATTTTCCAAAGTCACATAATTAATTAAATTGTGTCTGTCTAGTGATGGGGTTTCAAGTGATTGTAGTTTAAATAAACACGGCCCTCTGATTGAACCCTTAGTCTGTAACACTTGTTTGTTAAAGAGGTGGTTCACCTTTAAAGGGATCCTGTCATCGGAAAACATGTTTTTTTCAAAACGCATCAGTTAATAGTGCTGCTCCAGCAGAATTCTGCACTGAAATCCATTTCTCAAAAGCGCAAACAGATTTTTTTTATATTCAATTTTGAAATCTGACATGGGGCTAGACATTTTGTCAATTTCCCACCTGCCCCCAGTCATGTGACTTGTTCCTGCACTTTAGGAGAGAAATGCTTTCTGGCAGGCTGCTGTTTTTCCTTCTCAATGTAACTGAATGTGTCTCAGTGGGACATGGGTGTTTACTATTGAGTGTGGTTCTTACATCTACCAGGCAGCTGTTATCTTCTGTTAGGGAGCTGCTATCTGGTTACCTTCCCATTGTTCTTTTGTTTGGCTGCTGGGGGGAAAAAGGGAGGGGGTGATATCACTCTAACTTGCAGTACAGCAGTAAAGAGTGATTGAAGTTTATCAGAGCACAAGTCACATGACTTGGGGCACCTGGGAAATTGACAATATGTCTAGCCCCATGTCAGATTTCAAAATTGAATATAAAAAAATCTGTTTGCTCTTTTGAGAAATGGATTTCAGTGCAGAATTCTGCTGGAGCAGCACTATTAACTGATTTATTTTGGAAAAAAACAAAAATTTTCCCATGACAGTATTCCTTTAAGTTAACTTTTGTACGTTATAGAATGACGAATTCGAAGCAACTTTTCAGTTGGTCTTCATTATTTATTTTGTAAAGTTTTTTTTCTTCTGACTCTTTTCAGCTTTTAAATGGGGGCACTGACCCCATCTAAAAACATATGCACTGTCAAGACTACAAATTTATAGTTATTGGTATATTTTATTACTCATCTTTCTATTCGGGCCTCTCCTATTCATATTCTTGCTTAAATCAATGTATGGTTGCTAGGGTAATTTGGACTTTAGCAACCAGATTGCTGACATAGTAAATTGGAGAGCTGCTGAATAAAAAGCTAAATAACTCAAAAACCACAATAATACAGAATTAAAACCAATTGCAAATTGTTTCAGAATATCACTCTCTACATCAAACTAAAAGGTTACTTATAGTGAACAACCCCTTTAAAGATGAAGGAAAAGTAATGCAACACCTTAATGCCCACAAACTGACCTGTATATAGTAAGCTAAAATGTTATGTGTGAGTTATGATACCCCAGGATTCAGTCCTTTCCTTGTCCTATTAGAAATGGAAAGAACATTGCACGGCTGTAATCTACTAAGAACAGGCAGAAAAAATGAGTGCACACTGGTGGGGAAAATTTTTTTGGATAACATTAGTTTCTATGTGCGCATCCGGTGTGACGATTGTTATATTAATTTAGGGAACAGTAACACCAAAAAAATTAAAGTGTTTTAAAGTAATGAAAAGATAATGTCCTGTTGCCCAGCTTTGGTACAACTGGTGTCTTGGAAGCCATGGGGGCAACTAAGCTAAAAGGAGAAAAGGCCCAGTATACACAGCAATAACAGATAACCCGGACTCACCCTCCCTCCACCTGCCCACATCCGACTTCCGGGTTCCTTTTATAGACGCGCAACCTGCTGTGCCGCTGATGTCACAAAATGGGCGGGGCGAGCAGGTGTGCGGCTATAAAACTGGAAGCCAGAACTCTGAAGCCGGCCACCCGCAAATGGACGTGCCAGGTCGGCCCAAACCTGACTGACCCGTGCGCCCTGTGGGTATCGGGCCGGCCCGCACATCACTAGCACACAATGGCTGCCCCCATGGCAACACAGCAGTTTGTTTATCATCATCATTATTTATATTGTGCCAACAAGTTATGCAGTGATTTACATTAGTTTCTAATATACAAACAACAAACAAGGGTTTACAGAGAAAAATAGGATAAGAGGGCCCAACTCACAAGAGTTTACAAACTAAAGGGTTAGGTTACATTTGAGAAACAAATTTGTGATTCATGATACAGCAATGACTGATTAATTCAGATACATTGAATAAGGTGGGTCTTTAAGGAGTGTTTGAAAGTTTGGAAGGAAGGAGAAAGTCTGACAGCTCGAGACAGAGTTCCAGAGAAAAGCAGAAGCCTGTGATACGATTTGTAGATGAGAATGGGCTGAAGTGATGAGAGGAGGGAGAGGCGCAGGTCAGAACTGGAATAAAAGTTGTGTGGAGTGTATTTTGAGATCAGAGATGAAATATTGGGAGGGGTAACACCAAAAACCTAAAGTGTCCTAAAGGAATGACAATATAATGTCACAAATAGAATATAGAAAGTAATTGAAAAAAGTGTTTCTTTAAAAAGTTTCTATTTAAAAGTTATATCTGAAACCAACTGAGGTGAACAACCCTTTTAATGCCGCTGCTAGACTCGTTCATCTATCTCACCGCTCCACATTAGCTGCTCCTCTATGCATATGCCTTTACTGGCTCCCAATCTCCTCTAGAATCAAATTCTAACTACTAACACTTACATTCAAAGCCCTTAAATGAAGACTGGTCCAACTGGTGTATTTGCTTCAGTAACACAACTATAGTTTCTATAAACAGGCTGCTGTGTAGCCATGGGGGCAGCCATTCAAAGCTGAATAAGGAGAAAAGGCACAGCATACACGGCAGATAACAGATAAGTTCTGTAGTATACAATGGGATTCTTCAGAACTTATATGTTATCTACTGTGTTTCCTGTGCTTGAATGGCTGCCCCCATGGCTAGACAGTAGCTTGTTTATATAAACTATAGTTGTGTTTCTGAAGCAAACACTTCAGTTTTACCAGTGCAGAGCAACACTACATTATATTGTTATTCCTTTAGGACACTTTAATTTTTTTGTGTTACTGTTCCTTTAAGGGCCTTGAATGTAAGTGTTTTATTCTAGAGGAGATTGGGATTTGCATAGGGGAGCAGCTGATTTTGAGTGGTGAGATAGATGAAAGAGTCTAGCAGCAGCATCAAAGGGGTTGTTCACTTTCAAACACTTTTTTCAGTTCAATTGGTTCCAGATTGTTCTCCGAAAATAAATACTTTTTCCAATTACTTTCCGAATGGTATTTGTGACCGTTTGTCTAATATGGAAGTGTAAAGTTTCATTTTTCACCTTTAAAAGCACCTCTCGGGGGGAGGGGGGGTTGCCGACTCTTTAACTGTTCTAAATTGATACTTTTAGTTGATAAATTTCTTATCTTTGTGCCTGCTGAGCAGAATCCCAGAGTTTCATTAAAGTCAGCTGTTACAATTAATACAATAGTTGCTAATATTCCACAGATACTGCTGAGAAATGTAACAGTTACTAATTGTATCCACTAAATGTAGCAAATTTTAACCGTTCAGAAAGATCCTGGATTACTGAGCTGAGTCAGGAGGAGACAAATAGTGTTGGGTGTCATCAGCATAAAGTTGATACGACTGAATACGTTTTCCTAGTGAAGTAGTATAGAGAACAGTAGAGGACCTAAGACAGAGCCTTGAGGAACTCCAGCAGAGAGAGGGAACAGAGTAGAAGATGAGGTAGAGATGGCAACTTTAAAGGAATGATCAGAAAGATGTGAACCATGAAAGAACAGTGTCACAAATGCCACTCCTCTTAGAGTATAGAATGTCAAAGAGGAGTGGGTGGTCAACTGTGTCAAAGGCTACAAAGAAATCTAAAAGGATGAGTATGGAATAATGATATTTAAACTTTGCCAGGAGAAGATCATTGGTTACTTTGGTGAGAGCAGTTTCATGTGAGTGTTGGGCAGAAGCCAGATTGTAGAGGGTTGAGAAGGGAGTTGTGAGTGAGATGCAAACAAGCCTTTCCAGCAATTTGGATGTGAATGGAAGAAATTAAACTGGACAATAGTTGGGCAGAGAGCTGGGATCAAGGGAATCTTTATTGAGGATAGTGATTAGTGCTTGCTTGTATAAAGATCGAAATGTAACAGTAGAAAATGAAAAGTTAAATAGGTGGTTAAGTGCCGGACAGAGTGTATCAGAGATTGAATAAAGGAGGAAAGAGGTTATGGGGTCATGGGTTAGGTTGTGGGGTTTAAGCAGACCAGAAGTTTGCTAACTTCAACTAGTGTTGATGGAGTGCAACATGGATATGAGTGGATGGCAAAATAATCTGAGATTGTTGTCAGATAGTATGCTCAGTCTATTGAGATCAATTTTTTCATTGAAGAAATGACCAAGGTCAGTTACATTAATGGGTGGAGAGTCCGGAGGGGCATAAAAGTGAGTTAAATGTGGAAAACAGTCATTGCGGTTTGGAGGATAGAGAGGAGATTAAAGAAGAGAAGTACAGTTTAACTATTAATAGAGCTCAATTGTAGCAGGCAAAGCCACCATCAGGGGGGTACAGGGGTGACTGTCGTTCCAGGCTTGGAGTAAAATGAAGTAGCTCTGGAGAAGAAGGAAGAAGCCATGATAGAAAAGAACGAAGAAGCTGCAACGAAAAAGAACCAAGAAATCTGTGACGGAAAAGAACGAAGAAGCCGTTGCCAGAGAAAACTAAAAAGACTGCTCGCTGAGGAGGAACTTTAAAGGGTAAGTTCCACTGAACACCAATGTTCTTTTTTTTTTTTGGCCAGCAATTAACCCAGTAAATACAGTATCCTCCGGTCATGACCATCAATGCTTTTTTTTTTTTGCAGGGGGACTGGCACCAATGTTTTTTTTTAACTTGTAGGGGTCCCTGGCACCAATGTAACTTTTAACTTGTAGGGGGCCCTAGCACTAATGTTTTTAGTTTAACTTGTAGGGATCCCTGGGGGGTTGTCTTGTCACCAGTAGGGTGGGTTGAGTGGGGCCAAGGGTGCCCATAAAATGTTGTAATACAGGGCCCCAAGATTTCTAATGGTGGCTCTGGTAGCAGAAGTGGATGAAGTCAGGATGAGTTTGTGACTTTTTCCACTTTCATTCAGCTAATGATACTACATCTTTTGAGGTACAGAGTTAAACTAGTGTGCCAGGGTTGGGGTTTAGCTGATCGACTGGAACAGGTAGTTGAAGGAGCAAGGGAGTCTGTTGAAAGAGCATTATTGTAGAGAGAAGCTGCCAGATTCAGACAGGAAATGTTGTTAAAGGGCAAGGAAAGCAGTTTTTCACTTCCTGCATCATTTAAATAGTCACCTCCTGCTCTCCCAGACAGGGTCAGACTGGCCCAGACCCATTCCGTGATTGGCTGGAGCGGAAGCAAATATATGTGCGGTGCGCCTACCGTTCACGCATTGGCTTTTGGGCATACATGTGGAGGCCCCCGACGTTCGGGACCTGGTTAGCCCCAAATGCACCAGTCCGACTCTGCTCCCATATCACTAACTTTGAATGTGTAAATACCTTTTTGAAAACAGAATAATTTCGCCCTGTAATTTTCCCCTTCTGTAACCGATCGCGTCCACCATCTTAAACCGTATTTCGTCAACATGTGCGTCATTCCTGATGGTCTGCGCATATTTGGACATAGCTGTGTGAATACGAAGAGAAAGACTGCTCCCGTGAAAGAAAACGTGCTCGCGAAAATACCATGTGCAGAATCTGAAGCCTACCTATTGTGTATGCGATACAGTCTTGGTCTTAGGTGAAAGTCTGAAAGGAAAGCAGGTGATGGGAGAGTTAAGCTGACCATAGATGCAAAGATCCGATCGTTCGAATCCTCAAAGAATTGGACTTCCCCATCTCCCGACCTGCCACTAACCATTCCAATCAAATAAAGTAGTAAAAGAACAGATCAGCCGATGTTCTGCCCCTGACTAGTGATGGGCGAATTTATTCGCCAGGCGCGAATTTGCGGCGAATTTGCGCGATTTGCCGCCAGCGAATAAATTCGCGTCAAAAATTCGCCGGCGTCAAAAAATTGTTTTCGAAAAAAATGGACGCCGGTGTCAAAAACGGGCGCCGGCGTCAAACGAGACGCCGGCGCCGTTTCGCGAATTTTTCGCCCTTTCGCGAAAATCGCTAATTTTTCGTCGAAGCGAAACGGCGCAAATTCGCCCCCATCACTACCGCTGACAGCAATTGTACGAAAGTTATGTCCGACAAAAGCTAGTGGCAGCCAACAGAAATCTTTTAACCTGGCTAATCGACCAAGCGAAATGTCGGGACTCTCCACACACAGTCTGAGAATCATACGAATCCTCGATTTATATGATTGGATCTTTGCATCTATGGCCAGCTTTAGTAAGGTTGGATGAGAGGCACGAGTGGCAGAATATAAGATCAAGAGCATGACTGTCGATGTGAGTAAGAGAGTAAAGAGACCAGGAATTGGAGAAGTCACCTAAAATGAGAGCAGGTGTCTCAATGGAGAAGCCAAGCAGCAAAGTAGAGCAGGGATAGGGTTGCCAACTGGCTGGTAAAACACCTGCCAAGGCCAGGGCCGGTATTACAAATTTACCGGCAATGTTGTTGCCGGTAATTTGTAATACCTTTAAAAAAAAAAACCCTTTGGCCACCCCCAATTCGTTACCCCCTTACCGTTTTTTCAGTGTTTTCGACGTTGTGCGATGTTGCTCCGCCCCCTTTTGCAACATGATGTGTGACTTCGCCTCTTTTAACATCGCAAACTGACCCCTTTTTGTGCCTGTCCCCCACCGACTGGTAATCTTTTTCAGGAAAAGGCGGCAAATCTAAGTAGGAACCAGGGGCAAAAAGCCGCTCCTGGTAACTTTAAGAGACTAATTTGCGGTTATTAAACTGGAAATTCGGCTTTTCTAGTGCAGAGAGCGATATTCCCCACTCTGCACTAGATGCGCCCCTCACCGGACCTCCGGTCTTAAGGTAAGCCTGGGGGGCAGCATTGTGAACTCAAGCGTTGATGCCTGAAACGTGCCTGACCAGGGGTATGACTGTGACATGCAGAGAGATAGAAGAAAACAAGCATAGGCCCTGACTAAAATCAAAGACACTTTGATTTTTTGGTGTTTCTGTTCCTTTAACAGTATGGCCCCATTATTTTGGCATGGTAGCAAGCCCATACTGTGAGCACAGAGCGTGAATTATAGCGTGTATGGGTACGTTTATTTAAATTGGGTTTTCAAGCGGCCACTATTGATCTGAACACCCTACAACAGAGACACGAGTGAAACGAATAGTTTGCATCGGTTTCGAGGCAGGTTACTGCGCATGCGCCATTCTCTGACAAAGTGGGGCGCTCAGGTCACAGCCGGTACTGCAGCTAAATCTGTGGCAGCAAAATGTCCCCCTCCCCATTGTTTAAGCAATAATAATTTTCTCGCTCTTTTCTTTGGACGTCTGACCAATCAAAAGGCAAGAATAAGCACGTCTGCTCCTCCCACTGAACTATATTAAAAGGACAGGTTTCCGGTGAGCCATAACCTGGCAGTTATTATTAATAGAAATAAAAATAAAATAATCCCCCCTCATTCCCGTTTCTCCTACTCGTACCATTCTCATTCATCGTATATAAATCAGTGTATTATATTCAGAATGTCAGACAAAACGAGTGGGCAGAGTGAAGAGCAGTGAGGTAAAAAGGTTTTGTGAGTGCGCCTCAGCAGCGGCCCGACGTAACTAAAGGGAGTGAGCGAGTCACTGCGCTGGTTGGGGATAGATCCATAGTGATTGATGCACTGGCTCATTTCCCTTTGGCTCTATGGAGGCGCAGCTTGTGGGCTAAATGTGACCGGGCAGGTGGAATCGGCGGAAGCCCGGAGTAGCGCAGAGGCCGGTATTAGCGTCGTGCCATTACTGATGTGCCGGCTCGGGCCGCCTTTGTCCATAAATAGTAGTTGGCCAGATTAGACCTAAGTCAGATCCTCGCAATCCCTGTCTGCTCCCACCGGGACTCTAATGGTTACAATTTAGTCTTCACGTGCTTGAAAGCCCCAACCTGTCTCCTCTGGGTCGGCGAGTGGGCATCTGACCTACTGTGGGTCACTGAATCGAAAGCAGCTACTGAAACAAAACTTCTGCTGAACTGCAACTCACTACATCCCCTGACAAGTGTAAGGCCGGTGGGTTGAGAGCTGCAGTCCAACATGCGGAAGGTCCCACGCTGGAATGGGACGATTTTCCTGTGTTGAACTTGTGCTTACTCGGGAGAAGTGCAGGGAAGGACTGTTCTATTCTAGAAAATATCGTAGGGGGACACATGGATTAAGTCTAAAAGCAGAACCTTGAGGGGGGGCGCTAAACCTATATTTGCCATGTCTATCTAGCTATGGTACGGCTTAGCTTCTACTATTTTAATGAGGAAGGAAGAAGACCGGCTAACAATTAGTGATTCAGTAGTACACGCACTTAGATCCATCCTACGCCGTCCCCTCGCGCGCTTGTCAACTCCCCACCGCTTGAAGCTCAGTGCGTCACAACGTACAGCCTGTATGCTCTTCACCGTGCCTGTAGGGGGCGCTTTACTTATGCAGAGCATCAATTCTATTTTACCTTTGTGGCGATAAGAAAAAAATGATTGGTCTCAAAAAGACTTCCTGCTCGGGTGACTAGACTGCGTGTAGCGATGTTAAATGGATACTTTTGTTACTTGTTTTATCGCCGTCTAACACGCAGGCTCCCCCGTGTAGTACAGAGAAAGCGGTAACAAAGAGAAGCTCTAGTGGCCAAATGGAGAAGTGCATCGTATTAGCGCGTAACGAGGAGAGGGGCGGTGCCTATGAAGAAGTGACGATGTTAAAGTGGGCTGAGGGAACGGACAGTGGAAAATTACCACTTGGAAACGGCCTTGTTTGTTAGGGGTTAAACCTGAAATGAATAGAAAAGATATGATTTCCAATTCTCCTTTCTCATAAGCGTGTGTCTGTGTATAGCCCTCAGTGGAATTTCATACGCGTATAAAAGACCCCGTTAGTGACGTTCAGGGGTACAGGTGCGCCCCGTTTCTGTGCACCTATTAAGGGAGGAGCCCGCTAATGTACTAATGTAACGCGCTGAAGCCAGAGTAGCGTCTGTGCGAGGGCAGGGGGTGAGCAGAGATATTTATAGCTCATTACGCTTTGTCTGGCTCATGGATGAGGTTGTTGAAAGCTAAGGTGTTCTGACAGGATACATTTGGCGCCAAGATCAGAACGCCCTACAGCTGGACACTGGAACGTGCGACGCTCTTACTTCAGATTCTCTAGAATTCCCGCCCCAGCAGGTGAAGGCTATGTGGCGCTAAATAATTGTGTAGTGAACGAGCCGCAGGCTGGACTCTTGTAGGTGCGTGTGGGGTTGTTGCTCACCTGTACAAATAACTCCTGATGTAACTTTATTACATTCACATTGTATAAGCAGAGTTACTGTAGTTACCACGCTAATTGCCTACAGCGACTTACGTTGTCATATATATGTCGCTTTCTGGACAGAGGGTAGGTATATGCCCTAGGGGCATGTTTCACAATGTAAAAGGGGCAGTTCTTATCCAAACGGCTTTCCCCCCCCCCCCCCTTGCTTTGCACACGATACTAAATCCCCCCTCCTTCCAAGGGGTGGGGGAGATCGCTCTTCTTTTGCACTGGTTTGCCAATAGCGTTGTTCGATGACTTGTCTGCGCATGCGTCAATGGGTAACAGTGGCGTTCAGGCCGCAGCCGGTACTGCAGCTAAACCATGGAAAGAAAACAAGTCACCCTCCCCCATTGTTTGAGCAATGACCAATCAAATGGTTTATTTTTTTTTCTCCTTTCTTTGGAGGTCGGACCAATTAAAAGGCGAGAAGCCGGTCTTAAACCCCGCCTACTGATCTATATTAAAAGGACTGGCGCCGCGTGAGCTCTTCACTGGCCGTCATTATAAGCAATAAAAAGCCATCTTTGTATTGTTCCTGTAACACTCGCGCTCAGCTCCCGGGAACTGCACACTTACTTTGGGGTTTTTTTTTTTTTTTTTGTAAATAGCTAATTTTATTACATTGACAATGTCAGACACAGCAGTGGACGCCAGTGTGGAGAAGAGCACCAAGGTAAGCGAGAGTTTTGCGCTGAGAGGGGCATCTCCTGGGCTCATCCAGTGGCTCTATGAATGGCACCGTGTTGCTGGAGGACTTGTCTGATATCTGGCCCCGGATCTCCATCTGTGGCTGCGATTGTATCGGTTGGAGCGGCAGTAGTCATTAGTGGCAATGGAATGAGTTGATGGTTAGACGGGACGGTGTCGGGCAGATAACGAGCTGAAAGGCGCTGCCAGTGTGGGATGTGGTGCTGCTGCCTGTGTGTGGCATCCTGATGGGATTAGCCTGACTCCTGGGAGCATCCGTGTCATCTCCAGCCTTTCCCATGGCTTCATGTTCAGCTAACTGCCTGTTTACACTGTCAGCTCCAAGTTTGAGATACCCGCCAGCGTTACTTAGTAGTAGCGTCTAGTGTCTCTTCAGCGTTTAGTCCCAGGGATTTTGCTCCAATACAAATAAACTAAACCTCTTGGCATTTTCGGTCGGTTTAAGGGGGATAAATCTGTGGTGCTGCGGGTTGGAGGCTGTTGGCTACTATAGCGCGATGTAGTGGTACCTGCTAATGTGATCCTCCCTATTGTCCTGCCCTGGTATAGAGGCGCCCGTGGAACGCTGCGACCCCGTTTGACACTTGTACCCTGCACGGTGTCCCTTTAACCGTAGCGCTGATATACACAGCTCCCTGGACCCTTCGCGCTTAGGCGATGTGTCCCAGCGCAATCCCATTCTACTGGGCGACCTATTTATCCATAGAAAAGGCTGGCAAATGTTCGCTCGATACTGGGCGGGCTGCCAAGCTTTCTGAAAGTCATGGGCATTTTGGGTTGAACTGGGTAGTTCGGTGGTACATCAGTTCTGTTCTTACCGCTTTGTGCAGTGTGACAGACTTCGATGCCCGAGCAGCGAGGATTGTATAGGCGTCCCCCTGGCATCTGATCGGGCGAGCTGTGGCATGTATGGGATCAGTGCACTCGAGACTTGGGTGCCGTTTGGGAGAGACCATAGCCGGCAGGTGTAATAATCGTCGGTGAAGGAGGGTCAGGGTAGCGCTACTTTGCCGGTGTAGCGGGTCAATAGTGTTTTCATAAAGCGCTACATGTGTCAAGACATTCGTTCCATGCAATTGAGCGGCACAGAGCATCGGGGTCCGTGTGTGTTCCCTAGAGGGTGATATCTGGCCCGCGGGCCTAACACAAATATCCTGCTCTAGAGAAACCAATACATCAAGCGTCGTTGCTCTGGGTTTGCAGCGAGTGTGCGGCTAATAAATGGCCTCGGCTGATGCGATGCAGAGCCCCAGCAGTCGCCAAAGGCTGGTTCCGCCGCTTGCTCTTGGCTCCCACGTGTTGGGGAGCTTCTTTCCTCCTCTGTGTTGTGGGTAGGAGAGTCGGTACCTGCCCAGGTTGGGGTTACTGGCCTACTTTTAGTGGCTCAATGGTGCAGCCGTAAGGCAAGGCTGACCCAATCCAGCTCCCCGCACGCCCCTGACACATTAAGGCTAAACGGTCCGAACAGCTGGATCGTCCTGGGCTGGAAGATGGGTCAGTTTGTTTGTGCCGACTGTTCCTCGGGGAGTCCTTTATTGTACAAACGAACATACGGGACAGATGGGAACTGGATTAAAAAGACTTTAAAGGCAGAGGCTTTAATTAGGAGATGGGGGAGGGTTAATTACAGACCTCACTAAACCATTACAGACTATCATTTTATTGCGCACTCCCGAACTAACCTACAAGCTGTCCTTTTGTACACCCCTTAATGAAGGAAATATGCTCTATGGTAATGTATGACGGTTGGGGGTGGCTGCAATACACCGATTAAATTATGGAGACCTCATCTCTGCCTACGCCCCCCTTCGTTCTCTTGCTTGTTACCGCCTTCCCTGCATATATTTTCTACGCGTCACTACACGTTGCCTTCTGGGTGTAGTAGTTTTGCTCTTCCCTCCTCTAGCGGGCGTGTCTCAATGGGGAGTTTGGAAAAAGGATATACAGTACTACAACTTCCAGGGGGCTTTGCGCGAAATGGGGGCTGGTAAATGTAGCGTATATCCAATAGGCTGTCCCGGATGCCTTTATATGGCGGTGGGTTGGTCTTTGTGCCGTCATGTAACCAATAGCTGTACCATAGCTGGTGGCGCCAATTTTAAAACGGCGTAAAGTGCGTGCAGGTATAGGGGAGGCCCTTTTGTTCTATTTAAATGCCGCTTTATACTCCTCATAAACGCCAGTGGCTTTTCGCCATTGCATTAAACTAAAAATGTAAGTTATTAAATGTCTGTAGCAGAATCACTATCTGTTTACATTGGTAAGGATCCACATTCGTTTTAGTGTTAATTAAATGCAAAGATTATTATTCATGTTTTGTTTCCTACAAACCCAATTTGTAGGCAGCTACACTCACATTTTTTTTTTAAATTAAATCTTAAAGGATTTGTAGTGTTAATGTTATTCAGAAGTTTCTTGCTCTATGCAAGGTGCCTATTGGCTAACCAGTACCATAATAATAATTAAGCACTAAGACACATTTAGCTTTAAATTCACAAAGTCACATTTCTTGATAAAGACCTTGAATTTAAAGTTTGTTTTTTTTCTTTATTTTTAAAAAGTTATTGATCCTTTAATGCTTGCATTAGTCTCTGCCCATTACTCTATAAGCTGTACAGTTGGTTTTCTTTGTTGCTTGCTGGCAATCCCTTATTTTCCTATGTTTACAGGCCTAGTATACTGTGAGCTGAACCCAATCTTTATTTTTCTTTGTAGGACTTAAAAGCAAAAGAGAAGGAAGTTGTAGAAGAAGCAGAAAATGGAAAGGACAAGCCTACCAATGGGAATGCAGTGAGTAATAGATCTGAGATGTATTCATGTTTGTTTTTCTCTTTGGCTATTTTTATTATCTTTCACGTTTATTACATCTATTTATGGCTTTTCCAAGCAGCAGTGTAGGAAATGTTAATGAACCTTTTACAACCAGTAACTGATCCCGATTTGCTTATGGAGAAATAGGCTCTGGGGAAGATGGTGTTAAATCAGGCAAATGTATTATTATGTAAAATAGGTGAGATCTTGTAAATTGAGGAAATTAAAATCTGTGTGTGATGGTTTATTGTGATTTAAATTTTATGCAGTTCAGCATCTGACTCCCTTTCATTTTTCTGATCCAGGAAAATGAGGAAAATGGAGAGCAAGAGGGAGATAATGAAGTTGATGAAGAAGAGGAGGTAGATGAGGAGGATGAAGAGGATGATGTAGAAGGTAATTGAATACTTTCTTACAGTATGAAATATCTTGTCAGTTACACATACTTCCTTTAATCATAGGAATGAGCACAGACTTAGGTTTTTCTTTCTGGATATTTTTTCTGCATTGTAACAGGCTAAAACATGTTTGGTAATTATTCAGTGATTCCATTGATCTAATTTAAGACCAGCTTTATGTATAATATGCTCATAAATCCTGTGACGCAAAGTGCTTAGGGAATGAGTGTGTTAGTTAGAGGTGCAGAAACGTAAAAATGAGTAATCGGGATGAAAGCTTACAATACAAGTAATATAATAAGTTGCAACAGTTGGGCCAGTAGTGCAAACGTTTGTGATTTATTACAATAATCTATTGTTATAATATGAGACTGATATGGATCATATCTCTCCTGTAACCAGAAATCCCTACATCATGAATAAGCAAATTTTGAGTGTTCACCTTGCAAAAAACTAAACCCCTCCAATGTATATAAATAAGTTAAGCTCTTCATGTTAACTTGGTTATTGTACTGGTCAATAAAGTCTACTTGGCAATATTTGCTAATCAATAATCCTTTGGGGGGAAAACCATGTTGGTATTACACACCCGAAAGCTGAGCTGGCTATAGGTTTATTACAGAGCTTGGGTCAGATTACTAAAAAAGTAGTCACATTAGTTATTCAAGTCATGCTAGTGCTGACAAGGTCCTTGAGCAACATAGTCTTGACAATAATTTGGTTTATACACTGTAAAAGAGCCTAACTTTCTCTATAAATTTACTTATTTTGTGTAAATTTACACTGAAATAATTTAAACACATGTAGTGCTAGTTTAGGCCTATATATTGCTTGTAATGTGGAAGATCTTTCTTTATATTTAATTATAACCTGCAGGAGACGATGATGAGGTAGATGACGATGATGAAGTAGAGGGAGCCACAGGCAAGAGAGCAGCAGAAGATGATGAGGTGGGTCATTAAGATCTGCATGAAACTTAACTTGCAACTTTTAAATAATTCTGATCTTTCTGATGTTGAAAGGGTTGGATAATGAAACTTCTAGTATTCTAATTGGGCCACCTGTTCTTAGTGTTAGTGTTACTATGCATTTTCAACATACCAATCCTATTAGATGAACAGCAGCTCCCTGCAAAATATACATTTACTCACATACACCTGGTGAGAATTACAGTGTTGGTTATAGGGGCTCCCCATTCAAGGGCAACAGTTGTCAAACCAAAACAATATTGGGGGAATGAAATAAAGTTGCAAAGAGCAAAACCATTCGCACAAATAAGAATACAAAGTCTCATTTCGCAATGTAATACTCTTCCTTAAACTGTCTGCAAAAGCTATATTAAATTTGCACAAAGGCAATTTTATTCACATGGAGGCATACATTTTCCCATTGCGAATATTTTTTCCATTACTGACTTATTACATTCCCCCATATAAGTTTTTTTTAATTTTAATTTCTTGAATTAGCAGGGTTGTTCCCTGTTGGTGTAAAGTGTTGTCCTCTTTTTAAGTCACATTACAGGCTAACAAGTTCATAGTGCATAATCCATTTTTATCCTCCATGAAAAGTTAGAACCATGTGATCTCTTAGAGATAACTTTTATAGGCTGCTGGACAGAAAGTAAACCCAGGCTTTATATTGCATTTAGGCCCTAATAAACGTCTTTGACAACTGACTGCTCTGTCTGTTTACTATTCAGATAGTGCTGCGGTGTGTTTAAGATGCATCTGCATAGCTGATCCAGTCAACAGACCAGAAGGCAGTGATTTGCAGAAAATGGAGGAGCCAGTGTACATAAGCAATTTTCTCTAACAAATGTGTTTGTTTTTTAGGACGACGACGATGATGTTGAAACAAAGAAGCAGAAAACAGATGAAGACGACTAGAGTGGGGAATTGTCCCTGTCTCAAAATAAGTCTATATATAACCTTTGCCCCCACCGCCTGTCCTCAACTCTCAAATATGGGTCACAGAAAAGCAATTCTTCCGTCCCTCCCTTATGCAGGCTTTTTTTGGCCCCACATACTCCGTCCACAAATTACACCACCATTAAAGGTGCCAGTCACATTGCCCATGTGGCTTTGTTTTTTTTTTTTTTTTTTTTGTTACTTTCTGCAGCAACCTGTGGGTCACTTTTCAGGGTTTAGCCCTGCCAGTATATAATTAATTTGCTTTCCTTTCCAGTTATAATAATGTTCTTTCGGGTGGGGTGAAATCTTTTTCATAAATTCTAGAGGGGTTATTTTGCTTTTTTCCTTTTATAAAAATAACTGGGAAACGAACACCTTGGAAGTGGTCCCCTGTTTGTATTTTTTATTTACATTTTATATTTTTGTACATATTGGTATACAACTGTCCTTTTCTGTACTGGGGATCCGACTGCCAGGGTGTATTGGGGGGCTTTTAAATTAAAACATTTTATTTGTGCCCCCTCCTTTTTTGATAATTGTTCCCTTGGCTATATATGGAGGAAATATCTTGCATTTTTAACCCCCTTTTCTGGGAAGCGGAGGAATGGCGGTGGGAGATGTGGAGTTTGAGAGCTGTCTCTCCAAATGGCAAAATCTTTACAAAAAAGCAAAAATTGTTATAAAAAAAACTTAAAATAAATAAGACAAAGTCCCCAATATAAAATTCAGATCATTCCAGTAACTTTTGAACATATTTTTAGCTGTACTTTAGATGAGTTTGGATGAGAATGGCCAAAGACTTTTCTTTAATTTTGTTTTGTCTCTGAAATGGCTTTTTTTTTGGTTTTTTTTTTTTGTTTGGCCTGTTTGGGAGTGTGTGGCAGTATTGTCAATAAAACTGCAATTTTAATTTGCAGGCTTTCCTTTTGTTCTAACTATTCTGGTTTCTGTGTATTATTTATCAGCAACAACAAAAAAGTATATTAAGCCAACTTTGAGTGCCTAAAAATACCTTTTATCTCTGGATGAATGGAAATTGCTGCATGTAAAATGCTTCACATGCAGCATGCTGGTGCACTTGTGCAAATAATTTTCCAATGCATGCTAAAAGTATATTATGTTAATTACTCTTAATTTGTCAAAGGTCGCATTTAGAATTCATGTGAATTTTTTTTTAACTTGAATATACTCACAATTTGACTGGGACGTTTTTGAAAAAGAATTAGATTGTCTAATATTCAATCAAATAATTCCGACCCAAAAATTCAAATAGTATTTGAATCTTAGGTGACTGATATTCAAATTAGGACTGGTTTCATGATCGAGTTGTGATAAATATCACATTTACAGAACCTAAGGGGTATTGTATCACTGCCAAAGCTCAAAAATATAAAATATTTCTAAGCCAAAATCAAAGTTAAACTAACTAAACAAAAAGTAGGAAGACCTAAAATAACTTGTATATTCATTGAAGCAGGCATATAAGCTGTAGGTATATCAGACTTGATAACTTAAATATAAGCACTAAAAATAATGAGGAGTTGGTACATTTTTTGGTGACTCAGACTCCACAGCTCTGTCAAAGTCCCAGAATTTAAGACTTCTACAATAAAGAGGGAGGGTTTGAGTGGCTCTGCCAACCAAAGGAGGGGAGTGGAATAGAGCATGCAGTCAAAAGCAAACCATAACGGTCAGGGCCGCAATTAGAAATCACAGGGCCCCTTACAAAGAAATTTTCTGGGCCCTGCCCACTCCAAGCTCCACCACAGTTCCTGTCCACACCACAGTTCAAAGACCACACAGACATCAGCGCTAAAACCGGTAACCCCCCCCCCCCACACACACACACACAAGTTCTAAAAAGCCATTGATGGTCAGGGCCCCCCTACAAGTTAAAAAAAATAATTGGTGACCAGAGCCGCCCTATAAGTTAAAAAATCATTGGTGGTCAGGGCCCCTATACATAAAAAAAAAATGTTGATGCTAAGATTACCCATAAAAGTTTTTTAAAAAAATTATTGGTGTCAGGACCCCTCCCCCCACCTCTTACAAGTTAAAAAGAAATATCCAGACCCCAGAGAGTAGTTTTTAAAAAAAAAAAAAAAAAAAACATTGGTGGCCAGGGGCTAATAGAGTATTAAAATAATACATTGGTGGCCAGGGGTTTAATAAAATAAAAACACATTGGTGTTCAGTAGAACTGAACTTGCGGCTTCAGGACTTCAAGTTTGGCTTCTTTCGTGACTTAGGGGCCGATTCACTAACTTTGAGTGAAGGATTTGAAGTACATTAAAGGGAATGTAATGGCAAAAAAACTAAAATCCGATTTTTACTTTCTTTAATGAATAAGAAACCTATTGCCAATATGCTTTAATTAAAAAATGTGTACCGTTATTATAAGAAACCTGACTGTATGCAGTGAAATTCTCCCTTTATTTGCTGCTGTGGATAGGAATTGTCCGACAGTCCCTAACTGCTGAGCAGGGAGACAATCATACTTATGAACAGCAGGGGGAGCCCCCGCCTCACTTCCTAGCCATGCAGAATTAAAGCAGATTTGTTTATTTCCTTGTAAAGTAGTCGGCGACTGTGTAGAGATTTGTATTGGATTTTATTTTTGCCTTTACATCCCCTTTACTGTTTTCAGCTCCAGCTGCAGGGACAAAGATCATGGAGCCAGATTTAAATAGGTAAACTGGGATTCTATTTGGAGGATTATTTTGCTGTAGCCACTGCAGAGTTGGAGAAAGTTTTAACAATACAAAAAACTATAACATCCACATTAGATTACATGACAACACAGTACCCAGTGCAGTCTGCCTATTCTGATTATTAATCAGTCTTGCTGTATCGGCTTCTGGCAGATATTTGACTTGTGCTGTTAATAATTTATGATGATCCCTAAACAGCCAAGACCACACTGAGCATGTGTACAGTCTTGGGCTTGCAAAGATGTTAACAAAGTTACAAGATGGTGACCCCCTGTTGCCAACTTTGAAAGTATAAATGATTTGTTTGATTAGGCATGTTTAGTATACATTTATAGCCTTATTCTATTTTAGACTTTACTTCCCCTTAAAGGAAGCACCAGAATCTACTAGCAAACGGTGTATTTGCTGCTTTCTACAGCAAGGTAATTTTATTTCTGGTGCATGATTTGCATAAAATATTGTTTTTACAAAAAATACACAAATTTAAAAATATTACTGTACATAGCATTGTAGAAGATCTGTATCTCATATGGGTTGTATCAGTTGGAAGAGAAACAGAATATATTAAATGGCCTGCAGGTGGTAGCATATACAGCATCTACCATAAAATGTTGTACTACGGTAGGAAGAAATTGGGGACCTGACCTGCCATATGTTTCTCCAAATATATTTTTACATATACAGTTAAATGCAGATGTTTAGGCACCTTTGAGTAGGAAACAGCTACTGCATTAATTAGTGTGTTACAAATCAACATATTTGCAAATGTATTTACATTTTGTTTTGCATACTTTAAAACACAGGAACATAGAAAATAATAAAAGTGAAAGGTCCCTGAACTGGATTAGTTTATTAGGCCTAAATAGCCATTAGGAGTTGTCACCTGTACACTTTTGC
This sequence comes from Xenopus petersii, assembly GCA_038501925.1. Taxonomy (NCBI): domain Eukaryota; kingdom Metazoa; phylum Chordata; class Amphibia; order Anura; family Pipidae; genus Xenopus; species Xenopus petersii. The sequence continues at coordinate 57,801,327 of CM076681.1, forward strand.
TTGTTAAACTCTCAACCTAAACTTTGGGCTTTCACTCAGCAACCATGGGCTCCTCTAAGCAACTGAGTGAGGGTCTGAAAATGAATCCTGTTCATTTCTACAGAGGCTATATAAAATTACTAAACACTTTCATCTTGCCATTTCAACTGTCTCAAGAAATGGAAGGTAAGGGAGCTGTGAAGGTCATGGCAAGATCTGAAAGACCAAGAAAAGATCTGCCCATATTCTGATCAGAAAGGCAAACCCTCATATAATTGCAAAGGAGCTGCAAGAAGGTTTGTCTGACGCAGGAATTGTATTGCACCATTCTATAGTGTAGTGTTTGCTTTTGCTCAGATCATCTGCATGGAAGAGTCTTCATGAGGGAAAATGGCAACTGACCGTGATCAGGCATATCATGGGCAGCAGGGCAGGGGAAAGTTTGCTAAGTGCGATGTGGGTGGGGGGCAGCTGTACATCATTGGCCTTGCTGTTTCTAGTTACACCACTATTCAATTAAATATCTGCAAATATAAAACAGTCAGCCAAGTAGCTGAGGGTGAAAAGTGGATGGTTAATCCAACAAGACAATGATCCTAAACATACATCAGAAGCCATATTATTATGAAAATGGTTTATTTACATGAAGCAGGGTTACATATGAGCTGTTTTATGCAATATATTTTCATAGAGACCTACATTGTTTGGGTGGTATAGTTTTCCTTTAAACATCTGAATGTATGAATATCTGGGAAACTCCGATCTCAGAATTAGAAGCGTGGAAGAGTGGACAAAAATCCCTTTATAAATAACGATCATAAAAGATTCTTAAAGGGGGTTGTTAAATTAACTTTTAGTTTGATGTAGTGACATTCTGAGACAATCCGCAATTAGTCTTCATTATTTTAGTATTAGTGGGTTTTGAATTTTTTTCACCTTTTGTTCTCCAATTTGGAATTTCAGAGGTTTTTGGTTGCTCCAACATATCCTAGCAACCAGGAAGTGGTATAAATGAGAAACTGGAATATGAATAGGACAGGCCTGAATAAAAAAACTTAGTAGGGAAATAATTCATAAACTAATAACAAAGACCAATTAAAAATTTTGATAAGAATTGTTTATTCTATAACATTCTAAAAGTTAACATAAAAACTACCCCTTGACTGGATACAAAATGGATTTACAAACTGTGATCTGTGCCAAAAGGACTAAAGGTCTAAACTTTTGCACAAGCCATAATTACTGCTTTTTTGATTCCGGTGTTTTAAAGCTTGTATAACAACATGTGTGATATTTGCAGATACAGTATGCTGTTTTTTAACACACCGATTCCTGCAGTAGTTGTTTACCACTTTTCATTAATTAACTAACTAACTAAATATGTAATTTGGCAATGGGTGCCCAAACATTTGCTGTCATCTGTATATCCAGATGGAGTTTTTTCTCCATAACCATTATTAGAACTTCTGAGAGAGACTTCTTCCAGTTATAGGCAATGATCTAGATTTTATTCAAAGATGTAAGGGAAACGTAGAGGCATATTTTGAATTTATTTACCAAAAGGTAAATTAAAATGTGGTATATACGGTGGAATTTTTTTTCCAGATTTTTTGCAAGGCAAAATATATCAACTAAATATGTCTGAAGGCTAGGTTTTTCGCATATGTGCTGACCTTTAACAGAAAGCCAACCGTGTCCCTGATGGATATACAATGCAACATATGGTTGCTTTAAGAGATTAGAACATAATTGCTTCAAAGTAGAAGATTTTGAATATTAAGCTAATAAGCTCAAAGTGAAAATACAGGACAAGGTTTATTCTTAGAATTCATTAAAATCCATGTAAAATAAAATGAGTTCTGAAGTCTTGCTTCGACACAGGAGCAAATATGTAAAATACAAAGCAAAAAACTCAAAATGTATCTAAGTCTTTTCCTTTTAACCAAAGATATTTCACAAATTATGGAAGACTAAAGGGGGCATCCAGACACAAATGCCACAAGGGCCACCAAAAATAATGTAAAAAATAAAATGTTTATTGCAGATTCATTAAAAAAGGATCAGTATCTCTATTGGCCCTTAGCGTTTCTTGCCCCTAGGAAAAAAGTCTCAAAAAATTACATATAAATAAATATACATGGACTCATAACACTCAAAATAAGCATGGACTGTGTTTGATGCACTGTTGGTGGATTATTATGTATGTTATTTAATCTTCAATAAATGGAAATCTTTTAATCTTCGACCTGGTCTGGTGCTCCGTGGATCAAAGACTTTCACTGATAAAATTTGTTACACTCTATCCGGAGGCGTGTCGGCGTTGTTAGCACAACCTAATTCTTGGTTGGGGCCTGTACTCTGGAGTTCGGGTGAGTGCTCTCCTATTGCGCTATTAATTGACTCAAAATAAAAGCAGCAAAGTATGCATAAGCTGAAGCGCCCCGTCAAGGCAGTGTCCATGTGTCAGTCCTATATAAGTGATGCATGGAACTAAAAGTGTCTCTTTTTACTAAATGTTAGCTTTAAGTTTTGCAAAAATAAGTTTTCCCTGGGGGCCATTTATTGGAGTGCTGGGGTTAAGTTGTGTAGTATGTATTGAAAGCCACACCTACGTGCACCTAATAAAAAGGGATGAGCTGCATTCTAGTGTGTTGTATGGTATATGTAAAGTCATTAACCTGAAGAAAATATATTTATTGTTTTTCAAAAAGAGTCTTCAAACTGGGGAATCAACTAATAGTAACATGAAACTTCACATTCCTAGTTCACTCCCTGTGGCAATCTGGTATCCAATGTATAAATCCAGAATACTTCACGTTTACTTATAGCATTCAGTATTCAGTCCCCACCCCTGCTGTGCAAACTCAACCCTCTCGATACCTTGTACCCCAAAATAATCATGCCCGTGGCACATGACCAGAAATGCCTAGATACAGCAGTCTCTTTTCTAACATGAATATCAGATAAATGCTTCCGAATCATTTCTTTCGTGAGGTTTGTCCTACAAATTGTGCTCGACACTTAGAGGCGATGATTACATGACAAGTTTTTTATAACAATTAATATATTGTTTAATTTTACAGGACTTGGTCAAATTTGGTATCGTGAAATCACCCATAGTTATGTAGGGACAAACCACATATTGTTTATCTCTGCATTTATACATCCTCTTATATGATAACCATGCCTACAGGTACAATTTGTAACATGTGGAATTAAGGCTTCTTCATACTTACTTCAATATATCTGTTTCTTTGGGGGAAAATTCAAAATGTTTGCTCATCACACACTCTCCAATATCTTTTGTTGATGTATATATGATGTATATATGCAATATGTTGTTTTTATCTTGAATGTTATGAGTTCTTTTATACATGTAATTTGTTGAGACTGTGTCCCATTAAGAGCCATGCACACTATTTTCTTGGATTTAAATATGTTTTCATCTTGTTTGTCATTAGTTATGTCTCCTATAGATACCTACTTCCTGGGAGGAAAAGATAGCCCATAACTAAGTGCCCTGGGGAGCACGAAACGCGTGGGGCCAATGAAGATACTGATCCTTTTTAAATAAATCTACAATAGACATTATATATTTTTCACTTTATTTTTAGGGGCCTTGTGGAGTTTTTCTGGGTGCCTGGGTGTTCCCTTCTGTCTTATATTGGTCTATCCGTTCCCTAAACTGAGGGGATGGGGCTGGTGCACCAGGACCACCTGTTCTATGGGGTGTGTATCTCATATTTTGTGTCCTGTGCCAATATCTTTGCTGTTTAATTTCAAAACTTCACATAGATAACCTGGAGGTTGTAAGTCAATATTCTGAAGAGGAAAGCATAATAAGATTGCCAGATGGCAGTCTCTAGGATTAACCCTTAGTAAAAGATGTATTAGACACCAACAACTTACTGCCTAAGCGGTAAAAAAAACTACATGTGAAGGGCACTGCTTTTGTCATATTTTACTGTTTTCATATTTTAATAGAGAGGTACCTAAACTGTAAGTCAGTCTTCCCTAAGGTTGTCCACAACAGTGTATGAATGGTATGCATAGTCTGAACTGGAATCAGAAAAAATGGACTAATGCTAATTTTCTGTTCCAGACACACATTGATGACAATGTTAGACACTATACCAATATTTTATGTATCATTTGGCTTGTTTTCAGCTAAGGGAGATATGGACTTAAATGGAAGCCTGAAGTCTGAAAACTCCTGTGATAACATATGAAGGACAGAAATGGTAATGAGTCCTTGTTTTTCAGTTTATATTCTCATTGTGATCATTTCATTTGCAAAAACATTTTGAAAATGTATGCAAAAAAGGGATATCAAATGTCTTAGGTAAGATTCAGCTGTAATTATGTGACTGGAAGAAAGCAGATAAGCCCCTGTGTACAGTTAAATATGAAAGCAGAAAAGTAGACACGACTGTCAGTGCTACTCATCATGCACCGTGTATTCAGGCAATAAAATAAGTAAAGCCTCTATTAAACCACAGGGCCCTTGCATTGGCCACCAACCCCAACTGCTCCACCAGACTTCCAAAAGGGCCTCTCACTGAGCAATAGTTGCTTACACAAAGCTTAAACTGCAATCTGAGACAGTAAATAAACAGTGGAGGTACAAAAATAAGGGTGGATTAAAGATTCTGTGTCTTTAGGGCCCAAACTACTTGCACCCGACCCCCCCTGCTCACAAACCAAACCCCCCCACTCGCATTTCTCTCATCTCCCCACCCCCGGCACTGCTGCTTCTAGCCTAACGGTCCGCAATCCACTCCATTGTGATGGGCAGAAAACTTAACCCACTGTCAAAATCTCCCGCCCAGTCCCCTGTAAAGATGCAGAGAGTGGGCAGCATGCCGTACCCCCAACCTTTGCTTCCATAGGGCCCGAGCCTTTGTGGGCTGCCCACAATTCCGGGCCTGCACACTTTTTTAAAACAACACTGGTTCAACTAGAACATTTTTCATATATATTCTATCCTCCAGCCAGCATTTTGTTCAAATACAAACTAGTAAAATAAAAATAAAAACTAGTATGCCCCAGGCCATTGTTTACTTATTTCTATGAAATTGCAGTGGAGGGCATTTTACACCTCTCCGTTGCAGCCACAGCATTGATTGCGTTTGCAGAGTACTCAGAAGCTTTGGATTTGTTCATACCAGGGGTTCTGTCAGACCACTTTGATCTATTTTACATGTTTCAAAAGCATTACCATTTATAGACCTGATCACTCTCTTCTGCAAAACACTGTCTTGAAAATAAAACGTAGGGATGCATATTGCTGTCTATGAGAATAACTTCTGAAGACAAAAATGTAATTTATTGCATGCATAATTTAAACGATGCACCTTTGATTAACGTGCTTCTTGTAAATCCCACCATATATATTTCTCTGGAGGTGTGCATGCTTTTCTTACATTCATTTCTTAGTTCATGGGAAAATGTACCCCCTCCCCCCCTTTTTTTTTTAATCTCCAAAAAATATATATATATATGTATATATAAAGTTCAAGAGGACCCACACTCCTTGGATGCACAAGTTTGAAAAATAGACATTTTTGGTTCACTAACCAATGAGTGCGGGACCTCTTGAACTTTACATAAATACTTTGACCCTGCACCCACGCTTATGGCTGGTTCAGAGTGCAAGCGTCTGATTCAGGTTATATATATTTTATATATATATTCTTTTTTTTTTACATAGATATACCTGATTCCACAGACTGATAGAAAAACTAGAAAGATTATTATGGTGTGAAGTCAGGCTATGTCTATGTAAAAAAAACTAAATTTATATTTATGAAAGTTCAGATGGCATTTATACACATTTTCTACATCAACACAACGGAATGAGCAGAAAGTGGGGTATATTTTCCCTTTAAGTTTAAGTGAACCCCCAACCATTAAATCTCACACATTTGAAACCCATGAATCCTCCTGAAGCTGACAGTTAACAGTCAAATCAAACCCTTATTTAGCAATCCTTATGGACATTTTTCATGCTTGTGTGGGTCCTACTCACTTTTGAACACGGTTCACTGGTTTGGGATCCCTCACATTGGGTATTAATCAGTTGATGTTAAGTGTGACATTTCCCATGTTTGAAGTTTAATGTCTTATAGAATATAATTTTGTTTTATATATGATTAGTATATAGTGTGCAGAAGGGAAACCCGTACAGCATCCAGGGTAAGAACTGTTGGCCATCCTTGTTTTTGCATCATTCTACCTTATAGTTCACATTGTTGTATGTTTTTAGATAGTAGAACAGGGCTATTTTGCACTCCCCCCTTGCCCCATCCCCTTCACATATACAGTTGTGTTCAGAATAATAGCAGTGTGTTTGAAAAAGTGAATAAAGCTAAAAAATCCTTATAATAAATTTTATTTCCATACACACAAATGCATTGGGAACACTGCACATTCTATTCCAAATCAAAACATGAAGAAGAATTTATAAAATGTGTGTTATTCCTTTATAGAAAATAAAGAAAAATGAATATTAGGCTGTTCAAAAAATAGCAGTGTCCACATTCTTCTTTACAAACTCAAATATTCACTGTATAAACTGTAAAATGTTTCAAGATTTTCCTTAGTTGTACAAACTGTCTGAGGCCCTTAGACCCAAAAAGAACAATCTTGCTTTCATCAGTCCACAAAATGTTGCCCCATTTCTCTTTAGGCCAGTTCTTTGGCAAATTGTAAGCTCTTCAGCAAACTTTTTTTTCAAAAATGGGACTATGCGGGGGCTTCTTGCTGATAGCTTGGCTTCACATTTCGCATTCGCATTTTCTAGACTTTTTGATCTTGCTGGAGTTGGTCTTTGGCTGAGTCTATGCCATTTTGGCTATTCTTCTATCCATTTGAATGGTAATTTTCAATTTTCTTCCATGACTTTCAGGTTTTGGCATTTGAAAGCATTTGAGATCATTTTAGCTGAGCTGCCTATAATTTTCAGCACTTTTCCACTACTTTTTATTCAAAGTACGCTGTTCTTCTGTACAATGTCTGGACGACCCATTTTAATCAGCAGCATGAATTTCATGACTGTTGGGGTCTGTTAGTTTCTATTACACTTCTACACCTACTAGTAAATTATTTGCCATGTAGAAATATAATTTCTACCAAAAAAGTGATTGATCAGGTTAGTGATGTCAAACTGCTATTATTCTGAAAAACAATGCAGCTTTGGCCTGTGTTGTATATTTTAATGTTTTTCAAACTGATGCCAGGGTGCCCACTGCACAATTTTCTGCAGGGAACGATTTGCCTTAAGGACTGTCCGGCTCCTTATGGATTGAGTCCAAGTCACACTTATACTTCAACTTATATTTTTAAGACCTCATAAAGCAAGATTTCACTGTATTTCATTCACACAGAACAGACAGCCCAAGGCTCTATACATAGAGGTGTTTGCAGTGAGGTGCACTTTTATGAAATTACACGCACAAGGCCAGTTATTTTCTGTGTTCATTCTTTGAGGCATAGACCTTCAGGACAGAATTAAATAAATAAAACCTTGCCGTGGAATGCATATAAGTTCATTGCACAAAATGTGCATGCTAAACAATAGTGGGTACAGAACATAAAGATAGAGAATGTATTATGGACCATCATGCTGATTTCTTAATGCTTCAGCAATCAAATCACTAGTTCTGTTCCAAACCGACAACATTCAGAGAGCTTCTGTATGTTCCCAAAGGAGTTTCCCCACCATGAAATGTCTTAGATAAATAATGTAATTAAATATTTACACATTTACTATATTTCAAATATTTACTATAATTAGTAGATGCTAATCATACCAGTGATGTCTGCAGACCTTTCAATCATTGCAGAATGGAATAACAGAAATACAACATAGCATCCCAACATGAGCTGAAAGATAAGGCAATAAGAATAACTTCCAGCTAACATCTATCTGTACCCTTTTCCCATTAGAATAAAGTAACTACTACCTCATGCAGAATAAAAACCATAATGTATAGAATATAAACCATTTCAATCTGTGCTCTCAGTTGCTTTGTATGTGAAACAGGTGCTCAGGTTTCTAGATTTTGGCACTGAAGCCCATGGGATAATGTATAATTGTGCAGCTGCGAATCAGTTGTTACTCCCAAAAGAGCTGTTTGAACAAGGCACACGAGAGGACCAACAATCATCAGTTCTAGAGTCAGAGGGGAGAGGTTATTGTTGTGTTGCTGTATTCTTAGATTATACCCTGCAGAGGAGTGCCAACCTGAGCTGCTTTTAACACCAGTTATATATCAAAGAACTGCTAACAGTATAATGTTCTTTCTACATCAAATATGTCACTCACTCCATAAAAAACAAATAATATCTGTTCTAATTTGGTGACAAAACAAAAGAGAATCTGGCATAATAACTACCTTGAAAAGGGATATGCGTAAGGTCATCTACACATTAATGTATAGAAGACTGTGTTTTTTTCTAAGTGGTGAAATCAAGCACAGGACATCCCAGGAAAATTTGTGGTAAGACATAGTGTGAAGTAGTAGTGGCTTCAGAACTGTGTGTGTGTAAGGGTGGGGCCGGGGTTGTTTGGCTCTGCTCTAGTGACAAGTGGTAAATGGAAAGGACTGGAGGGGGTGTTGGGGCCCTGTAGAATTCTCTTTAGTAGAAGGCAGGTAACAAAGTGGCTTACTACAGAGTAAGATAAAAAATCGATTCCAACAGATGACACATTCTATGGTCATTTTTAAGGACAGTTAAAAAAAGGCTGTTCATTTTTTTTGACCCAGTGCCACCTTGTGGCCAATCTACAAAACTGCTAAAAGGCGATTTTAAAGTCGATGCCGCTTTAAAGAATAGATTTAAGATACTTCCTACCCGACATTTTGTAGTAGTACAGGAGTTTTTTCCTTCTCATTAATGTCTCTTCTGGCAGTATCGGGTATAGCAATGTGCTTCTAGACATTGTCAAGCTAGGTTATTTACTCAGGCACATTTGAGGCTAAATATGGAACCTTGCTAGCAGCCATGGAAAAACTGAGCCGTTATCAAGTTTTTAAGCTACTCCTAATAGAACTGATGCAGTAAACTGGAGATCTGTTGAATTTATATCTAAAGCAGCAAGTGAGAAAACTGTGGCTACCTGGAACAGAAAGGTTACTTATGCCCAGCACAAGATTTCTATTGAGTGCTGCATTATGTCTACTCTGCTACCTGATCAGAGACTGGTGCAATTATTCTTTTGTATTGAGGAAGGATTTTAATTGGTCACAAGTTTGAACTTGATGGACATATGTCATTCCTTACCCTCATATACTACAAAAATATGAGTCTATCTAAGAATGGAAAAACTATGTAGAAACACCATGACTGAAGTATATTTATGAAATGGTGAACAACCAAATATACACAGGGTTTGCCCTTGCATTGGTGTTCTGTATGGAGATCAGATATGCTGTAAATTGCACTTTTTAATATGATTTTGGCTTTGAACTTTAGTGTTGCTTTAAACAAAATATACTTGGCAGCAGTGCAGTGTGAAATCAATCCAAGAGGATAACATGACAGTACTATTGTAACATTATCATTATTGTAAGGCTGTAGCCAGACAGGATACAATGAGAGTGATGAGTAAGCAGCTTGGATAACACATGTTTTGAAAAGATCTTGAAAAGTAAATAAACATGGTGCATGGTCTGGGCCTGAGGGATTAGAGACACGTGTGACAAGTGTTCCCAGGCCAAGTTATTAATGATAATCCTAATGTATATAGCAATCTATGCAGCCCACCACATCAGCTGAACCAACGCTATCAAGGTATTTCATGCTATTAATAACAGCCATGCTGCGCTTATAACCAGAATTGATGAGCTAAAAACAGACTTTGGGATTCTTAAGCATGATGTGCACAAAATAACGGAGCGATCAGGGGAAGCAGAGTGAAGAATAGGGGAGTTGGAAGATAGTGTACACCCCCTACCTGGACGTTTAACTAATACTGCAAAGCAGATCCAGACTCTGCAGGAAAAAGCTGATGATCTAGAAAACCGCCTTAGGCGCAACAATATTCACATATTGGGCATCCCTGAGAAAGCAGAGGGCACCACACCTGAAAAGTTTATAGAGCAATGGCTGACAACAACATTCGGACAAGCAGTCTTCTCACAGGCATTCACGGTGGAAAGAGCACATAGGATTCCTGGCAGACCGCCACCACCAGAAGCACCACCAAGACCCTTGATTGTCAGACTTCTCAACTACAGGGATCGAGATGCAGCCCTTGCAGAAGCAAGGAGAGCAAGAGAGATTATTTTTGAAAACCAGAGAGTATCAATCTACCCTGACTTTTCGGCGCAGGTGTGGAAACAAAGGGCAAAATTTACAGAGGCCAAACTGCAACTTTGGCAGATGAATCTACCACATGCCATGATGTTTCCAGCGCGACAGTTACAGATAAAGGCAAAGTAAATTTTTTGGCTCGCCGAAAGAGTTAATCTCCTGGCTAGAAATGAGGCAGTGGATTAAGGGAACTGGATATTCAATTATTCCACAGGAATATGATGGCAAATGATTGGCATTATGCATTTTATGTTGTAGGGTTTCTTATACAGATATGGTCACTAAAATGCCATCTGCTGGTAAAGATGAATACTTCACCAAGAAGCTAACAGGCAAACCAATATTCTGTAATGTTTCAGCACAGCTAAACTAAAAGAAGCACATATATATTACATTTCTCATCATTTGTTTGGTTATGAAAGCAACCCCAAATTGCTATTACACCCTTTAGTGATTCACAGTAAACAGTTTTATCTGACACAGCTCAAATTTACCCCAATAAAGTACATGACACAACCAGAGATCAGCCAAACTCATCATGCCTCATAAAGATTTTCCTGTGCGGCAATGTTCCACTTCAACTATAACTACCAAAACACTCTTGTGCAGATGTTGGGGTTTGATGGGAATTGAGATTCAAGAAGTGCAACGCAGTTCTATTGAACAGCAACCAGAGCCCACACTCTCAGGGCTCCTTAATAAATTGTTCTGCCATACCAGTAGTACCCCAAGAGTTTTCCAATCTGTGTTTCTCCAGCTATTGTCCATTTCTAGCCCTACTGATCCAGGTGACTTGGTCTACTCGGTCTGCATCATAAAATGATACAGTTCAGCGCAGATTACGTCTGTGCAAGCATCATGGAGCAATCTTCTTCCACTTTTTCAACAAGCGTATGTGCAGTAAAGTGGAAGACAGGTTAGATGAGATAGTGGGCAAAGGAAGGGGAAATGGAGAGGAGATTTGGTTGGGGGTACTGTTAAGGATAGGGAGGACTACATGTCATTAGTTCAATATGGAACCAGTATTAAATGTATGTTTGCAAATGCAAGGAGTCTGACTGGTAAAATGGGACATCTGGAGGTACTGGGGCTGGAGGGAAAATATGATGAGATTGGTGTGGCCATTTTGGAGTCAGGAAGGAATTTTTTCCCTCTCTGAGGCAAATTGGAGAGGCTTCAGATGTTTTTTTTTTCTTCCTCTGGATCAACTGGCAGTTAGGCAGGTTAAAAAAAGTTAACAGGTGGAACTTGATGGACGTGTGTTTTTTTCAGCCTAACTTACTATGTTACTATGTAAGTGAAAAAGCTAGCTAGGTTCTTGCTTAAAGTTCAGTCATTCAACATACTACATATGTGCGCCAACAGAAAATGAAAAGGCAATGTTTTCTCTATGGTGCTGGTATAGAAATACACTGGGCCATGGCAGTTGCAGAGTAGCATGCACCTATACCTACCTAGGACTTGGTCGTGGATGCTCCTGCTTCTGGGTGTCTGAGATGTCCATCCTTGAGGCGGTTCACTGGCTTAAAATAATATATTTTTTGTATTTTCTATTTTTACAGCTTTTCAAAAATGTAGGTTTTAAAAAATGATTTTTTTTTAAAATCAATTAGCTGACTTTCTAAACGCTAACAATTTGATAATACAAGGGATGTACCGAATTCGGGATTCGGTGCGGAAATCACCCATAATTTGGCCTTTCTCAGCAGGATTCGGCTGAATCCAAGTGCCTAGCCAAACTGAAAGTCAAGTGACTTTTTGTAGCATGTACAGTTTTTTTCAGGCAACCAACTGTGCACTCTTCTTTTTAATCTTTTTTTGCCATAATTTCCAAATGCTAATTCAAATATGGACTTGGTTCAGGATTCACCCAAATACTTCATGAAAGATTTCAGGATTTGGCCAAATACATTGTGGATTTCGGTGCATCCCTACTTGATACATTGCAGATACATTGCAGATACATTGCAGATGTATTGCAGACCTAGAGCCTATGATTATGTGCTGTATAGCATGAAACACACACGGCTTTCACCCGTATATTATGTTTTTTTGTATCTTATGTGCTATTGTTTCTCCTACTCAATGTAATTGAAGGAGTCACAGTGGGACATGGTTTTTCTACTATTGAGTGTTATATCTACTAGGGAGCTGTTATCTGGTTACTTTCCATTGTTCTACTGATGAGCTGCTGGAGGGGGGGAGATATCATACTAACTTGCAGGGCAGTGATAAAGAGTGACTGTATCAGAGTGTATCAGAGCACAAGTCACATGACTGGGGGCACCTAGCCCCATGTCAAATTTCAAAATTCAATATGAAAAAATCAGTTTGCTGTTTTGAAAAACAGATTTCAGTGCAGAAGGCTGACGGAGCAGCACCAACTGATGCATTTTGAAAAAAAACATGTTTTCCCATGACAGTATACCTTTCAATACACATCCAGGAGGATATACTGACTCCAGTCATTAAATCTATGAGGCTCAGATACCCTTATAAACTAGCAAAGTCAACACTGCAGCATAATGCCATGTGGTGCACAACTGTAGTATGGTTAGTGTAATGTTTACACTAAAATACTGCACTTGGAACCACTAACACTACTTAGAGAATACTTCAAAGGGCAAGTCAATGCCTTATAAAAGAAAACATCATTCTAAGCAACTTTCTATCATACATTTATGAACAATTGTCAGTTATTTGTTAAAGCAATTGCTATTGAAAGCAGCATTTTCTTAAATCCTGGTTGTTACTTTTTAAACAAATGTTGTAAATGTCTTAGTTCCACAGCAAAGACAGGTCTGTTAATTAGCTGCCTTGCATTACATTGTATCAACAGTCTGAGCCACAGGGCAGAGAATAGATTGGAACAAACACTGCTTTCAATAGCATTACATATACAAATAACTTAAAACTTAAAAAATAGACGATTTGCAATGAATGCATATTGTAAAGGGGAGTTATCATCCCCTTTAACCCCCTCCCAGCTGAGCTTTACATTGTCTAAACTGTGGGTGCACTTCCCTGCGCACAATATCCTTCTGTATTCATTCTTCATTATAAGCATCCACATGATCATACACACACTTAGGTGTTATGGGCATAAAAAAATCCACATTTTCCAACCTTTCAAATGTATTACCTGTTGTACACAAGACACTGCCTGAAACACTTTAGGGTTCACTGATTCGCCAAGCACTCAATACACCCTGTGTGTATATGAGCTAAAGTAAGCTGAAATGAAAGATGCACAGTGTCACAAAAAATGGTACTAAGCTAGGCTAGTAAGTGCAAAAAGCAAGCTAGGACATATTTTTACCAGTCATTGGCTTCTGATGGTACCTTCTAAGTGCTACCACCTTTACGTTGCAGGCTACTTGGCTGCTATCCCTTGAGCTTACATGCTGCCTCTGTTCTTGGTTTTTCCTCCGTAATAGCATCAATATGAAGAATGATTTGTACTTGCCAGGCCAAGTCGTGGCTCTGCTCTCCTCTTCAAAAAGACAAAGAAAGTATAAATACTTTTACTGGTGAGCTCCTAACTCAAATCTTCACTCCTAATTTTACGGTTACCTGATTCTGCTGTTCATTTCCTCCTTTACCCCTGGCTGCCTTGGTCTTTTCCCTTATCAGCCAAAAAAAAAACACCTTCACCCCATTCAGTCATTCCTTGCTCCTAAGGACTGCATCCACCAAATCAAGCATTCCCTACTCATAAAGTGCATCCACACTAATGGGCAGGAAGCTCCTTCTTTTTAGCAAAGCAGGGGCAGGTGATGGCAATAAAGGTGGCAGGTTTTTCTAACAAGCATTGCTATATTCACATATTCCACTAGAGGGCAGCACAGATCCACAGAAAAGGCTGGAAATCAGAATGTTTTGATAACTGTATCATAAAGGGTTATACCAGAATTTTCTTACAAATTAATAGATAACTAGAAAAACAATAAATCAGGACAATGTTAGTGGAAATGAGACCTAGGGCAGTTATGCCACTTCTCACAGCCAGCAGCCTTCTACCCCCAACCGACACTGCCTTGGTTGAAAAAAGAAATTGTATTAAGAATGTTAGTCTCATCTGCCAGAGCAATGAATCAGGACAGGACAATTCAACAAAGAATGCTATACTTGGACTGTACGTCTGAGTTACAGTATAGATAGATATAGATAGATAGATATAGATGATGAAATTGTCTCTAATGTAGTATCCCGGCCTCAATAGTACCAATATGGTGTAGCATTCCAACTATCTAGTTGCCATATGATCTATAAATATTAAGAAAACAGGTGGTGCACCATGGGATTTGAATAAAAAGAAAGTGCAGGTATGGAACCTAATATCGAGAATGCTAAGGACCTGAAGCCTGCCAGAATAAGGGATCTTTCTCTAGTTTGGAAATTCATACTCTGCATCTGCATCATTTAAACATTAAATAAACCCAATAGGATGGTTTTGTCTCCATAAAGATAAGCGATATCATAGTTAGAATCCAGTACAATGTAATAATGTAATATTTTTATTACAGAGAAATAAATTCTAAAAATTATTATTTGTTTAACATTGACTTACCAAAACAGACACATAGGCTCACAGATTCATAGATTAAGCCCTCTTTATAAGCCATATTCACAAGGCAATACATTTGTGGCTCAGCTATTTGTGTCACAAACTCAAACACCACTCCTTTATTTTGTCAGTATATTTATGTGTACTCAATGTATCTGTTTCTTCTTATGCAGTTAATGGCAAATCCAATGCACTAGGACAGGAGTGCCCATACTTTACTAATGAGGGGTCTACTTTTAGTGATGTTGCCCCAGTGTCGGACTGGGACACCAAGGGCTCATCCGAAAACCATTGACCAGGGGCCCACCAATAATCTTAGACCAGGGGCCCACTCTCAGTACTATTATTCTTCCTCTCCTCACTCAACCTCTATTCTCCTAGTCTCTTTTCTTTACATACTTTAATCGATTATTCCATTTATTTAGTCTCTTTGTTCTAATAGAAATATGGAATGGCCATGAAATAGGCCAAATGTTTAGCAGAATGAGGGCCCACTGATACCTTGGCCCACTGGGAGTTTTCCTGGTATCCCTGTGGGCCAGTCCGACACTGTGTTGCCCCATAATGATTTACATAGATAAAAACATTGTTAGCATTCTGTTCCATTGAAAACATTACTTACAATATTATATTGATTTATGAGCAAATGTATATTGCTTTGTTTAACTACCAACTATTTATGTAACTTTAATAAATAAACTGTAATAAATATCTGAATGAAAAGAATGAAACAGGAGAGTGATTTATACAAGCTGTTTGTTGACAGTTTCTTGAGATCTACTGATCCCCAGATAAAGGTCTACTGGTAGATCCCGATCTGTCTTTTGGGCACCCCTGCACTAGGAGAAAGACAGGTATTATGCTGTCTGCTTTAACAATTTGGTGTAGAAACTGGACCCAGAGTATTCCTAGGTTTCAAATCTGTGATAAGTATGTAGGATTTATGAGCAAAGAGTTCTTTAAGGCTTAACCTGGCAGTTGAATATGCCTACCTCTATGTTCACAAAACTATGCACATTTAAAACCAAAAACATCTTTATTTTCTAAATATATACCTTAATGCCAAATATGCTGCAAATATAACAGGAGATGGCAGTGTCCAATCCAATTATTTCTGATGCACCTTGAATGACCGGCAGCTATCACATTTGTTCTCTCGCTTTTCTCTTATGAACATCTTTGGCATCATTATAGTCCAACTAGATAGGGCTTGACAGTTGCAAGGCTTTTGTAGTAAGGTAGAACATACGGTACAACATATATAGTTGTGAGGGCTGGCACATTTTTTGATGAATTTGTTTAAAGAAACATCTTATTGACCAACAATATACTTTTTCTGAGTCTAAAAGGAATCTGGCTTTTTGTAGATATTTTTTCACTGCATTTTTAAAAAAAATCTAATTCATTGTATTTCCATAAAATTGCATTTTTATTTTAGCATCTGTGTGCATTTTATTATCTATGTGTATTTTGACTCTATGAAAATTGGTTGTACCTAAACAGCTCCAAAGCCAGACAGGCTGTATAATATGTCTCTCACTATCTCCCTTCAGCAGTAATGAGAGCAGTAATCGCCAGAGCTTCCTGAGCGCTCTTACTGGTACATACACAGTAAATTATACTGCAGAAGGCAAGTTACAATGGGTCTGAGCTCACTCATATAGCCTGCTTGCTTTTTGAACTCTTTAGGTGCCTCCAAGATATAACACAGTAATCTTAATACCTGAGCACATGTCATAAAAATAGATGGAGAAAACCTAGTTAAACAAATGAAACAAAAATTATTATATTTGGTCATATAAAAAAAAATATTTGGTCATATAAAAAAAAATCAAATAACATATTTGTGTGTGACACAAGTAAGTGAATTTGTATTCACTTACTTTCACTCAGTATTTGGTGTGACCCCCTTGTGCAGCAATAACTGCAACTAAATGTTCTGTTCTAAATGATCAGTCAACTCGGAGGAATTTTAGCCCATTGCTCCATACAGAACAGTTTCAGCTCTTGGATGTTGGTTGGTTTCCTCACATGAATCCCTCACTAGGTCTTTCCAGGACATTTCAGTTGTATTAAAGTCAGGACTTTGACTTGACCATTCCAGAACATTCACTTTATTCTTCTTTAACCATTCTTTGGTAGAATGACTTGTGTGTTTAGGATTGTTGTCTTGCATCATGACCCACTGTCTCTTGAGATCCAGTTCACAGAAAGATGTCATTTTCCTAGAATTCTCTGGTATAGTTCAGAATTAATTGTTTCATCAATGAATTGATGGCCCAGATGGCCCAGATGCAGCAAAACAGACTGAAACAAGAACACTCCCACCACCATGCTTCATTCATCCACAAAACATTCTTCCAGTTTCCTTCTGGTTTGTTCACATGATCTTTACCAAACTGTAGACGGTCAACAATCTTTTTGGGTGAGAGCAGTGGCTTCTTCTGATGGTGGACTCATGAACATCAACATTCGCCAATGTGAGACAAGCCTTCAGTTGCTTAGAAGTTATCCTGGGTTCCCTTCTAATCTCTCGGATTATTAATTGGAGTTATCTTTGATGGTCAACCACTTCTGGGTAGGGTGACAATGTTCTTGAGTTTCTGTTATTTGTACACAATCTGTCTAGGTTTTCTTCATTTTTGAAAATCAGGTGATATTGAAAGTCACATTCATATAAAAATATAGAAAATTGTGTGATTTTCATTAGTGCCAATACAAACTTTGCGTTGCCATATTAACTTTAATTATTGTTGTTGCTGCCATATTCACAATTATTATCACATAAGTGTCAAAATGCTCCATCCACAAGATTATTTAATTATTGCAACAGTATCAAATATATGTCTTTTCCTCAGCCTAACCATCATTATGTTGAAGAACCATTTGAATTGCTTGGAAGGAAATTTGTTTCTTCTGGTGTCTACAGTGGAGGCCTCATATCTGTTTTTCTATTTGACAAGCGACCACCCACTTGTCCCCAAGCGAGTGCCCCTTTTTCCATAGATGACAACCCAACTTTGAGAGTGTTTCCTCCTAATGAAATTGTTGCATTCCATTTACCTACTTTAGTTGCACATCTCTGCACTCTCTCTCTAAAGGAACAATAACACCAAAAAAGAAAGGCATTTTAAAGTGCCCTGCACTGGAAAAAGTAATGTGTTTGCTTTAGAAATACTACTATAGTTCATATAAATAGGCTACTTTAATACACATTAATGTTTTTTGGTGTTACTGTTCCTTTAATAACTTTCAGCCCAGCTGTACTGCATACGCAAAGTGAGACTTTAACAGTGGAGGTAAAATTATGTTTTAATTTCATAAATCAGTGTTCTTTTTATATAACGTATTCACCATAATAGACACTAAGGGGCCCATTAATAATCAAATTGAGTTTTCTAATTTTTTTATAAAAGCTCTAAAAATTCTGAGATTTATTAAGTGAAAAACCAGAAAAGCCTTTCACACCAAACCAAGTAAAAGTTGTCATGGTGCTATAAAGGTCAATAGGAGCTGCGCTGAACCTAATTGACCATTTTTAAACCAATCAGAATGTTAGAGGTTTTTGGATATTTTGCATACGAATTGTACAAAAAACTCAAATTTTTAGAAGTTATCGTGGTATTCTGCTTTTTTTTAGGATTGTTCAGCGCATTTTTCAGTTCATCCTTTTTTGTAATCAAAACTTTTAACAATTTCAATGAAAATCGTGTTTTAAGAGTTTATGAGTTTAGTTGTGGTTTCAAAAAACTCTAAATGAAAATCCGACCTTTAATAAATAAGCCTCCACCTGATACCGTCTACTCTACCATCTGATCTGTTATCCACAAACTCCTCTAAATTCTCCTCCAAGTAGGCCCCCGACACAATATGTAACCAGAGTTCATCTTTCTGCAACAATACTCTTCAAATTGACAGCATTGTGCAAAATTAATTATGATAAGCAAAAACGCAGACAGAACTTACAATGCCAAACTCAAGGTCATTAATAAACAAGCTAAAAAGCAAGGGACCTAATACAGAGCCCTGCGGTACTCCACTAACAACACTGATCCAATTAGAAAATGTTCCATTTACCACCACTCTTTGTAATCTATCCTTCAGCCAGTTCTCTATCCAAGTACCTAGGATCTGCTGATCCTATTCCTGCAGGGATTTTTTAATATGGTTGTTAAAGCAGCTTCTTATACCTTCTGGCATTTAGGAAACAGCAAGGAATAGAAAAACATTTCATTAAAATTTCAAAAACTGTTTTTGTGAACATCATTTTTGCCTTTAAAATGTAACCAATGTTGCTCTTGGTATGAAACGAAGTAATTGCTATTAAATTCTGCCTAAAGATGTTTCTTGTATGAAGATAACTCGTTGCATCTAAACTGTACCATCAAGCAGATTTGAATAAAAACATTAATTGTTCATCTTCTCATCAGTGTTGGAAACACACAGCATGATTTGTCTGGTAAAAACTAAAACAGACTTCCAAAAAGAAAAAAACAAAACAAAACAACAAGCAAAAAAAAAGTAACAATATAAAAGATTTTTCAAAAGCTATTGACCAAAAGAACTGCTAGAGGTAAAAAGTCAAGTTTCCCATTCCTGAGTTAAAACAAGATAGTGATTACAGCAAGCAATTGTTTTTATTCTTGTTATTGTGGAATCTACACCTGGCATATAATACGCTACACATCCAAGCTTCCCGAATGGCTCTTTTTTTATTTGCAACACTAACTGTCATTTACTGCTGCCAGTTTTCATTTTCTCCATATGCCTAAGCTGCCACTTTACTTGACAGAAAAGCCCCTTTTTGCATTTTATAATATCATCGAGTGAATGACTGCATGCAGTATTGGGAACGGCTTTGTTGATATTGCTCTACAATACAATCTATAATTCACAAAATAGCTTGTCACACAAAATAATGCCATGGAGTATTATTACCCAGTGAGGGAATTTCTATTTCTTGAAGTGCAGCATTATTGTGGTTTTGTTGCTGAATGAGCAGCAATTTTCCATAAAAGAAAATCTTGCTGGCATTTTTAAGGTGATTTAACCCAATAATTCCTTTATTTAAAATATTATAATATTTACATATTTCTAAATCTGAACAAATCTGTTAAACAATGAAACCCAAATAATTATTTGATGATGTCTCTCAATTGTCAAAGTAGTCAGGAGTAGGAAGGATTGCTGACTTGCCCATTCCCACCAAATTATTCTTAAAAATACAAGGATTTGTGAGTGTGTGTCACCCTAACATCTTGATGATTTTGACTTCTCCATATGACTTCATAGCAAGACTGGCATCCAGAGATTCCCCTAAATCTACTCATCAGAGGTAAATAAAGTCCACCCAAACAGAACAGGCACAGCAACAACAGACTCCCATAAGTGCCATAGCTGTTTCCAATTTCTCATAACTTTCTTCCCATTTCTTCCATTTCTTTCAGGTTATGTTGTCATTTTAAAGAATTTCAGATCATTCTTTATATGTTTTCTCCTCTACATTAAACTTTTGGATCAATGTAGATTGTTCTTCTGAACAATGTCTGGAATGACATGTTTTACTCAGAGAGAAATGCACTATAACCAGCAGGCACAACATTTGCTGCCTTCCTTCTTTAAATAAGGGTCGTAATAGAAACCTGTTTTTTCAAAAAATGAATGACCTCACTGATTGAACTTGACACTGCTTTTATTTAGAAAAAACTATTATTTATGAACACTGCTAATATTTTGAACAAGCCTCAATTAATGATTCAGTTGCACAGAATCAGCAGCATGTATGTCATGACTGTTGGGTCTGTTTGTTTTCTAATTCTCTACCACACCTACTAGTGAATAATTTACAATGTAGAAATATAATTTCTAGCAAAAAACAGTGACTGCTCAGGTTAGTGATGTCAGACTGCTATTATTCTGAACACAACTGTATACATAAGTAGACATGTGGGCCTGAAAAAAATCATACCAACTAATAAGAAATGAACAGTGATAGATTGGGAGCAGGAAAAATAATGGAAGCACATGTCAGATTAATGTAGGAAACTGAACTGAATCAAATACTAATCTATGTTATAAAATGTGGGGTTGTTACACATCACCTATTTGAGACATACATTATACTGTATATATGTTTTTCTATTTATATCACAGTACTTTTTTTTCAATTCTCTGTGATGTCAGATCATTTAAATGGTAAAACACTTGCCATCCCAATACATAAAGGAACCACAAAGCCAAAATATTTCATAACTGATTTTGATGACTATTTCAACAGCAGAGGGAGACATGGTAACATAATAATTAAGCTGGAAGTTAGAAGAAAAGCTAATTTGATGTTACTAATTCCTACTAAATTTCTCTGGATAGACTATTTATGCTTACGGATAAAAAAAGGTCTCCTTTAGTTTATAAGAAACCCAATAGCAGGTCAGTCAAGGCGATGACGGATGAAATGAAGATTTTGTTACCACATTTACAGAGGGCAAGTACTGAGGAATGCCATTTCCATTAATTCTGCAAATAAACTTCAACCTCAGCTCCTAGTGAATCTCAAGCTGTAAAAGACTAGATAACAACTGAGCCACATACCTGTCACTTACTAGCCTTAACTTTTACTGACATTTATTAGGCCAACCCTCCTTGTGTATATTTTCCCCAGTTTACTTTAGACTATAAAGAGCATCTGCACAGATTGCACAAAGGGCAATCCATTTATCACACCCACATTTTCTACACAGTGAAATAAGATGAAAACCAAAACAACTATCCTTGTTATATAGCAAAATGTTCTTGTTTTCTTGTTTTGCTCCTGTGCGTAACTACATAAAGAGTGGCCTAAAATTCAATAAATGACAGGAAAGTGGCTTTGGTTCTTGACATATTATATTATAAGTTATTATTCTCAGTACATTACAGGGTAAAGTTATTTTAAGAATATTGCTACAAGGAGGACCACAAGTGCACACACAACTACATGTACACACCGGAAGCTTTTAGCAAGTGCACAGTACAAAGGAGACAACTTAAATCCCACAATGTGGGATGAACTATTTATCAAGTGATTCAAAAATTCCTTCAAACAGATACCTAGAGCTAGAGTTCCATAGTCATTCATCTGTGTGTTGCAAAATTATGATTTTGAAAAGAATTTATTTACTTTAAGCCGGATTCTGGTAAGTCTGCAACTGTTTGCTTAACCTGCTGCCAGGAAATACTTGTTTCCTTGCTGTGTATTTTTCATAAATCTCAGGTTATCACTGTCTTCTTTTTGAAACAAATGAGGACATGAAGGTCTAATATCATAAACTGCCTTGTGACAGAAATCCAGAAATATGAAAAAGAATCCTTGCAAATGCAGGAACATTTTTCCAACAAAATGAACTGATATGATTTAGGCTGTTTCAATTTCATATAAATTCTGCTTCCTAAACATAGACATTTCCTCCCACATTCATGCAGGCAGGTTCATTAACTCCTGATAAAACTGACCATAGTGTGTGAATTTGGTATGGACCTGGTTTGTAAGCTCCATCATAGCAGCGACTGATGAAAATGATATATAATCTCTGTACAGCACTGCTGAATTTGTCTGATATATATATATATATATATATATATATATATAGTGTGTATATATATATATATATATATATATCTTAATGAGAAGACCACCAACACTCCATTTCATCGTGAAATCAATTTGTCTTTATTTTTTAATGCATATGCAATGTTTCGGCCCACATTAGGGCCTTTATCAAGGAAAAATAGCATCACAAAAAAATATTGTTCTGATTACAAATTGACAGTCAAATGAAACCCTAGAATAATATTTGCTGATTCTTAACATATCATATTTAAATATCTTTTTTACTAGAAAGGGATCAACCAAATTAACTACACACTAATTAATAACTCCTCTTTTAGAAGGCAATTCCATGACTTGTCTGCCTTTACTGTAATGAAAGCTAGCTTGCATTTAAACATCAGGGAAATGGGTATCTCACTATTATTCCAAAAACTTGCTCAAACAAACTTATTTTCCTTGGTTTGTGTTTAGAGCTAATCTGGAGCCTGCTTTTAGTGATTTCAGACTGCAGAACGGTCCAGCCTTTCCTATCTGGATACCAGAGTATTTACCATGGACATGTGTGATACATTTGTATTCACTGAAGCCTGATGGCTGATGTAGCTTGCTCTAGCAAGTAAAGTAGGTACACTTAATAACTTAAATGGCTTGTTCAACTAATGTTCAACAAGACTTACAGTAGCTATCTATGCAAGCATGTCTTATGCTGACATGGCTCCTAAATTTAGGAACAATAGCTTTATCAATGACTATCACTGCTGCTCCTTCCCCAGCTCAGTATTAAAGGAACAGTAACACCAAAAAAATGAAAGTGTTTTAAAGTAATGCAGTGTTATGCTGCACTAGTAAAACTGTTTGCTTCAAGTAGACTACTATAGTTTATATAAATAAGCTGATGTGTGGCCATGGGGCAGCCATTGAAGCTAAAGAAGGGAGAACAGGCACAGGATACCCAGCAGATAACAGATAAGCAGGCCCGGATTTGTGGGAAGGCCACCAAGGCCCGGGCCTAGGGTGGCAGGATTTTAGGGGGGCGGCATGCTGCCCAACCACACCCACATTGGTTCAAAAACACTGGGGATGCGCAGGAGATACAATCTCCATGAAAATTTGCATGAATAAAGGGTAGGGGACAGGGGGACAAACGGCAGTGGGCCTAGGGGCGCCCGCTATGTAAATCCGGCCCTGCAGATAAGCTCTATAATATATAATGGTATTCTTTAGAACGTATCTGTTCCCTGGATCACACAGTGTTAGACACCAAAATAAAAATTCGGAGGCCTTAATGGGCCCCACTGACCCATTAAGGCCTCTGAATTTTTTTTTGGTGTCTTACCAGCCCAGTCTAACACTGTGTGATCCAGGGTCTGAAGGGCTGAAATTGGCCTGTAGATTTCAGCAGGCTGATTTCTGCCCCGCCTGGCCCTAGCCTAAATGCCCTAACCACTCTTCCTTTACTTATCAAATTGAGTTTTAGGGGCTTATTTACTATGGTAATAGTACTGCATTTTAGGAAGGGTGAGAGTCTTAAGCTGCACACCGCTGGAACTTGGGAGAGAACATTACTGAAAGGCAAAAGAAAGGAGAGAAAGAGGCAAGCTAAGCATGCTACACACATGGTTAAAACAAAACAATTTTAAAAAATGAATGTGATAACAGCAATCAGCTTCAGCATGAAGGCTTTCTCAGTTCACATGAGAACTATAGATGATTAAATCCCTCAGGAGGAGAATGAACACCATACTCCAAAATGTAAATCCCTGCATGTACAAGCCATTTTCTTAAAGGGCCATTTCATTATATGAAGATACCCTTCTCTTTTATGTCTTAGTTATGCCCCCTGTGCACATAGTGTCATCTAACTAATTATATATGCATAGACAGAAATTATTTTGAAATTAAACCACAACTACATCCATTATTTATCTATATTTAATCCATCCCTAATTAGCTTTTTACTATATCCTAATTACATGACTTTGACATTTACCCACAATGAACCTCATCTACCATTTCTCTTTCTGATGTACCATAGTTTCTCATTGTTGTCTCTTCTCTTGCCTTGTCTTAATAATATTAATAATATATGTTAATAATATACATACATCTTCCCTTGGTCCTAGTTGCCTCATTTCCTTTAAACTACTTTTTATTGAAGCTTTACAATTCAAACAAGTATGGAAGCCAGTCCCCCTCATTTCCTACTCCACTGGTAAGTGTAATAGGAAATGCTTTAACAAAACATAAAGATAAGAATATTGATGCTTTTGCAGATAATTCCTTACTCTCATTAACATATTTAATCAGTTCTGATTTGGTAATATGATTTCTGTATATTTGTATATATATATATATATATATATATATATAGTAAATTTAGGCACAGTGCACACGGATAACCAAAAAGCAACGCCTGGGTGCTGGTTATAAATATCAATAGTAATAAGCATAAAGAAAAACCGCACCAACAGGTCTTTATACAAAAATAAAAAAACTTTTATTAATCAACGTTTCGGCTCGACCGCTGGAGCCGTCTTCAGATTATATATATATATATATATATATATATATATATATATATACACACATATATATATATATATATATAAAACCAAAGAAATGGTGCACTCCGTAGACAAAATTAATACCTGGGTGCCAGCATGGGAAATAAGCAGTGAAAAAGGATTGCGGTTTTAGTGAAAAAACAAAAAATGTTTTATTATTAAGCCTCAACGTTTCGATCCCCCACAGGGATCTTTGTCAGGAGCAAAAACAAACAAAGATCCCTGTGGGTGGAATCTCACACATATCGGGAATTTCTCACTTTTTATTTTATACCCACTTGAATTAATGCTTTGCAGAGGGCAGGTGTCACCCAGGCTGTTTTCTTGGCCAAGAAATGTCTCTGACTGGCCTGCCCTGGGAAAATGTTGTAACATTTGCAGTCCTACCTCTATAAAAACGGTGCTATAATCTTCAGTCACTTACCATGAGGAGCAATCTAAAGAACAAGTAAGGTATTACCCCCTTTTAATGTGGTCTCTATCTTTAGAGAGTGGAGGAGCCGAAACGTTTTCTTTTTTCATATATGAAGTCCTTTGAGTGCGGTTTGTACCAAATATATTATATATATATATATATATATATATATATATATATATATATATATATATATATGTGTGTGTGTGTATATTGTATCATCTGTTCTCTCTTTAACGTGGCTACCTCAGATGTTGCCAACCTACACTGTTGGCTTATCTTGCTCCGTGGCTTACTGTCATAGGCATATTTAAGCAGAACTGAAAGAAAACATTCTCCCGCACATTAGTAGGATGTCTAATTCTGGCCTTTCAGCTCTTCCCATCAAACACAATTGGATTTTTGCATCAGTGAGAGTGCTAGGGCCGGGCTGCCTTCACTTGATACAATGAGAAAAGGCTGCCACAGGGATGCACTATAGTGAGAGTTATTTACTTAGTTTTAAGACATGATTACACTTTTTCGTGGAATATTTTGTGGATTTAGAAAGGAAACCATATCCAAGCTGTGCAACAAACAGGACTCAGAATGGAAAAAAAATTCAGAAACTTTAAAGAACCATCTGGGAATATTTATACAGTAATACATTAGGGGGCACATTTGTGTTCTACTCTTAACAAATGATTTAAAACAATAGCGTATTTATAAAGCTTATAGGCTTTAAGCATATAATGAAGGACTAGAGGGGCTGAGAGAAGCAAATGCGCTCCATGCCCCAGCTCCATACACTGGAAACCCTTTCGCTTGCAGGCATGCAGACGCAACAATGGTTGCCCTGAAAATGCATTATTTTGCGTGTTTGGCCCAACCTCTGCTCCACATCTCTGCTTGTGTTTCAGATGAATGGAGCTGGGGAATAGAGAAGATCTGCTACTCTCAGCCTGAAAAAAAGGTTGAAATTAGTGTTGCCAACACTCTGGGGCAGATTTATCAAGGGTCCAATTTTCAAATTTTTTATGGTCAAAACTGTCAAATTCGACTAGGGAGTTATTCAAATTCGATTCGAGTTTTTAAAAAAATTAGATTTTCGATTTTTCTGGCCATTATAGAAATCGAATTTGACTATTCGCCACCTAAAACCTGCCGAATTGCTGTTTAAATCAATGGGAGACATCCAGAGATCAATTTGGAGTTGTTTGCAGCCTTCCTGACATTCAAGGTTTTTTTGGAGAAAAATACTCTTAAATCGATTTTCTAAATTCAATTCCAGTTTTCTGGTCGATTTAATTCATCCGAGTTTGAAAAATGTGATTTTTCAAATAAATTTTGATTGGTCGAATTTATGGGAGTTTAGGGAAGTTTTTAAAAACTCACATGAATTCGAAATCCAACCTTTGACAAATGTGCCACTCTGTGTGTCCTTGGCCTTAGAACAGAGTGACCTTGTAAAACAAGACTTTACTTTTGTTTATAATTTCCTTCAGTTTTCTCCAATTCAGAACTACAAAGGGGGTTATTTATCAAAGGTCGAGTTGTGTTTTTCCCAAAATATTTGAGTTTTTTGAGGGTAGTTTCAGTAAAACTTAAATTTTTTTTGGGGATAAAAAAAAAAAACGTCTTTTTCGAAATTTTTTATGCCATGAAACTGCAAAAAGCCCAAATCCGAAAATACTCAAGCCAAACCTGTCAAGGTCATGTAGAAGTCAATGGTAGAGGTCCCTTGAACCATTTGAAGATTTTTTTTATTCTTCATGATTTTCAGGTTTTTGTTCAGTGGTTTGCACTCGAAAACTCGATTAATTTGAGCCTTTTTTTCTACAAAAACGGAATCAGTTTATCAGTTGAGTTTTTCCCCCTTGATTGCATTGATTCAAGTTTTTTACTATAGGGTTTTTTCATAAGTAAGCAAAACTTCGAGTTGTGAGTTTATTTGAGGTAGAAAAAACAATCACAAACTCGACCTCTGATAAATAACCCCCTAAGTGTTAATACTTTCAGAATGCCTTTTGTTAATTGTTTTAATCTCTTTTTTTGTAAAAAAAAAAAAAAAAACTTCCCCTGTAAGAGCACAAATGATCATTTTATCTGAATAATCCAAATTTTTAAAAATTATTTCCTTTTTCTCTGTAATAATAAAACAGTAACTTGCACTTGATCCAAACTAAGATATAATTAATGCTTATTGGAAGCAAACCCAGCCTATTGGGTTTATTTAATGTTTTAATGATTTTCTAGTAGAGTTAAGGTATAAAGATCCAAATTACAGAAAGATACGTTATCTGGAAAACCCCAGATCCTAAGCATTTTGGATAACAGGTCCCATACTTGTACGTTAGGCTTATGTCCCCCTTAAACTACTTAAGCCATATGTTGGTGGGCTTTCTGCAGCTGCATAGAAATAGGCTTCATTGGTTTCTGCTTTCTGCACTGCAGAAAGCAGAGTATCTTCTTCACAGAGAACGGTACCTATTTGTAGCAAGTTACAATGAGCTTGTGATTTATCCCTTCATAATATATACATGGTTTTGCTTCCAATCAAGATTAATTATATCTAATTTTGGATCAAGCACAAGGTACTGTTTTATTATTACAGAGAAAAAGCAAATCATTTGTAAAAATTAGGATTATTTCGATTAAATGGAGTATATGGGAGACGGCCTTTCCGTAATTCGGAGCTTTCTCGATAGCAGGTTTCCGGAAAATGGATCCGATATCTGTACTCATATTCTTCTAAATGGCATTTCGTGATATCATCCCATTTATATATACGGGATGGATAATATATGTATGTACGGGATACGTTGAGCAAAATAAACCTTTGGAAGACTGATTCAGCAAGTCCTGTGAGTGCCATTCTTCTGCATTACTCTTAAATATATATATATATATATATATATATATATATATATATATATATATATATATATTTATTTATATATACACACACAAACACTTGGGGCACATTTACTAAGGGTCGAATATCAAGGGTTAATAAACTCTCGAATTCGACCCTCGAAGTAAAATCCTATGAATTCAAATAGAATTCCAAGGATTTACCGCAAATCCTACGATTGAAGGAAAAATCGATCAAAAAAACCTTAGAAAAGTGATGGGGAAGGTCCCCGTAGGCTAACATTGTACCTCAGTAGGTTTAAACTGCTGAAGTATGTGGTCGAAGTTTTTTTTAAAGAGACAGTACTTCCACTATAGAATAGTTGAGCGATTTTAAGTTTGAATCGTAGTCAAAGGTCATAGTAGCCTATTCGATGGTCGAAGTACCAAAAAAAATACTTCTAAATTCAAAGTTTTTTTACTTCAAATCCTTCGCTTGAGCTTAATAAATGCGCCCCTTGGTGATGTAAGGACCAATATCTGTTATAGCGTCATCTAAACTCTGTTATTTCTGCTTTGTTAGTTTTATCTTTAATATATATTTAGGTGCTATAAGGTGACAAATCCTTAAGCTGTTATACAAGACACAACTGTACCAAGCACACAAAGGCAATTTAAAAAGGGATAAGACTTCTGCATGTTCTTTACCTCACATTTGACTTAATAAATGTGCTGGGGTGTTACCCTGCTTTTGTGTGCTTGGTACAGTTGTGTCTTCTATAACAGTGGGAGAGGTGCCAACCTCTCCAACCTGCACCAGGCATTCGTTAATAAGAGGCTGGGAGAAAGTGGATATTTTTTGTTTCAAATATGCTGTAATATACTAGGATTAAGTGCAGTGAAACATACAATACATGCACCAGTGTGCTTTCTTTCATATAACCACCATTGTGTTAAAGCACGAAAGAGTTAATATAATTGAAACTTGTCATTGTCATGACAGATCCCATTGCAGATGATAATATCCTATATTAAGCAGCTTAATTCCCTTCCCATGGTCATGTATTCCGTCATCTCTCTCTTTTCCAAAAAAAAGAGTGTTAAAAAAGAGTCCGTAGTCTTCCAGCTTATTTTTTTAACACTGAAATACTGATAAACTATAGGATATATAGATAACTATAATCACTTGTATTCACAACCGGCTTCCGCCACAGGCCCTCCTCCAGCCTCAACTACCTCTCTGGGCCCGTCCTGTAGTTGCACCCACAATTGGGGCTGGGTGAGATCAGGGGGCAGCGTGCGACCACGCGGGCAATAGGCGGGTACATGACTGGGTCACCCCCACTGGGTTTTTCCCACCAGCCCTTTTCTTGTATTTGCTTGTATTTAATTGAACTAAAGGGACCATAGAAATATCATGTGCCAAGGGATAGTTGCAGCTCTTTGTCCCACAGAGCCAATGTTCTTTTAACTTCCTTTGTGTTTGAATGATATTTTCATTGGTCAGTTTGGTGAATGAGGCATGTGTGCTGCAAAGCTAGGGTGTCTGGGGCCATTGTTTCTTCATATAGAAACTGAAATACTTGTTTGTGAAACATCTGATATTCTCACCCAGTGGTTCTTTCTTCTTTGTCTAAGGCCAGTTATTGCTTCTTTCCCCGAGTAAAAGTAGAGCCAAAACAGGACTAAGCAAATGCTGCTTAAAGCACTGTTGCATGTGTATGGTTCAAACAAAACATTGGCAAATCCTACAGCTTTTTGCATGACACTCTTCTGGCACACAGAATCTCTGAGGTTTCCCTATAGTAATGAGTACGTGTGCTATAGAGCCCAGATATTCCCCACAAGCAAATTGCACAGTTTAGCCACAACCCCCTTCCTTTTCCCTAATGGCAGAGCTGCTCTGCTATCTTTGGGCTGAGTATTTGGAAGATGCAGTTCTTCCAGCCAAATCTTGCCATTGAATGTGCTCTGCAGTTCATACAAATCTATATACAGTAGAACCCCCATTTTACGTTTTTCAGGGGACCAGGAAAAAATGATGTACAATTTGAGAAAATATAAAATCTGGGAAATGTGTAAAAGTAACTTTTTCTTCAAGTACTGAAAGGATATAAGCACAGGAGTCCGTTTTACTTTGAGATACAATATTTACTGTGTTAATAACAAGGGTTAAACATTGCAGCGTTAATGTTACACAATGGGGGGCAAGTGCAAGACTCTCTGTCAGTCACATACACAACCTAAAGCAATAAGTGATTGGTGCAGGAATGTATAAGGGGCAGACTCGTTGGGATTGACCATTTACAGGCAGAACCATGGCAAAATATACATCTGGTTAGTATTTTAAGCCCCTTTTTTTGCAGACTGTGAAAACATTAAACGCCAAAGTTAAATCCAGAACAGTCTTCAGCCAAATATATCACAAGTTATTATTTGTAAATTGATTTAATAGATTACTGGCAATTTTTAATATGTAAACGGATTGTATCTTGTATGTTTCTTTTTATCTTGTGCAATTTGTAATATTCTCCATATTAATAAATGTCAATTCTAAATGAAACAGCAAGTTATTTTTTTTTTTATCCTCTATTATTATGAATAACATTGTAATGCTCTTCAGGTACTTTCAGTTTGGAGATTATAAAGACTGATGGTGCATTGAGCATTTTAACTGAGGCAGTCGGGTGTTTTGGACAGGCATATTTCATCTGACGAAGAACGGCCAACTGTACCTGACAGGACTGATACCTTTCAGCTCAAAGATACTGTAGGGAAAATTTTTGGGCTAAAAGGAGCCACATCCCCCACAAAGCTTTCTTTCTACTTTTCAGCTGTTGATTCCTGACATAAATTCATACACAGGGAAGATTTTTTTTTTTCAATAAAGGAGCTGTTCACATTTTGAGTTAGATTTTAGTATAATGTTGAGACAGGGCCAGAACTAGGGGTTGGCAGAAGAGGCACCTGCCTAGGGCGCAGCAATTTGGGTGGTGCTGTGCGAGTACCTTTACTGGCTACCACTAGGGGTCAAATTCACTAACCTCCGTAAATTTGCAAGCGATGGCTTCGCTCACATCAACACTTCCGCAGGCATAGATTTGCCAGGACAACGCTAATTCACTAAAAATCTGAAGTTGCATCCAGGGCCCCGAACTCTGGCGAAGTTGCACTAGCGTTACTGTGCCAAGCGAATCGAAGTTGCGCTAGCGTTGCCAAATTTGCATACGCTGGGAAGTTAAAGTTGAATGGACGTATATGTTGCAGCAAATACATTACATTACAGAAGCCCAGGGAAACCGTAATAAATTGAAATAGAGTTGTTATATTGCCCTACACATGTGCCCACTGTATAGTTTATGTGCCATATGGTAGGAAATGTATGGGGGAGCCCAGGTACCCAAAAAGATTTTTACGGACTTTTGCAGCCTATCACCCTGAATATACTAAGACACCAGTGTTTTTTGGGACTTATAACATTTTTCAACTAAAAATTGAAAAGCCCTATACATTCCATTGCACTTCGTCTGGTCTGAGCAGGCGAAGGCAAGTCTAGTGGAACAGGTAACGTTGAGTAAAATGCGCATCTTAGTGAATTTGCGAAAGAACGCTTTTTCACCAGAGCAAAACTTCGCCTGACATAAGAGTGCGAAGTAGTGCTTGAACATTATACCAATTGTTGTAATTGGGTTGAATTCATCCGATCCTCGACTTTAACAAAGGCCCCACAGCATGATGGAACCTCCACCAAATTTGACAGTAGGTAGCAGGTGTTTTTCTTGGAATGCGGTGTTCTTTTTCCGCCATGCAAAGCGCTTTTTGTTATGACCAAATAACTAAATTTTTGTCTCATCAGTCCAAAGCACTTTGTTCCAAAATGACTGTGGCTTGTCTAAATGAGCTTTTGCATACAACAAGTGACTCTGTGGCGTGAGTGCAGAAAGGGCTTCTTTCTCATCACCCTGCCCTACAGATGTTCTTTGTGCAAATTGCGCTGAATTGTAGAACGATATACAGCAAGATGTTCTTGCAGGTCTTTGGAGGTGATATTTGGGTTATCTGTAACCATTCTCACTATCCTCCGCATATGCCACTCCTGTATTTTTATTGGCCAGACCTGGATTTTACAGCAACTGTACCTGTGGCCTTCCATTTCTTGATTACATTCCTTACAGCTGAAACCTCTGAGATAGCTTTTTGTAGTCTTCCCCTAAACCATGATACTGAACAATCTTTGTTTTCAGATCTTTTGAGAGTTGCTTTGAGGATCCCATTTAGCGTTGCCAGTAATCACTATTGAGCAATTACATGAAATCAAATGATCAAAATTACAAGGGCAGTCAAGTTTTTGCACAGCCAGTTTTTCACATTTGATTTAATTTCATACAACTGAATACTGCTTCACTAAAATTCTTTGTTCAGAAAACACCCCAGTACTCAGATGTTCCAGGGAAATGAAAGACTTACCTCTGTTATCTTTTTTGTTGAAAGCGGAGTAAATTATTGTGCAGGCTGAGAGGGGTTCCCAAACTTTTTAATATGACAGTAATAATTATCCCTGTAGCATCAGCTTATATTACAGGCCAACCTCATTTTCTGCTTGATAATTTGCAACAACCCCTAAGCTTAACTTCTCAACAGCTGTTCAGAGCCCACTAAGCATGTGAGTGTCACAGATATTTTACAAGATGGTGACCCCTGGTGACAAGTTTGAAGTCCTTGAACATTGCTGCTATTGAAAAGCTGAAACTTTAGGCTGTTGCGATAAGTTCATTATATAAAATACGGCATGTTTAGCCATATTCATTTTTAGGGTTTAGTTCTCCTTTAAGACTATCTGTTACCTAGAAACTTGGTTATGAAATTGCTTTAAGATGTGTACAAATGACAGTGTATAGTTCATATTAAAGGATGAAATTAAGTAATTACTGATATTTAATTACTTCTCTAACCAATTCTAAATTCCCAGTTTGTTGAAGAAGAATACACCCTGTATAATGCACTGCATGATATCACCAAAGATGATCTGAAATCACTCAGACTCAGGTTTGTAGGATGATGACAGTGACTTCCTTTAGACCAAACACTATATAGTTTGGTTACTTCTTGCCCTTTGCTTCCCAAAGTACAACTTGTGCCTATGGCTGAATTGTGTGTGGCTAAACTATACAGACACTTATAATATTTACTTCCTAGTTTACATATTGTACCGCAAACATTATACAGCAAAATGAGTGTACAGCAGTTTATCTCACTTTATTTGTGCCGCAGGCCTATGTTCTCCAAAGAACCATATAATTCCACTAATAATAACAGGGGCTGACAGAAATTAAAGGACAGTGGCTGAAAGAAATGACAGCGAAGGGACAGGGAATTGGCCCGAAGCAATACATGGGATGGAAGATGGTAAGGAGTTTACAGGTAACAGGCTAGTTAGTGTAAGGGATATGGGATATTTCAAGTTAGGCTATTGGTGGGATTTTGCTGCAGCATGAGTCATAGGTAAAGATAGGCTATAACTAGAAGGGCACAGGTGAGGTTTTACCTGAAAACAGGCTTTGAGGCGTCCAGAACAGAATGGAGAGAGATGTAGCATCGGGGAGAGGAATCATCCCTCCCATCCTCCCCCTCTAAAAAAAATATATTTGTCGCAGCTTGGAGGAAATTGATTATTTGAATAAAGTAAAACATAATAAAAGAAACAAAGAGGCTCCTGGCAGATAAGGCTGGAGCAAGTGCTGAGAGAACATTATCTTATGTTATCTAAAAGAATGTCAAATATATAGACAAAAGTTTACGTTGGCTGAATGATTAACAAATAAAAAGCTGCGGCCTTTAAAACCTCCATCTCCAGAAGTGTCCGTGTGGTTATTTGTATTATAGTTGAGTATCCATCATTCTTATCCCAAGACTGCGGGACAAGGTGTGAAAGCCAAATATGGAAGATGATTCACTCAGTGAATAGGACAAGCACAAACCTTGGCTATAATCACCCTTTTATACATTCTGACTCATTATGTTATAATATTATAAGATAATCCAAAGGGCACATATACCAGAAGATTTTGTGCTGTTTTATACTCCATGTGCTTATTCTGGTTATTTCATTTCAAACCTATAAAGGAGGAGTAAACAGATACTTTATTTGGGACCCTGCACTGTAACCTCTCCCCATCTGCACTAAACATTCCTCACAATCGCCTAAATCTCATCTGAAAAGGACGGGTGTTGTTAGACACCTCGTCTGGTCATTTCACTTTCTGATCCTGGCGCTGATCACCAAACAAGAGCTTGAGCACTTGGAACCAGTCTACTCTTTGCTTCCAGTCCCAGTACAAGGGTTCCTGGTCAGAAATTGCAGTTATAGAGCCAGTGACATGAAACGAAGCAGCCACCAACCCTGCTGCCCAGCTCTGCCTTTTCAATTGAAGTAGGGGGAGTAGAACTGTTCTAAAGTGTCTCTAGGTGCTGCTCTTGTGGGGTCTCAGAGTCCAGTAATGTCCACAGGTATGTGTACAGGTATGGGACCTATTATCCAGAATGTTCTGGACCTTGGGTTTTCCAGATAATTGATCTTTCCGTAATTTGGATCTCTGGATCTACTAGATAATCATGTAAACATTAAATAAACCCAATAGGCTGGTTTTGCTTGCAATAAGGATTCATTATATCTTAGTTTAGATCAAGTACAAGTTACTGTATTATTATTTAATAAATCTGGATTATTTGATTATAATGGAGTCTATGGGAGACAACCTTTCCGTAATTCTGAGTTTTCAGGATAACGGGTTTCCAGATAACGGATCCTATACCTGCACTCAGGAAGAGAGCTGAGAATCAAGTCATTGAAGAAATTATATGTGGCAATGTTTGTGTTGTGCTTCATGCCCACAGTTTGTTCCTAACAGGAAAGAGTAACTGAACTATTAACATGTGTCAGTGTAGGAGGGATGTGCAATATCTTACAAAACCCTCACAAACAAATAAACAGATGTGCATCTTGCAATGTAATATTCTTTATTAGACAATTCATACACATAACAACATGGCTCTTTTATATTCTGTTTCTTACTATTTTCATTGACACCCTAATGGCCACCCAGAGGGCACCTATACCACACAGTCATGTGTTTGATTTGTACAAAAATAACAGTCACAGTTGTTTTTCCACTGGTGGTTGGGGGGTCACTGAATCCTTTCACAACTTTCAAAGCTAACAGTCCCACTCCATCATTTCTATTTCTAGGAGTCCCTTGTGCACAATAGAGAAAAATCTGGAAATGTGACTTTACTTACTGTTTATGCCCGAGCTGGGGGCGCCTGGGAATAAGTAAGATGGTGGAGTGGTGCTCTGTAAATGTGTTCCCTGGGCCATGCAATTTTTCTGAAAAAGGAGAACTTGCCTGAAGAGAAACTTAGTGATTGAATTTGATGAGGGGTGCTTAACATTTTATTCCCCCCCCCCGGGAAATAAGCCTTTCTTTGTCCTGTAAAGGAGAAGGAAAGGCTGAGTTTACTTGGGGGTGCCAATGTTTTGCACAGCTGTAAGCACAGTCCTGATACACAATTCCATGGATTATTCATGTACTAATGCTTAGTTTTTAACTCCAGCCTCTTTAAAATAAAAAATGTTTGTTACTGCAAATAATTCATTATAAACTTGTGACTTGCAACCCACAATGCTGCAGCTCTTCTTGTGTTTCTTCTAAAGGTTTTGGCGGTTCTGGGAGATGTTATTGGTGAATTCTGAATTTCTTGTTCAGACACATTCTCATTGGTGAATTCTTTTGCATCTGAATTGAAATTTGTGTTGGCAGCTTTCATATTGGTGAATTCTAAATTAAAATTTCTGTTCAGAAGCATACTTATTGGTTATTTTGTTTGCATCTGTATTGAATTCTCATTGGTGAATTCTGAATTAAAATTTGTGGTCAGAAGCATTCTCATTGGCTAATTCTTTAGCATCTATATGTACATTTTTGGTCAGCAGCATGGTTGCCAAGGAGCAAACAGGAGCTGCAGTGCCCATTTCCCCCCCCCCATACCAAAAATAAATACAGATACATATTCAGGAGAAAAAATACCACAGTTTGCTTTATTAAAAAGCCAATAACTTTACACAATAAGCCAACTGTTGTTAAAGGACAAGGAAAGCCTAAAATAGAATAAGGCTAGAAATGCTGTATTTTGTAAACTAAACATAAACATGAACTTACTGCACCACAAGCCTAATCAAACAAATGATTTATGCTTTCAAAGTTGGCCACAGGGGGCTGTCATCTTGTAACTTTGTTAAACATCTTTGCCTGACCCTGACCCTGCACATGCTCAGTGCAGTCTGGGCTGCTTAGGGATCATCATAAATAAAGCTGCTTGAATTCTGCATGGCTGGGAAGTAAGGCGGGAGCTCCCCCTGCTGTTCTTAAGTATGATTGTTTCCCTGCTCAGCAGTTAGGGACCATCTGACAATTGCTATCCACAGCAGTAAATGAAGGGAGAATTTCACTGCATACAGTCAGGTTTCTTATAAAAACAGTACACATTTTTAATAAAAGTATATTGGAGATAGAAAGTAAAAATGGGATTTTATTTTTTTGCCTTTCCTTGTCCTTTAAAAAGAGCAACAGGCAGGAGAACATAATTAAAAGCAGGAGTTATAAGCCACCTGGAGTTACACTAAAGCCATAGGCTACTGGCGGCCCAGTAACCAAACTCACCAGATTGTGGATCCACCATAAAAAGACCTGGACATTTTCAAAAAACCCAGATAAAGCTGTGCCTATAAAATCAAGCCTATAATACAGATGAAATAGAACAAATGAAATACAACACCCAAAGATGGGTGGATGGGAGTTGCAATTACTGGACCTCCCAGAGGTTAACAGGTTCAAATCAGTCTGTACTGCACATACCCTCTAGCTTACAACAGCCAATCAGGACATGACATGTGACCCAACCTAGACTGCAGGATCCCCATTGGTCCAATGGCCATGGCCCACCAGCAGCTCATTGCAGCTGCTGTTGGACTATCTTTCTAATTGGTGAATTCTTTTGCGTCTGAATTTCAATTTTTTTGCTCTGCAGCATTCTCATTGGTTAATTCTTTAGCATCTATATTTAACATAATATTTTACATATAACATGGCCATTGTAATAAATGAACTACAGGAACATCTTTTGTTGTCATTCTGTGACATAACTTACTCCATCATACATCTTAGAAGATTTTTTTTCTGTTTTGCTATTTTTGCTACTTACCTTGAACGATGCAGATTCCATTTGAGTAACCTAATTCATTCTGGAAATGTACAAAGCCACTTCTAACAATCTGCCAGGGGGTGCTAGAAAAAAGCTCTCTATAACTAAAGCTTCATATGATTTCTGCCAGATACCGTTACAGGACTCAGAGAAGTTATAAAATGACAATCATGTTAATTAATAACCTCACATATAAATTGCATTGAAATGACCATAAAATATATAGTGAATAAAGTACCCCCTTTTGTAAAATATAAGGATATTATTAGTTACCGAGGAGTTTCATGACCATATAAAAACACGAGGCCGAAGGCCGAGTGTTTTTATACAGGTCATGGAACTCCGAGGTAACTTCTAATATCCTCATATTTTACAACTGGGGGAACTTTATTTATTATAATACACAAATTTTAGTGAGTCATGTGACAGAAATGACATCACTACTCACCGTTTATAACTGATGACATCACTACTCACCGTTTATAAGGATATAATTTACAGGATATTCATGGCTTTTGTGTATTATATATGTATAAGCTTAAACACGTTTACATTCCACATTTTACAATTCTCTTCAGCAGCCAATATATATATATATATATATATATATATATATATATATATATATATATATATATATATATATATATATATATATATAGACACAGAACATACACACAGTTTTGGACAATTTGGAACTGGATTTCATTTTTAATTATTTGTGGGTCTTGGGTTATTTAGCAGATTTCTGGTTTACATTTTCAGCAATCCAGTTGCTAGGCTCCAAAGTACCCTAGCAACCATGCATTGCTTTGAATAAGAGACTGGATTATGAATAGGAAAAGTTGCTTGCATGATTATTATGAAATAACACCAGAAATGAGGCCGACTGGACAGCATGTGAACCAAATCATTACAAACAAAGAAATCCATTTCAAGGTTCTCATATATTTTCATATCTTTTCTGACCCATAATTGAACTTGCTTTATGGCAGGAATTTCCCACTCAGACTAATAGTCAGTATCCCATATAACAAAGCAGGAGCAATCAACATTTATTTCAAGGAACAGAATACTATCTTCTTCAGTAAATTAGGC
This sequence comes from Xenopus petersii, assembly GCA_038501925.1. Lineage (NCBI taxonomy): Eukaryota > Metazoa > Chordata > Amphibia > Anura > Pipidae > Xenopus > Xenopus petersii. The sequence goes on from CM076681.1 coordinate 57,839,945, forward strand.
TTGTGCTGAACATACTTTCTGCCAATTGTATTAATCACAAAAAAATCAGAAATCATGTACAATCTAAATGGCTTTGCATATTTATTCAGTTAGTAGTAGTGACAATATATATGTTCAGTATGTTTGGCCAAATGATATCAAGCCTGCCACCACGTCAAGGTAGACTCTCTGAGCAGGACCCTAACCTACTCTATCCTAATTATTATTATAATATTCTATTTAACTCTGTCAGTTCTACACTGACCTACACAAACAAATCCCCAAACAATTAAATATTAGAGGAAGGCAAAAAAAAACCCATCTGTGTCCAACATGGATCAGATTGGGAAAAAAATCCTTCCCCAGGATTAATTCTCTCTATCTATCCTATCTATTTATCTGTCTGTGTGTCTGTCCATCAGTCTGTCAGTCTGGCTCTCTGTCCATCCTTACGTCTGTCTGTCTATACTATTTTAATGCTGTTTATTCTATACTGCCCTTACATTTTATCATTTAAGTACCTCTGCTGTTATTGTTGTAACTTGTGCTTTAATGCCTCCTATGTCCTGCCATCTTATTCAGTTTATAAATCTTTCCTCCCATTTTGAGTTATAACCACAGATGTTAAGGTTCAAAAAGTTCAACCCTTCCCTCGTACAAGTATAAACAGTGGAAGGCAAAAGCCATCTACCTCCAATATGGCTCAGATGGGAAAAAATCCTTCCTGGCTCCAATATGGCGACTGGTATTGCCCATAGATAAAACATGTAGAAAACCTATTTTCAGTCTGGCACCATATCCCCTTGTCATCTGTTTTATGTGACAGTGTCTGTTGATATTGCCTACAACTATCCTTTACAATTATAATCTGATTGTATTCATGTTATTAAGTGAGAGCCCTTTAGTTATATCCCTTGGCCAAACATATCAGATGTACCTGAAGGAAATTGAGTTGTTATGGACTAAAAGAAAGCAGGGGTTGTATTTCATTCTAAAATAAATACAACACTGACTAATTGTTCTCTAATTATGTCTACTGGCAGTCTATAAGGTCCCCAAAGTTGAACCTGTAGAAGAAGAAATAGATGTTACAGAAAAATAATAGCAGCGTATTGGATACATTATACTTACCGATGGACAATCCCGTTGGCGTGGAGGAACTGCAGGCCGCATATGATCTCTGCTGCGTAGAATCTTTGCAAATTGAAAAATTAAACAAAAGTAAGCCAGTTGGCATTCTCACACTGAATAAATACATTTCCTCATATACTTTTGTAACATTCTTTCTTCACCACCATAAGTATGCTTACACCGTACTATAACATCCAGTACTCTAGTTACTGACCAGTGGGTCTCAGTAGCAGCACTGACCAAGAATAGCCCTATGTGAGCTTCTATTGGTCAGACTCATAATAATATATAATCATAAAAGTGTGACTTGAGTGAAAGGTTCATGTGTGCTAGCTTGAGGCCTCACATGTTTCTTCCAAGCATAAAAACCCAAAAATGAGTTTTGCAGGGATCAGCATGTATTTCAACAGACAAATAATCGCTAGTTAGGGTCCTAATCAGGGGCGTAACTACAGAGGACTCTCGTTGAGCAATTTGAACATATATTGGTAAAACAGGACAAACACTGGATATGTTGGGGGCCCTAAAATGAATTTGCTGTGGGGCCCAGCATCATCTAGTTACACCACTGGTCCTAATGCAATTTATTAGGGGTAATTTTCAATGCCTTATGCAGTGCAAAAAATGGAAACATGGTCTTAGATCAACTTATAAGAAGGAACCACAGAAGAAAGGAAAAGTTTTTTGCTATGTTGGCACATATCTTTAAGCAAAAACAATACTAATCTTTCTGTATGAAACTATAGATAATTATGGAATCTCTCTCAGGTATCATTGTCCCCACATTCCTGTACATACAGTCAGTCACTTACGTTATAGCGTCCGTCTTCAGTTTCCCTGTGCACTTAATGAATTTCTTCAAGCTGTTTCCACTGGCGTACTCCATCACAATGCATGCAGTCAGCTGTTAACAGAGACAAAGAGGAAGAAAGTGAAACACAGATCAGTTTGGACAAACTATGGGGTTATTTTTTTTTTTTTTTGCACAATTTTCTTGGCGCTATTCTTTACCTTTGTTTGGAAAGCTGCATGCACGTGACAGAGGAATGGGCATCCAGAAGCCATCCTCAGTAGTCGCACCTCCTTGGCAATAGATTTTTTATTCTCGGCTTTGTCTATCACCTTCATGGCTACCGGTTGGCTCTTGTTGGAACATTACCTGGCAAAGGAAAAATAAAAGATAAATGATTAGAGGGTCCCTTCTAGGGACACAGCAACTAAATGATTCTGGGACAATTAATATGTTTGCTTCTGTGGCAATATTAATTCCAATCTGGTATATTGTAGGCTGCAAACCAATACCTTGTAACTTAATGGCAAATGTATCTACTACTATCAGGCCTGGAACTAGTAGTAGGCAACAGAAGGTTGCAATAATGTGGGGGGCTGGCTGGACAGGTACCTTTAAAAGACTCTTCTGACTACCACTAGTCCAGGCTCTCCTGCTTCCACTGGCACTCTCTCCTCTTGTCACCATGCCCCCAGGGTGGCCGGCCAAGGTCAACTTGACCTGCCCCTGACTACTATTATGGCAAATAAAGTCTGTTAGGATTGGCCATATTATTAGGGCCGTTTTAAAGAAACTGCTGGGTGAGAGAATATTGGATTGAATGTTTAGAGTGAAGATTTACAGACTTATGTGTTTAACATTTGCTAGAAACTCACTCTTCTATTGCTCAAGACATTTCAAAGTAGTAAATAAGCATTCAAAGTTAAAGGGGTGGTTCATCTTTTAAGTATGTTATAGAATGGCCATAAGCAACTGAATTATTTATTTTTTATAGTTTTTTATAGATTTATTTTATAAATTTAACCTATTGCAAAATATCAGAATATCACTCTCTACATCATACTAAAAGTAAACACAAAGGGGCAAATTCACTAAGATCCAAAGTTGCGCCCATAACAGCTTTGTCACACTTTGCCAGTCGTAGTTTCGCCAGCGCTACGCAAATTCACTAAAATGCGAAGTTGCACTCAGGGAGGCGAACGGTAGCGAAGTTGCGCTACCATTACTTCATCAGGCAAGGCAAAGTTATGCTATCGATGCCTAATTTGCATACGGCACAAAGTTAAAATATAATGGACGTATATGCTGCAGCAACTAAATTACACTACACAAGCCCATTAAACCTTTAAAATAAACAAATAGTGCCCACTGTATCGTTGAATTGCCATATGTTAGGAAATGTAGGGGGAAGGAGGGTACCCCCAAAAAAATGTACGCTATTTTTCATACTATCACCCTTAAAAAGTAAAAGACGCCAGAATTTTTTGGGACTTAGAAATAATTATATTTTTTGACAAACTCCTATCTTTTGTATTGAACTTCACCAGGTCTGACCTAGCGAAGTAAATTCTGGGGCAACAGGTAACGTTCAGTAAAATGCGCAAGTTAGTGAATTAGCATAGTTACGTCTCTTCGCCATAGCGCAATTTTGCCTGGCGTAAGGGTGCGAAGTAGCGCTAGAGTAGCTCCACTTCGCTAGCGAATTTACACAAGCACCCGTTAGTAAATCGGCTGGCGAATTTGCCCCAAAGTGACCAACCCCTTTTAAAATTGTCCCCTTCCTGCATTAAGCCCACACAACTTCGAAATAATTGGATTAGTGTATCTTTTCTAGCAGCCGAATAATTCTGTCAGGACTGATGGGCTTGAAAGGTCATTAATAAATTGAGAATTAGTGAGACAAAAGGAAGAGAAAATCTTTGACAGTCTCTCAGGGACAGTTTTTAATGCTGCTTGCACAAGTACATATTTAGGTGCAATACTGTGGATTTTTTGGCTGCTGCTGGTACAGGTACAGATAGGGTTGCCACCTGGCCGGTAAAAATGGTAGCTGATCCCGATGTTATTAATAGGGAAAAAAGCTAAAATATATAGGAAGGCGGGTATTTTTTCCAGAAAAGGTGGCACCCCTAGGTACAGATTGGGGGGTAACAATATGATGGATGTTTTATGCTGGCACAGGTACAAATGGGGGTAATATGATTGGTGCTGACACAGGTACATGGGGCAACATGAATGGTAAGGTGGAAAATGGTAATGCAGGACCAGGGGGGGGCACTGATTGATGCCCTTGCCTATGGTGCCAAAATACTGTACCTTGGCCTGGCCCTGCTGCATGCTGTCTGTAAGATATGGAGAAGTTGTTATTATTTGTAACATCAGTGTTTAGTCCCTCCTTCCCTGCCAGAATTTCAAATGATGCAGAAAGAGAAGAACTAGAAAATGGCATTTATTCACACGTTTTGAAGAAACATGTAACTTTGATAGATATGTCAGGGGTTTCTGTGTTATATGGGCCTCTTTATCTTTTTGTTTTGGAACCTTGAGTTCCCATTTAATTCAAAACGGGAACAGACAACTATGATCACATGTTAAACAGGACCTAAACAAGAGCTTCAACAAACTCCCGAGAAAACGCCACCACTGCACTTATTTCCGCCACGTAGCCAATACGTCACATCCGAAATTTCCAATAGCCCCTTCTTATTGGTCTTTGAGAAGGGCCAACAAATCGAGCATTTCTTGTGTCTATTCCCTTCTTTAGCTACTTCTCTTGCGCTTCCGGGTTAGTGCACCTATCGTGTGCTTTGTGTTCGACGGCCATTTCGGTTCCGGGGAAGAGGCGGGAGCGAGAGGCCTGAGACCTAATTTTGGACAGAAAAAGGTGCGTGTGTGTTGCGTGTCACTGGCACAAGATACTTGGAATTTTGCATTTGTTGCGAGAAACACTTGACCGTACAGTTCTGAAGACCAACAATTGTTGTGCTGTGTATGATCAGAGTCTTTATCTGGAGGTTGCCGGGCAATGTAGTGCAGTAATAGCTCAAATCGGGGATTCCTGATCAATATACTCCCTGCACGTGACCTGGGCTGCAGCCATCCCACATGGGGCCTGTATTCTTTCTTTCATTTTCCTTGCTATTTACTTCCACCACCATGGTCGCGCTCCTCATTCTTTAACTGCTTTACAGCACAGTTTCGAACTCGGGAAGTTTTTACGGGGAGCTGCTTCCCTTGTAAAATAGTGTAAAGGGAAATAATACGTTTATTAGAAAGTTGCTTCGGATTCCTCTAATGAAATGCCTATTTTAAAGTTATGTGTACATGTAACTATAAACAGTACAGAATGTTTTCATTCTCTCACTCATTAAACAATGTAGCAGAAGCCAGCTGATTAAAGACGTGGAGGAGAATTGATCTTTGCTATATTATGACTACATAGTTACATAGTTACATAGTTACATAGTTAAATTGGGTTGAAAAAAGACAAAGTCCATCAAGTTCAACCCCTCCAAATGAAAACCCATCATCCATACACACACCCCTCCCTACTTTTAATTAAAATTCTTTATACCCATACCTATACTAACTATAGAGTTTAGTATCACAATAGCCTTGGATATTATGTCTGTCCAAAAAATCATCCAAGCCATTCTTAAAGGCATTAACTGAATCAGCCATCACAACATCACCCGGCAGTGCATTCCACAACCTCACTGTCCTGACTGTGAAGAACCCTCTACGTTGCTTCAAATGAAAGTTCTTTTCTTCTAGTCTAAAGGGGTGGCCTCTGGTACGGTGATCCACTTTATGGGTAAAAAGGTCCCCTGCCATTTGTCTATAATGTCCTCTAATGTACTTGTAAAGTGTAATCATGTCCCCTCGCAAGCGCCTTTTTTCCAGAGAAAACAACCCCAACCTTGACAGTCTACCCTCATAATTTAAGTCTTCCGTCCCTCTAACCAATTTAGTTGCACGTCTCTGCACTCTCTCCAGCTCATTTATATCCCTCTTAAGGACTGGAGTCCAAAACTGAACTGCATACTCCAGATGAGGCCTCACCAAGGACCTATAAAGAGGCATAATTATGTTTTCATCCCTTGAGTTAATGCCCTTTTTTATGCAAGACAGAACTTTATTTGCTTTAGTAGCCACAGAATGACACTGCCCAGAATTAGACAACGTGTTATCTACAAAGACCCCTAGATCCTTTTCATTTAAGGAAACTCCCAACACACTGCCATTTAGTGTATAACTTGCATTTATATTATTTTTGCCAAAGTGCATAACCTTGCATTTATCAACGTTGAACCTCATTTTCCAGTTTGCTGCCCAGTTTTCCAGTTTAGACAGATCACTTTGCAAAGTGGCAGCATCCTGCATGGAACCTATAGTTCTGCACAATTTAGTATCATCTGCAAAAATAGAAACAGTACTTTCAATGCCCACCTCCAGGTCATTAATAAACAAGTTGAAAAGCAAGGGACCTAGTACAGAGCCCTGCGGTACTCCACTAACAACACTGGTCCAATTAGAAAATGTTCCATTTACCACCACTCTTTGTAGTCTATCTTTTAGCCAGTTCTCTATCCAGGTACAAATACTATGTTCCAGGCCAACATTCCTTAATTTAACCAGTAACCTTTTGTGTGGCACTGTATCAAATGCTTTAGCAAAGTCTAAGTAAATGACATCCACTGCCATCCCAGAATCGAGGTCTCTACTTACATTCTCGTAAAAAGAAATTAAGTTAGTCTGGCAAGATCTATTACGCATAAAACCATGCTGGCACAAACTCATAGTATTATGATTTGCTATGAAGTCCAGTATCTTATCCTTTATTAACCCTTCGAAAAGCTTTCCTAATACTGACGTCAGACTAACTGGCCTATAGTTTTGAGGCTGAGAACGGGATCCTTTTTTGAATAGAGGCACCACATTAGCAATTCGCCAGTCTCTCGGCACAATGCCAGATCTCAATGAATCCTGAAAAATTAAGTAAAGAGGTTTGGCAATCACCGAGCTAAGCTCGCTAATTACCCTGGGATGAATACCATCTGGCCCTGGACCTTTGTTAATCTTAACATGTTCAAGTCTCTTTTGAATTTCTTCATGTGTGAACCATGCATCATTAGTTGTATTACTATAATTGGGAGTGTTAAGAAGGAAACCTTCACTTACTGGTTCTTCATTTGTGTACACAGATGAAAAATACGAGTTCAGAATCTGCGCTTTTATTTTGTTTTCATCAACCAGCTGACCCCCCTCTGATAGTAAGGGTCCCACCCCTTCCTGCTTCATTTTTTTACTATTGACATATTTAAAAAATAATTTTGGATTTTTTTTACTGCTTGCTGCAATATCCTTTTCTATAGCAATTTTAGCTTGCCTTATAGCTTCTTTGCATGATTTATTGGCCTCCTTGTACCTTATAAATGTTTCGGCTGTACCAGCTAACTTGAAAGCCTTAAAAGCACGTCTTTTCTTACCCACCTCAACACCAACGCTTCTATTGAACCAAAAAGGTTTTCATTCATCCAGGTCATAGTATATCTAGTATAGGTCAATCTAAAAACAACTGGACTTGCTGAGTAATCAATGAAGACGTTTCACTACTCATCCGAGCAGCTTCTTCAGTTCAACTGACTGGTGTGGGAAGTTCTTGGCATATAAACTCTTCCACTAATCCATTTACAATGGCACATTGTAACTCTTCAAAGAGGTGACAACTGAAGAAACTCACAGAGGTGTTGATTCTGTGTAGTTGTGATAGGATTATCCAATGTGTCATGCAACTCCTAGATTCAGGTGTTACTTGTGAGAGTTGCATGAATGGATGTGTGAAGTGTTCTGAATCCGCCGGGGTACAGATGTTAGAACAGCATTGTATGTAGCAGACAGGTGGTGTCGAAGGCCCCCACCTCTGTTCAGAGATGGTCTCTCCACCTTGACATGAATCGCCTCTTTCGACTCAGCAAGTCCAGTTGTTTTTAGATTGACCTATACTAGATATCTTTGCTATATTGTTTCACTAGTCAGAACTGGAGCGCTGAAAGGGATGATCAAGATCCGCTTTCGGTTGAAATTACGAACAATTAACTTTAAAGGAGAAGGAAACCCCCCTAGGTGCAAAAATCCCTCCCCCTTCCCTGTGTTGCCTCCCCCCTGGCCTAGCTGTCCCCCCGGGCAATTGCCCCTAACTTCTTCCTGGATTAATCGGTATCTTCTGTCGCATGTGCAGTAGGAGTATTTAACGGTACGGATCTACTGCGCCAAAAGACACAAATCTGAAAACTTTGTGACTTTCGGAGCATGCGCAGTAGATCCGTAACGGTAAATGCTCTTACTGCGAATGCGCCAAAAACACCGGTCAAAGCAGGAAGAAGACCGCTCGGGAGAAGATGGCGCCTGTGAACTCCATGCACAGGACCTGCGCAGAGGGGTGAGTAACAAGTTTGGGGCATTTGCCCGGGGGGATATTGGGGAGGAGGGAGAGGGGGCCAACACAGGGGAGGGATTTTTGCACCTAGGGGGTTTCCTTCTCCTTTAAAAACGCCGGAGAACTGTTTTGTCTGGAGCACCCTTTAGGGCAGAGACACACAGCAATTCAGGGAGATAAGTCGACATGGACATGATTTTTCTCTATTTTCTCTGCACTGAACAGCCAGAAAAAGAAACAAAGTTTCTCACTTAATTGGCTTTTAGCAGAGAGCACAGAACAGCTACAGGTGCAAATAAGACACTTTGTAACAATTTTGAGACACAAAAACCAGTTAGGAGAAATATTTTCAAACTTTCATAACCTGCCAAATTTTGTAAAATGAACATGGTAATTAGGGGAGTGTGGCCACAGAAAGGGGCGTGGTCAAAGAAATTTGCTGCACTACATGCAGAAAATTTTTTTGCCCCTCTTTTTACTTCCAAAATGTTGAGGTATGTTCAGACCCTTTCCTATTCATATTCTAGTCTCTTATTCAAATCAGTGCATGGTTGCTAGGGTAATTTGGACCCTATCTACCAGATTGCTTAAAATGCAAATTTAAGAGCTGCTGGATAAAAGCTAAATAACTCAAAAACCTTAAATAATAAAACATGAAAAGCAATTACAAATTGTCTCAGAATATCACTCTCTACATCAGTGATCCCCAACCAGTAGCTTGTGAGCAACATGTTGCACTCCAGCCCCTTGGATGTTGCTCTCAGGGTCCTCGAAGCAGGTGCTTATTTTTGAATTCCAAGCTTGAAATCAAGTTTTAATTGCATAAAAACTAAATGTAATTAGTTATAGGATCTGTCATCCGGAATGTCTGGGACTTTCTAGATAAGGGATTCCAATATCTGTGCACATTGAAGCACTGGTATATTCCTATGACAGAAGGGATTCCATACCTGTATTATAAGATTGTATGTGTCTGTGTGTGTGTGTTTGTAACTTTATTATTAGATTATGCGTGTCTATCTCCAAAAGCCCTTCATTAGACAGTTTATGGTTTTATCTTGTTCTAAATTCTCCTGATCGCCACTCCCTTAATCTTTCCAAGAAAGGGATGTTTTCAGAAATTATTATTTGTGTGACCTTTCTTTTCCCTTAAATTTCGCCATCTTATGCTTTTAAAGAAGGGTGTGTTTCATTTTAATTCATTAAATAAGTCTTTCCTAAGGCCATGCATTTATTCAGCAGGAGAAGCAGTTGTTTAATACTAATTGGTCAATATAGTATTCTTGTAATATCTTTTAATTTTGAATGTAGATTCAAGTGGCCGTCGCTAGCGAAAATTGGTCAGGAATCCAATCCGCAGGGACATCGCCAATTTACAAACAGATGTTGGGGACAATTTGTTAGTGAAAGAGACCAAGGTTTTGCACCCTTTCGGCAGGCGCATTTTTGCTCAGGCGAACAATCGTTAATTCGCAAATTCACTACCCCTTTCGCCAGATTTTTCTTCACAAATTTAAACTGTTATGTTAAACCATATGTCAGATTTAAAAGGTATCACTACAGAGGTAAACTGGCCCCTGCATTGTTTAAACCTCAAATTCAGACTAATACTCTGTATTGTTCACACCTGTGATCCCCCTGCATTGTTCACACTTGTGACACCTCTATTGTTCATCCCTAAAACCCTGTACTGTTCACACCTGAGACCCAGACTGAAACTGCCCACATTGTTCACCTGTTCACACTTTATTCAAAATGCTAATGGGGCACCAGCACTGTCACACTGTATGTAGTACATATTAGAATGAGAGCTTTCCCTGTCTCCTGCTCTGTTCTGCCTTCCCTACCTGCAGGGCTGGAACTAGGGGCAGGCAGAGAAGCTGCCTAGGGCACAATCATGGGGGGGGGGCACACTTTTTTTTTTTTTGCTTGGCCTTTAATAGTTTTTCAACTTTATAAACCCCCTGTTCCACAGAATCACTCCCCAGCTCCCTTTTGGCAGCTGCTGGCACAGGTACATATTTGTGTGCAATATCTTGACTGCTACTTGCACAGGTAAATAGAGTTTATTTTTTGGCTGATGCTGGCATAGGTACAGATTGGGGGCAATATAAGGGATTGGCTGCTGCTGGCTCAGGTACATGGGGCAATATGGTGGCTGCTGGCACAGGTACACAGATGTTTGAGGGCAATATGATGGATTTTTGGCTACTGCTAGAACAGATACAAATTGGGGCAATATGATGGATTCTTTGGTTGCCACTGGCATAGGTACAGATTGGGGGTAAAAATATGATGGATGTTTTGGTTTATGCTGGCACAGGTACAGATTGGGGCCTGGGGGCAATCTGAGGGATTGACTGCCATTTACATAGGTACAAATGGAGGCAATATGATAGGTGCTGGCACAGGTACAGGGGGCTATATAATTGGTAAGGTGGGAAATGGTAATGCAGGACTGGATGGGGGGGCACTGATTGAAGCCCTTGCCTAGGGTGCAAAAATAAAATTTGCCTGGCCCTGCCTCCCTGGGTGTGCCATTCTCTGCTTGCCCAGTGCTGCTTGGGTGTGCCATTCTCTGCTTGCCCAGTGCTGCTTGGTTGTGCCATTCTCTGCTTGCCCAGTGCTGATTGGGCGTGCCATTCTCTGCTTGCCCTATGCTACCTGTGGAATGTAAGCTTGTTAGGGGTTTGTTCTTGGGGTTTGTTAGCATTTGGAAATTGTTGTTAAGGGCCCCTAAGGTGTTTAATCATGTGTTGGGGGGTTGTTGTATTATCCACAGGGGAGGATGAGGCATATGGATTTAAGGGTATGTTTTTAACATGACTTCAATTTTTCACATATGAGTGATGAGGAATTTCCCTGCAGTGAGCACCAACCATTTGGTTTTTTGGTGTGCTGCCACGGTTAATGTGGATATGATCTTAAAAGTTCTTGTGGTAATATGGGTGTGGTTTACAGTGGGTGTGGTTTGAAAGGGGGAGTGGCCAACACTGACTTCCGTTATCGGCCCTCCTCCACATAGGCCAGTAAAATTCTGGCCCTTGGTACCACAGAACTTGGACAGCACTGCCTTAAATGATACAGAAATGACATCTAATATTTTAAACTATAATTGACTTTCAAAATAGTAAAGGTTAGAACTCAATTTCAGAAAGACTGCCTTTAATTTACAAAGGATAATAGTATATTATTCAAAGCATAAAATGTTAGCAAAGCTGCTTGCAGTTTATATGTTGCTGGAAAAATATATGAATCCCTCGAGGAACAAATGCAAGAGAAACAATCATACTTAATGTGTCTAAATGAAAAGGTAAATTGAACATGAGAAACAAGCAAGAACAGGTTAGCAGCCACAGAAACTCAGTTTATAGCTTAGGCAACATCATTTATGGTATCTGAAACGGGAAATGGTATATTACTGAGAAATGTCAAACTGATAAATATATCTGAAACCCTTTGAAAGCATCTGGGAAAGTTACATAGTTAAATCGGGTTGAAAAAATACAAAGTCCATCAAGTTCAACCCCTCCAATTGTTCAAGCAATATTTTAGGGGAAGATGCATTATATATTATACACTAAACTGTCTCTTGGATGGGGCATTACAGCCATAGACATTTGGGTTAAATGCACTATATTACATAGTTGCATAAATAAAAAATGACCAAAGTCCATCAGGTTCAACAATTTCAAATGAAACCCAGCATCCATACACACCTCCATTCACTCACATAAACTATATATACCCATACACTAACTTAGATTTCAGTATCATAGCCTTGGATATTATGCTTGTCCAAGAAATCATCCAAGCCACTCTTAAAGAATCGGCCATCATAACATCATCCGACAGTGCATTCCACAGCTTCACTGCCCTCACTGTGAAGAACCACCTACTCTGCTTCAAATGAAAGTACTTTTCCGATAGTCTGAAGCGGTGGCCTCTGGTGCGGTGATGCCTGTTTTTGGGTAAAAAGGTCCCCTGCTATTTGTCTATAATGTCCTCTAATGTACTTGTAAATTGTAATCATGTCCCTTTGCAAGCGTCTTTTTTCCAGAGAAAGCAACCCCAACCTTGACAGTCTACCCTCATAATTAAAGTCTTCCCTCCTTCTAACCAGTTTAGTTGCAAATCTCTGCACTCTCTCCAGCTCATTTATATCCTTCTTAAAGACTGGATTCCAAAACTGCACTGCATACTCCAGATGAGGCCTCACCAGTGACCTCTAAAGAGGCAAAATTATATTTTCATACCTTGAGTTTATGTCCTTTTTTACCCCCCTTTTTTATGCAAGACAGAACTTTATTTGCTTTAGTGGCCACAGAATGACACTGCCTGAAATTAGATAACTTGTTATCTACAAAAACTGATAGATCCTTCTCAGTTAAATAAACTGTATAAACAAGTATAAACAAGTATAACTTGCATTTATCAAAGCTGAACCTCGTTTTCCAGTTTGCTGCTCAGTTTTCTAATGTATTCAAAGTGGCAACATCCTGCATGGAACCTATAGTTCTGCACAATTTTGTATCATCAGCAAAAATAGAAACAGTACTTTCAATGCCCACCTCCAGGTCATTAATAAACAAGTTGAAAAGCAAGGGACCTAGTACAGAGCCCTGTGGTACTGCACTGACAACACTGATTCAATTGGAAAATGTTTTATTAACCACCACTCTTTGTAATCTGTCTTTTAGCCAGTTTTCTATCCAGGTAAAAATACTATGTTCCAGGCCAAAATTCCTCAATTTAACCAGTAACCTTTTGTGTGGCACTGTAGCAAATGCTTTAGCAAAGTCTAATAGATCACATCCATTGGATCCTAGAATCGAGGTACCTGTTCACCTTCTCATAAAAGGAAATTAATTAAGTCTAGCAAGGTCTATTACGCATAAAACCATGCTGGCATAACCTCATAGTATTGTGATTTGGAATTAAGTCAAGTATCTTATCCCTTAATACCACTTCAAAAATCTTTCCTACAACAGATGTCAGACTAACCGGCCTATAGTTTTGAGGCTGAGAACGGGAAGCCTTTTTGAATTGTGGCACCACTTTAGCAATTCGTCTCTCTGCACTATGAATTAATTAATGCAGACAATTATTCATAATCATGTAAAAACACAAGATTTATGCTACAGCTGAGATGCACACACACACACATGATGGCTCATTATCATAGCCTTATAAGTAAGGTAACAGTTCCTGAATGGGGTTTTAGTGTTTAGCAAGAAATTGGAAACTGCATGTGAGATTAGACTTATCTCTTCTTTTTATGATATCCAAGCAAGTGAAATGGCATATACTGTAAACTACAACATATATATTATTCTATTGTAAGTGGCTTTCTCTTTTATGCAAATTACATTTTCCCTGGTCTGGTTAAGAAGGAATCATTAACAGTTTATTTGACCTAAGGAACTCTGGCATTCAGTTCTTGGTGACCACTCCTCAGAGACCTTATTATAGTCTTCTGCAATTTCCCAGTGTCCCTGTGACTCAGGGACCAAACTTAGACTGTAAGTAGAACACAGGCAAGACATTGTTACTCCTGATAAGTTGCAATTGATCATAACTTTATATAATAATTAAAATAATAATTACGTTTATGGAATGTGACTGCCTATATTTCTGATTGTAAACATATGCATGAAAACACTCAATAGCTTGTAGCACATGTAGCATTTTCCAAACACTTTGCCTGTAGCATTTGTTTTCCACACTGAAGTCAAAACAGTACAAAATCCCATTGCTATCAGTGGGAATCATTGATTAAGCCAACACAGGCAGCTTCAGCTAAGATAAGTGTGAAAATTGCCAATGCAAAAGTTTTTACACGAATGAAACCCTGACATCCGTGAAAGGCAGTTAGGGGCATTTTGCCAACACATTTTTAATTTAGAAAAATTATCCAAATAATTATCCAAAGGGATAACTGTAAAAGGGGTATCTGACTCTATTCTCCTTTGCTAAACCTCAGGCACAGGTAGATTAGTAGGCGTGGAAAGTAGGCGACAGGTAGTTTAGTAGGCGTGGAAAGTCAGGCACAGGTAGTTTAGTCAGCCTAGTCTCTCTAGTAAGCCTCTAATTATGAAAAGCAAGGTATGTATTATGAGAAAATAATATTTTATTACCCTTATATATATATCTAAAAAAGAAAAAAGCAAGTGGACAATATGGATAATATTGAATTTAACTTTATTGGGTTTTCATAACATCTTGAAATGTATGTTAATAGATTCCATGTACTCCCTGTCCTGCAGGTTATTTGCAGAACTAGCAGAGCTGAGCCCTCAAGGCCCCAGTGACCAGAGCTGTGCTGCAGAGAGAAGGTATAACATGTAGAATTTCATTTCACTAATAAAACAAATGCTTTTCTAAAGTTATACATTGCAGGAGAAAGCTGTTTGTCAGAAGAGATGATTTTTCTCGTTCATGACCTGTCCATTCCCGCTACCCAATTGGGATCTTTTTTTTTTATAGTAACTTCCGTTCTCAAACATGTTGTTGTTTTTAAAAAATACAGTGTTGACAGTTTTTTCCATTGGAACAAGACGTGTCCTGACTTTTGTCAAAAGACTAGACATTCAGCATTTTTGATTTAACAAGCAGTGTGGGAATTACTATGATTGTGCAAAGCACAGACAGAAGCAGAATATAGGAACATACTGTAATACTTCATACTTCAATACTAATTTCAGTTCCTGTACCAGTTACTGTCCCAAAATGCTATCACTATAAACTGAACAGCAATTCTTACAATTATTATGGTTATGGGATCATTTATTCAGAAATCCATTATCTGGAAAGACAGTCTCCCATTGACTCCATTATCCAAATAATACAAATTTTTAAAAATTATTTCTTTTAAAAATATAACAATACATTGTACCTGATCCAAACTACAATATAATTAATCCTTATTGAAATCAAGACCAGCTTATTGGGTTTATTGAATGTTTACATTATTTTCTAGTAGACTTAAGGTATGAAGATCCAAATTATGGAAAGATCCATTATCCAGAGCCCAGGTCCAGAGCATTCTGGATAACTGGTCCCATGCCTGTAACAAAAATGAAAACACTAGTACAAAATATTTCCATCTCAAAGCAAGGCCATGCAGAAGTCAGTGGGATTTGTCCTTTTTGTAATTGAAAAATCTTCCTTAATAGTTACACAAATTCTTTCATTCATGCTTTTTTATATTAGGCTGTTTTAATAAATGACTTGGCATTTGTGGTTTTAAAGAAAATTAGATTTTTCATGGTTTCTTACACCTCTAAAGCCACTAAAATCAGAATGTTGATAAATGGGCTGTTGGTAAATTAGCTATATTTAAATAAGATTGTGACTTTGTCACTGCTGCTATGGAATAATAAACAGGCTTTTTAATTTAAGTTAAATATGAAATGCTTTACACATAGCTACAGCATTTGTCATTTTTGTAGCTTTGAGTTGATTAATTCATAAAAATAATTTATTTGTGACTCTGTTTATTTATAAAACAGTCTGGAAGTCCTTTTATTGTCTGGAAAGCAAATTTTATTGAGATAAAAAAATGTCTTCAAATGCAGTGGCTATGTGTTGTTTCTCATAGCAACATACAATACATGATGGCCCTTTGCCATGTCTCATGCAACATCCCCTCTGGTTTAAGAGCTCAGTCTTTATTTTCAGATTTCGGAGGCCTGCTGTCCAAAAAGCTCTCCTATTGCTTTGGTCTTTTTGTAACTGACTGGTTTGGACATTGTGCCAGTCTGGATACATTCAAGAGCACAGAGAAAATAGAAATGGGGAGGAAAGGAATGGGAAATGATAAAGGGAAGTGAACAACTGCTCTTAACATCTGCCCTAAAATGACAAATCTGACCTGTCTCGTGTTTTGGAAAATGTAGAATTTATTCTCTTGTTAATTCTAAGGAAACAAAATGTACATGCCCCCAGAAAATACTTTTTAAAGTAGATAATCATTCAGGACAGGGCTCTCCTACTGCAGGCCTATGGGCCAGCTGTGAACCTCGGTTTGCAGTTTGGACCTACTGCCAGCAGCATTAATACAAGTGCAAGATGACAATGACTTCTGTTTCAGTGAGACATGGACAGGACTTGGATACACATCAGTTTGTGAGTCAGTCTTCCGGTATGGTACAACTCACATTACACACTTGGGATTCCCATCCAACTACAATAGAAGTAAGTGCCATTGTAATGATCCAAGCACTGAATTCTAATTTAAATCACAGAAACTGTTTATCACAGTATTCAGACGACTGTTTCTAGTGTGAATGAGCCCCATACTTGAAATCAAACTCATGTTTTAGGCCATTTCTCTGTTGGGAATCACCTTGCAAGACAACAGTATGAGTTTTTGTAGTTAATAAGACCAGAAAAAGCATGCCAGGTCCCATTCATCAATAGGAGACAACCTGAAGACAAACAGAAGCTAGCAGCAAAGCTCAGGTTTCTCTTACCCAGTACCTTGAATCCCTGTTGTCCTTAGAACAACCTATTCCCTTCAGTGTGTGGGGAGGGGACAGTTCCACCACCCAACTTTATTTTCTACTAGGGATTCTCTCATCCTGTATGTCACATGGAACAGTCCAAGGGGCCAATTTATCAAAATTCAATTTTTTTGTGATTTACGCTGTGAAAAACGCATGGGAATACATTGTCACAGTCTTTTCTTAAATAAGTTAGCATTCAAGAAATAAAAAAGTTCTGTGCGTGTTTTTCATCCTCATCCTTATTAAAGTGTGAATGCTAAAAACTCAAAAATTTCAAGTTTTTTTCTATAAATAAAACTTGAATTTATTATACCCTGAGGATGCAAAAAGTCAAAATCCAAAAATAAGCCATGTTCTACCTGTCGAGGTCCTGTGGACGTCAATGCAGAAGGTC
Organism: Xenopus petersii; assembly: GCA_038501925.1. Lineage (NCBI taxonomy): Eukaryota > Metazoa > Chordata > Amphibia > Anura > Pipidae > Xenopus > Xenopus petersii. The sequence goes on from CM076681.1 coordinate 57,857,185, forward strand.
CTATTTGCAATTTGAAGATATTTAACATCCATAAATACCTGTTAGCACAGTCCCCCCTTTGTGTAATTTTTTTCCTGTCCGCTCTTAATGACATGCAGCAGCAGGAGCCGTCCAGGTGAAGATCCAGTCCCTTAGGGGTCTGAAGACCGTATGGCAGACCACTCGAGGGTGGGTCTTCCAGGGGAGCGTTTCTCCCTTAGGTTTCTGAGCACAAGCCATGGCTTCCATACAGGCTGTGGCTTGGTATGGAAGCGCAAAAAAGATTACCGGGTCGGAGGCTTGCTTGTGTCGAGTGGTGCGCTATCCAGTACTGACACTTCCGGGTCGCGCGTCTGATGGCGTCATCGCGAGTGCGCTGGAGGTGCATCTCGCTGCTGAACAGAGGAAATGGCTATAAATTGCAGCCAAAAGGTTTTTCTCTTGCCTCCTGAAGTTTTCGTGGCTGGGGCTGCCGGAGCTTTGTTAAGGCTGCTAAGGTATGTGACTTAGGGCACATGTATGGGAGTTTTTCTCTTTTTATGCAGCCTTAAACTAGGAGATAGTTTGTTTGTTTTGTCATACATTATCTCTTCTCATTTTTTTCTTGGCAGATGTCGGAAGGCAAAAGGAAGCGGAAATCAAAGCATAATGTTTGCTCTGGATGTTCTCAACCTCTTCCGGAGGACTGTCATTCATCACGCTGTCATCATTGTCAATCTTCTTCCTTAAATCAAGAGAGATCAGATCAGTTATTGGGCATGTTTAAGGACTTACTTCAGAAAACTTTTCAAGAATTTTCATCAAAAATTTCTGACCAACAAAGTATTTTACAAGATTCCTCGGACGTGGAAATTGAATTCGGAGAATTATCTCCTTCCTCTTCTTCATCGGGATCTAAAGAACCTACGAAACAAAAAGATGATTATTATCTCTTTCCCTTAGAGAAAATGCCCAGGCTCATTAAAGAAGTCTGTAAAGTGGTTAGTGGTAGAGTTTCACAAGCACCTACAGAGGATACCGGGCTTCCATATTTTGCTGTTAAAAAACCAACATGTTTTCCGGTGCATGATACAGTTAAAAGTCTGATTGAAAATGAATGGAAGAACCCAGGGAAAAAGCCGGAGGTTTCCAAGAGGTTTAAGACAATGTTTCCGTTAGAACCAGAAAGTACATCGTTATGGGATGATCCTCCTAAAGTAGATACTTCGGTGGCTAGACTATCTAAACAGACTACAATTCCAGCTGAAGAGACGGGGATTAAAGATCAGATGGAGCGTCGAGCGGAATGTGCTTTTAGGAGATCCTATGTGGCAGGGGTTAATATCTGCAAACCCTCTTTAGCATCCGTATCAATTTCTAGATCTCTAAAATTTTGGCTTAATGCTTTAGAAGAAGAAATTGATGCAGGCACCTCTAGAGACGAGCTTTTGGATATGATGTATCCTATTAAGTTAGCGTCCGATTTTCTCTGACTTAGCTGTCGAATCTATTAAGATTGGAGCAAGGGTGATGGCACTTTCTACTTCTGGAAGAAGGGCTTTGTGGCTAAAAGCTTGGTCCGTGGATTTGGCATCTAAAAATAAATTGATCTCCATGCCCTTTGAACCAAATAGACTCTTTGGCTCATCATTAGATAAGCTTATTGACAATCTGGCTTCAGTAAAAGGGAAGACCCTGCCTCAAAATAAACCTAAGCCTCAAAGGAAACCCCTTTTTCGACCATCCAGACGTACTTCCCCACAGTCTGGTTCAAGGAGATATTTTAGAGGGAACTTTGTTGACAGAAACAGAGACAGAAGGAACAGATTCAGCAACACCAGAACCAGATTTGTTTCAAGAGATGATGATCGAAAAACGGATGATAATAAGAAAAAGCCATCAGAATTCTGATGCCAAAGCCCACTCGGAGGTGGGAGGAAGACTGGCGTTCTTTTATCCCCAATGGGAAGAGACTACCTCTGACGCCTGGGTTTTAAGAGTAATAAAAACAGGTTATTTCATAAAGTTTATGAAGCCTCCAGTTCAGAGGTTTCGACTGACTTCATTGAAGTCTTTCCCGGAGAAACAAGAAGCATTACAAGATGCGGTAAGAGACTTCCTATACATGAAAGTTTTGGAACCAGTTCCGCTTATATATCAAGGAAAAGGTGTTTACTCAACCTTATTTCTGGTTCCAAAAGTGGATGGCAGACTCAGGTTAATAATAAATCTGAAGCATTTAAACCAGTTTATTGTAAAAGAAAAATTTTGCATGGAGTCAATAAGGTCGGCTATGAATATCCTAGAAAAAGGGGATTACATGTTGACGATAGATTTGAAAGATGCGTATCTCCATGTTCCTATACATCCTCTCTCCAGGAAGTATCTTCGAGTTGCGATACAAGTGAGAGATACAGTTCATCATTATCAGTTCAAGGCTCTACCCTTTGGCATCACCTCCGCTCCCAGGGTATTTACCAAGATAATTGTAGTGATAGCTGCCGCTCTGAGACAACAAGGCATTTTCGTAATTCCTTATCTCGACGATTGGCTAGTGAAAGCCGAATCTTACCAGCAACTTCTGTTACACAGGGAGATTGTACTTTCTCTTCTAAGAAGTCATGGTTGGGTCATAAATCTAAAGAAGTCTATGCTTCATCCAACAACGTCGGTGAGGTTCCTAGGGTTCATGTTGGATTCAACACAGATGAAAATATTTCTTCCGAAAGACAAGGTGGTGACACTGATGGGGGCGGTCAAAGTCTTAATCAAGTCTATGACGGTGCCTATTCGCTTTGCCATGAAGGTTCTAGGCTTAATGGCGCTTCCTTAGAGGCAGTACCTTGGGCAAGGGCCCACATGCGTCCTCTGCAGATAGAGATTCTTCGAAGGTGGGATCATTGTCCTCACACCTTGGACAACAACATGCACATCTCAGCCAAGTTGAAAAAGATGTTGAGGTGGTGGTTGAGACCAGAAGTTCTCTCGAAAGGAATGTCTTTTCTGTTGGTGACAACGGATGCGTCTCTATCAGGTTGGGGAGCTCACCTTGGGGATCATTTAGCCCAAGGCAAGTGGTAATTTCAGGAAAGGAAAAGATCCTCAAATTTCAGAGAGCTCAGAGCAGTCCGGAAGGCTCTCCAGAGATTCAAGGGCCGGCAAGTATTGATCCAGTCGGACAATGTCACAACGGTTTCTTACATCAACCGGCAAGGTGGGACAAGAATTCCGTTATTGATGAAGGAATGTCATCAACTGATGCAATGGGCAGAGTGCAATCTATCTCTTCTCAGGGCAATTCATATAAAAGGAGAAGACAATTGTTTGGCGGATCATCTGAGCCGGAAATCCCTGAATCAAGGAGAGTGGGAACTGAACTCGGAAGTGTTTCATCACATAGTTCAGATGTGGGGCGTGCCTCAGATAGATTTAATGGCATCCAGACTCAACAGGAAAGTTCAAAAGTTTTGCTCATTGAGGAGGATTGACAGTTCGGATTTTTTGGATGCAATGACGATTCAATGGAATTTCGAGATAGCTTATGTGTTTCCACCCTTACCCATGATCCAAAGGGTCCTGAAGAAAATCAAACAGGACCGGGCATCAGTGATCTTGATAGCCTCTTTCTGGCCGAGGAGGGCATGGTTCACAGACCTGATTTATCTGTCCAAGAAGGTGTTCTGACTCCTGCCACAGAGGTCGGACCTGCTGTGTCAAGGGAAAGTGTTTCATCCAGATCCTTCCAAGTGGAACCTGACGGCTTGGAATTTGAAGTAATTTTAGATTCACAAGGGCTGTCTCAAGGAGTGGTAAAAACACTCTTAAATTCAAGGAAGTTGTCTACCTCTAAGGTTTATAGTAAAATTTGGCGAGTTTTTCAGCAATGGTGTGAAAACAAACACATCTCTTCAGGAAATTGTCTGATTTCAGAAATTCTTACAAGATGGATTCGACAAGGGCCTTTAACCAGCAACTTTAAAGGTGCATGTTGCAGCTCTTTCAGCAATTTCAGGTAGAGTCTTGACTAATGAACCTTTAGTCAAAAGATTTCTAAAAGCAGTGTTGAGGTTAAGACCTTCAATTAGAGATCCGGTAGTTCCATGGGATTTAAATTTGGTTCTCATCGAATTATGTATCGATCCCTTTGAGCCTCTAGAGCTTATAGATCTGAAGCATCTGACTTGGAAAACAGCGTTTTTGGTGGCCATTACATCAGCCAGGAGGGTTAGTGAGTTACAAGCATTAGGAGCAAATTCTCCATACACAATTTTCTTTCCAGACAAAGTAGTTCTCAGAACTCTTCCGCAGTTTACTCCTAAAGTTCCTTCTGAAAGGAATATCAACTCTCAAATTGTATTACCATCCTTTTTTCCTTCTCCCTTGGATGAGGAAGAGGCAAACTGGCATAATTTGGATCTTAGGAGGTGCCTTTTGAGTTACATTGAGAGAACAAAGGTCTTTAGGAAATCGGAGCATCTTTTCATTTTATTTGGAGGAAAATCTAGAGGGAATAAGGCTTCAAAATCAACTATTTCGTCCTGGGTTAAAAAAGTAATCACTCTGGCTTATACGTCAAAAGGAAAAGATCTGTCAGAGCAGCTGAAGGCTCACTCAACGAGAGCAGTTTCTACTTCTTGGGCAGAAAAGTCATCTCTTTGCATGGAAGAAATCTGCAAAGCAGCTACTTGGAGCAGCACCTCAACGTTTGTCAGGTGCTACAGACTGGACTTAGCAGCCTTACAAGATGCAGCTTATGGCAGCCGTGTGTTGGAGGCAGTTAGTCAAGACCACGTATAATTAAGTTTCCCCCCTCTTTGGGCTAGCTTGCTAGTTCCCTTTGGTGTGTGCTGCCTGTAGGACTAAGGAAAGGTTAATATTTGTTCTTACCTGAAATTTTCCTTTTCTTTAGTCCGTAAGGCAGCACAAATAATCCCTCCCATTTGAATAAAATTATTGCATGATATGTTGTCAGTCTTTATTTTGGGGAGCTTGGAAATAACACAAAGGGGGGACTGTGCTAGCAGGTATTTATGGATGTTGTTTAACTATTGGTTGTTCTTTTTTCCTGTGTCATTAGGGGTGGAGCTGGGGATTAAACCTTTGGTGTGTGCTGCCTTACGGACTAAAGAAAAGGAAAATTTCAGGTAAGAACAAATTTTAACCTTTTTGCGTGATCTGAAAAAGTCAGAAAAAAAGGTTTTTCCCAATGCGATTTTTTTGTGGATTTTTAATGATAAATATGTGTAAATCGTGGTTTGCCTTTTTTTATTTAAAACATTGGAAAAATTCGGATTTTGATCCCCAGTTTAGAATGTCTGAAATCAGGTGAAGACTTCACAGGACCCTAGTGCAAGACTAAGGGAATTGCTCTAAGCTTCTTTGCCCCACCGCGCAGCCTGTACTGTGGCTAGGTCTGACGCTGTTTGAAATACTGCTGTTTTTCCCATTTAACTCACTAAACTATAATGCAGTTTAATTGAAATATAAGTATTATTCCCATGCCCCTAGGCTTATACAGCAGCATGGAAAACATAATGAGTTGAAATTAAGTTTCAGCCAGTGATGATAGTGTCAGACTTTTATTCTTTGCTGCAGGCACAAACTCTCTTCTCTCTATAACATATTATAAATAGCTATTTCTTTCGTCTGTTCCAAATAAACTTGCAGCTCATTAGCATATATATATAATTTTAGTGCATATGGTTAGGAGAGACCTGTGAACCTGAGCTAAACATTGCCTTGTGCCAAGCACGAATATATTTAATTGTATTCTCCTTTTACTGCATTATGGCTAGGGATGCACCGAATCCTCTATTTTGGATTCGGCCGAACCCCTGAATCCTTTGCAAAAGATTCGGCCGAATACTGAACAGAATCCGAACCCTAATTTGCATATGGAAAAAATATGCAAATTAGGATTGGGAAGAGGTAAACATTCTTTAATTCCTTGTTTTCTGACAAAAAGTCACGCGATTTCCCTCCCCAGCCCTAATTTACATATATAGAATTCGGATTCAGTTCGGCTGGGCAGAAGGATTCAGCCGAATCCAAGTCCTGCTGAAAAAGGCAGAATCCTGGCTGAATCCCAAACCGAATCCTGGATTTGGTGCATTCCTAATTATGGCCATGGGTTTATGTTGCATTATCTGCTTTAATGCTAACTGGTTAACTAAAATATCCCTGGTTTAAAGGTATTGGTTTAAATACAAGTACATAAACAAAGATATGAGTCAGTGGTGTAACAAGATGTTACTGAGCCCCACAACTAATTCATTCTAAAGCCCCCAGCATATCCAGAGGTTGTCCTTTTTAACAATATATGTTGCCATTGTTCATTAATTAGGGCCTCATGGGACTGGGGCCCCCTATACTTCCTGGGCCCCCCTGCAGCCGCAGGATCTGCTTCCTCTTTAGTTACCCCCCTGATATGACTGATTCATTTGCATAGAAGCAGAAGGCAGTGAAACATTTTATTTAAATCCTAAGATATATTAAAATATATAAATACATTTTGAGTCTCATAAGAAATAAATGCTAAAAATGAGTAATTCACCTTAACGGTACACCATGAATAGTTACGTTTTACTGTTGTTTTTTGTGCTTATTCGTGCAGTGATTCTAACGTTTTGGTTTAAAAATTGTTGCGTTTAATTTTACTCCCTCACATTTAAATTCTGCAAACTTTTGGCACTGCAAACTATTAAAATCTGATAAATGAGTTCATTTGCATCAGAGGGTGGGTGTAAATAGGATGAAATATGAACTGATGTATCATTTGTAACTGTTGATTTGTTGCAGAGTTGGGTAAAGTTTGTGGAGCCTGCTCAGTATGGGCTGAAGATTCTGCTGCATTACATTTACAAATACATTTATAATCATGAACATTTTTTACTGAATGACTGGCAGTTTCCTATGAAATCCATTTCTTCCTCGGCAATCTCCTGCTGTCCAGATAACTAAGACATTCTTCAGTTACTGGAATTTGGGCGAATGGAGGAGAAAGATGGCTCTGATGTCACTGATCTGACCAATTACAAAGACCTGTCTATATCATTACAGGGGTGGTTCAACTTCAGGTTAACTTGAAGTATGCTATAGAATAGCCTATCTTAGCATCAGTCTTCATTTGTATTTATTTGTTTGTTTGTTTTTTAATAATTTTAGAATTGTTTGCCTTCCTCTTCCAGCTTTCAAATGGGGGGCAGCAAAAAAAATATTCTGTTTGGCTGCAATTTTTCCTTTTTCCTTTCTATTTAGGCCCTCTTCTATTCGTATTTCTGTCTCTCTTTTAAACCACTGTCTGGTTGCTAGGTTAAAGGAACAGTAACACCAAGAACTAAAAGCCTTTTGAAGTAATGAATATATAATGTACTTTTGCCTTGCACTGGAAAAACTGGTGTGTTTTCTTCAGAAGCTCAACTTAGTTTATATAAACAAGGTGCTGTGTAGCCATGGGGACAGCCATTCAAAGCTGAAAAAAGGAGAAAAGGCACAGGCTACACAGCAGATAACAGATACATTTGGTAGTATACAATGGGATTCTTCAGAACTTCTGAATATCCGTTGCTTGAATGGCTGCCCCACAGCTTGCTTATAACTATAGTTGTGTTTCTATAGCAAACACACCAGTTTTACCAATGGAGGGTAAGAGTACATTTTATTGTCATTCCTTTAAAACACTTTTATTTTTAGGTGTAACTTTTCCTTTAAAGTGGACCTGCTGCATTTCCAAACTGGAGAGTAGCTGCACAAAAAGGTAAAAAATTATAAAAAATGAAGACCAATCGCAAATTGTATCAGGATTGCACTTTCTACATCATACTAAAAGTTAAAGGTAAACAACCCCTTAATAGTTTGATGAGGCTTACCCTATATATTATATATACCCTACTTATCCAGAGGAATTACAGTAGAACTGGATCACCTGCATTTTGGGGGTCCCCACAACCAAATAATATGGAATGTTCAGCCTACTTTCTTATCTAATGTAATTATACTGTAGCAGATCTATGTTGCATGGATCTCCATCCTCCTTTGTTTCTTATCACAAGGCATTTAATTTAATTATATACAATATACATTGTGTTGTGATCTAGTTGGTGTTTGCCTACAGCATTAAGAGTTAGCCTATGTAGTTTTTTATTGTAGCCTATGAAATGTGTTGCTGTAGAGTTTGATAAGCTATCTTACTTATGCATGGGCTCCAAAGATGGACTGGTTATCATATAAATAAAGTATATATTCATAGGATATACATTTAACACACTATTATTTTAAGATTGGAAAGCAAAAGGAGCTGGGAGACTAGCCCCTTTAGTGTAGTCAATCATGTTCATATTCTGTTTTAATAGTTTACTGAACCAGTCTAAATGTCTAGATGATTGCATTTTCTCAGTCCCAGTCACCTCCTCCTTATTTATGATGCATGAGTGTTGTTTTAAGTATAATTGACACCAGTGAATTTCCAATCCATTTCACTGTAAGTTCAAATAAATCATTTAACGAAAGGAAAGCCTGTATTTGTTGTTGTTTTGGACTATTTCTTCAACCAAACATTCCGTCTTCTGTAATAAATAGAATTTCAGCTTTTTAAATTCTAAATTGCTAACCGCATTCATAAACATAAAGCTTGAAAATGCATTTATTTGTGTTCAGGGTGAACTGGAATAATGAAATCACTCTGTTTTCCCGCAATGTACAAGGTCTCTGGCAAACTATTTTTTCTGCCTTCTTTTCAGCATCGAACTAGGCTCTCCTGGGCCCATGGGGGGCTGCAATCTGAAGGACCCCCTTGCAACCTCAGGCCCCCCTTCCTGGCATCCATTCCCCCTCCCCAACACACATCTTATACCTACTTTCTGCAGCGGAAGGGCAGCTGTTAATGTGCGGGGAGTGTCAGAAGCATCCACAGGGAGAGGGCCCAATCCACCCTGCTTCTGTTTCTTTTTCTCTTTATAACCAACTTGGAACCAGAGAACATAGGGATAAAGATAGGGATAAACTAATACTGTTTTCAACTGTGATTACATTTACCAACATACTTAAAAAAAACTTTTTTCTACGAGAAAGTTACTTATAATTATATATTATTACAAAGTGCAAAAATGTAAACAGTTTTTGGGTGGACTTCCCATTATAGTAGACTGAAAATATGTCAGGATTCACATTACTGGGGCAGCTCATTGCCCATTCGGGGCCACAATAGGAGCCAAAATGGTGCCAAGATACAGAAGGTTGAGAACTCAGGATTGGCAGACAGAAGAGTTAAGTGCCTGGTACCCTCTACCATTGCTGGTGGTCAGAATCTCTGCAGGTTAAGCATGTAAACAGTAAAAAAAAAATCAAATTACAGTGGTTTTAGCATTTTTAAAGTAGAAGGAAAGGTCTTTTAACTTTGGGGTACCAAACGTTAGGCATCCCCAAATGATCGCATTTACTTACCTGAAGCCCTGGGTTTGTGCTCCTATCAGAAGAAAACTGCACCGGCCCAGGATTCTTCCAGCGTGCACCAAGGAGTGATCGGCTACTGGCTTCTTCTATCTTCAAATTTCCCAGGGTAGATGCATGCACGGTAGCATGAAATAGCTGACTTTGCCCGCTACTGCACATGCGCAGCCATGAGAAAAAAGAAGAAACCAGAAGACAATCGCTCCGTGATGTTTGCTGGACGAATCCCGGGCCAGTGCAATTTTCTTCTGATAGGAGCACCGGGGGTTTCAGGTAAGTAAATGCGATCACTTGGGGGTGTCTAACTTTTGGCACCCCCAAGTTAAAAGACCTTTCCTTCTCCTTTAAGTGTAATTGCTACTGAAAGTAGTATTTGCCCATCTCTTTCTGTTCTCTGATCTGTTGGTTCTGTATATTGAAACAATATAGCAGAAGCCAGCTAATTGAGACCATGACCTATTATAAGATGAATGCAAAACATTGTAGGAATTGTAATCTTGCCTTGAAGGAGGGCTGGCTTCTGCTATATTGTTTCTCTCTGTGTAATCTATCCAACACCTTCTGTCTTTTAATGGGAGAGTTCAGGCTTCCTACATTCCAGGAAACTATTTTAAAGTGAGTAAGAGATCCATTTGAAAGGGTCTCGGGACCTGTCTTATGTGTAAGAGGCATGGTCTAACCTATTCCCAATTTCCAATGGTCAATTAGTAAGATATGAATGTGTATCGGGAACGGTCTGTCCCAGCAAGCAGACCTAGTCCCTAGAGTGCAAGTCACATAGGATTTAGAGTGAAGCCAAAGTATCCAAACTAGAAGTGCAATGAGCTGATACAAACAATAACTATTCAACTTATCAAATAACATAGTGGTCAAAAGGAGGAAAAGAGATCAGAAAAAGAAAAAGGAAAAAAAAAAAAGGAAAAAGGATAAACATATCACATCTTGCCCTTTTATATCAGTGTCCGGTCTCAACAGGTCACTCATGTCGAGGAGAGTGATTCTAAAAACTGGAGAAAAAATTCCTTCAATTGTTTCACAGTAAACAGTTAAGTTGTAGTTCGGAGTATAGGTTTTCCTTCATTATATTTCAGTCACACAAAAAAAAAAAAGGCGAAAAAGAGAGAAAGATAGTTTCCCAGTCGTCAGGTCAAGTATGATCTGTGTCTCTCGATTTTTCGTCATAGTATTCCTTAGCGAGTTTTGGGTTGTCAAAGAATAGAGGTTTCCCACTCTCTTTATCTATGATTTTGAGCTTTGCCGGGAACAACAGGGAAAACCTATAGCCAGAATTGAAGAGGGTTGTGCAAATTGGGGAGAACTCTTTCCTTTTTGAAGTAACAGATGCAGAGAAATCTTGGAAGATCAAAAGACGGTTGTCGTCATAAGAGATAGTTTTTGTTTTCCTGTAGGCCGAGAGAATGTTGATTTTGTCCACGTAGTTTAGGAGCTTGAAAATGACTTGTCGCGGTCTTTTGTTTTCTGCGGTTGGTGGAGGACCGATTCTGTGGAATCTTTCTATCAGGAAGTTGGATTGGTCTTCCTCCATTTTTAGGAGAGATGGTAGGGTAGTATGCAGGAACAGGTCCAGCTCCGTTCCCTTAACCGATTCCGGATTGCCGACAATTAGGGATGCACCGAATCCACTATTTTGGATTCGGCCGAACCCCCGAATCCATTGTGAAAGATTCGGCCGAATACCGAACCGAATCCGAACCCTAATTTGCATATGCAAATTAGGGGTGGGAAGGGGAAAACATATTTTACTTCCTCGTTTTCTGACAAAAAGTCACGTGATTTCTCTCCCGCCACTAATTTGCATATGCAAATTAGGGTTCGGATTTGGTTCGGCCAGGCAGAAGGATTCGGCCGAATCCGAATCCTGCTGAAAAAGGCCGAATCCTGGCTGAACCCCGAACCGAATCCTGGATTCGGTGCATCCCTACCGACAATACGGAGATTGTTTCTCCTGCTCCTGTTCTCTAAGTCGTCTACTTTCTCCGCCAGAATTTTGATTTCTCTTTGTTGTGTGTCGAGAAGTTGTTGTGATTTTTCCAGTTCATCTTCCAATGTACCAATTCTCTCAGCATCCGTCATTCTCTGACTTTGGGTAGTTATTTGTTGAAGCACTTCCGATACTGAATCTTTTATGGTGTCCAACTTTTTATCTAGCCATGGGCCTAGTATTTTCATCAGGTCTTCTGCTTGGCTAGGTTCCGTTTCCGAATCTGTTGGGTCAGTTTCTTGAGTGGCCTTTTTGGATTTCAGTTTTGGTTGTTTTTGAGGTTTCGTATTTGAATGGCCCAGGTATTTGTCCATTGTGGATTCAGTTTCTGAGTCTGACGGATCAGCACCTTGGGCTGCTTTTTTGAGTTTAGCTTTTGTCTGTTTTTGTGATTTGGTGGTTGAATGGCCAAGGTATTTGTCCATGGTTGGTAGTGAAGAGTTGTGCGGTGAGTATTTGTAGTCAAAATTTCCTTGAGTATTCAGGTAATGTGAGGGTGGAAAGAGTTCCCAGAGCTGCAATGTTTTGGTTGTCTCCTCTTTATGGGCAAGTGGGCAGAGTTTTTAGTCCATCATAACATCGTGTGACGGGAAGTTGTAGATTTGTATTATTGTTAGTGACAGGCAGTCACTTATTATCTGATGTGAGCAGTAGAGTTCCTGAGTGTGGCCAATGTAAAGTGTAAGGGCACACTGTGGTGGTAGCAATAAGGAAGTTTTGTTGGCGTGCCACTGAGTATCCCTTCACTCTTCTTCCTCCCCTCTCCTCCTCTCCCACCCTCCTCCTCCCCTCTTATTTCACAGAGTTCGCTCACGAGCGTGTGAGAGAAGCAATTCTTTAAGGTGTTGTAGGAGATAAGTAAGCAGCCAACAAGGGTGCAGTGCTTGGTGGTGTGGGGTTATGTAGCGTAGACAGGGATGTGTGGTAGCAGAGTCCCAGAGGCTTAGCTATTGTAATAAGCTATTAGGGAAAATCAAAGTGTGGGATCAAAGGTGGAGTATTCGATCAGGCTTAAGTAGATGGCACGTACTGTTCCAGGTATAGGGTGATGAAGTGAGGGTCAGGTTTTTGAAGCGGCTACACGGAGAACGTAAGCGCATACAGCAGAGGCCTGGAGTGTGGCTGCGCTTCCGGTCTTTAATGTTAGCAGTGTGGGGAGATGTGGTTGAGGTACCCCCTCAGAGCCGGAATGTAGTATGGAGTGCATGTGCGCATAAAATAGAGGCCTTTCTCTGCACTTCCGGACTCTATTGTCAGCAGTGTGGAGAGTTGTGGCTGAAGTACCCTCCTGGAATCGGAGCGTATTGTGGCTGTGCGCATGTAATAGAGGCCTTATGAGTGGCCTGCGTTTCCGGTATTCAATGGCAGCAGCGTGGGTATTTGTGGCTGGAGTGCTGTATTGGATCTGGAGCGTTTTGTGGCTAACAAGGAGTAGGAAGCGGGTGCAGGCACTCACCGATCGTTACCCTGATGCGACAAGGTGTAGCGTGACTGCGTTTCAGGTCGGGTCCGCACTTCCGGGTAGGATGTGGACTTCCGGTTGCGCAAAGTCTCTTGCTAGCAAGGTTACTGAATCCCGGTACCGGAGATTGGATACAAGCCACCGGATCGGATGGGTCTCCGCACTGCAGTTGGATCCCCAAGATAGGCAGGTCAGTCGATGGGGGTCTTTTGGCAAGGACGGTAATCTTCAAATCCATCTGGGCCTCGGGGGATGTTTTTCTCGCCCTCCCGTAACCTGAATTCACCGGGTCAGTTGCGGCTGGGTGTGCACACACCTACCGACGGGTGTAGTGGTAGGAATGGCAAGATATGGTGAGCAGGTCCGGGTCCACGAGGTGCGTGCACTAGTCGTGCGTTGACTTCCAGGGATAGCAATGGAGGGATGAGCCAAATAGCCGTGGCTATAGTTTCCCCTCACTATCCTGTTGATGATGACAGAGATATAGTGCAGTTGCCGTGTGGTTAAAGGTGGCGATGGCACTTGATGGTGATCTCTGTGCAGGAGCTCATCAAAAACGCGGCCATCTTTGGGTCCGCCCCCCGGAAGTGTGCTATATTGTTTCTAGATACAAAACTAGCAGTGCAGAATGCTGCTTTCAGTTGCAGTTACATTCACAAATAATTTAAAATCATGTGTAATCAATATTTACTGGACAGTTAGTTAGAAATAGATTTCATTAGATTTCATCTTTAACTGTTATAAATATACTATTAAAGAAGGAGAACAGAATATATAGCATCCCTGCAATATAATAGGCACAATTCATTTCATTTGTTGCCTTGGATGTAAATCAAAAATTGTGAAAAAATGAGTCATTAGAGAGTGGAGGAAACATTTGAAGTTTATGCTTTGATGCCTTCATCCCGCTACTTTTTAGACATTTATGCAGAAGGTACCAGTTCTAAAACAGCAGAAGTGTTACTTTGTGATCAAAGTGTGTTTGTTACATAAACAGTAAATCTGTAGCTAATTCAAGCACAAAGAATAGGAATATTTTGCTGATAATGGTGGAAATAGAGAGCACAACACATAATCACAGAATAACAAACCGATACAAAGGGCATATTTATGGAAAGTTGAAAGAGTGAGCGCTGCAGTTTGCCACAGGAAAATTGTACCCCTCATTATTTACTTGTCTGTGCTTTTTAGAACAAAATGTTATGAAGGGTAAAAGTTATAGTTTATTAGATTTATTTAAAATTATTTGTGTGGCCATTGGCAAGCAAATTCTAAAGATCTATAGCTAGTGAATGGCAAAGTTGTTCACCAGGCTGAGTCACAGACAAGCCCGGACTGGCAATCTGTGTGTTCGGGCAAATGCCAGGGGGCTGCTATAAGGTGCCATAGAAAGTCAGTATTTAGTGGGCTGGTGGGGAATGTTTGGGCCTCTGCGTGGGCTGACTGGGACTCTGTGTACCTGAAATGCCAGGGCCTATTTTGACTCTCAGTCCAGACATGGTCACAGAAAAAAAAACCACCCATAGACTTCAAAGTGAAGAAAAAATGGAAAAAGTTGCAGCAACTTGACTTTAAAGCAATGAATTTTTATCACTTGCAAATATTTCAGCAAAGCTAAACAGGACAGATTTGTCTATAACTAAATGTATAGAAAATTATGCAGTTAACCTAAATGAGCACCAATAAACTTGCAACTCACAAAAAAAAGAATACTGAAACTATGTGCTAAACCTGCGTATATAGCACTACTTACAGTTAGGCCCATAAATCTTCAAATTTGTAGCATGTTGCTTTAGTAAACATAGAAACGGTCTTAGTTTTGTCGCAAGAATAATTCAAATTTAATTAATTGGCACCTCTATCATTTAAAACAATGCCAAAAATTCACAGAGGTTGCAGGCAGCTGTTTATACGCTTTTTGGGTAATGTAATAAAAGTTCTAAATAAAAATGGCAGATACAAGATAACAGATGGGGGTTGGCCTATGAGCCCAGGGGTCATTGTAAGACATTACTGAGGACCTTGCCAGTTGAACAGGGACATAACCTTTTACATAACTGGAATGATTCTAAGGTATTCCATTTTACTAATTACAGGTATGGGACCTGCTATCCAGAATGCTCTGGACATTTTTTGGGGTTTTCTGGAAAATGGATGTAAACTGGAAAAGCATGTAAACATTAAACAAACCCAACAGGCTGGTTTTGCTTCCAATAAAAATGAACTATATCTTAATTTGGATAAAGTACAAGGTATCATTTTATTATTACTGAGAAAAAGGTAATCATTTAAAAAAAGTTTGATTATTTGGGTAAAATGGAGTCTTCTGAGCTTTCTGGATAAGGGTTTTCTGGGTAACAAATTCCATACTTACAGTATAGTAAGTCACTCTAAATTGAAAAAAGTTGATCAGACTCATGTTGCATTTAAAGCCAAATGTTTTTACATTAAAATTAAATTTTTCTTAAACTTGGCCTCTAAGTATGTACTATAAGGAAACTGTAAAGGGAATTTAAAAAGCATTACATTGGTGCTTACACCTCTATTGAAGTGCTTTGCTCATTTACTCTAGGTTTACTCTTACCGGTGCACCTAAACATTTTAAATTAGTATACAAAGGGATGCATTATATTTGGAGTGAGAGGTCTATAAAACCAAAACATTACCTGCAAGAGCTTATAGTTTAGAAAGCTAGGGACCAGAAGAAAAACAGAGATAATAGAGACGACTGGCTGGAGTATCTTGAGCAAATCATCCTGTGATCTGTGAGGTCTTCAGGGAATGTATGAATGTTGAATAGGAGAAAGTCTGCTGGAGAGAGGTAGAGAATTTAAAATTGCAGTTTATTTATCAGAGAGTTGTCTGATACTGCCATCTGTTTATTTATTCCTAGTCTAGGTCCCTGGAAGAAGTGGCTGGGAGGTGGCTAGTACTGAATACCACTGGGGTTACTTACATAGTTACATAGTTAGTTACACAGTTAAATTGGGTTGAAAAAAGACAAAGTCCATCAAGTTCAATCCCTCCAAATGAAAACCCAGCATCCATACACACACCCCTCCCTACTTTTAATTAAATTCTATATACCCATACCTATACTAACTATAGAGCTTAGTATCACAATAGCCTTTGATATTATATCTGTCCAAAAAATCATCCAAGCCATTCTTAAAGGCATTAACTGAATCAGCCATCACAACATCACCCGGCAGTGCATTCCACAACCTCACTGTCCTGACTGTGAAGAACCCTCTACGTTGCTTCAAATGAAAGTTCTTTTCTTCTAGTCTAAAGGGGTGGCCTCTGGTACGGTGATCCACTTTATGGGTAAAAAGGTCCCCTGCTATTTGTCTATAATATCCTCTAATGTACTTGTAAAGTCTAATCATGTCCCCTCGCAAGCCCCTTTTTTCCAGAGAAAACAACCCCAACCTTGACAGTCTACCCACATAATTTAAGTCTTCCGTCCCTCTAACCAATTTAGTTGCACATCTCTGCACTCTCTCCAGCTCATTTATATCCCTCTTAAGGACTGGAGTCCAAAACTGCACTACATACTCCAGATGAGGCCTTACCAGGGACCTATAAAGAGGCATAATTATGTTTTCATCCCTTGAGTTAATGCACTTTTTTATGCAAGACAGAACTTTATTTGCTTTAGTAGCCACAGAATGACACTGCCCAGAATTAGACAACTTGTTATCTACAAAGACCCCTAGATCCTTCTCATTTAAAGAAACTCCCAACACACTGCCATTTAGTGTATAACTTGCATTTATATTATTTTTGCTAAAGTGCATAACCTTGCATTTATCAACATTGAACCTCATTTTCCAGTTTGCTGCCCAGTTTTCCAATTTAGACAAATCAGTCTGCAAAGTGGCAGCATCCTGCATGGAACCTATAGTTCTGCACAATTTAGTATCATCTGCAAAAATAGAAACAGTACTTTCAATGCCCACCTCCAGGTCATTAATAAACAAGTTGAAAAGCAAGGGACCTAGTACAGAGCCCTGCGGTACTCCACTAACAACACTGTCCACATTCGAATTAAACAGAAGACTAGGTTGCCTTGCCTCTCATTGGGGATGGTATAAAAGAGGCTCTGCTAGCAAGTAGCAAAGATATTAGAAATGTCAGAAATCCAAGTGTATAAGAATGTATTACCGCTATCTGAGAATGGCAATTGGCACTATGCTATAATATCTACTATGGCTTAACAGTTACCGTGTTTGAGGTATCCTTTGAATGAGGTGATCTAGAAATAACTGTGATCAAAATAAATAACTGATTGGTAATTATGGGTAACTGTGTGGAGGCAATTTAGCTCCTTTGTAATTAATTATCTTGTTGTTATATATAATTTAGCTACATTTCCCTCCCAAGCACTTTAAGCTGGTATCCATTTAAACAACCCCATAGAGATAGGCATTTGTCTTCATGTCTGTTCTTATTACCTACTTTAGTTTCAGTATACTTACTGTACAACACTGACTGAATGTACTACTGTAACTTGTGTTCTAACCCAACCCACTCTGGGAAATTCTAAATCTGCCTTCCAAGAACTGAAATCCTTATGAAATATGCTATTGACAGAACAGGGGCCTCTACACTGGAAGAATCTAAGCAGATGACTACCTGCAATAATGACAAGTGAACACTACACAGAATTGAGCTCAAAGTGAATAGTGCAAAAGAAGAGTATTAATGACTGCTGTAACTCGTATACTGACAAAGCACTGTCTGAGAGACTCCTGATCCAATTGTTTGTAACTAGATTAAGCACAATAAAATGTCTTCACTTGCGTTTGGACTAGTGCCAAGCTCTCCTCAAGTAAGGGGATCTAAAGTAATCCCTTTCAGCCCTTGGAAGCACTGACCATAATATTCGGTTTGAAAGGATTAGATGTACGCCTAGAATTTCCCATTTGTGACTTTAAGGCTATTAGTCTTCTCTACCAGTCCTTCCAAAATAATTAGGTTACATGAGCTTTCTATCTTCTATAGGTATTATGTTCATCCATAGGTACATTTCCTTTAGAATGTGATACATTCCCAATATAAATATATAAAGCTATTTCATGCAATATGAAGAATGAAATATAGTAATGCAAGCTAATATTTAAAGCTATCTCAGCACTGGGTTTGTGGTTATGTGGCTGCAGTGTGAATACTGAGATGTGAGATGTGAGTTGCCTGGCAGGGTACATGTTTGTTGCAGCCACACAAGAATGTAACCAGAGTAAATCACTAGTTGAAGCTGCAGGCAGTGCTCCCTCACCAACATTTATTTGTCCTTTTGGAGCAGGGAGTTGTTACAGTTAATTACCAGTTACAACAAGGACTAACTGATGTCACAGGGTCTACAAGTAGGGTTGCCACCTTTTTCTAATTGTGTTACCGGCTGGTGGGGGGCGGTAACAAAAAAGGGCGGGTGTGATGGCAAAAAGGTGCAGATCTATGATGTAAAAAGAGGCGGGGCCATGGTGCGGAGCTGTGTGACGCCAAAAGGGAGCGTGGCTATGACGTAAAAAGGGGCGGGCTGCGGCGCGGAGCTGTGAAGACAGGACAAAAGCTACGTTTTACAGGGGAATTGGGGGCGGGCCGAGGGGGTCTCTTTAAGTGTATTACAAATTTACCGGCAGCTACATTGCCAATAAATTTGTAATACCGGCCCCGGCCTTGGCAGGTGTTTTACCGGCTAGGCCGGTAAAATACCGGCCGGGTGGCAACCCTATCTACAAGGTGTAAAGTATAATCAAAATTCGGGTTCCTGTGTAAGAGGATGAAGAGCAGAGAATACTACAAGCAAAAATGGATGGGTTCGGTGACTATGCATTGATTCATCTTGGGTGTTTATGCATTTCTGGTCAAATCAGTAACACAACTGTAATATTTTGTTAGGGTCTGATAAATGTATCCCATTTACTTTGCATTCCACTAAGTATTGGACACACAGGGGACCCTTAGTCTAAAGAAAAGGTTAAGTCCCCATTTCCTGAGTCACAGTAGGACCCCTAGCTATTCCAGGTTTGAATGCTAAGTGGCGATGTGTTATAACATATAATGCCTGAGCCATGTGGGTTCTACTAGAGGCTTTTGCCAGGGCTATTTGCCTGATCTCTCCGAAATTGAGTTGAGCCTTCTGCGGATCCATCCTTAGTCAGGACTAGTAAGGGGTAGCTAAATCCTGTAATAGTCTCTCTAGGAGAGAAAGCCAGATTCGGGCTACCTATATTGAGCAGCTATTGTCTCCATCGAGGAGTGATAGAAGGGATTAGATCTCAAGGGCATTGTTGCCTAGAAATGAACCAGAGACAGGGAGATAGGGCTGAGATAGACCCACCCAGAAAAAGTGTCCCCAGAGGAAACAGGAAAAACTCTAGGTAGACTGATATTCCCCTCTCAAACACTATTAGAGGGAAGACTCCACAATCTGCATTGTGAGTATATGTTGACTATTACAATATGGTTGCCTTCTGTATCTCTATTCTATTGCCCCATGCAAGAGTAGTGATGTAGCGAACTGCCGATTTGATGTTCGCGAACGCCGTTCGCGAACACCGGCAAAAAAGCGAACAGTTCGCGAACAGTTCGCGAACTTCGAACGCTCGATAAAATCGTTCGATCGAACGATCGAAGGATTTTATTCGTACGATCGAACGATTTTCGTTCGAATCGAACGATCGAAGCTATTCGATCGAATGATTTTAATTCAATCGAATGCTTATAATCGTTCGAACGAATGGAAATCGTTCGATTTTAGCGATCGAACGGTCGAATGGTCGAATGGTCGAACGAAATTTTACTTCGAATCGAACGCGAACACCAATTGGCGAACGTCGCGCGACGTTCGCGAACATTCGGCGGACGCGAACAGTCGAAGTTCGCGCGAACTAGTTCGCCGGCGAACAGTTCGCTACATCCCTATGCAAGAGCACACGCATGTCTATGTGTTTTTTTTGTATGAGGCCCTGTGATTTCTGATGGCAGACCTGTCCACAATGTCAATGTGGTTCTCATGTCTCCCATATCCTTCAGTGCTGCTTTCCCCCCTGCCTTCCCATAAATAAAATGTTGCTTTAACTGTGAGTGTATTTTTTAAATGTCAACATTTTTAGATTTTTTAATCTTATTTCTTTAATAATTTTCTGGGCCCGTGGCAGACTGAATATACATGAAGCTCATATTTTAGTTGATTAAAAACGGTCTTATTGGCAATAAAAAGGTTATAAGTGGTCAAAGAAATTGTAGCTTACAAGGTACATTATACAGTCATATGAAAAAGTTTGGGAACCCCTCTTACATGGGCATCCGCAGAAAATTTTCCAGGGGGGCAAAGTCATCAGCCTGCATCGGTGATATATTTCCCCTTGACAAAAAGTGCAGAACACAGGGACCTGCCAACAATCACCCGACCCCCAGCCCTACGCACAGTCTCTATTTACCTTCCCACAGAAATTGCTTATATGCAGGGGACCCCCCAGTACAGGCAGTGAATAGGCAGCGTGCTCAGACCTCTCAGCATGTAAGCCAGGCAGAGAGCTGAGGAGGGAGGGCTGAGGAGATCGGAGAACTTTTGTACTGAGGGCTGAGGAGGGTGGGCTGAGAATTGAGCCAAGAGGGGGGGAGATTGCAACACACAGAGCCCGACCCTTGTGTATAAAGCAACTGCACACTCAGTCCTCCCTCCACCTCCCTGCACTCACCACTCCCCTCACTGTAGCCAGATAATTACCATGCCCCCCAACAAGCTTAGTGCTCCCCCAACAATCACCACATGTACCGGCCCATTACACAGAGGCAGCACGTACTCTCATCATTTACTTGTATGTGTTCCGCGCCTTTTCGGCGCGCCTACCGGGATCCCATGTACCTTTCCATGAATCCACCCTCCGGCCCTACCTGCCCTTCCCTAAACCCACCCTAATTAGCCCAACCCTTCATCCAGCCTTCCTCCAATCTAACACAGCCCTACCCTAACTAACCCGATGCCGGACTCCAGCCTCCTGGGACTAACCTATCAGAATTAAAAGAGTAGGGGAGAAGAGTAACCATCAGGGAGCTGGTCCTGCTTGATGGCAAAATTCCAGCAGCTGCCCCCCCTCACCTCTATTTACGGACGCCCATGCCCTTTTAATTCTTTGGAGTTTTGTTTCTCATTGGTTACTTTTAATATATAACATGCCTTATGGAAACAGTATTATTTCAGCAGTGACATAAAGTTTATTGGATTAACAGAAAATATGCAATATGCATCATAACAAAATTAGACAGGTGCATAAATTTGGACACCCCAACAGAGATATTACATCAATACTTAGTTTAAGCCTCCTTTTGCAAACGTAACAGCCTCTAGACGCCTCCTATATGAAGAGTGTCTGGATTCTGTATGGTAGTATTTTTGACCATTCGTCCATACAAAATCTTGCCTGTTCAGTTAAATTTGATGTCTGCTGAGCATGGAAAGCCTGCTTCAAATCATCCCATAGATTTTCCATGATATTCAAGTCTGGAGACTGTGACAGCCATTCCAGAATATTGTACTTCTCCCTCTGCATAAATGCCTTTGTAGATTTCGAAGTGTGTTTAGGGTCATTGTTTTGTTGGAATATCCAACCCCTGCGTAACTTCAACTTTGTGACTGATGCTTGAATATTATCCTGAAGCATTTGTTGATATTGGGTTGAATTCATCTGACCCAGTCCCTGAACACAGCCCCACAGCATGATGGAACCTCCACCAAATTTGATAACAGGTAGCAGGTGTTTTTCTTGGAATGCGGTGTTCTTCTTCTGCTATGCAAATGGCTTTTTGTTATGACCAATTAACTAAATATTTGTCCAAAGTGCTTTGTTCCAAAATGACTGTTGTTTCTCTAAATGAGCTTTTGCATACAACAAGCGACTCTGTTTGTGGCTTGATAGGAGAAAGGACTGCTTTCTCATCACCCTGCCCTACAGATGTTCTTTGTGCAAATTATGCAGACCTGGGTTTTACAGCAACTGTGCCTGTGGCCTTCCATTTCCTGATTACATTCCTTACAGTTGAAACTGACTCTTCAGAGGAGAGTCAAACAGAAGCACAAATTGCAATTGGCCACCTTAAATACCTTTTCTCATGATTGATGAGTTAATCCAACCAATTTGGTGTTGCCAGTAATCAATATTGAGCAGTTACATCCATTCAAATTAGCAAAATGACACAGCCAGCTTTTCACATTTGATTTGATTTCATACAACTGAATACTGCTTCACTAAAAATCTTTGTTCAGAAAACACCCCAGCACTCAGATGTTCCTGGGAAATGAAAGACATACCATTGTTATCTTTTTTGTTGAAAGTGGAGTAAATGATTATGCAGACTGAGAGGGGTTCCCAAACTTTTTCATATGACTGTATATAGATACACCAGCATAATGAATAGTGAGGGTGCACCTTGTACACATAGAATTTTCCTTCTCCTCATTTTCACATGGAAACACCTTATTGCTTGCCATATCGTGGACAAGATAAACAGCATTTTTGTGGTCACACAAAAATATATAACTATATTATACAAAATATTTTTTATCAAAATAATTATATATTAACTATTTCTGGTTATAGAACAAGGTTAGGGGAAAGCAGTTTAACCCTATAAATAATCTCAGTTTAATACATAATTATTAGCAGCTCTTATTAGTTCCTGAATATTTTTCCATGCAGTTAATTATTAATAATAATACATATACAGGGGAATGTAATAAAAGTCGCAAAGGGCAAAACAATTCGCACCAATAAGACTAAAAATCCACATCTCTCAATGTAATATTGTTCCTTAAACTGTTATTGCATTGCAAATTTTAATTGCGCATTGCGCATTTTAATTGCGCACTCATAAGAAGTGCTTGAAGGTGTTGTAATCTTTTGGAGCAAACATAGCGACTTTTTTTTTATTACATTGACTGCGCATTGACGCAAACTATAAAATTCGCAAACGGTATTTCACTGTCGGACGTGGTCGCTAAACAGTTTCCGGGCTCGCAAAAGCTATATTAAATTCGCACAAAGCAAAATTTGTGCGCACAGAGGCATAACTTTTCGCATTGCGAATAGTTTTTCCGTTAGCGATTTTTATTACATTCCCCCGATAGTATTAAAACAAAATACCTAGCATTAATATTAGTATATTGCCATGGGCATCTCAAGGTATGAGTTTTTAACATGCTTTGTTGTAAGAATGTAACACCGCTGTCTGACCCATTCATTGTTCATTGATGGACATTTTTAAGGCAAACTTTTAAATTGAATGCTGCCAATTTCATGGTAGAGTAGAGATACACACATTTAATGTCATCTCCTTGAAATCAACTTGGAAACTCCTATCAGACAATACAAGCAACTTTGTTTGGACTGGGTAATTACTTCTCCCTGACAGCTGATAGCTGATAGGAAGGCTCTAGCGGGGCTCCGCACCTTTATTATCTCCCCAGCTGGCAAAGGGTACATTGATCCAAATCATTTTACTCCTGTCACCTTCCTAACAGAAAGCTACAAGTGCTGCACAATCATCACTCTTCAGTCAGTAATGTTGTTTTTCTTGGAGCAGTTTTGAAAATAAATAATGAAACCTAGACGAGTCTGTTTCTTTCAGGGACATCTAACCTGAGGTAAAACTAAAACAAAGGCAGTGCAAGACAGCAGGGGGCCTACGTGAAAATAGCAAATACTAAAAGTTAGTTACTCTATTGTCAAGCACAGAAATAATATGGATTTTGTTACCTCGCTTAGGGCTGTCCAGCTGGAAGCTCACGGCTGGATGTGGCCCTCCTTGAAATTATCCCAATCTGCTGAAAGGAACCGACCGACAGACTTTGTATTTGTGACTATGTATCATAAACATTGTAATATAACTGAGCCATTATGTGTGAAAAAGGTTTCTGGTTGGCAATAGTGAAGAGGGAGCTGACAATGCAGGATGGTTAGGGGGAGTTACATTCTACAACCTGTAGTATATAGCTTGCAATTGCATATTGGGAGTTGCAGCTAAAAAACAGCTGGAAGGCCAGAAGTCAAAAATTACTAATATTTTGGTGACTTGGTCAGTTGGTGCATAGTGTAACATGTCCTTTGATTGTTTATCCATTATTCCCCCCAAACCTGCCCTTGTGTGAAATGTATTCTTGTTTTACACTAATAAAGCTGGGTCCCATCTTATAAGACTCTTTTTTAAATAATCATATTCTTATGTATGTATATATGCTTTTCCAGAGAAAGCACACAACTGCCTCCACAGAAATGGTTATTGTGGGTGAGATCAGTAAAGAGTGTGTTTCATTAATATATTGCGCTTGGACAAAGGGAACTGTAGATGACTACATATAGAACATATCCTGACTCATGTCTTGAAGTGTGTCACACCTGGTGTGCTAACAGTTTATTGTGTATTTAGGCAATTACACATGCCTGATGTTGCAGGTGCCAGAAATAATCCAGACATCCACGGACAGTCAAAAGATGGAGAAGGACAAAAGGAAAATAAGTGCAATCTGACTTTCCTGGAAGAATTCAGAGTTCCCTCTTGAAGTGGATGGTCTGGGAACAATCAACATTTACAGTAAGTTTTCCTCTTTATGCTTTACTTTATAGGTTGTTAGACATAATTGGTTAATAATGGACCTTCCAAACCAAGGATACATAATAGTTACCTCTGTGTTTCTTGCCTAACATTGACTTCCCGTCTTAAACTGGCCATACACGGTTAGTGTTAAACCTCTTACCAGGGTCCCTACAGTGAGCCAACTGACAAAGTGCAAGTGTGCCAAAACAATCAAGTCAAGTCAAGTGGATGTTATTGTCATTTCAGCCATATACAGTAAATAAAGTACATAGTAGAAATGAAATGGCGTTCCTCCAGAACCCCCCGGTGCTATACAACAACTCTAGTACACAGTCATGCTGGGCAAAGTGGACATTTCAGTTCCATATGAATATATTCAGTTCAGTCCTTGGGAGTTGAGATACCTGATGGCTTGTGGAAATAGACTGTTTCGCATTCTGGAAGTCAGTGCTCGAATATTGCGGTATCTTTTACAGGATGGCAAGAGGATAAAGAGATCATGTGCAGGGTGGGTGCTATCCCTGGCAATACTGGTAGCCTTCTGGAGACAGCGGGTGTTGTAAATATCCATAATGGCAGGAAGCGAGACCCCAATGATCTTTTCCGCTGTCCTCACCACCCACTGCAGGATCTTGCGATCTGATACAAAGCAGTTTCCATACCAGGTAGTGATGCAGCTGCATAAAATGCTTTCAATTCCTGAAGTCAACAACTATTTCCTTTGTTTTGTTTGTATTATCATGTGCCACAGTGATATTGCCATTGAGTGTCAAAAGTGATGCCATCCTAAAACATTTTCAGTGCAATTGCATCCAATTTGCAAACACAGGAGTGATTATTTTAAACCATAGTCTGCAAGTGCCTTTCAAAAATATGCTGGAATTATTGGAGAACATCAAATTAAGCATTATTATTTTTGATTTAAAGGACAAATAAAACCCAGTTTTAATATTATAACCTAGAGTTATATGGGATTTTTAAAAGAGTATTTATTGATGGATGAAAGGGAAAGAGTGGCAACCTCTAACTTCACTCTTTTATAAATATAACCCCTTGTGTTTTGGGACTATCTTTTCCTTGCTAGTTAGATTATAGCATCCATTTTAAAAGAGATATGTTTATGGACTTCACTTGTAAAATAGTGTGGAGTTATACCTGTTTATTTAAGATCCTGGATTGCCTGTAATAATCCTGTTGAGTTAACTAGGATTATGACTGGGAGTTAAAAGACCAGTAACACCAAAACATGTGTTTTATATGCCTTCAAACAAATATGCTGTTATGGCTGGCACACACATAAATCCACTCATTTGGTGTGGTCACCAGGGGAGTAATTATAAATAACAGGGCCCCACAGCACATTTATTTTAGGACCCCAAAATATCCAGAGGTTTACGAGTTTTACCAATATATATTGAAACTGCTCATTAATTAATGGCGCCCCATATACTTCCTACCGCATCATGGTCTGCTTACTCTGTAGTTAAACCCCTGGTGGTCACCAGTGAATCAGTGAATATTTGCCCAATTTGGTCACCTATAGGATCTGATAGTTTGGCTCCAGATATCTCTGGAGGAGCAGCCTAAATCTTCCCGTATATGGACAGCTTTACTCTGCATTAGTAAAAGTTGTGTTTTGCTTCAGAACCACTACTATAGTTTATATAAATAAGGTACTGTGAAGCCTGGGGGCAGACATTTATGCTTATACAGGTTTTTACAGCTGATAACAGATAAACTCTGTAGACTATAATAGGTTTAGATCAAATGCTACAACATTATAGAATGAAACACTTTCTCATATAAAATAGCATATTTTTTTTTACCATAAAAAGTTGTTTGGGTACTACAGGCAAGCATTTAGGGGGTTATTGTTATCAAATTAAATTTTTTTTAAAAAAAAAAAATCGATTTTTAATTAATAACCTCCTAAATGTAAAAAAATATTTTCACTTTTTAACATTACTGGTGTTTTAAGTTTTTTGAGGGGGGGTAGGGTGAAAAATCTGTAGTGTACTGCCTGCCTTTATTGGTTTACTGTTTTATATGCATTCATCTAAGCCCCTCCTGCATTGAGACCCATGAATTCTGCTTTCATTGATGAAGTGTTTCTATTTTTCTGTTTTCATTTATGGTTTGTTGCATGTCTACTGGGTATAATACGTATGAGGGGGGCACAACAATGTATTTCTGTGCATATACCTTACACATGAACTGCTATGAATATTTTTTAAGATTATTTAGGGCTCACATCATGTTGCATTCCATCTGTGTTCAGTGGTTGGATGTGCCTGAATCAATACGTCACTAAACGAATGTACAGTCTGCGTCTCGTTCTGCGCTGCCTTGTGGTGGAATGCAGGAAAACTGACCGTAGCAGAGCACAGGGTAAAAACAACTATTAGGGGCAGATTTATCAAGGGTCGAAGTGAATTAGAGGGAATTTTCGAAGTAAAAAAATTTGAAATTCAAAGTAATTTTTTGGATACTTCGACCATCGAATAGAATACTACGACTTCGACTTCTAATTCAGTTCGAAGTAAAATAGTTCAAATATTTGACCATTTGATAATCAAAGTTTATCTGTCTCTTTAAAAAAACTTTGATTTCAATACTTCGCCAAATTAAACCTGCCAAAGTGCTATGTTAGCCTATGGGGAGCATTTTTCTAAGTTTTTTGAAGTCGAAGAAAAATCGATCGATGGATGAAATCGATTTTACTTCGACCGCAAATGGCCAAATTCGATGTAAAAAAACTTCGACTTCAATATTCGAAGTCGAAATATTCCAATTCGATGGTCGAATTTTGAAGTTTTTTCTACTTCGAAATTCGACCCTTGATAAATCTGCCCCTTAGTATGAGCCTTAAGTTGACTTCTCAAAATACAATATTGTTTCTGCTTAGCAGAGATTTTTTTCTCACACTAGTATAAATTTAGGATATTATATCATTTTAAAGGGGGATATATATAAAACAAAATTATAGTGTATATGTAACAGATACAATGAAACAATCAGTCTACAGTTTGCTGCCTGTGTGGATGTGCTTCGAGAAAGGGGGGGATATATGTGCTGCTCTTTATGGAAACAGCCCCCCCTTTATATCTGTTTTAAATTCTGATGCAACCTGTTTCAGTTGTTTTTATTAACATTTCTGATGAAATTGCAAAGCCTTAAACTTATTCTGACACTAAAAAAATATGGTCCTTCTATTTCCAGGACTCACGTCACAAAATAAAACAGATGGTGAAAAATGGCCCTATTAAGAGCTTACTATCGAAGGAGTCATGGAAATGCCTGCTCACACCTGTTATATGGGGCCCTGCTAATAAGAGCTTGTAGTCTAAGACATCAGGGAACTGCTGATAGTGGAAGTCTGAGAAATGATTTTATTATTGTGTTGGATTCCATCAGACTCACACTGCACAGATGGAAAAAAGATACAACACACACAGTCATAACAGAGAATATTTAACTATAATCCTGTTTCTTATTAAACAGTCATTCCTTTTGGGATTTATTTGAGGATTTTTATTGGAGAAACGTCATAAATAACCTACCCATGGGAGAAGTTTAATGCATAATAACATCCACAGTTATATTCTTACTCTGGTCACTGTGAACGATGCTTTCTCAACGCCTATCAATTATTGATGAACCATTGCTAGTAGTATTATTGCAATAGGACCCAGTTTTACGATTTATGCCACCCTATACACCTTTCTGTTGGTCCATGATCCCAAAATGCTTCTCCAATATATAAAATAACAGAAATAATTGCTTAGACCCCCAACACACACACAGTTGTTAGCCGCCAATAATAGGCATTTTTAATAAAAAAAATTAAAAAATGGGAACCTTTTTAAAACAACCTGAATTTATATAGATTCCCTTACAGGATCAGTCTTTCTCCCTAGGGCCTATGTAACCTTTCCAAAAGTCTAAGACTCCCTGCCAGCTGCATGTCTCTTGCATGAAGAGATTCTGCTAAGGGCCTTGACCAAAGCACATGCTGGTTAAATATTTAAAAGGCATAATAGTGAGGTGCTGCAAAATAAAAAGAATCTTCTAATTAGTGGCACATATAAGGGGTCATTTGTGTACTGCAAGTGCAGTCACAGTAAAGCAAAGTGCAGTTGCTGCAGTTACTGCCCAAAAAATTCTGTTCTATTAAGGTACTTGCATCTAAAGTTCCTTCTTGCACTACCAAGTTCAACAATTGACAAATGGAAACCCTGGAGCTACCAATACTTTTAGGTGCTCATTTGCACCTAAAGAATTGGACACACACGTGATGGCGAGTGCCAGAAATGATACTATCTGGACTTTCCAGTGCTATTTTGACGCATAGCTCCGCGGCAGGTTCATCTCTATCTCACAGACACAAAGATGATGGAATTATGGGGCACAAAACATGGCATTGTGGGGAAAAACATGTTGATTTTGTCTGAAATTGCACTATGCACGCTGCAGATCAGTATGTAAATGACAGTGTTCCTAAACACTACTTTGAGCTTTGGGTAGTGTTTGATTCATGGGACCAGCAATCTATTGACCATGATTCTGACTTCACACAAGCCAAAGCACTAACTGCATTTTGGAAGATATTGTTGAACAACAGCTCATTGAACATCACAACATTATATTCCGTGTAACCCCCTTTACCTTGTGGGCCCTGCAGGAGCCTTGTCTCAATGACAGTATTGCATGCCTTTACTTCCAGCCGTCAGAAAATTTGGTCTTGTTCATGACCCCTTTTATTAACCTGCACCTTCAGAGATATTTGTTAGAGAGCCAGAAGTAGAATGTTTGTCTTTAAATTACTACAAGTAACTGTACTTGCTATGATGCTTGTCATAATGTGTTTAAAATATAATTATTGTTTCCCTACACTAGTACAATTGTGTGTTTGCTTTATAAACACTACTAAAGTTTATATCAGGGATCCCCAACCAGTAGCTCGTGAGCAACATGTTGATCTCCAAACCTTTGGATGTTGCTCCCAGTGGCCTCACAGCAAGTGCTTATTTTTGAATTCCAGGCTTGGAGGCAAGTTTAGTTGTATAAAATCCAGGTGTAATGCCAAATAAAGCCTCAATGTAGGTTGACAATCCACATAGGGGCTGCAAAATGGCCAATTACAGCACTTATTTGGCACCCCAAGAACATTTTTCATGCTAGTGTTGCTCCCCAACTCCTTTTACTTCTGAATGCTGCTCACGGCTTCAAAAGGTTGGGGATCCCTGGTTTATAAAAACAAGTTGCTGTGTATCAATGGGAGCAGCCATTCAAAGCACAGGCTATATAGCTTTGAACAGATGCACCCTGTTAAATACCACTGTATTCTATAACAGAGATTATATGTCATCTGCTAAATAGCCTGTGCCTTTTCTCCTTTTTCCGCTTGAACAGCTGCCCCATGGCTACACAGCAGCCTATTTAAATAAACTATAGTAGTCTTTCTAAAGCAAACACAGAACTTTTAACAATGCAGAGCAACAATACATGATATTTTAATTACTTTAGAATACTTTAATTTTTTGGGGTTACTGGTCCTTTAAGCTCAGTTGCTGATAAAAATGGCAAGCAACTTATTGTTCCTCATTGAGTAAATATATTTGGCCTTCTGGCCAGCAGAAAGTTCATAAGGGGGAAAGAGGTATATAAGAGATGCACGTTGGAGTCAGGATAATACAGGAAGGAGCAATTGCAGAGGACAAGCTGCAACTTAAAGCAGACCTTTTATTATGATGGAAAAAAAACTGCTGTTTAATTTTTCTACTGAAAATAATTCAGGTAAACCATTTAATTCTACCAATTGGGTTCCATTATGGAAAACTGTTATTTGGCTTAACGGCATTGTGATCGGTGATCCCTCAAATTTTTTATTAGTTGCATGTGAAAAACTTTTATTTTTAATATTGTATTAGAATGACATATTTGGTCTTTCAATTGGTAAATATCTTAATTACTACTGGGAATATCAGAATATTTTACACCATTTGGTTCCTCATAAGGAAAATGGCAAGACAATGCTTACAGTATAAGTGCGAATACAAAAGGAGTTGCTAAATTTGCTACTCCCAAATACACAACAAAGGCCAATGTTCCATGGTGGGGTGAGAATATATTTTATTGTGGTATCAGGTAGATAATCTTCAAATAACAAGCATTTTTTCCAGTGGATGCAACATAACAGAAAAACATTGGTTTCCATAGCAATAAATAAATAACCTTTGTGTGTCTGCGTGAGTTCTGTTTCCAGTTCTCCATGGTAAGAAAATGTAAAGATTTAACTTATGTAACTGCATGTAACTGCATGGTCAGCACTGCATGTTTGCTTTTAAAAAATTTTTTTTATAATAAAATGATTATATCATATACCAGCTAACAGGGTAGAAGGGGAGCGATACTTCCTTTAAGAAAAAAATATATTTAAACTGACTTGAATTAATTATCATTTCTGTAAAGCACTGTGAAATATGCTAAATAAAATAAAGGATAATAAGAATATATATATACAGCTAGAAATGGACTGAGGTGCAGTGGACATTAAAGTGAGGATTTATCAAAGGATTTGCCGACATACAAACGTTAATGGAATCGATCCCACTGGCCCTTTAATGCTCATTAACAGATCACACCACACTGATACTCTTATACAAATACCTAAGGAATATTGTAACATGCCTCAGGCTACTCATGAGCCTTTTCCTTAATTTATTTGGAGCTTGAGTCATTTGACTTCATTGCCATTTTTCCCTCCAGAATTCCCCCACTGCAACTGCTTTGATCTTCATTCATCCATCAATGGAAAAGTCTTTCTATGGCTCTTAGAAAGGTCTTTCATCACAATCTCACTTTAAAAGTGCACCCTCCAATGAGACGCAGAATTATTCACATGTGCTTAATGCTTCTTAGAGAACTGGTTTTGATTGGTTTGAAATACAGAGTATATATATATATATATATATATATATATATATATATATATATATATATATATATATTCTGGCAAAATTGCGTGCTGACTCAATAGTATTTTAACTGCATTAAATAAATGTAGATGTGCACAAAAACAATTCAACAGTTAATAAAACTTGTCAATATAGTGGTGTGATTTATGTTCATCCCTACACAATATACTCTAGATAAAAGTGAGATTAAGGCATTTTGAACTGGCCTTATACAGTAAACTGAAAAAAAATTTCAATTAAGATCGACTAATGATGCTCTGATCACATTCAGCAATGTGCCTCGTTGTGCTTGAGCATGGATCCTTCTGTACACAATGGTGCCTGTTTTGTCCTGCGTGGCCTGACTAAAATCACACTAAATACCACTGAATTTCTGTAGAAAAGGTCCCCAAAATGTATTTTATGGGATAATGCATATATGTGAATACTAATCAAGCAATGATTACACTGCAGACTTGTCGCATTGGCTTTTAGGTTCAATTTCACCCAAGGCATTATAAACAAAGCGTTGTATGTTTTGCCTGTAATTGTGTGGGTTTCCTCTAGGTACAGTTGCTTTCTCTCACACTACAAAAACATACAGAAAGGTTAAATGGCTCTTGATAAAACCAACCATAGTGTGTGTGAATTAGTGATGTGCGGGCCATGGGGCTCGTGGGTAACCCGTGGGTCAGATGGGTTTGGGTCGTCTTCTACAAATTATTTTCTATCATGTTAGTTGAGCAAAATAATTTATTTACACTACATTTATTCTTTACATTTTGTTTCCTTCAGTCTTGGAATTACACAATCACAGCACACAGTCAGGAGCCATGTTGTACCATTAACACAAATTGTGTATCTTGTGATGCACCAAAATGGCGTACCCAATGCCCATACACAGTACACTACAAAATTATAGAGTGTTAGTAGGGAGGGCAAATGTGAGGAGGGCAGTGATAGCTAGGAAGTGCTGAAAGGCATAGAGGTGGGGCAGGTAATATTTGACTGACAGCTCAGATATTTAAACACCTTTATAACAGGTATGGATGCTTTAATGAAAAAAATAATTTGGGTTCCATGTTGAATTTGCAAACAACCTTTATTATACAGCTTTTTATGTGTGGGTGACACGTCTGCTTTAATTCCAACATAATTACCATCTTATGGAAAACTGCAATGAAATCAATGGATTGAACATTACTGACCCCCTATTAAAAAGCTGTATGGGAGGATGTCTGCTAGGAAATCACATGACAACAAGCTAGTCTGCTTGCATTCCTCATGCCTGCTTCTAACAGGTATTGCAGTTTTGGCCAAATATAACTGCCGCTCTGCCCAATGCTGTATATGAGCCAGTGGCAACTTGACAATATAACTTGCAAG
Source organism: Xenopus petersii (assembly GCA_038501925.1). NCBI lineage: Eukaryota > Metazoa > Chordata > Amphibia > Anura > Pipidae > Xenopus > Xenopus petersii. The sequence continues at coordinate 57,889,997 of CM076681.1, forward strand.
CATTCAACAACACTTTCACAGGAGCCAAATACAAAAATACTTGGAATTATTTTATAATAATTATGCATGACAGTATTCACTCATTAATATTTTCATTAGAGAGATACAAAGGGAAACATAAAATATAGATACAGAACCATTGCATGCTATTATCACTTATGCACTAGAACTAAGCCACTACAGTATTTTGAGGAAATGTTCATGATTTGCACTTGCTTATTGCAACAAAAACCATAGCACCCATTCCCATATGGCATACAATAAGTAAGAGGTTCATGGATTATTGGGACTTTTCCATGAGACTTTGACTGTATACACATAAAGAAATGGAGCTACATTACCATGTGAACTTTACCCAACATATTGCTTGTTTATATGTTCCACACAGCCACAAAATATTTTGTAGACAGTTGGAGGCATTTGCTAATTATGTGTTCTCTATACAAGTACATGAAATCCAGACTGTGCCTGTCTCAGTCACTAAATTACAACTTAACTGAGCTCTAAGTTGACAATATGGAGAGGCACCTGAGATGTTTTCCATGAGTTGCTCCAATACATGTCAATAAACTAGTGCATATACTAGAGCTGTTCTAGAGCCTTGTAGCAGTTTTATGGCAGTAATACTCTGAATATACTTCACCAGAATATATAAAAAAAGTAATATTACTCTGAAAGCTGAACCCTGTACATTTTGGAGCAAATATAGAGACTATGCATTTTGCAAAAGTAATGGTTATGAACCTTAAAACAAAACAAACTAAATAACCCTAAAATAAAATGCCTCTAAATGGATCTGCTCTAATTCCAAACAGGCATGCATGGATCAAGCAGCTGATAAGCAATAGAGTTTGGTACATTAACAACGTGGAACCACCAAACATATTTTTGAGCTAAAGAAGTTCCCTTTAAAGTTAGACATTATTCATTACGGATAAATAATTACTGAAAAACAGTATTTGTCTGCCTTTGTATCTGAGGATAGTAATCTGAGTATCTATAGCCATTTGACTCTGCATTTTAAAGGGGATTTGAAGTATCTGCCTCTGACAGTATCTCCAGCATACTCATTGTGAATACAGTATGCCTTGTTCTGTAGTATTAAGCTACGCACCTTAGAGAAAATGGTGGTACTCCCGGTGCATATGCTCTGCTATGGGGCATTTAGCCATGGATCTGCAAGGGTTAGTGCACTTTGGCTGTGCATCTGGAGCACTCACGGTGCTGTGCTCATCTTACAGGGGCTCTGGGGGCATTTAACTGCATCTGTTAGAAAGGAATACTTGAATTTGGCTTTTCAGCAACAAAGACAGATAGAGCATATGTGTGCTTGCTGCAAACAGTTAAAGGAGCAGGTGAGACAGAGAAATGACCATGCCCCAGACTCAGCAGTAAAGAAGCAGATTTTCACCACCAGTTTGTAACATTATCTGAGACAGCAGAGCACTTTACATCTGGAACCCACTGGATCTGGGACAAGACTTGCTTACTGTGGATATCTGTGAGATATGGATGCAGGGTTGGTCCCTGCATACAGTACCACCCCCTGGTGGAGCTTTATAAACACTGTAAGGACAGAGCACAGCTTACTGTATAACTGGAGAGTGAACTGGACAGGCACATACTGACACATTCTATACTGAGAGTGTTTAAAATTATATGAAGAATGTGGAGCATCTGTGTACAGCACAGCCCATAGCCAAGTGAGCAGGTGAGTGCCTTGTCGATTCCTTTATATCCAGAAAGCTTTTTGGGTTAAGTGCGGAGGCATTCGAGAACTGGGGCATGGGTTTTAGATGGAAAAGGATACCTTGGGTAGTAAATCAAAATTTCACTTAGAAAAGCCAATGAAACTTCAGGGTCTACTGACAAGAGCTATAATATTTGTTGAAATTAACATTTCAACAAAAAGGCATTGCAGATTATTTTTTATCCTTGAGTTATGCCTAACTCTGTCCCTGGGCACACTCTCTACCTCCAATGAATTGCAGCATAGAAAAGGTTAAATTACCATGAAATCCGTCTGCTCGAAGCAGATACACGCCACAAACCCCCAATTAGATTCTCTATTGATATTTAATGCATCTCCACGGAGAAAACATCCATTCAGAAGTAGTCATTAAGAGAACAGGTTTACACTGTCTATATCCTACTGCTTGCATCATTGTTTATTTCCATTATTCTAGGCACATAAAAACCCAGTGCACGCCTTTAAGTTTAACAGAGCAGCGCTACTTTTGAGAAGAATGTAAGTCGCATGGAAACAAAACAAAGTCACAGAGGGACACTCAGTGTTTTTATTCAGTGTAGCAGCCATTAGATAAGTGAGTGCTCAAGTACACATAGAAGTATTGGCAGCCCTGCAGGACTTCCAGCTTTTGTCTTTTTTCTGAATAGTACAATGATGTATAGAGCAGTTAACATGTAAATTGGATTACACCTGCCACATGGATGCATATATGCAAAGCGTAGAAGCCAGCATGTAAATGTGTGGTCTGCCCTTATTGAGAATTGTTCAAATATTTTAAATGTAAAAAACAGAATTTGGTATTTGGATTGGTAATTTTTATGGGTCCCTGGTATTACAGGTAAAAATGTAGATATAATATAAATGATATTATCACTTGTTAAATTTTATATGGCATATACTTCATGATATCAAGCCATTGCCCCCCAGCTGTCAGAGCATAGCCACTGGCTGTCAAGGGAATGCTGAGATTTGTTCATTAACATGGAATGGAATTATTTGAGAATATGAATAAATACAAGAAATAAATAAAATAAAGTGCTCTGTTTAGTCGTGGTACATTGCTAGTCAGGCTACAGCTACTGTTACATATAAAGGGAAAGTGATTTACTTAATGTGTTTACCAGGTCCTTTGGACATTTGGACATTTACATTCATGTCTTCATGTCATTCCTATCCCTATCCCAGACTAGATATAGCAAACAAAGGGCCATTCTGGTCAAAATCTATTTTTGAAAATGAGTTAGTTAAATAAATAGCCCCATCAGGTGCATGGATCAGTATGACACTAACATGAGTGAGCGTCTTAATTCTCTGTTCTGCTTAACTAAACCAGAGCTATAAGTGAGTCATTCCAGACTGCTTAAAATGATTGGGAATTCCAAATGCTAAAGCTCTCAAACAAATCTGGATTAGAAATTTGGAAGGAGATGTGGACATAAATATACTGTATACGTTTTGCTGAATACCATTTACTTCATTTCACACTCACTGAACACAGATCCAGAAAAGCAATTTATTTCCTCCGTTTTCATGGAAAATAAAGTTGGGAATCACAAGCAGGGAAGTAGCCTGACAAACCTTCAGATTCTACAGTCAATCTATATACAGTATATACTGTAGATAGATGTGTATGTTATGTTAGAGAGAGAAGAGATAGATGTGTATGTTACAGAGAGAGAGAGATAGAAAGAAGAGGTAGATGTATATATTACAGAGAGAGAGAGAAAAGAAGAGATAGCTGTGAATGTTACAGAGAGAGAGAGAGAGAGAGAGAGAGAGAGAGAGAGAGAGAGAGAGAGAGAAAGAAGAGGTAGATGTATATATTACAGAGAGAGAAAAGAAAAGATAGCTGTGTATGTTAGAGAGAGAGAAGAGATAGCTGTTTATATTACAGAGAGAGAAAGAAGAGAAAGAAGAGATAGCTGTGCATGTTACAGAGAGAGAGAGAGAGAGAGAGAGAGAATGAAGAGATAGCTGTGAATGTTACAGAGAGAGAGAGAGAGAGAGAGAGAGAGAGAGAGAGAGAAGAGGTAGATGTATATATTACAGAGAGAGAAAATAAGAGATAGCTGTGTATGTTAGAGAGAGAGAGAAGAAGAGATAGCTGTGTATGTTAGAGAGAGAGAAGAAGAGATAGCTGTTTATATTACAGAGAGAGAAAGAAGAGAAAGAAGAGATAGCTGTGCATGTTACAGAGAGAGAGATAGAGAGAGGGAGAGAGAGAGAAAGAAGAGATTGCTGTGTATGTTAGAGAGAAAGAGAGAGAGAGAGAGAGAGAGAGAGAGAGAGAAAGAAAGAAGAGATTGCTGTGTATGTTAGAGAGAGAGAGAGAGAGAGAGAGAGAGAGAGAGAGAGAGAGAGAGAGTAAGAAGAGATAGCTGTGTATGTTTTTTTTGTAAGTTTTTCTTTGGCATTTCAAATTTAAAAATACATGGGGGGAGGAGCTCCCTTGGTAAAGGAAGGATAGAAAAGAAAGGAGAGGATAGAGTGAGAAGGAAAAGGGAAGAAGTGAGCTGAAGGGAAGTTACCAAGCGGAGAGCATTACACATATATTCCTACTGCGTCCGCAGTGCTTTTCTTACTGATTCTTGGGGCGCTGCTAAGACAATGTACAGTGGCGGAACTACCAAGGGAGCAGGGGATGCGATCGGGCCAGGGCCTGAACCCCCTTAGGGCACCATGGCAAACTTCATCTTTCCATGCCGTGTATGTCAGAGAGAGAAAGATAAAGAAGAGATAGCTGTGCATGCTAGAGAGAAAGAAAAGAGATAGCTGTGTATGTTACAGAGAGAGAGAAAGAAGAGATAGCTGTGTATGCTAGAGAGAGAGAGAGAGAGAGAGAGAGAAAGTTGAGTATGCTACATAGAGGGAAATTTGTAATCAATAAAAAGTATATGTTACAAATGTTACAAAGTTATCTCTCTGTATGTAACAGGGACAGGAGATGTTTCCTCTATTTTCATGGATTGCAGGTGTAAAGCTGGGAGTCCACAAATCCATTGGATGATAGTCTTACTTCAGTAGATTACATAAACCAGAGTCATAAATAAAAATACTGGAGCTCCCAAAAAAATCTGGATTTGTGGTGTAGATTGAAGAGCTGGACATAAATACATATTGTAGGTTAACACTAACTTCATTACACACTCACTGAACACAGATCCAGCAAAGTACATTCTTTCTTGGAAATGGAAATGTATAATGTTACAGGAGAGGCTGCTCGTAGGCTATGAAAAGATCTAAAGTAGACATATCAAATATTCAAAATTGACATGCTATTTCCCATTTAAAAATAGTATTTTTTCAATGTACCACAATTAGAAATTCTACATTGTTTTAATAAAAATGCCATTTTTTATTGATTGTTTTCAGATTATGTATCTTTCAGGTGCCAGTAGATAAGTGTGTGGGTAGCAGGTACAAGAGGAAGCTATCAGTACTCACAGAAAAAAAAAGTTTTTATTAAACAAGGCACAGCATTTATAATTAAAGTATGTTGAAAAAAGGCTTACTGTATTTGTAAATGGAAAAACTGTCCGTCAGTTTTCTATTTTTGAAAATTTTTTTATTCGTTGTGTACAGTATGTCTTTAAAATGCAGTATGTCTTTAAAATATTCCTCTTTCAAGCAAAGTAAAAACATTATGGATTGATAGAAAGTTTAGCATTGAGGTTGGTAATTACAAATTGCCATTTAAAGGGGACCTGACACTCAAAAAAAATATTCCAAGTCTTATTTTATAACTTTTACACAAGCAAAATACAATTTAATTACACTATATAATTCATCTGAATCTTGTTTACTTTGGTTTGGGAATACATGATTATAGCAAGCAGGTAGGAGACAATTTGTGGACACTGTTATTAAGGCGAGCCTTGCATCAACTCGAAATCTGGGATGTGCACCAGAATCGGGGGCCTGATGTCCATCCCCATGCCCTGACTACACTATTAAATGATAATGTGAAATCTAGTAAGTGCTGAATGGAAAGTGAAAGTAATTGCCTGCCCCGCCTCTATGCCTAAGGCATAGAGGAGGGGCAGGCAATACTGTATTTGATTGACTGCTGAGATTTTTAAATGAGTTTACAACAACTATGAATGTTTTAATAAAAAAAAGAATTTTGATTTCATGTTTAATTTGAAAAGGACTTTTATTATACAACTTTTTATGTCTGGGTAACAGGTCTGCTTTAAGGCATTCAAGTTAGCTGGGATAGCTGAAACTTTAATTAGGCACAAAGAGGCCAATAAAGCATGTAAAAAGCTATAATAGAGAATGAAAAGGACATTCGAGGAAGAGTATATAAATTATATACATTCTTAGGAGAAATATTAAGCATGAATTGATGGGTCCCTTAGTATTAGAGGGAGGTAAATTGGTCAATGAAAGCAGGTAAAAATCTGAGATACTGAACCGTTATTTTTTTCCTTTCTTTTGTTTATACAAAAGAGGAACCAGCAAATGAAGGTTACATTTTTTAATAGACCAAGTTCTAATAATGTAATTATGGATGGCTGGTTTACTTGGGAGGAAGTTCAAATGAGACTAGAACATTAGAAAGTAAACAAAGATTCAGGACTAGATGGTATTCACTAAAAGAGCTCCACTATGTGATTGTCATACCGTTTTACTTAATTTTCCAGAATTCTTTGAAGTCTGATCTACTTTTGACATTTGATACAGTACCACACCGAAACATTAGCTGGTAGTGTGTTGGAAGCATCAGTAATTAACAATTTGGGGATCTCAAACTATAGGCAGTGTCAGTAAGTCGGCTACTAAAGCAAATTAAGTGTTGTCTTGTATAAAAAAAGGCTTTAATCTGAGTGGTGGATTTTGCCCTTTTATTTACCATTGGTAGAGCCTCACCTTGAGTAGGTAGAAGGATATTAATGAGCTGGAGAGAGAATGCAAACACATGCAACTAAATTGGTAAAAGGAACAGTTAAACTATGAGGGTAGACTATCACTGTTGGGTTTTCAATGATTACCTTTATATGTTCATTAGAGCGCATTATAGACAGATAGGGGGAGATCTTTTTCCCATTAAAAGGATCAATACGCCAGAGGTCACCCCTTTAGATTACAGGAGTTGAACCTTCAATTGAAGCAGTGAGAATGGATTTTCAGAGTGAAATCAGAGGTCCCCGATGTTGGCGTAGATGGCTTTTTCTAGTAAAATATCTGCAACTATAGTGATCATAAAATATATGGTTAGTTTTATTTTATATATGTGAGTGTATTAATAGGTCTGTGTAGGTATGAGTATATAAACAGTATATATGTTTAATATATGTAGAACTTGATAGACTTTTGTTTTTTTCAAGGCACAAATTAACTGTGTAACTATATGTGTTAGCGAGAAAGACAGAGATGGTTGTGTATATTAGAAATATAAGAGATAGCTTTGTATATTACAGAGAAATATAAGATAGTCTTATATGTTACACAGAGAAAAGAGAGCTGTGCATATGCAAGCAAAGAAGAGATAGTTGTGTAAAAATACAGAGAATAAAGAAATAGCTGTATATGTTACATATAGAAAAGAGTTCGTTTGTATGTTACAGATAAAGAAGAGATACGTACCTGTATAAGTTACAGAGAGAGAAGATGGGATAAAGACGGGATAGGGATAGATGAGATAGTTGTGTATGTACCAGAGAGAGTGGAGGGGACATCTGTTTATGTAACAGAGGGAGAGAAGAGATAGGTGTGTATGTTGCAGAGACTGTAAAGACACCTGTGTATATAACAGAGAAGAAGAGGGAATAAATCTCTGTGTGTTGCAGAAATCAAAGAGAGAGAAGACAGAAAAAAGGCTCCTATGTTGCCAATTTCTTCCCAACCCTGTAACTGGACAGTTCCTTAGATAGACAGCAGACCTTTCAATCCCTTTGCTTGATATGGAAGGCAAGGAACAGTTAATAAAACATTTTTTTTCTCTAATAAAACAGACCACATGATGAAATCTACCACCGACTAATTTCTCTGCAAAACTATCCCTGACATTCCTCATATTCCAGACTTCACTTCCATAAAATTAGAGGAAACTCCGCAATCTACTGGGAGAAGAGGCACTGATAGTAAGGGCTGAGACACACACTAAGATTCTGGGAGATTAGTTGCCAGGCGACAAATCTCCTTTTCTTTGGTGCGACTAATCTCCCCAAATTGCCTTCCCGCTGGCTAGAATGTAAATTGCCAGCGGGATGGCCTGAAGTTTCCCCGAATCTGAGTGTGCGTCTCTGTCCTATCACTGGCTGCACATGTAATAGACTGTCATTGACTGAGAGAGACAGCTGTGTATGGACAGAAAGAAAAGAGAGGCTAGGGGATACATGTACACCCCCCCCCACCCCGTGCCTTGTACTTCATTCAGATGTGCAACATATGGAGTGAGTGAGAAGAGAGAGAGAGCAGTATATGTTACCAAAAGAAGGGAGAGAGAGCTGTGTATGTTAGAGGTAGAGGAGAGAGCTCTATGTTATATAGAGAAGAGTTAGAGCTGTGTATGTTACAGGGAGAAGTGTAAGAGAGCTCTAGGTTATAGGGAGAGGAGAAAAAACAGGTTGCACCCTAAAGCATGGGTTGGGGGGGGCCTGACATTTTGTTTTTGCTGCTGAGCCCAGACCATGAATTTACATTTCTGGCAGGGTGGTCTTGGACCATTCTCTGCCTCTTAAGGACGGAACTACATAGGAGATTTTCGATAATGTAAGATCAAAGTCAGTGTAGTTGCACACTTCGAAAAAGAAAAAAAAACCTGACGTTTAAACTACATAAAAGATTTGCCATATGGCACTAGATGACTTTGGGAAGGAAATGCTGCTAAACTTTCATCTAAACAGATAAAGTTGAAAAAACTTTTAATGAAACTGTCTGTCAGTTATAAATGTAGCACATTCGTGGTAGGGTCTGAGAAGTGTGTGAGTAGTGTGACTTGCTAACAAGTTTACCCTGGTAACCCTTAGGCTGTGAACAACTCCCTGCATTGTGTAGTGGCCCCTTTAAAGGGGTTGATCACCTTTAAATTAACTTTTAGTATGATGTAGAGTCAATTTGCAATTGGTTTCATTCTTTATTATTTGTGGGTGTTGAGTTATTTAGCCTTTTATTCAGCAGCTCTCCAGTTTGCAACGTCAGTAGTCTTGTTGCTAGGGTTCAAATTATCCTAGCAACCATGCATTGATTTGGATAAGAGACTGGAATATGAATAGGAGAGGCCTAAGCAGAAAGATAAGTAATAAAAAGTAGCAATAACAATACATTTGTCCGTGATCCCCCTTTTAAAAACCCCTGCCCTCCACTGGGCTAAAATGAAAATTGTCTGGGGGAAGGTACACACAGCCAGACCCTTAAAGTCTATGGAACTGGAACTTACTTAATTATTAATTAATAAAACTATTTTTCCCCACAAATTGCATCTCATCCATGAGATTTCACATGATAAACTGTGAGATAACTTTTTCTCACTGAATCAAATCTGCCCTAAAATATAATAAGATATAATACTAACCATTGAAAATATTAAATGTATGTAATCATGCATTGCTTAACATTATATTTTCTTCCATCATGCAATGTGGAAGGATAGAACTGAGTTGAGAAGCCTCAGCAGATGCCTCCTGCATCAGTAAATTAAGCTTTTGCTATTCTGTCTGGCCAGTCCTCAGGTAGAAGGGCATGTTTGTGGGCCAAATTATTATTATTAATAATTCTCCAACATATATTTCAGAGATGACATATTATTCATTTCAGCCCCTGCCCTAGTACATAAATCCCATATCACATATACAAATTCTTGTGCAATTAACCTGGCTGTATGTTTTGGTTGTATGGGAGGAAACCCACACATGCAAGGGGAAAACATGCAAATTCCTAGCAGATACTGCCCTCCTGATAATAAACTGCTGAAAACAAAAAGAAAAAAAAGTGATTTACAAGACGATTACAGCTTTCCTTTTTCTAACTTTACATCTTGTTTTCCCCACTAATTAAACCAGTAAGGCTAACATTTATATTCCATACAAAGACCTATTATATTACAAATTAAATGCACCATAGGCCCATAGGCATAAAGCTGCTTTATTTTAAGCAAACTTCATTTGTTTTTTGAGACAATAGCTTCTCCTGTAGCACAAGGTATTTATTGCAGCTTTTTCCCCACAGGACCAGTGAGCGACTTCCAGATCTACCAATAAAGAGTGATGCCGCGTTCCTTTGGCAACTGTTCAAGTGTGGGAGATTCTCTAAATCATGTGGAACCTTTTCATAACCTAAATAAATTGGAAGTCAACATGGGAAACAATTGCTATAGTTTTTGTGATATAAATCCTGAGGATTGTAACATGACACTGGAGGAGTTGCTTTTTAAATATCTGGGGCCTCAACAGTCGAGCTACTTTACCCCAATATGTGTTATTTACCTGTTCATCTTTGCAGTTGGAGCTGTGGGAAATATACTGACTTGCATCGTGATTCTCAAACACAAGATTATGAGAACTCCTACTAATTACTACTTATTAAGCCTGGCCATTTCTGACTTGCTCGTTCTTCTTCTGGGAATGCCTCTGGAACTCTATGAACTTTGGAGCAACTATCCTTTTGTTTTGGGGGAAGGTGGCTGTTCATTTAAGACACTGCTCTTTGAGACAGTTTGCTTTGCCTCTATACTGAATGTAACTGCTCTGAGTGTGGAGAGGTACATTGCAGTTGTACATCCTCTTCGGGCCAAGTATGTGGTAACCAGAAACCATGCCAAGAGAGTCATCTTCACTGTGTGGGTCATATCTATTCTGTGCTCCATTCCCAATACAAGCCTTAATGGCATATTGCACCTACGTGTGTTGGGAATAGGTGTAGTGCCAGGATCTTCCACCTGCACTGTAGTGCGGCCCCGTTGGATATACAACCTTATAATCCAGATTACTACCATATTTTTTTTCTTTTTACCCATGGGCACCATCAGTGTCCTGTACCTTCTTATTGGCCTTCAGCTTAAGAAAGAAAAAATGTTGCAAGTCTTAGAAACCAAATCTGGAAAGGAAGGAGACAGTTACCAAAATATTCGGCTGCAGCAGGAGAAGAACCGAAGGAGACAGGTGACAAAAATGCTATGTAAGTATGGAAATGACTAAAGGCCTAGAAATAGGTATATGTTTTTACATTGTGGCAAAAGGGTTCAACTCTAGATAGTTGTGGTGGAGCCCTGTGCACACAAGACTGTGCAGTGTCCAATAATTTATACATTGTAGGAGTTTATGATTCTTCAGCTTTTGTTGAAGTACAAGTTGTAGGAGCAATTATCACTCCACAGGTCGGACAACACAGGCAATCTTGCCCCACAGACCTGCTATACCACTGCAGTCGTTCATTCCCATCTTTACTGTTGAACCAAGGCTGCAATAGAAACTGCTTACATTGTCTCAATTTGTCAAGAGTTATTTAGTTTTCCCACAATCTTCCTAGTCTTTGTTGCTTCAACCTCTAAAAGACAGCTCTGGTCACTTAGTGCAATGTTGGCTGCTATTTTTCATGTGAAGCACCTAGTTTAATGTGTTTTGGAGAAGCTGGCTAGCAATATAAGGAGAGTAGCAAATTTTATGGGATTCTCTTACATATACAACAACATTAAAATGTCTATGTTGTTCATTATTACCCACTGGCTCCTAGTGTATATGTAACGTGACTAGAATGGCATCTGATATCCAGTGCCAACATATTTAAAAACTGAACTATGCTCCAGCAAAATGGGCGGGATTAAAAAAAAAAAAAACAACTCACTATTTTAAGATATAATTTAATTTTTTTTTTAGGTTACTAGTTAAAGATGATACTACACTCAAATGTACATGCTTTTCCATAAAGAAGTTTTAAACTAAATCGGATCAAATAAAACCTGACTCATTTCAGCCAGAGGTTATGTTATTCTCACATGAATGTAGAATTGAGACTTCCTTTTCAAAGCCAGCTGCAAATATGTGACAGTGAGAATAAACACTCATATTCAGATTGGTGGTTTCTTATTACATATACCTACCATATTATATGGAAACCAGAGAGCTACAATATAAGGCAGTGCAGTTTCGTATGCTATCCTTACATATTTTTGTCTGATTTGCTTTTGTTCCTCTATAATAAGACAGTACGGTATAAACTAAGAAAAGATACCTATTTGATGACTTTGATGATGGTGCAACTGTTCTACTGTTCTTGAAAGGTTTAAAAGTATTTTTAGTAGCCACAAGATACGGTGCTTTACATTATCGAAAGGCCATTTACAAAGAAAGCCACACATTCCAAGCATCCTGTATAATAAATCCCAAACCTTTATTATAAAAATATATTTTGCATCATGCTGTTAGCTTGCAACATCAGGGATATACTGCAAAGGGCACAGTACGGGTTGTAAGCCATCAAGTCAGTTAGACTAGAAGCTTCTTTGAATCTCTGTTAAGCTGATTCTTTGAATAAAAGCTTCTCTTTCTCTGCTATACATCAGCCATAACCTTGCCAATGTATTTTACTTCCGCTATAGATGAAGCCAAGAATATGTTAAAAATACGACTGCAATTCACACACATAGATCAGTTCAACGTTTGAAGAGAATATGCAGGAATACAATCACACAGGGTTTCTGTTTAAGGCTTTATTACACAACCACTCATACAGGAAAGGCCAATTTATGCTGGCTTATCACCAGGGGAGGTCCCTGCAGTTGTATTCCTTACTGTCCCATGAACTGGAACCTCTCTCTCTTTCTCAATAATAATTCTATAATTATATAATAATTATACACACCTCACATCTTTAACATAGCAACATTTTTACTGATAACCTCAAAAAGAGTATCAGTTGGTTCCAGTGATATTTAAATATTTAGCATTTAAATCATCTGACACAATCTCAATGAATTATCAAATATTCTTATAACATAATGCAGAGATTTGACGGCATAACACCCACAGGCAAATTAAGGCAACTATTTCCCAACAAAATATTTGCACTACTAGTACATAGACTGTTGTAACAGATAAGGTAAATAATATAAACATCATCATTTTAGTTTAAAAATAAAATACAATCAATAAAGCCCAGTGACTTGGAGTTCAACTATTTCAATTTCAAAATATATAAATGTACAAAATTGGTATTCAGAATATCTTAGCAACTGAAATGGATCCACTGTATTAATATTTAGTTTAACTAATAGAATTTAACGTCACACATTGCTCCACAGAAATTTGTAGCTATACAAATCTAAAATGGAGTTATACTATATGTAAACATGTGCATTTTCTCAGTAGGCAGATGAAATATAATCACAGTTAAAGGAAAACTATACTCCCCAAACAATGTAGGTCTCTATTAAAAGATACTGAGTAAAACAGCTCATGTGTAAAACCCTGCTTCATGTAAATGAACCATTATCATAATGATATACTTTTTAATTAGTATGTGCCATTGGGTAATCATAAATAGAACATTGCCATTTTAAAAAATAAGGGCCGCCCCTGAGATCGTAAGATTCACTGTGCACACATAAAAACCACATGTAAGGTCACATGAGCCAATTAACAGACAGAGTTCTGCCTTTTGCTTCCTCACTTCTTCCTGTTACAGTAAGTGTTGTAGTATTTATGGTCAGGTGATCTCTGAGGCAGCACAGATAGAGTCACGAAATGGTGGCTCAAGGCAAGAGATGTAAAAGGGCAATATTTATGTAAATATATATTCCAGTTTGGTAAGATTCTTTAATATGTCATTCAATTTGATATAAACTATCTGTTGCTTAAGTATTCATTTTGGGGGTATAGTTTTCCTTTAATGTAGTTTATCTATTTAGAGCAGGGGTCACAACCTCTTTTTACCCGTGAGCAACATTTAGATAAAAAGAGTAAGAAGGTAAAAACAGTTGGGGAGCAAAGCAAGCATATAAACAGTTCCTGGTGGTGCAAAATAAGGGTTGTCATTGTCCATTTTGGAACCTCTATATGGAATTGCAGCCTATACGAGGCTCTGTTTGGCAGTACCATGTAATTGGATGTAGGAAAAGAGTTACATGTGACTGACGTGTGCTGACCATCTAGAGGGATCTGCACCACCAAGCATGAATCATAGGAGAGGCAAGGAGGTATGTATGTATGTATAACTTTATTTGTAAAGCACTGTTAAGGAGCTGCAGTACTGTACAGTGCATAAAAGTACAATATATATATATATATAAAAGTATACATGAGGGAGACAAATCACATAATAAATATATACAGAATCATAGAACAAAGAGTTTAAGTGCTTTAAAGTGGGAAGGATGTCCCTGCCCCGTAGAGCTTAAAGTCTAAGTGGATGGGAGGCTAACATACAGGTACAAATTGGAGATAAAAAAGTGCACAAGGTAAGGCATAGTCAGTAGGGAAAGGACTGGGCTAATGTTCTAGTGGTCCAAAAGGTAAACTCATAGTTTTTTCTTGAAGAGATTAAGAGAGGATTCCTTACAGAGGTATTCAGGGATGGAATGCCAGAGGTAAGGAGCAGCAAGATAAAAGGGTTTGAGACAAGAGGTGGCAGTGGATGTGGATGGTGTGAAGAGCGGTGAAGACGACCAAGAACGTAAAGTGAGATAAGGTGCGACAATTCACAATATTGAATCTGTTTGGCAGTACACCCGTTTTGTATGCAACCAAAATTTGCCTCCAAACCAGGAATTCAAAAATAAGCACCTGCTTTGAGGCCACTGGGAGCAACATCCAAGGGGTCGGTGTGCAACATGTGGCTCACAAGCCACTGGTTTGGCACCACTGACCTAGAGACATACAACTGCATACAAGTCACATTTCAGAGTGACAAATAGGATAGCTGACTTTATTGAAATCAACCTAAAATCTAGTGTATATAAAAAGAATACACAAGCAGGGCCACATTTCTATATAAGCCAGTGTCTAGAAAGGCAGCTTTAGGGGTGGCCCTTGGGAGCCTCAACATAAAATGGAAAGGCTTAACAAAAAATCCCTCTGCTCAGGCACTTGAAGCTAAATCAGGTGGCAAAGCTGAGGAGAAGGGGTGTACCCCAAGGGAAGGGATGAGCTGCTGGAGCTCCAGTGTCTAAGGTAGCACCAGAGATGAATACAGTTCTGTATGTTAGCATTGCTGCACAGAGACTTATAACTGAATACTTCATTTCAGAATCATCACAAATTGCCATGCACAGATATGCAAAGACAAAATTCAGAAATTTTCCATACAATGAAAATCTAATACAAATGCTCAGCATGAGAGCAAATTCTCCAGTCAGTCTCAAATTGTGTGTTTATGTATAAATATATATAAAACATTTTTTTACACATAGAAAATAACTTGTCATCTATAAAATCATTTTATTCACATTTTTCAAGGATTTTATGCTATTGGTAGGAGAGGCATGCTGGGAACTACAGTTCAGCAACAGTGGATGGGCTACAGATTTAACATTCTGATCTGTCCAACCTTGTTAAAGGAACAGTATCACCAAACAATGAAAGTGTTTAAAGGGATGACAATATAATGTACTGTTGCTGCTCTGGTAAAATGTGTTTGCTTCAGAAACTCTACTATAGTTTACATAAACAAGCTGCTGTGTAGCCATGGGAGAAGCCATTCAAGCACATGATATACAGTAGATTACAGTAGTTCTGAAGAATCCCATTGTATATTACATAGTTTACCTTATATCTGCTGTGTATCCTGTGCTTTTCTCCTTTTTCATCTTTCATTGGCTGCCCCCATGGCTACACAGCAGCTTGTTTATATAAACTATAGCAGAGTTTCTGAAGAAACAGTTTTACCAGTACAGGGAAACATTATATTATATTGTCATTCTTATAAAACACTTTAATTTGTTGGTGTTACTGTTCCTTTAATGTGCTTCATATGTTGTGTGACAAAGGTTCAATATGTTATGTTCCATAGTTTATGCAGAACAGAACTGTTCAGAAGTACAGTATACAAGTGCCCATTATAGAGCCTTATCTTAACTAATTAATTATGATCGATAGTGTGCTTTAAAAATGAGGTCATCAATCTGCTTAAGAAAATATAACCTTCTTGGAATGATCGTTCCTAATTGCTAGGATACCATCTGTATGGCTGATACTTATGTATAATCAACGGACATCTGCTGGACAGAAAAGGCAGTGGTTTATTTGATATATTGCATAGGATCCGTGGCATAACTATAAAGGTAACCTGCGGTCGCTGGGGTTTGCGGGGTTGGCTTACTCTATAGCAGGGCTGTCCAAATGGAGGCCTGTCCTATGCTACCTGTGTGTGCCATACTCTGCTTGCCCTACTCTACCTGTGTGTGCCATTCTCTGCCTGCCCTACTCTACTTGTGTGTGCCATACTCTGCCTGCCCTACTCTACTTGTGTGTGCCATACTCTGCCTGCCCTACTCAACCTGGGCGTGCCATACTCTGCCTGCCCTACTCTACCTGGGCGTGCCAAACTCTGATTGCCCTACTATGCCTGTGTGTGCCATACTCTGGTTCTTGTGATAACATGGGTGTGGTTTAAAGTGGGTGTGGTTTAAAAATTGGGAGTGGCTTCTATTATTGGCCCTCTGCCGTGTCGCCCATAAAAATTCCATCCCTTAGTACTACAAAAGTTGGACAGAACTGTTCTATTGCATTAAAATCCGACACTCTTCTTCTTTAAATAGTTGCATGAGCATTCAGCTGTTGCAGATGGTGGCAGCTATGTGTGCTGGGCTCTTCTGAAGATTTTTATGGCAGGGGCCCAACATGCACTGCATAGGATATTTATAACATAGGTGGGATATGTTTTTAATGTGCAATGTAAAGAGAAAACCAATAATTTTTTACCTAGCACTCTATTACTTGTGCTAACAAGCCCTAAGTAAGCGCAAATGAGTGTGAAATCAAAATGAAACTATAAAAATGTCTTGAATATGCTTTATGCTATTGCCATGGACTGGAATTATTATGTTATAAATAAACATTAGACTAATAATGCAAATCACCTGCCAAGGAAAAGTCATTATTTAAACCAGAGTACAAAAGTGCATTGTATATAAAATTAATGTTATGCCAAAAAATGTTTTCTCACCTTTTATTAAAATGTCAAATGTTGGATGTCCCATAATTGATTTGAATATCTTGGTTGGGGAGCAGGGAATTTCTGGTTTGAGAGCAGTTTCATTTATAAACCCTTTCTTACATTTCACACTGCTCTTCAGTTTTTATTCCTTTTGAGCTGTGTGCAGGGTAATCTCCTGGGACCAAATTCCAAATTGCAAGGCAGACAACAATGAACAAATGTAGTGTAGAATCTGTTTATGTTGCAATTGCCATCTTAAATAATGCCCATTGATCCTGTGTCTAGATACAGCAGAGCCCATGGGTGAGGGGGCCAGACCACTTGGTCTCCTGTATATTAGTCCTCCCTCCACAGAATCTCTCCTACCTTAAACATAGTCGGAAACCAGAGATGCAGCGCAATCAGGTAGCAAGTGGGCCAGGAGGAAGGGGGTGCTGTTCAAGCCGGCCCCTCAAGATATTTTCTGCAGGGAAGGGGCCTGGCACTTGCTAGTTACACTACTGAGCTGAATGGGAAACTAAAGATCAGTGCTAAAGAAAGGTTGTAGGTATTTGCATGGCAGGAATCTAATTTCCTTGCAAGTAAATTTACACAGAAATGCTCTGGATCAAGCCACTTCCAAAGGAAACCAAATAGGATAAACCGTTTGTTCACAGCTAGTATCGCCTTCTCTTGTGCTACTAGAATTGTTTACATACAACATACATGAGGTCTAAAATTTGATTTGGTTAAACCATTATTTTGGGCAAACGCAAGACCAGTGTTCCTTATCATGTTCTGGTTTGACTGATCACCCTGTGCAACTCGACTGGGGTCATCAGTCTAAGGGGCAAATTTACTAAAGGGTAAAGTGGCTAATGCTAGCGTCAATTCGCTAGCATTACTGCCCACAGGGACATCGCCAATTTAATAATGGGTGCAGGCGCCAATTCGCTAGCGAAAGAGACAGGCACTAGCGGTCATTTGCACTCATTCGGCAGGCGACAATTAGCGCTGGCGAATGGGATTACGCCGCAAATTCACTAAAATGCGGACTTTACTGAACGCTATCCTCTTTTGCCAGATTTGCCTTCGCCAGCCTCGGGCCCCCCAGTCTGACTGTGACTCCTCATGTTAGTGAATTGGTATTATCTGAGCGAATTGGCGTCTGGTGCCGTGTTGTGCTGGGTGCGAAGTGGACGCTGGTGAATTTTTGCCGAATAGTAATTCTGCCCCTAAATGTCTTCATTATAAAACAATTGTGGTATGATAGCAGCAACGACTGATCATCCAAACCAATATGAATTCATTAGAAATATCAAATGATTTATAGGTATTTGCAAATGTAACTGCTGTTTAATGTGGCACAAGTATATAAATAAACCTAATATGATTGTTTTGCCTCAAATAAGGATTTATTATATCTTAGTTAGGATCAAGTACAAGGAACTATTTTATTATTACAGAAATAATTTATTTAAATTAGAGTCGACGGGAGATGACCTTCTCATAATTCTGAGCTTTCTGAATTATGGGCTTCTGGATAAGGGATCCTATACCCGTACTTGTTATTCTTTTTTGTTCTTTGATTCTGCCTGTTAATAAAAAACATTTCAGGATCAGAATTGCAGAAAATATAATAAGCTAGAAAGTACTTTCAAAAGCAATTACATTTACAATTCTTAAATATTTCTATGTACATTTTGATTTATATAGTCATATATTATTTATCATACATACTTTACATATATTAAGAATCTGATTAAATAACTGGGGCATTGTGAAAAATTATTTATTTCACACTGCCTGTCAGTATTAACTGCTTAGAAAGAAATACATACTACTCAGAATAGGGATGTCGCGGACTGTTCGCCGGCGAACTTGTTCGCGCGAACATCGGCTGTTTGCGTCCGCCGCAAGTTCGCGAACGTCGCGCGACATTCGCCAATAGGTGTTCGCGTCAAAATCGTTCGACCATTCGAGCGCTAAAATCGAAGGATTTTCGTTCAAATCGAACGATCGAAGCATTGGATCGAATGAAATCATTCGATCCAGTGGCTTCGATCGTTCGACTCGAACGAAAATCGTTCGATCGAACGATTACAATCCTTCGATCGTTCGAATCGAACGATTTTCGGATGATCGAAGTTCGCGAACAGTTCGCGAACAAAATTTTGCCGGTGTTCGCGAACGGCGTTCGCGAACACATCGGCGGCGGTTCGCTACATCCCTAACTCAGAATACTGAATGCACTTGCCATTGGATGCCCTTTATTTTTCAGATTACAGGCTTGTGACAGCATTCTTTTTTCTTAATAGTAAGTTGTCAAATATTGGTACCATTTGACATCTAGGAAGATGTTCTGTGAATTCTATTGAGCTTCTCTAGAAAGGTAATCGGATGAACACGGTAATGGAATTCAGTCACTTCTGTGCTCTTCTCCAAACACCATTTAGACTTCACACAGAACTATAACCTTGCCTGTTGCATGTGCAGTACATTGTATCCAGATTAAGTGCTTATTATCTGATGAACTGATGTCTGGGCTATGCAATATTACTGCAATACATATACTAAAAGGAGACAGCAGCAACAGGACAATAAAAGGATAAAAACATGTCACTCTGTAAGAAATTGCCATCTTGATTTTGTTATTTAATATGAAAGCTGTTCATGGAACTTACATGAAGCCCTGATTATCATAACAAAGGTTTTCCTGTGACTACTAAGGTCTATGTCTGCTGTGGGGACCATAAAACTGATTGTGTATGTGAGAAAACTTGCTCAACAGGATGTAGGCAAGTTGTGGGTTCAGCACAGCATCTTGGCAGTTGGGAGGGTTTCTGTGGGGGCAGATGAGAACCCAGGATAAAAGAACGCTGGACAAATGTGAAAGGGAGCTGGGCAGCTGAGAGGAGGCAGCTAGAGAGCTGGAGAAGCCAGAGGAGCCTGGGACAAGACATGTGAGGAATGAAGACCAGAGGGGAAGGCAGAGATGAAGCCAAACTCTATTCCCCTGCCTTTTTGGTAACAACTATGTAGACTTGTGTAATGTGTAACTGTAAATATTGTAATTTTTGTTTAGTCTAAGTGTAATCATTTATGTAGAACAATCAATTGATTTATTTTACAATACATCACTTTACTATACGCTCATTGGTGTGGATTCATTGTCTGCTTGCTCAAAAGAACCAGAAACCCTAGTAAGTGGGTTGAGGTATATTATTAATAATGATATAATATATATAGAAACTTATAACTCTTTTATTAGACTTTATGCTGGAGAATGGAGCAGTGAATCGGAAGTTCAGTACAAAGCATTATTGGCAGGAATGAGTTTAAGCACAGAACATTATTTTTAAGGACCATAAGAGTTATACATTCAATGGGATCCTCTAATAAGATGCAAATAAATCCAATGTCAAAAGACATCAGAAATCGTTGAAAGGCAATTATTTATGCAAAAGTTCACATAGACACAATCCAAGATATTTCATATTGTATATTTGCAAATTATATGGCTGAGAGCAAATTACTGGTTTTCATAAGCAGTCAATTTAGGCTGGGGCACTACTCCATGATGTTTTCTTCAGTTATGATAAGGGAGCCACATACCTTCCATAGTAGTGTTTCTCCATTTAAAGATTACAACTTCTAAAATTGTTCAGCATATTTTCAGGCGTTAAATCATTAGTCCAGCAGTATCAGGCAAAATTACAAGACAAAAATGTAGGGGCATTAGCAAACTGATGCAAGAGAATACTGCCTGCTCTGTTTATACTATTCTTGGTTTTAAATAATCACAGCTGAAACACATTTCTAGCTCTGAATTCAACAGCCTTATATACGTGCCCCTGTTATGTATAATGACTGGGTTCTGTGGGAAAACCAATATTGCTCAATAATCCAACCATCTTACAAAAAAAATTGCAGAAGACTGATCTAGCCATTTTTTGTTAATTAATGCGATTTAATTATTTTTTTAATTAAATAATTCTAGCAGTGGATTATGTAGTTGGGTTGTAAATCGGTTCAATAAAAGTCTATGGGAACTTCAAAAATCTTGACACAGAAAAATCATACAAAAATACTAAAGAGAAATATGTGAGAAATGGTACTCAATATTTTGCAGGTGACAAGGAACTAGAAAGTTCCTTGCATTTTACTAAATTTGCCCCTACTATACTTGTGTATGGCTTCCAAATAGCACATATATGATCATACATGTTCATGCTTTATTTATTATGACATTACAGTCCACTGCTCACAGATTCTCATTCTTCTGATTTAAACTGATCTCTTTCATAATTTTCATTTGGGGTACTGTCTATGCATGGCTGAAGCAGTTACAGCATAGCTTCAGAGATTTCTTGTATTTTTTCAGGAGGTCAGGGTATAAAAGGCTGAAAACATATCAGAATTGTATTTTCAGAGTCCAGAATTTAATGTGTCCTGTGTATAACTGTATTAAGGTCAAAGATGCAATATATGTGAGGGTGATGGGTCGGATGAACAAACCCACAGGGGCAGATTTATCAAGGGTCGAATTTCGAAGTAGAAAAAGCTTCGAAATTCGACCATCGAATTGGAATACATCGACTTCAAATATCGAAGTCGAAGTTTTTTTTACATCAAATTTGGGCATTTGCGGTCAAATCGAAGGATTTCATCACCGCTCAACCGATTTTTCTTCGACTTCAAAAAACTTAGAAAAATGCTCTAGAAGGTCCCCATAGGCTAACATAGCACTTCGGCAGGTTTAATTTGGCGAAGTTTTGAAATTGAAGTTTTTTTAAAGAGACAGTACTTCGATTATCGAATGGTCGAATATTTGAACTATTTTACTTCAATCGAAGTCAAAGTCGTAGTATCCTATTCGATGGTCAAAGTATCCAAAAAATTATTATTATTATGAATAGAATTCAATTCGACCCTTGGTAAATCTGCCCCACAGTGTCAAATACAAATGTGTGAATAAGAGGTGAGTAAAAGGTGTGTATACATTTATGGTGTTATTTATCTCAACATTTTCTTCTACAAATTCCGATCAAATCTGCTTGGGTTTTTTATGCTATTTTTACTAATTTTTCACCCGAAAACTCAGATTTCTTATGCTTTTTTGCCCGAAAACTTCGGGGTATTGCGCGAAAACCATCGCACAACAAAAAAATTATTGGGACTTCTCCCATTGACTTATATGCAACCTCGGCAGGTCTGAAAAACGTTTGCATTAAGTAAATAACTACAAGAATGAATGAATTGTTTTTCTTTTTCTTTTCAGTATACAGAACCATACGCACATTTCATTGTAATGTAGCTGTTGTCGTGGCTTTTTCCACTTTGCTAATAATAATCATTCATAATAACACAATCATTCATATTTGGCTTAGTACTAAGTATCTATATTTTTGTGCAATCCCAGCTTTAATAAATGTTTTAACAAGTGAAACCTTATAATTTTTTTTAAGAGTTGAATTTTTGTTAGTGACCAAATAGCAGGTGCATGTCACAGAAATGGCAACTTTTTTTTAAACCTGTCAATGGATCCTATCCATTATAATGTAAGGTCACTAATTGCTTAAATGGCAGTATACCCCTTTGGTCAGTGGATAGGGCTTATGCTGAGTATAGTTTTGGCCTATTGCTTTAATTACAGTAAAATGTATACTTTGTTATTCTTGAGCAAAACAGGGCACACATAGGTAACTTGAAGCTACTCCATGTTTGATACTTAGAAGTTTGATAATTACATTACTAGAGCTCAGATAGTGTCTCTGCATAATGGGCTTTTGCTTATCTGTGCACTAATAATCTAATATTTTATTGACCTCCTAAGATTTTCTTGATGAAAACAAAAGGCAAAATGTATGTTCTGCACAAGCTCTATTCGTTGCACTCATGTTAAGCAAGGGAGTGCACTTCCCCTAAATACAGTCATGTCTTAAGTATGCGCAAAAGTTTTGAGAGCTGAGCAGAGCATGGACAGCTTCAGGGCAGGCGGGTGAGTGGGAGTCCTGCTTATGGTTTATAGGTTTCTAAACTGCAGTTTCTATGGAATGGTAAGTCACCACTTAACAGGATTAACCTTTTGCGTAATCTTAAATTATTATGCTCTATTATTATGCTATACAGTTTTTTATTGTAACATAAATTTTCCTTAGGAAAAAGTAACCTTAGTTTGCAACATTTTAGCAGACCTTGCTCTGCAATGACTACAGAACTAAATCAGATATACAGGATCACTCATTTAGAATTTATGTAAGGTCCACAGGTCTTACTAGTTTGGCTTTTAGGAGCAAGAGAAAAGTTACACAAAAGAAGTCATTGTAACAAGTACCTTCAACCACTTGGTAACACATGAATTTCTGGAATTTGCTGTAAATCTCCATGTATCAGCAGGAAGCTAATCTAAATAGCCAAGTGTAGTGGGATAGTCATGTATAACCCCCTACACAACAAAAAAAAACTTATCTGCACATATGAATGGTTTATAAAGAAATTTAGGCAGGTTTACAAAAGGTACAAAGTAAATGAGCCATTAATGCTTATCTCTCAAGACAGGTTTCCAAGATCCCTTCTAAATATTTGGAACTTTATCCACCCAACTATTTTTCACGGTTGTTTAGCAACTGCTTAATATATTCATTTTGTATAAAGGATAGGCCTTGATTTTAAGTAAATAACTTAGGCCTAAGGGCACAAAACAATATGAAATAATGTTCTGAAGACAAATGACAGTTTTTCATAATAATAAGTTCCAGATTATAAAAGTATGCTGGTGGACATATGAAGGCTGCAAATATGGCATAATCATATCAAGCAACATAGACAAACTACCGCTATGGCCCAACATAGAAGGGCTAACACCTAAGGACTAGACTCAGCAGTCTATCGACATCTCAAGGAAAAGGGACACTCTTTTGAGGAAAACAATGTGCACTTTTTGGATAGAGGACAGATGGTTTGAAAGAGGTGTGAAAGAGGCCATTTATGCCAAAGTGGAGAACCCATCTCTGAAAAGAGAAGGGGACCTGCCACACCACTTGTCATCAACCTACAATGCCACTTTGACATCCTTACCCCGGCGGGTTCACAACAATTCACACTTCCAGTCATGGACATTGAAAGATTAACACCTGCCTCAATGAAAATCATGGTATCATTGTAACTGGATAACACTTTCACATATCTGTGAGTTTAATGTCCAATTGCCTTTGACTTAATACTACTATATACTACTTACTACTACTAGATACTGTTTCAAGTAGCCTATTTATAAAATACACTAATATTGGTTGTAGTTCAGTGTTCTTGTTGGCAGCACTGATACTTGTACTCTAATGTGTGCAGATACTTTTGTCTTAAAATGTGTCTACAAATATTTGGCCATATAGAATCTTGGTAGCAAGATTTGACCCTACCCTAGATTAGATTGATTGGACTAGTCTCTTTTTGAATAGGTAGAAATACTATCTGCAAAATTCTATTTCTCCACACATTCTTGTATATACTGAGTAGTAGGCTTCGCCATGTTCTTAGCTTTGAACCATCTCTGGTTATTTCCAAACAGTCCCTGGATGCAATCAATTATTGGATGCAAGCATTATATGTAAGCAATGTGTTTTTTTATGGGTGATCACAGGCAAACAATCCTAAATTTACTATGCACAAGTAGCAGCTGGAGTGGTGTAAAGATCCCAATTTACCCAATGTTGGTAGAATACTACCTGCCAGAATATATAATGCCAGTAATTTGGTGGAGGTGTAATTATGTAATTTGGTGGAGGCGTAATAATGGTCTAAACCCGTTTTTCGTGGTTTAGGCTAGTGCCCTGGTTCCATTGAAAGCTAATTGTAAGACTACAATGTACAATGACATGCTTAACAATTCCATGCTTCCTACTTCATGGCAACAGTTTGGGGAAAGCCCTTTCCCTTTTCAGAACACAACAATGCCACTATGCATGAAGCAAGGATCTGTACAGAGCATGCTAGCGCTTTACAGATCTTATACTGTATATCATTCACATTAGCCTCTGCCACAGTGGAGCTTACTAACACATTCACAAACAAAACCTTTTTATTAGAAGCCAATAAACCTACCTGTATGTTTTTGGAGTATGGGAACAAACTGAAACCCACACAGATATAGGTACGACATACAAATTCTGTGCAGATAGTTTGATTGGAATCAGAGTCAGTGCTGCAGGGCCAAACTGCCACTGTTTATTTCATTATCAGGTTATTTTCATACCATGAGTCACACGAGCCATAGGTCATATATACAATATATTATGTGATTCAGATTTCAGTTTTTTACACCCCCATGGAAACTTGAAGCATGTATAGAATGCTTAATAAAAAAAGTAGAAAAGCCATGGCAACAGCACTTTTAATTTATTAAATGTGACAACACATCAATAACAGAAACATGTTTCACTGATTTAATTTGGATCATCTACTGTATATTTATTTGATTAATTGTATATGCCTAATTATCAATGCAAGATTTTTTTTAGATTGTTTTAATTTATAGTATATTTTAAATTAACTATCCAGGCAACGGTCTCCAAGCACAGAGCTATTGCGCGACACTGAACCGCAATTCAATGTAAAAGTAACTAGTTGTTAGAGCCATATTTTCAGGATAATGTCCATATATTGCCCCTTTAATGTCAGAAAAGGGGGCAGAGAGTAGGCATATCCAGTGAGGAAAATCTTGAAGCATCACCAAAAGCCTCTTAGCATTCTATCGATCGTGCAGAATGCAAACAAAGCATTACGTTAATTTGTCACCGAGGTCTGCCTGTCGCCACTCAGCATTTTGTCCAGGTCTAAAACCCGGAGAGATAGTTTTGAACTGGACAGCCCAAGGCAAAACTGGGCTGTCTGGTTCAAAACTAGAGAGATGGCAACCCTAACTCCATGTCCCAGGGGTCTAAATTGCTTGTAGAAACAATACAATGCATTTATATAAATTGATATTTATATTTCAGTAACAGTAAATATTTCTGCGCTATTTTCTTGCTATACAGTCAGTGGCGTAACTAGATATTACTGGGCCCCAAAGCAAATTATTTTTCAGGCCCCCAAAATGATCAGAGGTTGACTAGTTTTACCAATATTTATTGAAACGGTATATAAAGTATGGCCTCATGGGGCCCTGATTTCCCCTGAGCCCCCTGCAGCAGCAGGGTCTGCTTCCTCTATAGTTACGCCCCTGTATACAGTGCAATCGGTATAATCAGTTTATATATTCCTACTTCCTTTAAAGGGGATGTATAGGCAAAAAAAATAAAATCCCACTTTTAGTTTATTTAATGAAAAAGAAATCTACTCCAATATACTTTAATTAAAAAATATCTACCAATTTTTGAAATAAACCTGACTTCGTTTTACTTGCTCTGACAGTGGAGGATCAGAGGAGAATAGGAAACTTCAGACGGTCCCTAACTGCTCTGCAGGGAAACGATCATACTTTCAAGCAACAGCTTTGTTTGTTTACCTATAAAGCTGTGTAGAGATTTGAATCCACAGACCCAGTGTAATCTGCATATTCTGATTATTAGTCAGTCTTGCTGTATCAGATTCTGCCAGATATTATTTGACTTGTACTGTTTTGATAATTTATGACAATCCCTAAGATTAACCTCCCAACAGAAGCCCAGATCACACTGAGCATGTGTGTAGTCTTGATCTTCCAAAGATGTTTAACAAAGTTACAAGATGACAGCAACCTGCGGCCAACTTTGAAAACATAAATCATTTGTTTAATTAGGTTTCTGGTGCTGTAAGTTCATGTTTAGTATACAAAATACAGCATTTCTAGCATTATTCTATTTTAGTTCCCCTTTAAATGAGACCACACCTTGATTGTAGGAACTTCCCTGTCTATCCATCAGAATTCCATCTGTTTTTCTAAATTCTTAAGAATTGGGTGCTGAATTGCTATGAGTTTGACTTTTACACTAAGTCACATTAAATTTTAGCTAGGTATGTCATAACAAACCTGTAGGAAATAAATACTAATCTAATGAACCCTAAGCACTGCACTGTTTACGTAGCAGCCCGGCTTATAAAACCAGCCTATAAATATCAGTAAGCAAAGTGATTGTCTTTTTCAGACTGACTACTATAAGGGAAGCTGTGTCATTGTCACTGAGTGATGGCAACTTATCTGGACTTATAGACCCTGCAATTCATCCAGGTGATGTTTGTATCTTGCTGCCTGAAGCTCTGGCCTCTCTCACAATGACAGCACATGGCTGTACTCCTCTTTTATCTGTGGAATTTTTTGTCAGATTTTGACCTTATTAGGAAGTCATCCTCAGCCTCTTGGTTCTGGGAGAAATATCCCAGCTGGATGAACTGATGAGAGGACATTCATGAATCTTGCACATATTAACACCTTGAGCACTGTCAGAGATTTCATTTGATCATCATCATTTATTTATGAAGCGCCAACATGCTTTCAACAATTAAATAACGTGTGTGCCGGCACAGAGAAAAATATTTCCATGCTGGTCATGAACTGGTGATGATGATTTTTATGCAGAATTTCAAACAGAACAAGGAAATTAAATCCTCTTAAATTGGTAACATTTTATGATGGTCTCTGTGCTGCCTCAGAGATAACCTGCAGCTCGAAATGTAACAGGAAGAAGTGTGGGAGCAAACAACAGAACTTTGGCCATTAATTGGTTGTAACATGTATGGTATGTTTGCATACCTCCCAACTGTCCAGTTTTCAGTGGGACAGTCCCGCTTTTGACAGCTCAACCCTCAGTCCTGCCTTTGTACTGGAAAGTCCCAACTTTCTCTGCACTGAAAGCCAGAAAAAGAAGCAATGTTTGGCTTTTGGTAGAGAGCCCAGAACAGGTGCAAATAAAATGCTTTGTAACAATTTTGAGATAAGCAAATAAGTAATTGTAACAATTAAGATAAGGAGGTCCCTTAGGAAAAGTTAGACTCACAGCTTAAAGGGCAATTCACCTTCATTAGCAAAACTGTAATAACTGAAAAAAATATGTTCAAACTTTCATAACCTGCCAAATTTTGTAAAATGAACATGGTAATTAGGGGATGTGACCACAAAAATGGGCGTGTGCAAAAAAATTTGCCGCGCTACACGCAGCAAATTTCTTTTGTCCCTCTTTTTTTCCCCAAAATGTTGGTAGGTATGTGTTTGTGTGTGCTGTGAATTGTAGGATCCCAGCGGTTGGTCCTTAGTTGATAAAATTGCAATTTTATATTTAGAATTACTCAATAGCACATACTACTAAAAAGTATATTTTTATGGAAATTGTTTATTTACATGAAGCAGGGTTTTATATAGGAGCTGTTTTATGCAATATAGTTTTATAGAGATCGACTGTTCGGCGGAATAGTTTTCATTTAGGAACAGTAACACCAACAAATGTACAGATGCTCTGCACTGATACAGCTGGTGTGTTTGCTTCAGAAACTCTACTATAATTTATATAAACAAGTTGCTATGTAGCCGTGAGGGCAGCCAATCAACACTGAAAAAGCAGAAAAGGCACAGGATATAAACCAGATAACAGATAAGCTCAATAGCATGGAACAGGATCCTTCAGAACTTTTCTGTTATCTACTGAGTATCCTGACTGGCTTTTCCTGACTTCTTTTTTGCTGTATTTGCAAAGTCAGCTTGTATGCTCCGATATTCTTGACCCTGTTAGCTCCGCCCACCCACGCCCGGATTTGTGGAAAGGCCACCTAGGGTGGCAGGAATTTACGGGGCGGCATGCTGCCCAACCACACCCACATTGGTTCATAAACACTGGGGATGCACTGGAGATACAATCATTTTTTAAATTTCCTGTGTACCAATCCCCATTGCTCCAATCCAGATGATGAAAATTTGCACGAATAAAAGGGAGGGCACAGGGGCGACAAACGCCAGTGGGCCTAGGGGCGCCAGCTATTTAAATCCAGCCCTGCGCCCACCTAATCACATTCTGCAATCAGAACACACTCCTATACGAAATGATTCTTGCAGAAAACATTGGTGTTCAGTGATTACCTGCATTTTACGATGCAGCAATATCTACACTGCTATACTCATGTGAGTGTTTACATTTTATTGAGCAGAGTAGAAGATTGATGACAGTCAGGGGAAGAAAATGTTTCACGCAGGCACAATAAGCAAGAGTCGCAGGGGGAAGTGACATCAGCGGTTTGAAAAAAGGCAAGCGCAATCTACCATATAGACAGATTACTTTGAAGACACGTAACTCAAGTAAGAAAACGCATACAGATGACCTAGTATAGAGTTTTGGGAGGCACAAATGTGATAAAACTATTGAAGCTTTTTTTCATTTAAAACCTTCCCTTCTCCTTTAAAACACTTTCATTTTGGTGTTACTGTTCCTTTAATATTTTATTTACAGCTATTGCATTCAGTGGTGTAACAAGATGTTACTGGGCCCTGAACATATCCAGAGATTGCCCTGTTTTTACCATTAAATGTTGAAATTGTTTATTATTTGGGTCTCATAATGCCATAGTTACGCCCCGATTGCATTATATCATTGGGTGGACAATGCAGTGGCTACTAAAAATAAATGAACTGCCAAAATCCTTAGAAAACGGTAACAATTGCTTCAGTGGTTTCAGAGATTAGAATAGAATTGTACTGTTCTAACTACAATATCTTGGAGTTGGCTTTGTAGACTCCTTAGACCCTTGGCGCACACAGGAGATTTGCCTAAAAAATTTTCATAGCATCAAAATTTACTTAATTGCTACAAATTGCTTAAATAGCATGTAAACATCAAACCTGCTGGCATTCTTCTATGTATATTCTTGTTGTTACTGGTCCTTATATAATTATGAATGGCTGCAAGGGAAAATAAACTGCATGTCAGTTAAGTTTGTAGCATTGTGCCCATCAATGAAAACTGGATGTTAACAATTTTTTTCTTTTCACTGCAGTTATCTTAGTGGTGGTATTTGGGATCTGCTGGGCACCCTTTCACACGGAACGGCTCATGTGGAGTTTCATAAATGACTGGACAGAAGCGATGCATCAAATATTTAGCTTTGTCCATGTGATCTCTGGGGTGTTATTCTACCTGAGTTCTGCGGTTAACCCCATCCTGTACAACCTACTGTCCACGCGATTCCGGGAGATGTTCAAGGAGGTCATGTGCCATGGGAGGACAAAGAGGCTGGGTACCAGAAGGTCTTCCCCAAGTGTCACACGTGGAACCACACGCAGCACAGTGTGTGAGAATATTCCTGGAAATGGATTACGATTCTCTGATGTTGATGAGTTTGTTGTATATTTAGAGTGTGATAATGTGGCAAAAAGTTAGACATTTTTCTATATCAACTAAAACTACCTTAAAGTTGGCCATAGATGCAAAGATCCCATTGTTCGATTCCTCGAACGATCGGACTTCCCCAACTCTTGACCTGCCACTAACCATTCAGATCAAATAAAGTAGAAAAGAACAGATCAGCCGATGTTCTGCCCCTACAGCAATCGTATGTCTGACAAAGCTGGTGACAGTCTCCCTTTGAAAATCGTACGATCGTCAATAAATGCAGAAATATTATCAGCAGTCGACAGAGATCTTTTAACCTGTCCAATTGACCAAACGACCGATCTCCGTGGGATGAAAAATGCCGGGACTCTCCTCACACAGTCCGAAAATCGTACGAATCGAGGATTCGTACGATCGGATCTTTGTGTCTATGGCCAGCTTACATCATGCAAACACATCTGCCAAACTGTAAGTCATTGCACACCTGTTTCATACAACTTTTTTTTCCTTTCCCCCACCTCTGATGACTGCTCTGGACATGAGAAAAACACACTATATATAGCTACAGGGGAAGGCTAATGACCAACGGCCACATGAGTTAAAGGCAGATACACTTATTTCCTAAACTGCCATATACATTATTTCTGAAGAATAATCTCACTGTCATGTCCACTAAAGATCACAAAGTGTGTCTGATTTTTGAGGTACTTTATAGCCGTGAAGAAAAAGGAAAGGCTAAAGTTTACCGGGAATGATAACCAGCCTAGGCCTGCACAGTCCTGCATATTTTCATGTTAAACGTTAAGAGAAAATGTTGGTTTTTATGTTCCAAAGAAGTAATTTCGAGTTAACAGACCTGGCAATCAGTATAGTCTGCAGCATTGATCTGGGTAGATTATCAATTACTTGTGGAAGAAGAGAGAACTTATTTTTTATGCAAGACAGCACTTTATTTGCTTTAGTGGCCACATAATGACACTGCCCAGAATTAGACAACTTGTTATCTACAAAAGCCCCTAGATCCTTCTCAGTTAAGGAAACTCCCAACACACTGCCTTTAGTGTTTAGCATGTATTTATATTATTTTTGCCAAATGCATAACCTTGCATTTATCAACATTGAACCTCATTTTCCAGTTTGTTGCCCAGTTTCCCAACTTAGACAGATCACTCTGCAAAGTGGCAGAAACCTGCATGGAACCTATAGTTCTGCACAATTTAGTATCATCTGCAAAAATAGAAACAGTACTTTCTATGCCCATCTCCAGGTCATTAATAAACAAGTTGAAAAGCAAATGACCAAAGTACAGAGCCCTGCGGTACTCCACTAACAACACTGGTCCAATAAGAAAGTGTTCCATTTACCACCACTTTTTGTAATCTATCTTTTAGCCAGTTCTCTATCCAGGTACCAATATTATACTGCAGGCCAACATTTCGTAATTTAACCAGTAACCTTCTGTGTGGCACTGTATCAAATGTGTTAGCAAATTCTAAGTAGATCACATCCACTGCCATCCCATAATCAATCGAGGCTCCTGCTCACCTTCTCATAAAAGAAATTAAATTAGTCTGGCAAGATCTATTACACATAAAACCATGCTGGTACAAACTAATAGTATTATGATTTGCAATGAAGCCAAGTATCTTATCCCTTAATACCCCTTCGAAAAGCTTTCCAACCGCTGATGTCAGACTATCCAGCCTACAGTTTTGTGGCTGAGAACGGGATCCCATTTTGAATAGTTGCACCGCATTAGAAATGACCAATATTTATATTAACATAACAAAAATTACATAAGTGTTATCCAAGGTAGCAAGCATTCGAGAGAATATCAGAAATGTCAGATTTCCCATGTCACCTTTGTTTATACCCTGAACAGTGTTGGAGTATTGACTCAAAGAAGAAGAAATAACTGGATGGCATTTAGAGCTCTGGGTCTGAATTGCAGGTATAAGTGATCTGGATATCATCTGCATACAAATTATATTTAAAGCTTAATGAACGGACAGTGTAAAGGGTCCTCTAACAGAGGGACAAGTACAAAACTGGGGATGGCAATCGGTTTCTGAAGTCATCTGAAGTTTCCTCGTGAGGCAACTTGAGGTGACTTCGGAAAACTAAGCACTCTGAGAGCCGAAGAAGAATCGATTTGTCGCTGGGTGACTAATCTCCCCCAGTAGCTTTGTGTGCCCCTGCCCTAAAAAGAAGCATTTGTTAGAGAAGATGCTACAGCATGATTAGGGCATTGCAGGGCTAAACCCAGACTGCAAAGGCCAAAAGACACTTCTCTATTAATATCCACCTGAATTTATCTTTTTTGTTGGACAACGTTAATCATTCCCTTCTAGTTAAATTTTACATTCCCTCCATTTCTGTTAATCTGTCATCAAGCTGTATCATCTTCTCTAACAAATGCTTTTCTTGATGTGTGTGCGGATGTACTTAAAAGTTTTGTACTTGTCCCTCTGTTAAAGGACCCTTTACACTGTGTCCGTTCATTAAGTTTTAAATATAATTTGTATGCAGATGATATCCAGATCACTTATACCTTGAATTCAGACCCAGAGCTCTGAATGTCATCTAGTTATCTCTTCTTCTTTGAGTCAATGCCACCTTAAGATGTGGCACTTAATCTTAGTAACTGTATATAAATTATTTATTGAACTGTTCCACCCCTACAATGTAAGCACTGTGCAGAGCCACATTTTCTGTATAGACAGCTGTTGCTTTAGCATTCAGTGGTATATTCAGTCTATATAAAAAATAATATTGTAGCCTGTCAGTGGACACCTAGAACAAAAATCCAATGGCAGAGTTCTTCTCCTGCTGGCTCAGTAATGCACAGTACTTGTTTTTAAAACCACACCACACACTAAAACACTCCTGGTGCAATGTGTAAATTAGCACTATAAAATAAAGATATACATATACCCATACAGTATATACATATTTCTCTTTAAAAATTATTACGTAATTTGTTCTTTAAATGTAATAATTATTTGGAGGGCAATTCATATAATGCATTTTGTTATTAAAAGAAGATTTAAATAGTCATAAATTTTATTATATTATTTCCATCAGCAGCATTGTATTGTGAGTAAAGTGTAATGTTAATGTAGAACAGCCATACCAGTTTGTAATACTTGTATACTTGTGTGTAAATAGAAAGTGACATAAGCTCTCCCTACCAGTCTAATGTGTTGGCACAACGTGGTTCCAAAGTCAGTTTAAGATGCTTGGTAGGTAAATAGCCAGGAATGACTGCTATTAAAAATAAATATGCACAGAACAGTGGATACATTAAACAGTTTAATTGCATTGGTTTATATTTTTTTTATGACAAGCATAGTAAAACACTTTGATTCTCTGCATATAGGTTCTCATGTAGCTCAAGGTGTATATATTGTAAAATATATGATGTTTTTCGGAGTCAGAAAGGGATTTATGAATTTTAGAAAATATATATTCCTGACTTCTTCCTATGTGAATACAATGTTAAAATATTTTAAAATATTTGTCATTTATAAATGGTACATTATTTGGTGTTGGTTTTTTTTTTTTTTTAAATCTGAATGTAATTTTATGTTTCTGACATCCTGAATGTCATTTCATTAAACACTGTACAGAAATTACTCTCTCCAGTAAGAAGTCTCTTAAAATTCAGTTTGAGTGTGTTGGGCAGAGAGGACATTTGTTCTATGCTCTACCATCATGGGGGCCTTGAAGGGAAAACAAAAGTACAGAGGATTTACATTATGCCACACTAAGCCTGCATCCTTTGCTGTTCCCTAGAGACCTGCTACAATTCTGTATTGAAGGAAGGCAGTGCGTAAAGTGCAAAATATGATGCATTGTCCCTGTACATTACATTTATATACAAGTTTGTCTCCATACCTTGTTCCACTTCCACAAGCAGTTACCCCATTGTTTTCCCTAACAGCATAATGGAGATGGTAGCAAATATGTGGTGGCAGTGAGTAGTAATGTAAAAAAACACTCGATGCCTAGCCATTCTCCTGAGGGAGAGGTAGATATAAGGATGAGAATGCAACATAACTGCCATCTGTAATAAAACACACATGACAAAGTCTGCCCCGGGTGGCAGCTGGTAACAAGGGGTGGTAAAAAGCCAACTTTGGGGGGCAGATTTATCAAGGGCCGAATTTCGAAGTAATGGAAGTTTTTTTGAACTCCCAGAACTTAGAAATTCGAATAAAAAAAGACCAACCAAAAAAAAAGTTTTTTTTCTGCGGGTGAATAGGGTGTATTCGATCGAATTTGATTCAAACTATTTAAAAAAAAAAAAAGTCCACCAATTGACTCCAAATAGGTTTTAGGAGTCACCTTATAGGCTAAAACAGCAATTTGGCAGGTTTTATATGGCGAATGGTCAAAGTCGAAGAGACAGTACATGATAAATTTCGATTTCGAATTTGGACTATTCCCTAGTGGAAGTATACAAAAATTTTTTTACTTAAAATTTTTAATTCAACCCTTGATAAATCTGCCCCTAAGAGTCAAATTTCCAGATTTTAACCTGGAAATTCAGCTCCGCTAGGGCAGAGAGCACTATAGTGTTCGTTGCACTAGCGATGTAGCCCCCCTTTTGCCCACTTTTAAGTGTAGGAGAGGGGCAGCATCGGGGCTGCTGCTGCCTGAGGATAGCACCTGCCCCCAAACAATGTAGGTCTCTATTAAAAATATATTGTATAAAACAGCTCATATGTAAAACCCTGTTTCATGTAAATAAACCCTTTTCATAATAATATACTTTTTTAGCAGTACAGTATGTGCCATAGGGTAATCCTAAATAAAAAGTTGCCATTTTAAAACTAAGGGCTAGCTCCTGGGATCCTATGATTCATGGTGCACACATATATGTTGAGTCTTATGAGCCAATTAACAGACACAGTTCTGTCTTTTGCTCCCACATGTCTTCCTGTTAGAGCTGCAGTATTTCTGATCAGGGGATCTCTGAGGCAGCACAAAGAGTATCATAAAATGGGGGCTCAATGTGAAAGATGTAAAAAGACAATATTTACTGATATATATATATATTAACGTATAATAGGACTTCCCCATCTCCCGACCTGCGACTAACCATTCCGATCAAATAAAGTACAAAAGAACAGATCAGCCGATTATCTGCCCCTGACAGCAATCGTACGAAAGTTATGTCCGACCAAAGTTAGTGTCTCCCTCTGAAAATCGTACGATCGGCAATACATGCAGAGATATTACCCTCAGCTGACAGAAATCTTTTAACCTTTCCAATCAACCAAACGACCAATCTCTTGCCGGACGAAAAATGTTGGGACTCTCCACACACGGTCCGAAAATCGTATGAATCCTTGATTCGTACGATCAGATCTTTGCGTCTATGGCCAGCTTTATAGTCCTGGACCGCTCAACCTGAGGGTCTTAAGCACTGTCCTAGACACATAGCAGAAAATAAACAGATTTGTATTTCCCTCAGCCTCCTCTTCCATGTCTTGAGAAGGGGTTGGTATTCTGCAATTGCTCATAGAGTTCCTGACTAAGGTGGCCATACATGGGCCGATGAAAGCTGCCGACAGACCAAGTCGGCAGCTTATTGGCCCGTGTATGGGGCCCCCCCGACGGGCTTCCCCGATCGAGATCTGGCTGAAAGTCGGCCAGATCTCGATCGGATGGGACAAAAAATCCCGTTGGACCGCGGCCGCATCTGTTCGTTGATGCGGTCCCGTGATCCGACCCCCGTTTCCCATGCGTTAGGATTCGATCATTGGGCCCTAGGGCCCACGATCGGATCAGCCCGATATTGCCCACCTCATGGTGGGCATATCGGAGAGAGATCCGCTCGTTTGGTGACATCGCCAAACGAGCGGATCTCTCCGTGTATGGCCACCTTAAGACATGGCATATATCCACAAGCTGGAATTCATAAAAACGGAGCATACCATTTTCTTCATTGAGCTCTGTATGCTTAAATTGTGTTATGTATACACGCAAGATCGAAAACATTTTTTTTATTAGTTTACTCCAGTTCAGTAACCCCCAGATTCCAATGCAGGTATGGGATCCATTATCTGAAAAAGCTGTTATCTAGAAAGCTCCAAATTACGGGAAGGGCATCTCCCATAGACTTCATTTTAATCAAATAATTACAAATGTTAAAAATTATTTTCTTTTTCTCTATAATAATAAAACTGTACCTTGTACTTGATCCCAACTAAGATTATAATTATTTTTTATTGAAGACAGAACAATCCTACTGGGTTTATGTAGGGACCCATAGGTTCCGTAACCTCCCTATTGCGTTAAATTCCTACACTTCTTATTCCCCTAGTTACTGGGCAAAAGCTCATGTATCCATTTACATATTTATATCATTGGCCCATAGGTCTGTGACCACTTACTGACACACTTTGATATAGTTTTTGGCAAGGGTTGATCCTCGCTCTTTGGCCTTCAGTTTCTGACCCTGCAGCATGTGTTCCAGGGAGCCTGGGATCAACAAGTCTCCAGTTAATCTGTGCTTCCCTAGAGGGACCCTACCTTGTCAGGTTGCAGGGACCCTGTGAACGAGGCTTTCAATGACAGGTTATTCCATGTAATAGCACATTCTAGGAAAGTGAGATTGAGAAATTTAGATCAGCTTGTGCTCTAAGGGTGGTGGCACATGTAGCGTTCTGGGGAGATTAATCGCCCAGTGACAAATCTCTTCTTCGGGTGACTAATCTCCCCAAAATGCCTTCCTGCCAGCCAGAATGTGAATCGCCGGCAGGATGGCACCCGGAACGCTTCAAGATTAGTCGCCCGAAGAAGAGGAGATTTGTCGCTGGGCGACATCACCCAGGAATGCCACGTGTACCACCACCCTAAGAAGGATTGATAGCAGGGAGAATCTCTGCTTTAGGCTTTGCTTTGCCTAAGAAAAGGGACCGCAGTCTGAATAGGGAATCAGGCTTAGATTATTATCCCTGATTAAATTCTGCTATATGGGATCTGGACCACATGATACTTCCCTAGCTGTCTCTACATGGTGCCACATTGTGGTGTCTTTGCTTGAATTGTCCTGATGTCTAACATCTTGTGCTGCATTGTATTGTGGATTTGTAAGTACTTAACCCTGTGGACATTGTCCTGGACAATAAACCTGTTCTATTGTTTTATTGCAAAACCCTCCCAGGGTCCTTATTTTATTTTAAAGCACGGTAGCCTCAGTGAGTTGTAGTTCTACTACACCTTCCCTTCTTACCTTTCACATAATGAAGGCCCATACGTGTGTGTTAAGAGTCCAGTGTAACCCACTTTATTTTTAGCTGGACATACATGAATATAGCCCAAAATAATGTTGTATTTAACTAATGTTTAAATGATTTATTAGTGGACTGAGGGTATGGAGACCCAAATTACAGAAAGATCCAGAAAACCCCAGGTCCCCATGATTCTTGATAATAGGTCCCTTACCCATATAATGCTTTTTTTACTCCTTTACACATGTAGTCGAGAATATTCTTGGAACCTTGAATAGCCAGGATTTATTAAACAATAAAACCACGAAAAGGTGCCAGAAAAAAAACTCACCAAGTAAAAGCTGACAAGGTTTAATAGGAATCAATGAGAATTATCTCTAACAGCTTTAATTATATTTTTATTTTCCCAGTTCATTAAAACTTTACATTTTTTTAACCTCATTGAAAATCAGTGGAACATTGTGATTCTAGTTGGTGCTCAACTCTTTTCCTGAGAAAAAATGTACAAGGGAAAATTCTGTTGCATTCTTTTCTAAAATAAGCTAACTTTTGAGAAAAAAGTTGCCGTAGTTTTGACAAAGTCTTGACCTTGACAGCAACTAGGCCTCCACCTCCAGTATATCAATAAAGCTATGGTTTCTATAAGTTACTTACTGGGGCAGTTATTATACTCAGACATAAGCATTTAGAATTCTATAAATGTATTTCCTATGTATTGACTCAAATAACTTCCCAGATTATAAAAAGTAAGAATGCAAAATATTCTAAACACATTTAAATCACTTCACCTTATTATAATAACTCCTAACAAACTATGCATTGTAAAATATGTTGTTAATATTAGGTGATTTGGCTGTAAAAGTTCATCATTTTCTTTTCAAACTGTGATATTAAATGCTGCTCTGTAAAAATTATGCCCTGCAACACAAAATGTTTGACATTGTTAGTATTATATTTCAAAAGTATATTCAAAAATCTAGAGCCCTCGTCACTGTGGTGTTTGCTTTACAGAAGTATAATAAAATAAAGTACTTTATAAAAATGAATGAAATAATAAACATAGCTTAATTGCTTAATTTAGTAACATTTTAGCACTTAGAAATTTACCATAAATTTTCCCTGCGTCATTTGATAATTCACAGTGGATTTAAATGCAAAATGTTCCATTTGGAATCTTACCCATTTTAAGTCCTACCCTTGCAGTAATTTCCATTTGACTGTTTATATTCCAGTTCATAGGTTTATGTTCTTGAAATATAATCCAGAGCTCAAAGATAACCCCTGTACCAATAAAAGACCAGCTGCTATTTCTAATTACTAAGTATATGTGTAGAGAAACTAAACATTGGAGAGAACAAAGGCATAAAATAGGGGCAGCAGACTCATGCTGCTGGGGGACCCAGTACTGTAGAAAACCCCTGTGGGGCAGCGCTGATGCAAAGATGTTTATTTAATAAAGGTTCAAAGTTTGAGACCTGATGGGAGCCATATAAAGATTTTTATGAGGGCCCATAGCTTTATTCTTCTGGGAGGGAAGCAAACAAACTGGAGTTGGTATGAAAATGTTAGATATGAGGGGTTTAGGAATTAGTAGCATTTACCCAAATACTCGCAAGTTCCAGCACAATTGTTCTTTTTTGTATTTGTAATGGAAAACAGACATGGAAAATAGAAAGTGTGTGTTATTGCATGTGCTATGCTAAACAAGGCAACATTTTAGATTTCAACGTGGAAAAGATTGGACTGGGCCAACAGGACAGCTCCCATTGTGAACATACTGTACATAAATGGGTTGTTCTGTCCATTTAGCCATTTAGGGCTCTTTTTTGTGTGCACATCATCATCCCGCCAGGCTGTTAATTTAACAAATGGACTGCATATGAGATAATTTAAGATTTTTTCATTCCCCTCCGTAAAAATAGCTGCAAGGATTCTACTGTATGTGCTGCACAGCCTTAGGAATAAGGACAATGAGCATGATGAAAACCAGGAACAAAGTAATAGTTTACAATTTGTATAAAAGATAAACAGTAGACAAAATAAAATGGCAAAATACCTGTTAAAGTGTCAAAAGACCCATGGTAGACTGGCAAGGATGATACCAGGGGGTTCTGTCCTGGGGGGGATGTTGTAGACTAGAGTGTCTGTCAAAGAAGGGTATTGGATTCTTATGGAGACACCAGAAGGGGCTGGATATTGCTGTGGCTTGACTGAATTTGACCTGTGTGGCATATCTGAATTGAATTGAACTGACTGGCTCATAATGAATAGCATGTCAGTGTGAAATGTCAGATCTATTGGTGACTGAATGTGTGAAAGCTTCTACTCAGATTTTGATTCTA
Source organism: Xenopus petersii (assembly GCA_038501925.1). Taxonomy (NCBI): domain Eukaryota; kingdom Metazoa; phylum Chordata; class Amphibia; order Anura; family Pipidae; genus Xenopus; species Xenopus petersii. The sequence continues at coordinate 57,929,694 of CM076681.1, forward strand.
CCGGTAGAAGAACTCTGCTCTATGGGGCAGATTTACTATAAAGGACCAAGTGGCTAACGCTAGCGACCTTTCGCCAGCGTTGACACCTGCAGGGATATCGCCAATTCACTAAAAGGCGCAGGCGCCAGTTTGCTAACTAACAGGATCGTCGCTAGCATTCATTCACACTCTATCACCAGGCGACTTTTCGCTCCAGCGAACGATCGTTACTCTGCAAATTCACTAAAGTGCCAGAGTTGACTTCGCCACAGACTAGACGAAGTGCTTAAAAGAAGCAAGATCTTCCTCAATCGTCTGTCACTTACATCATATCCGGTGTGCTAAAAATCCATTAAAGTTCCAAAAACGCTGGCGACTTCATTTCATAACATATGGAACATTAATTTTACCATGTTGGGCATTATATTAACTCTTGTCTTAAGGTTCCCTGGACATGTATTTGGAAAAATGGTAACTTCAAGCATTTGCACCAACATTTATAATAAAGTCCTCCATACAACTTTAAATTACCTGCCGTGTGCAAATTGACCAAAGCTCTACATCATTAGTGAATTTTTGCTTGGCACAAATGAACGCTAGTGCATCTTCACTATGAAATTCTCGCACAGCTGAAGTAACGCTAGTGAAAAGTCGCCAGCGATCGGCGCCCAGATCGCAACTTTGCATATTAGTGAATTAGCGTAGTAGTAGCAAATTTGCCCCTGGCAAAGTGCGAAGCAGTCGCTGGCGACAATTCGTCCTTTAGTAAATCTGCCCTATGAATTGCCTCTTTTTTGCTCTCTTCATCTAAACTACTTCTTCCTACCTAGGGGTATATTTATCAAAAAGTGAAGTTCGAGATCACCACAGTCCTTTAGAGTGAAATTCCGCCACTCTCAATTCATTTCTATGGGATTTTGAAAGGCGTATTTATCAAAGGATAAGAATACCATTAATAAATTGTCTTTTAAAAATCCCATAGAAATGACTGGAGAGTGGTGGAATTTCACTGTAGAGGACTGTGGTGATCACAAACTTCACTCTGATAAATATACCCCCTAGGCTCCCTAGAAGTTTTATCAGCAATAAATGGCTGCTGTCCTGAGTGCTTATACTCACTGACACACACAGTATCTGAAGCCAAGCACTATAACAAACACAGCTGCGTAATTTTGATAAACTGTCCAGTTATGCCAAGAAACATATATAAATATAACAAAAATAATGTTTTTATTTCCATTTACATGATAATTATTTCTATGTACTTCCTGTACATTATTGAGATATTATTGAATCCATATCAGTGAAAAGTGGACACAAGCAGGGGGTTTTGCATATATTCTTATCTAATAATAGTTAGTAATTAATACTTTGGCCAAGGGACCTATAGTGAGGATAAAGGAGATCAAACTTACCATGAATGGTGTGACATTTTCTACACAGTACATTACGTATTAATGCACAAAGTGCATTTTTATTTTCATGTTAAAACAATGTATAGCATACTTCCTGCACTGACTCATTTAATGGTCCATGATGGTACCAGCTTGTGATAATGCTTCTCTGAAGAATTTACTCTAAAATGTTTCTGTCAGCAACAAAAGCTACTTTTCAGTTGTTCAAACACTGCTGTTCTGTCATGATATCTCAGTTCCTGTACAAAGCGTTACTACAGGTACAAAAGGCATGCAAATAAGCACTTTCACCTCTTTGCTTGCTTCCGATAAAGCTTTTTTGTACCAGTATCTGTCTTGTCCCCTGTTTATTCAACCAGCATACACTTATGCCTACATCTATCATGCATATGTCTTTTTCTTTAGTTTGCAGCCTGACAAAAATAATGTACAATGGTGAAAATTAGCTTTTTGTTGCAGCTCTATATTTTATTTCTTCAAATTGCACAGCATGAATAGCAAAAAAAGCTGAAACTCAGACTTTTATTAATTGGATCTACTAGTGTAGAGAGAAAAATTGCACTTTCCAAACTAGCAATGAGGCAAAATGGCCACCTCAGGGTAGCAAAAACGCCCCATAGCCGTCTCCACTTCAACACAAGAATAACAGCATTTTGGCTTGCTCCTAGCTGTACATACCATGATATGCATTATAGGCATGGGATCCGCTATCCAGAAATCTTAGAATTATGTAAAGTCCATCTCCCATAGAATCCATTTTATCCAAATAATTCATATTTTTAAAAATGATTTCCTTTTTCTCTGAGATAATAAAACATGACTCAAACTTAGATATAATTAATTCTTATTGAAGACAGAACCAGCATATTGGAGTAACATTTACATGATTTTCTAATAGACTATGAAGGTATAAAGATCTGGAAGGCCCCAGGTCATGCGCATTCTGAATAAGAGGTCCCATACCTGTAACACTAGTAGACCTGTATTTTCACCTGCAGAGCCCCATTAGAAAGATAACTCTACAGCTTCAACATTTTCATTTAAGATTTTTTTCTTTAACATCTTGTAAGCTTTCAGATATCCCTTAAACTTAAAATTCCACATGCTATTTTAATGCTGAAGTTAAAGACATCCTTCTCCTTTAAATAAAACTTTGTGCAATGTTTTTTGGACTATTTCAGCTCAAGCTCCATTCTGAGTATCAACATTTATTATAACAAATAACAAGGTTACAGATACATGAAACTATCAATCATCTAGTGAATACCTATGATAATAAATAAGCTACAATCTATTCTAACCTTCTCACTGGTCTTTTAGGAGTATCTGGAAGAGCAAACCGGCTTTTTATCCTATTCTGCCCCAAACTATCTTTCAGAATTGAAGTGTTCTTTATTAGTATATACAATCTTTGGGTTGTTGTCAACTGTAAATGTACTTGTAGCATGATATTGATTGGTCTTCACTTTTATGTCATTTATTTATTTTGTATCTTTTTCAGTAACTCTCCAGATTCCCATTTCAGAATCATCTGGTTGCTAGGGTTCAGTATACAACCTAGCAACCAGTTGGTGGTTTATCAAAAATTATAGACTCTCAGAACAATAATTTTATGGATGCTGGGATCGAATTGACCACCATTTCAAAGAAGGAAAAAAGGCAGAAGAGGAAGGCAAATAATTAACTTAAAATAATAAGGTCCAACTGAATAGGGAATTCTTTTTCATACTCATTTAAGTTAACATAAAGTTGAACTACCTCTTTTATATACTTTAGACAAGCATCTAGTCAAAATGACTATTGTCTGCCACTGCTTGCGAGCAGGTATCCCAGTTCGCATTACAATGCTTATTTCTATACACTGTGGGGCAAATTTACTTAAGGTCAAATATCGAGGGTTAATTAACCCTCGATATTCGACTGTTGAAGTTAAATCCTTCTACTTCGAATATCGAAGTCGAAGGATTTAGCGCTATTCATACGATCGAATGATTAAATCCTTCGAAGCATTTTAATCCATCGATCAAACGATTTTTCTTCGACCAAAAAATAGTTAGAAAGCCTATGGGGACCCTCGAGGCCTACCTCGGTAGGTTTTAGGTGGCGAAGTGGGGGGTTCGAATTTTTTTTTAAAGACACAGTGCTTCGACAATCGAATGGTCAATATACAACGATTTTTAGTTCAAGCCGTTCGATTTGAAGTCGAAGTCGTAGTCGAAGGTCGAAGTAGCCAATTTGATGGTCAAAGTAGCCAAAAAAAAAAACATTAAAAATTCAAAGTTTTTTTTATTCTATTCCTTCACTCGAGCAAAGTAAATGTGCCCGTGTGTCTGAGCTAATTTTACAGATTAAATATTTACCACAAACCAATTTTACTCATTTTGACAAAGCCATTGTTCCAATTTTACACAGACTCTAGAAGTTTGGTATGGAATGATTATTCAAGAGGAAAATCCTGTCTCACCGCAAAAATTAACATTTCCATGGCACTCCTCCATGTTGGTCTCTATAAGCTCCAAAAGAACTTCTAATTACTTTCTGGGATTGCTGATTTAACTCCCAAGGGTTTATTTACAAACATTTGAGTAAGATGCAAAAATAGATTTTAATAGTGGCACAAAGTGCCAAATGTATGTGTCACATGGAGTACAATTTTGCCGCAAGGTCATGTTTCTAATAAGAAAAAAAACAGCAGTTTTAGTCATATTTTGACAGGAAAAAACATTTTTTTAATATAATAAGCACTTGACATGTTACTAAATATATTAAAAAAAATCCCTCCCCCCAACAACAGGGGCAAAGAATAAAGGCTTTAAAGCTTGATATACCTACAATTAGACAGGGAGCAAATAAACGATCCTGTTTCACAGAAAGGACTACATAATATGCTGAAAATGACCGGAATTATTGATCTTACATTGCATCTTTAGTTATACACTAAATGGCAGTGTGTTGGGAGTTTCCTTAAATGAGAAGGATCTTGGGTTTTTTATAGATAATACGTTTTTTAATTCTGGGCAGTGTCATTCTGTGGCTACTAAAGCAAATAAAGTTCTGTCTTGCATAAAAAAGGGCATTAACTCAAGGGATGAAAACATAATTATGCCTCTTTATAGGTCCCTGGTAAGGCCTCATCTGGAGTATGCAGTTCAGTTTTGGGCTCCAGTCCTTAAGAGGGATATAAATGAGCTGGAGAGAGTGCAGAGACTTGCAACTAAACTGGTTAGAGGGATGGAAGACTTAAATTATGAGGGTAGAATGTCAAGGTTGGGGTTGTTTTCTCTGGAAAAAAGGCGCTTGCGAGGGGACATGATTACACTTTACAAGTACATTAGAGGACATTATAGACAAACAGCAGGGGACCTTTTTACCCATAAAGAGGATCACCGTACCAGAGGCCACCCCTTTAGACTAGAAGAAAAGAACTTTCATTTGAAGCAACGTAGGGGGTTCTTCACAGTCAGGACAGTGAGGTTGTGGAATGCACTGCCGGGTGATGTTGTGATGGCTGATTCAGTTAATGCCTTTAAGAATGGCTTGGATGATTTTTTGGACAGACATAATATCAAAGGCTATTGTGATACTAAACTCTATAGTTAGTATAGATATTGGTATATATAATTTATGTGAAAGTATGGAGGGGTGTGTGTATGGATGTTGGAGGGGTTGAACTCGATTTAACTATGTAACTCTTTAATTCATGCTCAAATACTACAAGGCCTACTAGCTAAAAAACAACACACATTACACTATGGCCATGTATAAAGTCAGGCCCGGACTGGCAATCTGTGAGTTCTGGCAAATGCTATAGGGACTGCTGTAAGATGCCATAGACAGTCACTGTGGATTGGGCTGGTAGGAGACTGGTGGGCCTCTGTGTGCTTAAAATGCCAGGGCCTATTTTGAGTTCCAGTCCTGGTCTGTATAAAGTGCTTATTATAAAAAGATTATTTCTTTTGCAGGGCCGTAGCAGGAAAGGCTGACTACTACTAGAGATATTGTATCAGGGAAGAGGATAATGACTGCTTTAAAGGGGACCCGTCACCCAAACAAAATTATTCCATATTCTATTTTATCATGTTAGTCAAGCAAAGTGAACTTTAATTACACTGTATAAATTATTTGAATATTGTTTCCATCCGTCTGGGAACTCATAATTATAGCAACCAGGAAGGAGCCATTTTGTGTTATTAAGGCAAGTCTTGTATCATCTCAGAATCTTTTTTGTGCACCAGAGGACAGGGACCCAATGTCCATCCCCATGCACTGGTTACACAATTAAATAGTTAAGAGAGCTGGAATGTAGGGAGAACGGTGATATCTAGGAAGTGCTGAATGGAAAGTGAAAGTAATTGTTTGCCCCACCTCTATGCCTAGGCATAGAGGCGGGGTAGGCAACATTTGATTGACAGCTGATATTTTTAAATGAGTTTAAACAGCTATAAATGCTTTAATAAAAAAAAGAAATTGGATTTCATATTTAATTTAAAAATGACTTTTATTATACAGATTTTTATGTCTGGGTGACGGGTCCACTTTAACAGTACATCTACAGAGGGCAAACAAGCAGTTTATGGTATATGCAAAAAGCTGCTTTACTGTAACATTTCTGACAAATGTGTTTATATTGTGCTGGATCCTTCCTGTGCTCAGCAAGTATCTTATCTTCTTCTGGGAGGGAGGTGTTTCTGGGAAACATACAGGCCAATACACCACTGAAAACATTTTCTTGTTGCAGAACATAAATTACCTGTATGTGCAAACTTGCATATTATGAAGGTGCATTTACTAAGCATTGGAAATAAAGGGCAAAAACTGCCATTTGGAATCTACTACATACTATTTATTCCCAGCATTCCAGCAGGCAGGTACCACTGTAGAAAAGAAAACATTTAAATTATCCAACATCTGTAAATAAAGGTGAATTAAACTCAAGAGCAGTATGGGGAATGGAGCTGTGCTGTGGGTTTTATTTCTTTTCAACTTTCTCTTGCCATTTTTAGCATTTATCTACCTCTTTCTGGCTGTGTACATGACATAATGTTAAGGTACAGTTTTGCTTTTATAAATGGGGATGCCTATGGATTGTTCTAGTAACACTGTTACCTTGTAAGCAATGTTAATATGAAGGATTTGTACATATGTTCCTGTTTTAATTTGATTGTGCATTTGGTTCCTTTGGCAGGTAGTGAGCCTACCACTACCTAGTTACCACTACTGCCCTTATACAGATATGGGATCCATTATCCAGAAAGCTCGGAATTATGGGATGGCCATTTCCCATAGACTTCATTTGAATTGTAGGAGGATAATGGTTTTGCCAACCTTTAAGTTCTTTGGTCCCCTGGGCATAACTTAGTCAGCTAGATTGGTTCCTCAGTTATAGAAGATTCAGATTCTTTATGAAATGCAGAAAAGTATACAACGATTCTCAGTCTAACTAACAATTAACTAATAAGATAATAAACTATTTTGGAGGAGCTGTGACAGCTTACAACTGTAATACCACATAAAACATATCCCTAAAACTCAGGGCCAGATTTACATAGAGGGCACCCCTAGGCCCGCTGACGTTTGTCACCCCTATACTCTCCCAGCAATAGGGATCGGCGCACAGGGAATGTAAAAAACTATTGTATCTGCGCATCCCCAGTGTTACTGAATCAATGTGGGTGTGGTTGGGCAGCAAGCCACCCCTAAAATCCTGCTGCCCTAGGCCCAGGCCTTGGTGGCCTTTCCACAAATCCAGGCCTGCTAAAACCCTAGAATGTGTTCAGATTTTCCATAACCTGCCAAAATTTGTAAAATGGGAGTGGCATATAGGGGGTGTGGCTTTAAAATGAGCATGGTCACTTTTTTTTTCTACACACAGCAGATCTTTTTGTCCCGTTTTGGGATGAATGTAACAGGTCCCATACCTGTACTTTATATTTTATATTTATATATATTTATATATATTTTATATTTCAATAGCAAGTGTATCCATTACTATGGGTTCTGCTTCTCGTTTCATCCCTCTGGACTATAAAAACAAGTGCTCTGTAAGGCTACAGATGTATTGTTATGTATTGTTATTGTTGCTTTTTATTACTTGTGTTTGTATCCGGGCCCTCTCCTATTCATATTCCAATCTTTTATTCAAACCATTGCATTGAACCAATTACTGAAATTGCAAACTGGAGAACTGCTGAATGAAAAGCTTAATAACTCAAAACTCACAGATATTAAAAAATTAAAACCAGTTCAAATTGTCTCATAATATTTCTTAATATCATACTAAATTTAAACTTTATTCTTTACAGAGCAGCAACTTATCTCTATCCCCCCTCCATAAATATGGAAATTTGCTGTTATTTGTGCTTGCATATTCTTCTGTATCAAATATCCCTCATCTGACAAGAATCTAGATTTTGTCTCAAACGCCAGTATACTGCTTGAATAAAACACCTCTGTATTCCAGTCCAATATAGTAATTCTACAAGTTTTTTTTTTTTATTTGGACAATTACAAAGACAAATGTTGAAAAAATATTTAGGTACCCTTTACACACAAGCTCCGTGCAAAAATATTTCTTGCCATACAATAAGTATCCACAGGCCACACTGCTTCATCTTAAGTTCAGACCACTCAGGGCAAATGTGCTGAAGTGAAATGCCCCAAGAGTACACATTAGCACTTCAGAAAGGCCTTATATCATGACAGATATAAGTATATGACATGACCATTACATAACTGTCAGACAACAAGGTCATAATACTGGGCAGAACTGACCCTAAGCTTATTATTCCATGCAATTTGGCTGCAGTAAATAAACATTGCTGGATGTAAGAGCACTTTTGCAAATAGCAACATTGTCTATTACACATACGAGAGGATAAAAGCCTGTGGAAAGTTTGACCCACATTAGCATTGAAGCTTAGTTTGGCTCTTAGATATGCATGATAAAAGAGTTATAAATGCTGTATATATGTATATATACACACATGTCTGGTATTCCTACAGAAACTGGCAGAAGTTTTTTGTTGTGTATAAAGTCTGTTTACTAATACTTTTACTGTTTGGAAGGTTTGATTGATCGTACAGACATGGAAATTGAATTACTCCAGGGAGGTGATTCATTTCATGCTAGGTGACCTTTTGTGGCATTTGTGGAACAAGATTAAAGAAGCAGAAACCCAAAGGCACACAATGAAATCCCATGTAGTTGATAACTGCAGTCAAACATTCAAACTTTGGGGCCTAACAGGTATTCAGGCCTCCTGGTACAATAACCTCCTTTAAGTGTGTGTATATATATATATATATATATATATATATATATATATAGGACCCGTTATTCAGAATGCTTGGGACCTGGGGTTTTCCGGATAATGGATCTTTCCGTAATTTGGGTCTTCATGCCTTAAATCTACTAGAAATTAATCTAAACATTAAATAAACCCAATAGGCTGGTTTTGCCTCCAATAGGGATTAATTCTATCTTAGTTGGGATCAAGTGCAAGCTACTGTTTTATTACTACAGAGAAAAAGGAAATCATTTTTAAAAATTTGGACTATTTGGATAAAATGGAGTCTATGGGAGACAGCCATTCCGTAATTCGGATAAGGGATCCTGTGTATATATATCAAAAATTTAGTCTTACCTGAAATTTTCCTTTTCTTTAGTCAGAAAGGCAGCACATCACAATTGGTAATAGATTCCATTTCCCCTGATAGGACAGAATAATAAACAAGCTTAATTAACCCCTATAAGAGTCACCTCCTCCCCCCAGGCATCAGTGTTAATTTTCTAGCTTCTTAAATAAAAACACACCACTACTTTAAATTTATCGGGAGGGATTATTGTGCTGCCTTTTGGACTAAAGAAAAGGAAAATTTCAGGTAAGACTAAATTTTTGATTTTCTTTACGTCCTACAGGCAGCACATCACAATTGGGATTTAGCAAGCTAAACACAGGGAGGGATCATTATTTCTCTGCCAAGGCCGATACCCAAACTGTACTGCTAAAGGCTGCTTCTTGAGAGGCTGCTATGTCAAGCTTGTAGAACTTTGCAAAAGTATGTACATTACTCCAAGAGGCTGCTCTGCAGATATCTCAAATATGCACTTGTGATCTTTCTGCCCAAGAAGTGGACACTATCCTTGAATATGCTTTTAACTCTGCTGGAGGTTTCCTCGCTGCCATATAAGCTTTCCTATCCAAGGATCTTTAAATGGTGACTCTTCCACAGGAATTGTTGTTCTTTTAGAAAGTCTTGCGATCAAAACATCCACCTGAAGTGGCTCCTCCCAGGGTGCCTCCTTAGCGTCTATAGGAAACATCAATTAGAATCTTTTTATTAATTTGGGTGTGTTTTCCACCTAAAATAAATAAAACAGTTCCTTAGATTTGTGTTGTACTAATGAGGAAGAATCACTATCAGCAACTGAATCAAGATTCTAAACTAGATTACAAATCTCTAGAATGTCAGCAGGTGACATACGTGTATTTATATTTGATCTGACTTCATCAACATATTTTGACAAAAGTTTCTTGAACCAGCTAACAAACTGTTCCGTGTTATTTACTGGCCACTTGAAATACATGATTCACAATTTGACTGAGAATAATCTTCAGGCAATGGCTGATCACATCCTGAACAAATATTATATCTGGATTTTCGCTTTGTCCTGGAAGATCTTTCTCCAGACACCTAAAATATATGAAAAGTGAGCGTAAGTACACATATTAACTTTGTAAATGTGACCCCAGTAAATCTGCTACACATAGTACCTTTAGCAGCCTAATCACAGTCTAGCAGCTTCCGCTACAGGAACGGACACACAAATGGCAAATGCTGCAAAATACCTGCTTAAGGGGATACCGCACCCTTAGCTGTGAGTTTCCTGGAAATATCTTAAACTCCTCATACTCACCATATTTTGCATGCATGTGGTATAAATGATACTCCCTAACCAGTAACAGTTTTATACTGGTAAAGATAATAGAATGCAGGACAGCCTAGGGTAAGTGGTAACAGCAATGATAATTATAATTTGCAATCATTTGAATATCACATTATAACAGATTTCTAAGCACTCATTTGAAATGGTAAACTGCAGATGCAATACCATTAAAATATAACTGTAAAGGAGTAATAGGATATTTGCAACCCCTATATCTTTGTAATATAGACAATAAAATTCAAAGTTTCCTGAATGCATTGCCCTTGTACTCTACAAGGTCATGATTTAATGGTGGTAAACTGCAGTGCCGTATAAAAACTAATGCAGCATAATGGACAAGGTACCACTAGCTACAATCTACACCCACATACCTCGCATGCTGAGGGATTATAGGGACTTTAACTACATTATATTAATAACCCTCAACTAGAACATTAGTGAAAGTACAGTTCTGTATTCTGTATGTTTGGATCTATATGCCACTTAAAGCTAGTCACTTACAACTGGGTAGTTGTATCAGAATAAGACACAGCATTATCTATCTAGTATCCATATATTTTGGAATTAACAGATAACCTGCCAAAACCCGCATCCATAAATGTAGTACAGTTAGTGTTGATATACTTAGCTATTGAGCATAGTCAAGATAACCTACAGAGTACAACATAGGATAGAAACACGGAAAAAGCCACAAACACAGTACAAATACTTCAGAAATTGTGATAGTAGCTGGATTAACCTAGAGCAGGGATCCCCAACCTTTTACACCCGTGAGCCACAGTCAAATGTAAGAAGGGTTGGGGAGCAACATAAGCATGAAAATAGTTCCTGAGGATGCCAACAAAGGGCTGTGGTTGGCTATTTGGTAGCCCCTATGTGAACTGGCAGCCTACAGAAAGCTCTATTTGGCAATACAACTGTTTTTATGTAACCAAAAGTTTCCTCCAAGCCTGGAATTCAAGATTAAGCAACTGCTTTGAAGCCACTGGGAGCAACATCCAAGGGGTTGGGGAGCAACATGTTGCTCACGAGCTACTGGTTGGGGATCACTGACCTAGAGAGATACTAAGTACGGTAGTTGTAGAAGGAAATAAAAAGACCTGAAGCACTATGTTAATATGGTGCATAAACCAAAAAATTCAGACAATCCATCATGAAACTATTTTCACCGCTCTAATGTCATAGCAATGAACTTCCGAAAATGTTTACTTTTAACATTTACATAGCTATTGTAATAGTGCTCATGTCTGCAGAAATTGCAATGTGGTAAACACATTGCATTTCTGGAGTGCCCTTTGTATTCATCTGCTTAAATGCTGTCAACTGTAAAGATTGCAATATGTTAATATATTGAATTGCATAGTACAAATAATTCAGCACCTTGAATGGTTATACGATAACTTTGGTTGCAACCTAACTTGTAGTATAGTAAAAGTGAACTGCAGTCGTGCACATAAGGTCCGTAAATTGAATGTATGACCTTATGGACAGGTTACATGCAGATGTCATAGTAAGGCAACAAGTGAAGTAAAGGGTGCCCTTAGTACAATGCAAGGGTGTGTTAGTAAAACTGAATGGTTATATCATGATAATACTGATGTTTGCAGACCTATATAGTTGTATGAACTACAGGACTTCAACTGGCATCCATATTCTCAATGACTATCCTGCTAGTACTGGTTAAATGCAGACATTCCAATATGGTAATATAGAGAACTGTGGGCGAGTATTTAGTACAACACTCTGAAAGGCTATACAATGATAGTTTTGATCATATCATTACATAAATTGTAAATAAGTAATAATAAAACACAGAAGTGCACTTAATATCCATATACTGAATGGCTATTCTGCTATTACTGGTAAAATGCAGACGTGACGATATGGTATTATAGCGAACTATGGAAGCACAACACACTGAATGGCTATACAATGATAACTTTGATTACCAATAGCATATAGTTACATAAGTTGTAATATAGTAATAAGTATCTGCAGAAATGCACGTAATCCAAATGCTGATGGACTATTCTGCTAATCCGGTTTGATTGCAGCCATTACACTATAGTAGAATAGGGAGCTATAGTTGAACATTTAGTAGAACACCCTGTGCAGAAGTGCACTTAATCCATACACTGCATGGCTATTCTGCTAATCCTGTTTGAATGCAGCCATTACACTATGATAGTATAGGGAGCTCCATTTGTTGCATGGCAGCTTCATGGTATCACAGGTTAATGCAGATGTTGCCGTATGGTAGCAAAATGAAGATAGCCATGCACTTAGTTTGAATGCGGTCATTACATATGATATGTTGTATTATGATACTGCTTAATACAGGTATTGTGGTACAGAATCCAGGTGGAGAGCAAGGGTGTGATTAGTGTAACACACTGTATGGCTATATCATGATAGTACTTATGCCTGCAGACATAGTAATAATAATAACCATATATGCTGTTAGAATTCATATGCTGAATGGTAGACATTGTAATTCAGGAATGAACAAACATTTTTACACACAAGAAAAATTGCAGGTAAGAACCACCGCTTGAGGATTAAATCCTGCAATACTCACTGCTTCATGGTGAAATTGGAGTCTCATGTGGTCATTTACCACCATTTCCTACTAACCATAACAAGTAACCGGTTTAGTAGCCATATTGTTGGGAAACACTGTGTTGAGAAAGTGACAATACTGTGTATATCCCAGGGATTTGGTTAACCATACCCGCAACAGTTCCAATGCCTTTACTGAGATAGCCGAACAGCTAATTTGTTACGTCAGGCTCAAATACCTGCAATCCCAAAAGCTCATTTGCATGCCAGAGGCAATTAGTGCATCAGGCTCCTTTGCATTAGGAGCCTTTCCCTTAAGCTGGCCATAGATGCAAAGATCCGATCGTACGAATCATCGTATGATCGGACTTTCCCATCTCCCGACCCGCCACTAACCATTCAGATCAAAGCCTTACCAGTCAGATTAGTTAAAGAACAGATCAGCAATGTTCTGCCCCTGACAGCAATCGTACGATATCTATGTCCAACCAACAAAGCTAGTGACAGTCTCCCACTGAAAATCGTACGATCAGCAATACACGCAGAGATATTATCGGCAGCCGACAGAAGTTTTCTAACCAGTCCGATCGACCAAACGACCGATCTCCGCCGGACGAAAAATGTCGGGACTCTCCACACACGTTCCGAAAATCGTACGAATCCTCGATTCGTACGATCAGATCTTTGCGTCTATGGCCAGCTTAAAGGGACAGCACATTTGCTGATGTAGGCTGAGAAAAATAAATTAATAAATAAAAACAGCTAATATTACTGAGGCTAGGTTACCAAACTTTCCATAATGATGTGGATCCAATACACTATAGTTGATAAGGCTGCACAATCTGAATGCTATCTGGCAGACTGCAGAGTGCACAGTGAGGAGAGCCCCATACTCCTGTTTGGATGTAAAAACCAAGTTATTGTATGCATGTTATTCCTCTGAGTACATGATTTACATAGGGAGTGGGAATAGTTATTAGGCAATAGTTCTTCACATCCTATGACCCATAGTAATTCTGCTAAGACTACCCATTGTACCTTAGCAGCCTAGTCAAATTCTAGCAGCCTGGTAGCTTCAGCTCCAATAACTGACCCAAATGACAAAGGCAATAAACACTGCAAGATTACCTGCTTTCCATAAAGTTCCTGGTTTATACTGCCTTGTCCACTTAGACCTACACAGAACGGTAGTGCGACATCATCAGCATACGCCCGGTAATACCGGCGTGTAGCGCCGAGCCACATCCAGACACATTCTTCTTCTCTCTGCAGGTCCTCACCCTCTCTCCCATCATGCAGGTTACTAGTGAGGACTCTGCATTGCCTAAGGGAGTTTTTCCTGCCTCCCCGAAGTGACCCACGCTGGCGTGGTCACTTCTACGGCCTTCAAGCTATCAAGCCTGGATCTTCAGCCTTCCGGCCATCTTCTATGTCCTATCCTGGAAGGACAGAAAAAAAAATAAAACACTGATGCCTGGGGGGAGGAGGTGACTCGTATAGGAGTTAATTAAGCTTGTTTATTATTCTGTCCTATCAGGGGAAATGGAATCTATTACCAATTGTGATGTGCTGCCTGTAGGATGTAAAGAAAAAAATAAATATATATATATATATATATATATATATATATATATATATATATATATATATATATATATATATATATATATATATAAAGCCTGCCCAGTACTGGAGTGCAACTGGGCAGGCACAATGACACATATATCTTGTTTGATAAATGTATTACTTCAATGAAACACGTTTACCTGTTCTGGAAAATGTACCTGTCAGCCAGGTAAGTGTTGACAAATGGAAAAAATATCAAACTACTATTAAATCAGAAAAAAAATGCAAAAAAAGACTAAATATTGCTGCAATGCAGGTACTTGGAAATGTGAAAATGCAGCATTGTTTATTATTTTTTTGCGTTGTTATCTTTGTATTAGTTAAAACCTGAAGTCTCATTTATGACTGTTGGCCACAAGTACCTTAAATAGGCATTTATGTATTAAAATTACATTTATCTCATCATTTTCTACCGAATGTAAAAAAATGTTGAAAAAAAAATTGCTTAAGTTTTGTGTAGGACAACTCCCATCGACTTCTACATGTACTCACCAGCTTTTAAATCCCATATTTTTAGCGTTTTCAAGGATTTTTTTGTGCTTGATAAATCTCAAGTTTCTGAAACTCAAATTCAGATTTGTGAGTTTTAACACATGTAGTGGGAAAACTAGTGGCATATGGATAGGATATAAAGCATGTTAAATACCATGGTCTGCTGGGTACAAAAACAGGGTTTAGAATTTCAGCCTTCTGTTAACAATTTCTAAAAGTTCTTACAGCTATATGCCTGTAGAAGTAGATGAGAACATGGCTTTGACTGTGGCACCTATATGCACTCAAACTTGCAATAGTTGACTTAAAGGCACATCGCATAAGTGACAATGCCAGACAAAACATTAACAATGCAAACTGCACATAAAGGGTTATCCAGTGTAGAAGAAAAAATAATTATTTTTTCCTTGCCATCCTCCCCGTCAACCTAGAAAAACTGATGGGTCAACTCTCCTGTTACTCCAAGCCTGGACAGGAGAAATAGTTTAGTTAATTTCAGTTAGTTGTTGTCAGTCTCTTAAATTGGTATTTAGTTTTTAATAATACTAGGCCATTGTATCGATTACAACACGTCTTTCTTCATCTGCATAATATTTGCTGTCATACTGTTATCACTTGTTTAACATGAAAATCAAATAAAATATTTTCAAAATAAAAAATAAATAGAAATAGTTAATTTCTAAACCCATAAAGCCCTCCCCTTCCTGGCTCACAGTAGTCAATTATGAAGCTATATATAGGGTGGGTATGTTGACGGGGAGGATGGCCAGGAAAAGAAAATTCCAGTAAGTATATTCATTTTTTTTCCTGGCCATTATTTAATTTGCAGAACATGCAGACAAAAGAATTGTTGAGGAAGACAAAACATCTATTCTGTAATGTCTAAAGAAAGTATTAGGAGTAACCCAGGTGCTGCCCTACAGATTGCCTTGGAGGAATGCCAAAGAGACTGCTATACCTTGTGTGGAATGTGCCTTAACTCCCTCAGGTAATGCTCTGCCCTGTTCCTGATAAGCTTTTTATATGGTCTTACTTACCCAAGAATTTAACGTGGGCTTAGAAGCTGGTTCTCCTTTACATTTCCTGCCGGAATGATGAATAACATTCTGGATTTTCTGATCTCCTTTGTTACTTTCTTTTCATGAAAAACAGTTCACAAATCTGTCTAGCTGAAGTGAGAGCCACCAAAAAGGTTTTTAATGTTAACAGCCACAGAGACACTTTTCCAGAGGTTCAAAGAGTGGAGCAAAAGGAGATCTTAATACTAATGGGAGATCCCAGGTTGGATGAACTGTCTTGACTGGAGGTTGAATTCTGAGAACTGCTTTAAAGAATCTCTCTATTAGTGGGTCATTAGACCACCTTCTCTCTAAAATGGCCAATAGGGCAGAAATGTGGCCCTTAAGTGTAGTTAAGCTTCCCCTCTGAAGACCTTCCTGGAGAAATTCCAGAATGTCGACAATCAAAGGCGTCAAAAGATTAAGGTGTGTTCTAGTGGACCAGGAAGCGAAGGTTTGCCAAACCTTATGGTACTTAGCCACTGTATTACATTTTCTAGCTCTGATGAGTGTATCAATAACTGAATCCGAACACCCATATTTTAGGATCCTCCTCTCAACCTCCAGGCCACCAGTCTGAAGCTCTCCAGCTTCGGATGTTTCCATTTGCCCTGAAGGAGAAGATTCTTGTACAGTGGAAGTTGCAATGGGTCTGCCAATAAAAGATTCTTTAGAAGTGGATACCAGGGTCTCCTCAGCCAATCTGGTAGAATGGCAATAACTTTCATCCTTGTTTTTCAGATCTTTCTCAAGACTCTCAAGATTACTGGGACCGGAGGGAACACATATCCGAATAGACCTTCCCAACTCTTCGAGAAGGCATCCACTGCTGTCGTGCTCTGACAAGGAAAAGAAAATTGGGAGCTTGGAGGAAGTTATCCAGGCAAATACCTTCTGATTCAACTCCCACTCTCCTTGAGGTAGAAGATGCCGACTGAGGAAATCTGCATCCTCGTTCTGGACTCCCAGAATATATTGAGCCATTAAATCTTGTAGTTGACGTTGAGCCCATTTCATAATTGGGGTTGTCTCCCTGAACAAAGTTTTGCTCTTTGTTCCCCCTTGCCCTCTGATGTATGCTGCAGCTGTCTGTTCTGACTTTCACTGACATTCCCAGGAGTACTTTCTCGAAAGACTGAAGAACCTGGAAAATCGATCTGAGCTCCAAAACATTAGACAGGGTCCTGGACAGGTCCCTGGACCAGGTCCCCTGTGCATGTAGGTCTAGGGGATGCGCTCCTTATCCTAGACGTGAGGCATCCATAAATTGCTGGGAACTGTCCACCATGCTAGATGTTTCTTGCAGTCCCGGGTAATCTGACTTATTTCTGACCAGTTCTGAGTCACTGCATTCCATTGCCTCAGGAAACATAGCTGGATAGGCCTCATCCTCCATTTGCCCCATTTGACTAAGCCTATTGTTGAGATCAGGAGACCCAAGGGCCTCATAAATTTTCTGAATAAAGTGAATGGTTTCCTCAAAAATGTAATTGCCTGATAACTCACATGATGGATCTTCTGGAATGGAAGAGAAATCATGCCTAGTAGAGTATCTATTTGGGTTCCCAAATGTAACATTCTCTGAGATGGAACCAACTGATTCTTTGGCACATTTATGAGCCAACCGAAACTCTCCAAAACTTGCTTCACCCTTTCGAGATTGGTTTGAAAAGTAGTCGGATTTCTTGCCACAAGAAGTAGGTTGTCTACTAATGATAGATCTCTATGTTTTCTTGTCTCAGTTTGGCTATTATAACAATCAGGACCTTGGTAAATGTTCTGGGAGAGGTAGCCAGACCAAAGGGGAGACAGCGAAATTGATAGTGCTGATTCTGAAGTGAGAAACAAAGGAACCTCTGATGTTCTAGAGCTATGGGACATGTAAATAAGCCTCCTTTAAGTCCAGAGACACTAACCAGTCTCCTGGCCAAATGACGGCTTTCATCATTGAAATATTTTGCATCTTGAATGTTTGTCTCTTCAAAAATCTGTTTATGTTTCTGAGGTCTAGTGTAGGACGCAAGTCTCCTGTAGTCTTGGTAACTAGAAAAAGAGGAGAATAAAATCCTCTTCCTTCCTCCTCAGATGGAACTATGGCAATAGCCTGTTTTAGCAACAGTTGATAAATATACTGGAAAAGTTGATACAAGTGACTTTTTAGACCTGCATCCGGTCGTCAATTTCCGAGTTTCATGATTTTTTCGTGAATTTTTTGCTGTTTCGCGAATTTCGTCGAAACGGGAGAAATTCAACCATCACTAAGAACATAAAGATCTAAAGTAGGCTTTTTGTGAAACTCTAGGCTATAGCCTCTTAAAGGAATTGTTCAGTGTAAAAATAAAAACTGTGTAAACAGATAGGCTGTGCAAAACAAAAAATGTTTCTAATATAGTTAGTTAGCCAAAAATGTAATGTATAAAGGCTGGAGTGATTTGATGTATAACATGTCAGTCAGACACTACTTCCTGCTTTTCAGCTCTCTTGGTTTACACTGACTGGTTACCCTGGTTACCAGGCAGAAACCAATCAGAGACTTGAGGGGGTGCCACATGGGTCATATCTGTTGCTTTTGAATCTGAGCTGAATGCTGAGGATCAATTACAAACTCACTGAACAGAAATGTACCATGTGGCTCCCCTTCAAGTCGCTGACTAACTCAGAGTTATAGAGCTGAAAAGCAGGAAGTTGGATTCTGGCTTTTTTATTAGACATCCTGTCACTCCAGCCTTTATATATTACATTTTTGCCTAACTAACTATATTAGAAACATTTTTTATTTTGCACAGCCTATGTATTTATCCAGTTTTTCTTTTCACACTGAACTATTCCTTTAAAATTATGGCAAGAACCCAGGAATCTTGTACTTCTTTGGTCCAAATCTCCCGAAAAGAAAATAGCCTTGCCCCAACGGGAGGATGGGTGGAGTGATCGTCATTGAACCTTGGTAGAGGGTTTGGGTGATCTTGGGAGCTTAGCTCTAGATCTGAGAAAACTTTGTCCTGAACACCAGGCAGAGGTTCTAAACTCCCTTTCCGTATCTGAAGGATCTTGGCTCATCTCTTCTTCTAGAAGAGACGGTAGACTCTTGCCCCTTGGGATTGTCTCGAAATCTCTTAGACTGGGGAAGAAAAGTACTCTTTCCACTCGACAATTTAGATATCGTCTAGCGCTTTTCCAAACAGCCTTTTTCCTTCATATAGCATCTTACAAAGAGAATTCTTAGAGGCTGTATCCGCAAACCAGGATCTTAACCATAAGGCTTTTTGAGACGCTACTCCAAAGGACATAGAACATGCTGAAATTTGAATAAGGTCTAAAGAGGCTTGCAGACAAAAATTAGATGCAAGCCTAAAATCCTCTAAACCTTCTAGGATTTCTTCTCTAGAAATTCTGTTTTTGATTCTCAGCCCAGAGAGAAAGAGCTTTTGTGACTGAAACTAAAGCCACTGCAGGCTTACAAGCTGCTCCGGATGACATGTAGCACTTTTTTAATTCCGACTCCATATGGCGATACTTAAGGTGTTTCAAGGTGGAAACATCATCTATTGGCAAGGCTGTTTTCCAAGAAATCCTAGCAACTGGAGCAACAACTGAAGGAGCTGTATTCCAGATTTCAAGCATGTCACCTGCGAAAGAATATAATTTTTCCATTCTCTTTTTTACTGGAATTCTCTTACATAATTTAGTCCATTCTGTTTGGACTAGATCTTGAACCTCTTTATGAATAGGAAAAATATATTTTTTCTTTTAAGAAAAAAAACGAGAAGTAACTGACTGGTCATCTTCTTCTAGAATTAAAGTATGCCTAATGGCCTTAATCAAGGGACCTAAATGCTTAAGGTCAAAAACAGACATTTTCTCCTCATTTTCCTCGTCCTCAGATGAGGAAGTATCATCAGAAGGCAACTGCAAGGAAGATTCCTTATTGGTCCCTGCAGTTCCCGATATAGGAAGTACTGTCTCTTTAAGAGTTAGAGCAACAGCATTCTTAATCAGCATTAAGGATTGTTGAGCTGGTAAAGATGCAGAATTGGAAGGTATCGCTGAATCTTGAGAAATGTCAACAGGATCAGTGGTATTTAGTTCTTTAGACATATATTCAGAGAAACAATCTCCACAAATCCTCTTATCCTTCATGGCTGGCTCGTGACCCGCTTTACCACGTCTTTCAGTCACCATTCTATTCCTCTTTTTACTGGTTTCCTCCAAGTGGGCAAAAGCACGTAGGTGCACTAATCGCACAGAAGCCGCTCCACCAGCAAAATATCCTGGCCAGAATGATCCCCTCAGTTGTCACACTGGGAGCAGGCTACGGGCAGAGGCAGAAGAATCTGCAAACGAACTGTACCTGGTAATCTTTGAGTAATAGCAAGCACACAAATCTCCTGCGCTCACGCTGTGACAGAAGAAAAAACTACGGTGAGCCAGGAAGGGGAGGGCTTTATGGGTTTAGAAATAAACTATTTCTTCTGTCCAGGCTGGGAGTAGAAGGAGAGTTAACCCATCAGTTTTTCTATGTTGATGGGGGATGGCCAGGAATAGGAATTGACTGACGAGATACTTTTTTATATGGGGTGAAAAAATTCTCACTCACAGAGAATGAATCACCGGCAGGTTCAACTCTAACCAGCCATATAAGGGGAAGATTGTGGCTAGCCCATGAATGTCAACATGCACACCCCTTATTCTTTAAACATAAGGTCAAAATGGTTCATCCTAAACCCAGTTCTTATCACCTGCTGCACTCATGAAAGCCTCATTATAAGCTTTGAGCTAGATGAACCAATGGCTCTGCTGCAGTCAGGTAAATTATTACATTTCCATGTACCTGGTGTAGTCCTCACTAAGCAGTCAGCTCTGCATGCTTAGTTTATTGCACCAGTTCCTCTCACCATTGTTAGTCCCCATTCCCATGCTGTTTTTCTCCCATGTCACAATCCAGTGCAAGTTATGCTGTACCAAGTTTTTTTTACATCTGGTGACACACCTAGTTTACCTCTGTGATGCAATTAAAATTATGCGCCTTTTTTAATTCTGTCCTAAGCCTAATAAGTCCTGAAACTCTTTAATCTCCCTGGTTGGTTGATTACACAGGCATGAGCCTCTCTAGCAGAACATTTTAACGATTTCATTATAATATTTAAAGCATTTACTTCTCCCTTGAAGATGATTTCAATAATATGTACTGTTGCACTTACCCAGAAGGCTATACAAATAACAGGCTTTACTGTTTTAGCTCTTAACATTTCCCCTGATTACACATATTTATGACCCTGAAGTCACAATCTAAGGCCCCTTCCTTATTAGGGCTGACAGTTAATTGCAATTGAAGTCATGCAGACTGCATAATGTAAAAGGTATGACAGTTATTGTATTTATAATATGCGTTTTCATAGAGAATCTGTTGCTAGAGATAACGCGAAGAATTAAAAAAGCTGAATGGATGCCAAATATAAGGGTGGCAATTAAAACTAGGGGGAAAAGCCAGTAATTGTTAAAGCTAGATGAATTTCATCTTTAGCAAAAGTGCAAAATGTCTCAGCAAAGCTCTGTACATTCACTTGCAACTGAATCTATACATGATGCACCAGAGGTCACAGACATCCAGGGAAAAAATCCCATGCATACTGCAGAGCAAGGTTGCAGGCCCAAGTGCATAATAAAACCTTCTCAAACATCTAGAGAAAACGATACAAATTCATCAGTGACCATGCCTGAATTAAGAATGATCGCAGCTACTAAACACAGAGACTTGCAGGGCACCGTGTCTGTTAGAAAGACATCCCTTCTGCTACAACCTCTTCAGATGACAAACTTCGGGTGGAAAAATGAGGATCCCAATCATCAGTGTCCAATTCACAAGAATCCACACACACAACCCACACAGAAATGTTGTGGGTTCAGAGCAAAGAAGAGCTTCTCCAGAAGTTTGGGGTTTGCTATAAGTGCTGTGCCTCCTCTGTTATTAAGTGTACAGTGTGGAGTGCAGCAATGACAAGCATATTGCAGCAATGCATCCATGCACCTCTTCTTGACAGTCCACAGTCTTCAACCCCAGTCTCAAATAATGGAGGGGATAACAAGGATCTGTTCCAGCTTCAACAACAATTTCAACTTCATCTACTGAAGTCTGGAGTCCCAAGTTCTGTGCCAAGATATGCCTAGTCGGGTATATCCTGAAGGCAACCAGAGAAAGCAATAAAGACGTATGCCATGCTTGATGACAAAAGCAACATATCTCTGGCAAGACCACAGTTCTTTGAGATTATCAACATCAAAGGATCAATACCTGTGCTGGTTGTATAGAGACTCTGGGCAGAAAGGCTAATGGGTACATTGTCTCCTCAATCAAAGATAACAATCATACTTACTGGAACTTTCTTTTCCTGGCCATCCTCCCCGTCAACATAGAAAAACTGATAGTTTAACTCCTGCTACTCCCAGCCTGGACAGAGGCAACAGTTAACTTTTAATCCTATGAAGCCCTCCCCTTTGTGGAGCACAGCAGTCAATTATAAAGCCATATAGGATGAGTATGTTGACAGGGAGGATGGCCAGGAAAAGAAAATACCGGTATGTATGATATTAATTTTCTCTTTTCCTGGCCATCCCCCTGTCAACATAGAAAAACTGATGGGTTATACCTAAGCAATCTAGAACAAATGAGAGGGAGAACAATTCATGCTGACTATTTATTTTGCAGAAGATGCTGACAAAAGAACGAATCGCCCAAACTGAGCTTCTGTGGAAGACAAAACATCTATTTTGTAATGTCTAATAAAAGTACTCGGACTAGCCCAAGTTGCTGCTTTACAGATCGTCTAAGAAGATGTTCCTGCTTCTGCTGCCCAAGAGGTCACTACACCTCGTGTGGAATGTGCCTTAACTCCCTCAGGTAATGCTCTGCCCTGTTGTTGATCAGCCTTCGATATGATATGAAGAAAATCAGCAAGCACTCCGGAGAACTCTCTTTAGGTAAAATTCAACTTTTATTTCAACTAGTTAAAACCATTACATCCTGACGCATTTCGTATCTAAACTATACGCAACCATATTCATGCCTATGATTACGTTTAGTTTAGATACGAAACTCGTCAGGATGTAGTCTATTCTATTTGGACTAGATCTTGGACCTCCTTATGAATAGGAAAAAAAAATTATTTTGTGAAAAAAGACGAGACGGAGCTGGCTGCTCATCCTCTTCAAGGTTTAAGGTATACCTAATAGCCTTAAACAGGGGACCCAAATGCTTAAGGTCAAAAAGAGAAACCTCCTCTTCATTATCCTCATCCTCAGATGAGGAAGTATCATCAGAAGAAAACTGTATTGAAGGCTCCTTGGTGGTTACTGCAGTCTCAGAAATGGGAAGTCCTGTCTCTTTAGGAGTTAAAGCTACAGCATTCTTAGCCCAAAGCATTAACGATTCTTGATCTGGTAAAGAGGCAGAAGTTGACGGTACAGCTAAATCCTGAGAAATATCAGCAGGAGCAGAGGGACAAATACTCTGTGAAACAATCCCCGCAAGTTCTTTTATCCTTCATGGCTGGCTTGTGACAAGCTTTGCAACGTTTCTCAGTCTCCATTCTATCCCTTTTCTTGATGGGTTCCTCAATGGGGGCAGAAGCACTAGGGATAAAGGAGGGAGGATATTAGTAGCTCACAGCTACACAGTGCAATGTTCTTTTCGAAGCTGAAGATTATACTTACCTAGCTGGCTTGGAGCGGCTCTTTTAATAGCAGCTGGATACATGTTCGCAATGCAACAACTAGGGCAAAGCGGATCAGTGGCAGCCACTTTTAAAAATGACGTCACGGTGCCCAACTCCTGCTGAAGCGCTAAGGCACATAAGCCGCACAAGAAGCAAGATACCCCGGCCAAACAGGGTCCCAAACAACGCAGTTGTCACACAGAGAACAACAGCACTGTAACCGGTAATCTTAAATAATAATAGCCAGCAACAAATATTCTTCCAGGCTGGGACAGAAGAAAAGACTACTGTGAGCCAGGAAGGGGAGAGCTTTATAGGATTAAAAGTTAACTGTTTCTTCTGTCCAGGCTGGGAGTAGCAGGAGTTAAACCATCCGTTTTTCTATGTTGACCGGGGGGGGGGGGTGGCCAGGAAACATAGTCTCCGCAATCAAAGATAACATTCATTTGCCTTTACCCTGACATTCTCAGAGTCCATAAGGTATATCAGAAGTGCAATGGTACTCATGATGCTATCTATGTACAAAGACTTGACTTAAACTGGGTAATACTGGGTGCCGTGTGCCTAGACAAAATGAGCAGACCATCTGAATTTCACTCCTTTTAAACCTCATTTATTGGGAAGTAGACAAGCAACTCACTTCAGACCATGCCCTCATTATTTTGAAGTAAAGGAAAATCATAAGGATATGATCCCAGCATTCAGCGTCACTTCTATCTTTAGTGATGACAATTTTTGGGATATGGTATTTCATACTACAAATGATGACAACAAAATTGCAACTTCTGTTGAGGACAAGGAGTTCATCAGAAGCAGAGTAGGTGGTTCTTCACAATGAGGTTATGGAATGCACTGCCGGATCATGTTTTGATGGCCATTTCTGTTAATGCCTTTAAGAGTGGCTTGGATGATTTCTTGGACAAGCATAATAGATACTAAAATCTATAGATAGTGTTTGAGAATATATAGTTTATGTGAGTGTATGGAGGTGTCAGTGTGTGTATGTATAAATGCTGGGTTTCATTTTGAGAGGTTGAACTTGATGGACTTTGGTATTTTTTCAACCCGATCTATCTATGTAACTATGAATAATGGACACTGAATTCTTTAAAGATAACTCTAACAGTTGAGTTGCACCATTGCCATTCCCTAGTACAAGGGCCAAACTTCCAAACAATCCAAAGCAAGCTGCTGTGTCTAGATTTGCAGAGAACTCTTAAAAGCAAGCCTGAAATGAAAGAACACTTTTCATTTTATGAAGAAAATATTTAACAATGATCATGCTGAACCAGCCCCACCACTACAAGAACATGACAAATGCTGGTACCCACCTTCCTTTGCTGTGTATCACTCACGGAAACCAAAACAAATCAGGGTGGTATTCGATCGAAGTCTCAAGGTAAGATTCTCAGTGATGTTCTTCTCACTGGTCCCAACTTAGCTAACAACCTTATAGGAGTACTTATGAGGTTCAGAAGGGAACCAGTTGCAATCACAGCCGATATCCAGCAGAATGTTATAAAATTGTATTGATAAAAGAATTCTCTGGCACCACAACAATGACATTAGTAGTGAAGTGACAGAATATCGCATGAAAGTCTTCGGAAACAGCCCATCACATGCTGTTGCAACATATGGTCTAAGAAGGACTGCTCATGAGGGTGAAAGTGAGTATGGTGCAGACTCAAAACAAACACTTTGTAAAGAGAGACTTCTACATGGATGATGGCCTAAAACCTTTAGCTACAGATGAAGAGGCCAGAAGGAAACAAGGTATGCTTTCTGAGGCTAACCTCAGACTCCACAAGATTGCTTCAAACAGTACTGCTTTAATGAAAGCTTTTCAACCTGATGATCATGCTACAGAATTAAAATACTTAAATTAGGGAACAGACAAACCACCCATTCAGAGAAGTATAGGCTTTAGAAGGCACCTATTACATGACACATTTGGCTTCCAGGTTTCCACCACAGACAAACAATTTAACAGATGTAGTGAACAGTCTGTAGGATCCACTGGGGTTTGTAGCACCCATAACCATACAAAGTAAATCTTTACTAAGACAGCTATCAGAGACTGATAAAGACTGGGACACTCCCTTACCAATTGATAAACAATCAAAATGGGAGTCATGGAAGCATTTTCTAAATGATTTGGAAGAGCTTCATCTACCTAGGTGCTATACTTCAACTTCTCTTGCTTCAAGTCAGAGGAGAGAGATCCATGTTTTCTCCAGCTACTGAGGCCATAGCATTTGAAGCCTACCTCAAGGTAAGAGACATCTGCTATCAACCTCACGTAGGTTTTCTGTTTGGCAAGGCTAAGTTAGCCCCAAAGCTTGAGCACACAATGCAAAGACTTTAACTTTGTGGAGCTGTACTAGTAGTAGAAATTTCACACTTTATATTGTATGAGCTAGATCAAATTCAACACAGACAGTGTAGATGTTCTAGGCTACATATATAATTACACATAATATTATGTGTATGTTAGCAACTGAATAGAAAGAATCAGGAAATCCACTAAACCTGGACAGTGGCAATATGTTCCATCTGAAATTAACCCTGCAGACCATGCAGCCAGGCCTGTTTACACAGCTTTCTCTGCAGGTAATTCCTGGTTAACAGGTCCTGAATTCTCACTGAATCACCCAGAGGCTTCAACTACTACAGATGTCTTTAGTCTCCTAGATCCTAAAAGAGACCCTGAAATTCATCCCAAAGCTTCAACCCTTGCTACAAAAGCTGACCAAGGACTTGACTTGGGTTGTTAAATACCCTAAATGGACAGGACTGAACCATGCTTTATCAATAGCCTAATCATATTATTTTACACAGTTGCCAAGGATGGTGCCACAAAGACATTCAATCGGCCCATCACTGAACTTGTGTTTCTTTTGCCATTTGGAGATTGAACTTTTTATACTCTTTGGTATGGTCTATGGTATTTTTAAAAGAGTATTATATCAATGATATTTTTGATAAATATGCCTTTAAAAATAGCATAGAAATTAATGGACAGAGGCTGTATTTTACTTTAGTGAACTGTGGCGATCTCTAACTGGACAGTTTTTTTGTTGGTTATCCTGAAATGCACCCTCACATCTCCCCCCCCCCCCCCCAACAGGTCAGCGGAAAAATTGTCTTGCCTAAAACTGGTCTGTTGGACAAAAAAGGTTGGGGCTACTGACATAGACTTCCAAGGTCTGGAAACAGTTCCATAATATGAACCACCATACTAAGACATAATTTAACTATATAATACTATAAAATGCTAACTATACAAAGAGACACAGTACCATTTTCTTAATAAAGTACAAATCCAAACACAGTATAAAAACCTTGCAAAGTGTTTGGATTATGTTTTAATCTGTATTCCATTTTATACCTCTTGGAAGCATACAGCTACTACACTGTACAAAAAAAAGCAGAAGAGAATAATCTTATTACCATGTTCACATTTCCACAGCTAATCCATATTATTTATACTGGAGAACTTTAAAGTAAATAGTATTATAAATCATATGAAATTATTTATATATTGGCCAATAAAACATGTGTTATTTATAAAACTTATTTCTCATTTGTAACCTGTGCTTTTGGTAAAACCCCATATGTTATAGTGACAGGTCATTTTATTTAATACTCTGAATGTTGTAAATTAAAGGTGAATTTTCTGCTTGGGAGGCATTGCAAATTTCAGAAAGTTGTCATGCATCAATTTAGAAATGATTGCTACAGGGATATTGTCTTTTAACATTTGGAAAAAAATATTTTTCTTCTTCCTGGTGAAGTTCAGCTTATATATCATTCCCTAGGTTTATTTTCCATTATGTGACAAGAAATTGTCATGTTACGGCTAAGAAATAAATAAAAGTGTTTTTTATTGCTGAACAATATATCTGTAAGAAGTTCAAGCTATTAAAAGATAAAAAATCATCCAAATTCAAAATTGTGGGTAGTAAACAAACAATGCAATTCAATAGCAGCAACAGCCAGGTGGATATTAGCCTTTATTAACAAGAGTATAGATTCACAAGTGAATAGTTATACTGTTCACAAAGCATTGATAGTGCCTCATATACAGTAGAATATACAGCACACTTTTGGTCTTTCTTACTCAAAGGAGCATTACTGAAAAAGAAAAAGTCAAAGAAAGTCTAGAGTAGGGCAACTAAAACTGGTAAAAACTATAGAATGGCTTGTGAATTTATGAAAAAAATGCTGCCCAAATTTGGATTTGACAAAATGTTAAAGCAGATAGACCAGTGCATGTTTCAGCCTTGCTTACAATGTAACGTCTTCATTCACTTAAAAAAAGGCTTCTGTATGTTTTCATTTGTCTTGGTGCCATTACTGGTATGCGCAGGGAAGTTGAGCTTGTCAACTTCTTAATATGCCCAGAAATCAACCACAGAAACCCAGAATACATTTAAAGGGGTTCTTCACCAATTTTTTGCATGATGAAAAAAATTTCCCAATGTACATTAAGTAATAGTTTTAATGGTTTTAACGTAATTGTAGATATAATAGCTATTAAAACCAGTATCTGACACGCTGTTTACTATTGAGGTGCGGGTAGGCCTGGCCGACCCTGCACCCCCATTTCTTCCTGCTGTCCCCGCCCGCCACCTGGAACTGCCAGCTTCCGACTTCTGGCTTAATTTTTAAAAGACGTGCGCGCCTCCTGCCTCACCCCTTTTATGATGTAATCAGCGGAGCGGCGCGGGCCTTAAAATGGAAGCTGGAAGTTGGGCTCGGGTTGACGAAGGGCGGGTTAGGGTCGGGTTTTACCCGACCTGCACATCACTACTGTTTACATCCTCTGCCCTCCTGGCTCTAACTGCAGAAACAATGTAGAAGAAGCCAGCTTATTAACAGTCATAGGGGAGAACTGTTACAAAAACTCACATGTTCTGACTGGGTTACCAATGTGAATTGATGCTGGGGAATAAAGGCAGACAAGTTTGAGAGGTAGCAATTTTATCTCTCCTGTGTTTTGACCTCAAGGAGAAAGACGTATCAGAAATGGCTGCAAGGACTTTTTAACATAACAAACAAAAAGTTAAATTTAAATTTAATAACCTCTAGCCTAGGTGTGCAAATCATTTTTCTCCTTATTATTTAGTACAAAGTCTCCACACTGAGCACCCAACAGAGCAATAATATCACCAGGGGTGATGTAGTGTACAGACTTTTTCTATTCATGTGTATTATAATTCATTTTCTGCTGCTTTATCAAACTAGTGTCACTGCCTTAGTTCTCAACAGAGAAAATATTCTTCTAGCAGCTAGTTAGTATATTGCTCAGCAAGTTACTAGATTATACAGCACCCTATCATTTGGCATGTTAGCAATAGGGTTGCCATAGTTTCTAGAAACAATATTCATGCCTTTCCCTCTTATCATATATATATATATATATATATATATATATATACACACACACATACACATTGGCATTAAGTATGATATTTACCACCAAGGCCGGGTTGTGACCATAGTTAGCTATGCAATGTTCATGGTGCATTATAAATACTGATGTTTTTAATTATTACTGTATATACGAAATGATCACTGACTTTATCATTTCATGCTGTGGTAAAATTTGCTTGAAAAAAGAATACAAGAACAAGAATTTACAATTATCAACATGGATCCAAGATGTAGAGATCATAATGTCAACATAAACATGGCTGAAAAAGGTCTGCTACAAAGTCAGCAACACAGTTAGGGCTCTTGGGGCTATAATACCCTGTTTTGATTGCTTTTTAGATTACTATATAAACATTATCTATAGTACAAATCTACAGATTAGGGAAATGGAACACGAGGAGAGCTCAGAATTTTTGCTTAATGCAATGTTATTAGCTCAAAGTGAATGCCACAAATCACCTCTCTGTTGGCCCCTGAGTGGGGTAGGGTTCCATGTGCACCCTTTGCACTTTGCATTTTTTTTTGTACTTTGGCCCATTGCTTTGTAAATGAGGGACTTGGTCTTCAGTTCACACCACAAACATGTAAAAGCATGGGTTGGGGGCAGAAATGAAAATACAAAGATTAATAATGATAATATTATATAAGAAGGTGTGAAGAGGTGTCCCATGCCCCCTACTCAATGGTTGAGTAACACACAAACTGCTGATACATTTCAGTGTAAATACCTGCCACCCAAATTCTGTCCCAACACACACTTGACAGTTAAGGTTTCCCAGGCCACTGGGCCCCAGCCTCATTTCTACTTTCCTGTTCCTTCTTCCTGCCAGGGAAACTGTACCCTTTTGCAGACTTTCAGCAGAGGAGATAGACTTGCTTTTGAGGCACCCTACATACCCTAGTCTCTCTTTCTCTGATTCCCTAACTGGGTGGGGTACACAGGACACTGGTCCTTCTATCCTCATAGAAGCCTAAGCTACTCTTTGCCCTCTATCCTACCACTAACTCTTACCATCTGCCGAGAGCTCCAACAAATCTTTCCTAATACTATCTCATTTATCTAATACTGCTGGCTACCTCTCTGAGGGAATCCACCTCATGCTCTATGGTATTATCCATTTCTCATTGGCCAAAGAGAAAATGGCTCACTGTACTCTCCCTTATACAAGTTCCCCTGGGGCATTTCTCTGACGAACAGCTCCACCTGGTTTTTTAACAAAAAAAAAACACAGAAATTGAATAAAATACACTTTTCCAATCATAAAGCTGGCCATAGACATGCAGATTTTATTCTTTGTGTGACTAACGCTTGTTTGTTTCAATCTGACGATCTACCATTAACCATGCAGATTAAAATGTTTAGGAAAAAAACCAAATCAGATGATGTTCTGGCCAATAATTGACAGACAGCAATCGTACAAAAATCATGCCTGACAAACAGTAGTGATAATTGCCCTCTGATATCATCAATACATGTAGAGATGTAGAAAAATGTCGGAACACTTCACACATGATGCGAACATCTTTGTTTTGCATGACTGTCTATTTGCATCTATGGGTAGCTCTATAAGTACACTCATTTTAGAGGAACCTTGCATTTTCCCTATAATTGGCTTATTAAATATAAGACCTGGCTTTAGAGGGGAGCTCCAATAAAAAACAAAAGTGTTTATTAATTAAGGTGAAGGTAGCACCAGCATAGATGCGGGATCAATGTCCTTTTTCTCTGGACCCAGAAGTCCTTTAAAATGACCATGATAATAGAAATAAAGGCTTAAGATTGACAATGCACAATGCTTGCAGCTGAACAATTTCACCTGTAACTAAGGAATGATCATTCTATAAGCTGTCTTCTGTTGTGTATCATCTCAATTTGACATCTGTTCAAATATTTATGTGCCAAGGATCATAACATCTACAGCACATACACTCAGGTATTAGAGTGCTAGCATTATAGAATAGCAGCAGCAAGGTAAAACATTACACATGTCAATTTTCTTGTCATTTTCTGAAGTCTCCAAAAAAAAATTTAAAACATTTCAGTAGCAATGGGGGGGGGGGGGGGTAGCTGTGGTGCAGTCAACAAATACCTGGAATTCAACTCTTGGAGGTTAGTGTCTCTTCTAATTAACCAAATCATTTGCAAATTCATTGCAAATTCATTTTGAAAGCCCTGGATAAACATCTTTTTTTCTTGACAAAGCTCCATATTGTCAGTATATTCTAACATGATTCAAAAATGTGGGTATCATTTTGCTGGTGATCTAAATAAGAGAGTTATCTGAGGTGAATAAAGGCTCCTTACCATGACATTTATGTAAACAGTTTTTAATGTACCTTTGTGTGTACTGGGTGTAACGGTTGCTTTGATTAATGGTGAAATTGTGACTGACCTTTTCTGAAAATCAAAAGGACTAACTGATTGCATACTAATTTCATTGATTAATAATTCAATGGGAAGGACCAGTTCCACAAAACCAAAGGCGTTGAATTAGGTGTCATTTGTTTTGAAGCAGCAGCTAAAAACCTGGTGTATATGATGTAAATAAGGGCTGTGACTCTTGATCAAAGCCCCCATGGATTCAGTTGGTACCTGTACTATAAACAGAAATACATTGGTTGGTTAATATTTTAAGAAAGGAATCTGATCGCACAACAATGTAGATAAAAAAAGGACAAGGGAAAGTTGTGCTCACCATTAATTTTAAAAAATATAAAGCAGGGGTACAATGAGGTAGTGACCACAAAATTCACATAGACAAATATAAGAGGTCCTCTGCACTCAACATATTATTAATATATTTAATATATTTGATCCCATTGGTGGCCAATAAAAGGGCAACCAAGTTGGGGAGCTTTACTTTGAAAGCAGCAAGTAAGTTGTGGGTAAAAGTTAGTCCCTTTATAAAATGTATAATGAAGCAATTGAATTCTTCATGAATGAGAGGTAAAAAAATTGAAAAATTAAGTTTCAATCATTTCAAAATATTGGCCACAGCTTTCACAACAAAGGGGGGGGGACAATTACTACATATAGAGTAGGGTGCAAAGTGCAAAAGCCAACACAATCTGCCATACTTGTTTTACTTTGAAGCCAGCCCTGCACTTTTATGGGGGAATGTAATAAAAGTCGAAAGGAAGAAAAAAATAAGCACAAATAAGAATAAAAATTTGAATTTTAAACGTGATATTACTTTCACTTTTCAAGCACTACTAAAATGCAATTACTGCTAGAGATGGCGCGAACTGTTCGCCGGCGAACTTGTTCGCGCGAACATCGGGTGTTCGCGCTCGCCGGAAGTTCGCGAACGTCACGCGACGTTCGCCATTTTGGGTTCGCCATTGTTGGCGCTTTTTTTTGCCCTCTCACCCCAGACCAGCAGGTACATGGCAGCCAATCAGGAAGCTCTCCCCTGGACCACTCCCCTTCCCTATAAAAACCGAAGCCCTGCAGCGTTTTTTCACTCTGCCTGTGTGTGCTGAAGAGATAGTGTAGGGAGAGAGCTGCTGCCTGTTAGTGATTTCAGGGACAGTTGAAAGTTTGCTGGCTAGTAATCGTGTTGATACTGCTCTGTTATTGGAGGGACAGAAGTCTGCAGGGGTTTGAGGGACATTTAAGCTTAGGTAGCTTTGCTGGCTAGTAATCTACCTTCTACTGCAGTGCTCTGTATGTAGCTGCAGTGGGCAGCTGTCCTGCTTCTGATCTCATCTGCTGACTGCTGCAATAACAGTAGTCCTTGTAAGGACTGCTTTTATTTATTTTTTTGTTGTTTTACTACTACTACTACTACTACTACTACTACTATAAGAGCCCAGTGCTATTAGTCTAGCAGTGTTGGGGAGTGGGACTGGTGTGCTAATCTGCTGCTCCTAGTAGTTCAGCAGCACCAACTGTAAATTTTTTTTTTTTAATATTCATTTTTTTTTTATTTTACTTTTTTTTATTTTACTACCGCTGTAGTAGTGTATAAGTTGACCTTTTAGGCATTATTTGCCCTGTAGGCATTTTTTGCCCAGTGTGTTATTCAACCAACTGCCATCTAGCTGTGTGACCTTGTTCACATTCTGTCTAAATATCCATAATATTACCGTCTCCAGAAAAAACACCGGAGTGACTGTTTTCAAGCAGCCATAATAAATTTTACGTAATCCGTATCCATCGCTGTAGTAGTGTATAAGTTGACCTTTTAGGCATTATTTGCCCTGTAGGCATTTTTTGCCCAGTGTGTTATTCAACCAACTGCCATCTAGCTGTGTGACCTTGTTCACATTCTGTCTAAATATCCATAATATTACCGTCTCCAGAAAAAACACCGGAGTGACTGTTTTCAAGCAGCCATAATAAATTTTACGTAATCCGTATCCATCGCTGTAGTAGTGTATAAGTTGACCTTTTAGGCATTATTTGCCCTGTAGGCATTTTTTGCCCAGTGTGTTATTCAACCAACTGCCATCTAGCTGTGTGACCTTGTTCACATTCTGTCTAAATATCCATAATATTACCGTCTCCAGAAAAAACACCGGAGTGACTGTTTTCAAGCAGCCATAATAAATTTTACGTAATCCGTATCCATCGCTGTAGTAGTGTATAAGTTGACCTTTTAGGCATTATTTGCCCTGTAGGCATTTTTTGCCCAGTGTGTTATTCAACCAACTGCCATCTAGCTGTGTGACCTTGTTCACATTCTGTCTAAATATCCAT
The DNA here is from genome assembly GCA_038501925.1 of Xenopus petersii. Taxonomy (NCBI): domain Eukaryota; kingdom Metazoa; phylum Chordata; class Amphibia; order Anura; family Pipidae; genus Xenopus; species Xenopus petersii. The sequence continues at coordinate 57,963,617 of CM076681.1, forward strand.
AATATTACCGTCTCCAGAAAAAACACCGGAGTGACTGTTTTCAAGCAGCCATAATAAATTTTACGTAATCCGTATCCATCGCTGTAGTAGTGCATAAGTTGACCTTTTAGGCATTATTTGCCCTGTAGGCATTTTTTGCCCAGTGTGTTATTCAACCAACTGCCATCTAGCTGTGTGACCTTGTTCACATTCTGTCTAAATATCCATAATATTACCGTCTCCAGAAAAAACACCGGAGTGACTGTTTTCAAGCAGCCATAATAAATTTTACGTAATCCGTATCCATCGCAGATTTTTCAGATACATTTTTGCCCTTGATCCCCCTCTGGCATGCCACTGTCCAGGTCGTTGCACCCTTTAAACAACTTTAAAATCATTTTTCTGGACAGAAATGTCTTTTTTAGATGTTAAAGTTCGCCTTCCCATTGAAGTCTATGGGGTTCGCGAACCGTTCGCGAACCGCTCGCATTTTTGCGCAAGTTCGCGAATATGTTCGCGAACTTTTTTTCCGACGTTCGCTACATCCCTAATTACTGCCAATGTCCAAATGGTTGGACTTACAGTTCACTGTTACTGCTGCACAGAAACTCTAACTGAAGTCTAGTACAAGCTCATAAAGACAGAGAAAGCCAAAATGATGACACTCATGTCTTTGCCAGGGCCCATGGATGGGGTAACATGAAAAAAATAATATATCAATCACTGGGGGGGGCGCAAGTGAGAAAATGTTGAAGGTTAGGTGATAAAAGATTATATAACCTGTAACTGCTGCCCTTTCATATTTTCTACATGCAGCCCTTTTGCTTGTAATAAAAACTTACCTATTTGTTTTACATTAAATTTCCACCCACTTATCTCCATTAATGCATAATTTTATTAATATATCTGTTAATTAAACTTTTGAAACATTCAAACATTTTGATCTTTATGACATTTCTGGACACCTATTGGTATATATTTAATAAATTATTTAATCAATTTGAATTGGGTGAGGCTTTATGCATTGATTGAACTCTTCCTTTGTCATGTGCAGTTGCTGTTAGCCAGTCATGTGATTTGCATCTCCAAATAGATGGTAAATGGAAGAACTCTGAACTTATGAGCTGGGAATCGGATTCCCAGTTTCACACAAAACTACTGGGAGATATCTAAGAGATCCCTAGTTTGGACAGTTACTTGGACTTTTCCCCAAAGAGCTAAAAGCTAAGTTATGCAGTTGTTTACTGAGCTGCAAGGAAGCTGTGCTGTGGAGTTCCTCCCTAGACTGCAAGCTTTGTGGTGTAGAATTCCATGTAGCATTAAGGGTCTGTGTTAGTCACTGTAGAAGTAAATCTCTAGTAAGTCTGCAAACTTTTTTTTTGCTTTACAAACTATGAACTTAATATTTATAGTCCATAATTAAGAGAATTATTATGTAATTAAACAATAAAGAAAATGGAAAGCTACAAAGCTCTCAGACATGATGCCAGACATGAATCTCAACAGGGGGGCATTTACTTTAGGCTACTAAGTGCATAGAAATTTGTAACAATAAAACATATTAAACAAATGTTAAAAGCTGAAAGATGACTTCAGCCCAAGGTTATCTGTTTGCAAAACATTAACCATACTCTGATTACAAAAGAAGACGTGGATTAATATTGTTGGTTATTTAAGGCATTTGGCCATGTAAGTGATGATCACACTAATCTTTTGGCACAACAGCCCTGAAGTAATTGACACTGGCCACTGTGAGAACCCTGGAGCTGCTGCCTGGTTCAGAACAGGAGGCAGAAAGGACCAAGAGGCCCCAAGCATGACTATACAAAGTCCCTTTAATCAATGGGATTTTGTGCAACTACATGTGTGTATATTTAAGTAACCACAACTGTGCTTGTGGTTAAAACTGCACCCTGTGTCAGACTGGGGTGTCTGGGGCCTACCTGGACTTTCACCTGGGGGCCCGCTACCGCAATCATGAGCACCACCAACCCCACTAGTAGAAACCAACCCCCCCATACCTTACGTGTACTGGGTACATAACCTCTTGCAGATGCAATCGTGCAGGGGGAGCTCTGCATTAGGAGCCTGCAGTTCCCAACTCAAGAAGCGACTTCGATCAGCAGTGGCCTCAGGACCCACATGGTTTTTTACTGTGTCCTACAATCCTAGTCCAACCCTGATTGGGTTCACCTAAGGGTCACACAAGTGAAGAAAGTATCAAGCTAAGTGGCTGATATATAGCAAACTATATGTATGGACAGATTTAGATGATGTTGTGTTAACCTGTTTTGCATGGACACACACCTGTACACAGTTTACAATACAAATTTCTTTGCTGCTGCCATTTCAGACTTCTATGATTGCTCTAATAACAAATTCTTTTTTAATTGTGTTTTTGTAAAAAGCATAAAACTATACTCTAATTTTGAGAAATGCACAAAACTATAATCTGATTGTTTGATACCAGACAGAGAAATACAGAAATAGATTTTGTGTATAATAATCACCATTGAGTTGAACATAAAGCGATAACAATATGAGGACCCTGATGCCGTTTTCGTATGAATCAGGGTAATCATAGCTTTTGTCAGCTCTTAGCTTGTGTTTATTTATACACATACAATTTATAGGCTTTTCAAATGAACTGCAGTGGTGCCAACTTCTCTATGGGGGTTCTAGAGTAGCTAAAATGAGTATAACATAGGTCACATTATTGCCTGTACATGGAAAGAAATATATGCTACAGGTATGTTAGCTCTATACTGAAATGCTTGAAACCTATGGTGTTCCATTAATGGGTCCTTCCTTAATGCAAAGCATAAAACCTTAAAGTGTATACAAACATTTAAAGATCAGAAAACTGCTAAATGATTAAGTTGGCTGCATATTACTTCTTACAATGCATAAGTTTCCATGAGTCATGTAACATCATGTTGCTATTACTAAGGGCAGGTTATAAGAGCAAATTTTAAAAAGCAGTTAATAAATTAATTAGTACAAAAGGAGGACTTTAATTGGAGGAAAATATGGTATGGGATCCATTATCTCGAAACCTGTTATCCAGGAAGCTTTGAATTATGGAAAGGCCATTTTCCATATAATCCATTTATCCATATAATCCAAATTTTTAAAAATGATTTCATTTTTCTCTGTATTAATAAAACAGTACATTGTACTTGATCCAAATCAAGATAAAATGTATCCTTTTTGGAGGCAGAGCCAGCCTATTGGGTTTACTTAATACTTCAATGATTTTCTATTAGACTTTTGGCATGAAGAGCCAAATTATGGAAAGATCCATTATCTGGACAAGCCCAGTTCCAGAGCATTCTGGGTAACAGGTCCCATACCTATATTATGATACAAAAATAAGTATATGCCTGTTTATATGGGGTAAATAGTAGAGATGCTAATGTGGTATATATCATCCCCAATGAAATAGTAGAACCTGTTTCCAGATGATTTTTGCACTGTAGAACTCATGGCATTGCTGTATACAAGTCTCCCCATTGGTGTATAAGTCTGGGGCTGTGTCCCTCTTGTGCATGCTTCGCAGAAAGGAGTATGTAGTCTAATGCATGGGGCAGACACAATGTAATGAGGAGAGATTGAAGTCACTGACCCAGCAAGCAAATACTGGTTGAAGTATATATAATATATATAGATATATACAGTTCCAACACTCAGGGTGCTGGGGCAAATATGTGTATATATATTACTCTTCAAAGTGCGGAGTGTGGAGTGCGTGTCCTTTGAAGAGTGATATATATATATAAATATATGAAGTTCCAGGATTTTGCCCCAGTTCCCAAGGCACTGTCAAATAGTCACTTAAACAAAATTATCCCTTAAAATAATAATTGTAAAAAGTCAAATTTTTTTTTTGTTAAGTTAGCATAATAAAAAAATGGTACATACTGCCTCAAATAATCCACCATACACGTTTCGTACCCTCCGGTACTTAGTTATAGGGGTCAAAGACAACTAATTGCATCAACCAAATGTAGCAAATTGTAACAGTTCAGAAAGCTTTAAACTTTAATTTGGGAAAACAGTAAAAAAAAAATGGAAAGCAATTGCAAAAAGTCTTTGTTTATGGTGAACAATCTGAAAACAACTGAACTGACAACAACTGAAGGCGATGAACCTTAGGCTACAATTCGTGGTTGTTTCATTCATTTACACAATCTCCCACTCCCACTAGGATCCTGTTGCACCTAGTCTTTGTACTGCAATAGTGAGACAATGTGACATGTATTTGTTTAACGTCCAAGAGTTCATTACTCTGTCTGCATACAGTCGAACCCCCATTTTTACACAGACCAAGAACAAATATTGTAAAATTCATAAAAATGGAAAATGTTTTCCAGCAACCTATTCTTCAAGTACAAGGATATAAGCACAGGAGTCAGTTTTACTCTGAAGTACAATATTAACTCTGTTAATGATAAGGATTAAGCAGTGCAGCATTATGTTACACTATGGGGTGCAAGTGCAAGAAGAAATAAATGATTGGTGCATGACTGTATGAGGTGCAGGCTAATTGGAATTGACTATTTACATACAGATTACAGAACCAAAATATGCACCTGGTTATTAGTTTAAGCCTCAATTCCACTAATAACATTCACAAATGGGGAAAATCAGGTCATCAGACATAATTTGGAAAAATTTGGAAAATGTGATGTAAAATCATGGAAAATGACACAGTGAAATGCATTAAAATTTGGTGGGACAACAACAAAAAATGGTTTAAATTGCAAAAAAACATAAAATAGGGGTATGTTAAATTGAGGTTTTCATTTAAAGCCTTCTTCAGTGAGAACTGGAGCACTTCTTCCTTTCTTATTCCTCATCATCTGAATTTATAATACATTTATAATTTATAATAAATATCACCCTAAGCAACTGACCCTAAGCTTATTACATGCCTTCTAAAACTTGCATCTTATTGTGTTTTTCTTGAACGCACCCCCCCACTCCACAAAGACACAACCAGTTATGTCTTGACACACCATTAAGGAGGCTGCACTAACATTATTGTTTCCTGTCAATGCTTGATGCTTCATATCATGTCCAATTGTTAATAAGCTTTATGTCCTTTGAGGTTTATGACTGTTCCATGGTAATCCGGGCCACTGGTATTTAGGTACACGTATATAAGCACATACTTACCAACTGTATTATTCACATATACATTTGATGCGTGTTTTTTTCTTTGAAAAGACTATTTTACATTGAATTACTTAGAATGTTTCTGGTAAATGTCACCATGCTGCTAGGTAAAGAACATCAGGCTAATCTAAGAAATAACAGATGAATCAATAAACACTTGGTGGAAAATAGCACATGCTGTCCTGACCCTACTGAAATCTATACCAATTTCTACATTCTTCATCTCAGTATATAAAAATTTAACTCTGAATCACACTGACTAAAAATAATTTTGGTACCTAAAGTACACAAAATTAATCTGTAATATATTATAGGTATTTTTACTGACATTATAAAAGTGTGTATTTCTGCATAAAAGCAATGTGTAACGTGTAGTAGTTTCAGAAAAGCAGATGTAATTTTCTAGGCAAAATATCAGACTGAATCTTAATACTATGGGGGAGGGCAATCCTTTAGGCTTGAAAACTGTTTCACGTTGGATCGTAAATGGGTTTATTAGCACTTAAAAGGTCAGTATACCTCCTTTTAGACATGATTGCAATGAATAGTGCCTGTACTGAACATACTTTTTGCTTGTTTTTAATCACCAAAAAATATGGTGTAAATAAGGCACATGGACTAACTAAAGCTTCTGTTCTTGAAAGGTAGCTAATTATATTTTCAGTGCCTAAATAAACACAGTCCCTTTATCCAGGGTCATCTTGCAAATGAACAAACTTGGAGTAGCTTCCATTTCCCTGTTTAGCACAAGAAATAACAAAACACAGACCTTTTGTGATTAAAACAATTGAAAAAAAAGGTTTAGCACAAGCTTAATTTGTTTAACACATGTTAAAAAGGAGGCATACTGCCACTTTAAAGATAATGGCAGATCCTGTAGAGTGATTTCAAGCATTCTGTTGCCCAAAACAAGTAATAACTGGAAGTGGGGAGACAAAATGCTCAAATTGCCCCCATTTACCTCATAGGAATTGGGCACATTAGTTTTTGTTTGAATAAAGGAAAGCCCTGAAGGTATAAACACAGGGGCTGCATGACAAAGGATCCAAATGACCAGCAGCGAGATTACACTGGTTTATGTTAAGGGTAAGGGCACACCTGGAGATTCAAAATGCCGCGAGTGCATTGGCGCAGTCGTTTTTTCATTAAAGCAGGTGGAAGACATGGGGAAGCAGTTCAGTGATATTAGTCACCCCAAAGAAGAGGCATTAAGTCGCCAGGCGAGTAATCTCCCCGAATCTCCAGGTGTGCCCTAACCCTTAAAGACTGTAGCTGTAATTTGGTGAGAAGGAAAGGGGAAAGCTGGGCTGGGGGTGGAGAAAGATAGGGAAGTGATGTCAGGGGAAGAAGTAGAGCACAAAAGAATCACCAGACACTCAACAGCAAGTAAAGCGGGGCGAACCACTGCGTGTTTAATTCAAGTCTTGTAATGTAATGTTTCGGGGGTGGACTCCTTCCTCAGATATGCAAAGTAGCATGAACACCTCATAAATAGCCATCACAATTAAGAACAATTACAACGTGTTAACAAAACAAAGTAATTACTTGTGTATTACTAGTAATTTAATGTTTTAGGCAAGCTTGTTGTGCTTTGCATCAGGAAGTACGTTTTGTTAACACGTTGTAATTGTATTTATTATTTATGTTTTGCATATGTATGATATAAAAAGAAAGTTTATACATAAGGTTAATGGGCAATTTTATTCCATCCTGTGATACAGCATGTGTGATACAAAGCAATGTTTTTTATATTTTGTAAATAATTATTTGTCATTCTTTTTCGATGTTTATTAACTAATAATCAATAGTTATAAAGTTAATGTGGGACAAACCCAACGGAAGGTTTGCAGTTGGGTTTGTTGTGGCGGTAGGACCTTGCCAGAGTACTGCACAGGAAAGTAGGTTCTCTCCGGTGACTGGGTTGATTGATACTGACAGGAGTTTCTAGATTCGACACACTGCAGATTCAGAACAGCCAGCAGAGCTGCTGAACTCATCGTAGGAGATGCAGCCCCTGCTGGTAGCAGTACTTGGGGCCATCCTCTCCGTAGGTAGCCTAATAATCAGTGATGGATATAGTGAACAATGTACCCCCTACTGTAATTTATAAAGATACTATTAGTCACCAGGGAGTTATGTGACCATATAAAAGCACGAGGCCGCAGATCAGGGCTTTTATACAGGTCACATAACTCCAAGGTTATGACCAGTCTGTTGCAAATGTCTTAGTTCCCAGCAAATAAAGGTCTGTTAATCAGCTGCCTTGTCTTATATTTTATCAACATTCTGAGCCATCAGGACAGAGAGATTGTAAGACTTACTGGCAGGAGCCTGGCCGACAAGGGCCACAAACAATCTAGTCGCATGTCTGCACCAGGTTGTAGGTCAATGTGCGTTCCAGCACGGACCTCAGCCTGCACAACGTCATTACGTTCAAAGTTATTGCGGCTAAGATTCATTATGTCCAGCGTTATTATGACCAGCGTCAATTCATCCAGCATCAATACATCCAGCACCATTACATTTGCCACCAAAACCTCCCTTTAAATAGATGCTCATGGTTTCCTCAGTGCTTGGTTATAATCCTAGCTGTGTGAACTTATTGTGATTTTTTTATCTACTGTTTACAACCTCTGGTTGTTATTACTCTGCTTGAACTCCGCCTGAACTGACCTCGGCCTGTCTGACCACTCTGCTTGAACTCCGCCTGAACTGACCTCAACCTGTCTTCTCTCTCTGCTTGAATATTGCCTGCCCCAGACCCTGGCTTGTTTTGGTTATGCTCTTCTGCTTCCCCACACAGTACTCAGCTCTGTTCCACTTCCAGGTGCTGCTGCTGTGGTTGTGGTGTGGCGCATGAGCTGCTCCTCACATCTTGAGCTCCTCCTACCAGGTAATCATTACAGAGATATACAAATAACTTTGCATTTGAAATTAATGTATATTGCAAGGTTGCTTTAAATTATAGTTTCTTTTATTAGACAATAAGTTTTTTTTTAGGTTGACATTCCTGTTAAATCTCGAAAGTGTTCTATAGCACCACAGATAAAATGATGGCTACAAGCAAAACAGTTACTTGCTGCCACAGAACAAATATCAGAGGTGATAAAGTAATCAGCTGCATGTACTATATATTATACAACGTATTAAAGTTGGGAGGGGGGCTATCTATGTACATTATAGGCTAGCACTAGGGTTTCAAGTTTTAGAGAGTTCTCTAGACAGAATAACGGAGGAAATTAATTCTGTTTTCCAATAAGTGTGAAAGGAGGTGGCCCAAAATGCAGTATTGTTTCCTGCTTCAAAAGAATATATAGGAATAATTTTAAAAAATAAACACGTAACAATATTTAGCAGGTGAGGGAAGGCCTTCATAGGCCCTTCTCCAGCAATGACCAATGCATCTTTAGGTATACTTGTACAATACAAATAGCAATAAAATATAATGACTGGCATTACATAATAAACTAATGTGTTTGATTTATTCTCTTTCTTAATTATCTGAAGCAACTGGGAAAAACAAATTGACACAGCTTCCGCCATAGAAACTAAATAATGTCCCCATTCTATCCAAATCCATCTATGCAAGATCCTCTCCCTCCCCCTTATAATCAATATGTTCCTTGTGATAATTCCACTTGCTGAATAAAGAGATGGTTTCAAAAAATGGCCAGCCATGTGTGACTCTCATTGGGAAATCACAGATATGTATCTGGATTAGACTGACTGTTTTAGTTTGAATAGCCTTGGATGAATAAAATGACAACAGCGAATGTAAAAACTTTTAAGATTAGACCAAATGAACTTTCAGCCTACAGAATTCAGATTCTTGCACAGTATATTGGTTTGATATGCCAGTATATCCTGGGTGGACTCTAGAGCATTATCAGTGGCGGAAGCTCAGTTTGAAGACTTATTTGGTTGGGGTAGTTAGGGTAAGAATTATTTACTGTTACTTATAATATATATATATAGTTTGGCAAGATTCTTTAATATGCCACTTAATATGATATAAACTATCTGTTGCTTAAGTATTCATTTGGGGGTATAGTTTTCCTTTAAACATGCTTTAACTACCACACAGCTATTATTACCAAGATCACTGGAAATCTCAGTAGCTGACATTCAAGCAAGTCAAAACTCTACTTTCTAAACTCCTTTCTTACTCCTCTACTAATCTACTCCTCGGCACATCAATCACTACCTCTTTGCATCCTTGCATTGAAGACTTTGGTAGGACTGCACCTAAACTCTGGAATTCAATACCATTCCACGTTCTCTTTCGAGAAGCTCAACCATTTTTAGCCTTTGTGACATGATGTCACAAAGGAGGCAGATGTATTGTAAGGAAGTGGGTGGGGTGGGCAGAAGGAAAAGTTCAGTCCAAACTAACCTGTGACCTGCAAAGCATGTGACTCACCCAACCTGTGGGTTTCGGCCCGACCCACACATCACTATTGCACACTGCATCCTGCAATGTGTAACTGCTATGATTAAGGGAATCTCTTCCCAAACACATAAGGCAAGGTGGATCCATCTCTTGTTGGAATAAATACTCATTCATTTACGCCACCTATTTGTTTCCATATATTACTAAGGCACAGCTGGGGCGCTAGTGGCTGAGCACCCGGTATTGGAGTGCAACCAAGTGAGAGAGGAGGACCCACGAGGGGTGAGTCTGGAGCAGCTATTACTGTAACTGCAGGTCTGTTTGCTCATTTTTGGGGTGCAGAGAGCTGTCAAATGCAGGGAGAAGGAACATATGCCTTAAAGGAGAACTAAACCCCCTTTCTAATAAAAACTCCTATCCTCTTACATTGGTAAACAGTAAACTCCCCATGATTAAACTAACTTATTTGGCCAGGCAATGTCCCCAAAAACTGGAGGCAATGTGGGGCCCATGGCTTGAAGCCTGCCCAGAGGCAGAACCAAATGTGTAAACCTGTAAAGTGTAATAGGAATTCAAGAACCTAACAGGACAAAGCCCCTTGTCACTGGACAATCCTCTTTTAACTTTTATCTCTTGCCTTGAACCGCCATTTCATGATGGTCTGTGTGCTACCTCAGAGATCACCTGACCAGAAATACTACAACTCTAACTGTAACAGGAAGAAGTGTCGAAGCAAAAGACAGAACCCTGTATAGTAATTGGCTAATGTGACCTAACATATGGTTTTAGGATTCCTAGGATTCCATGGGCGGCCCTTATTTTTTAAATTGCCAATTTTCTATTTATGATTACCCAAATGGCACATACTACATAAAAAGTATTTTATGAAAATGGTTTATTTACATGAAGCAGGGTTTTACATATGAGATGTTTTTATGCACTATATTTTTATAGAGACCTACATTGTTTGGGGGGTATAGTTTTCCTTTAAGGCAGTAGGTAAAGACAGGGGTCCTGTGCCTCTTTATGCTGCTCTCATTCTGTGAAAAGACTGGCAATATCCAGAGCGCAACTACCCAGTAAGTGGCATGCTCTTGCACTCTCTATATCAGTTTTATAAAATATACAACCCGATATATACTTTCTTATGTTATCTGAAGCATAGCTAATGACTGGTTGTGGAAATTTGGAGCAAGGACATGTGTAGGGAGGAGGGCACAATCTGCTTAGGGGTGCATAAGGCATTAGCAGATACAGAAGTAGCTTGCCACTTTGCCAGGACATAACACTCGTTATAAAACAGATTACTGAGCGTAACATTTAACATTTTTGAACTCATTCTTCCCCATTTATGAATATGACTTTTTAGAATGTTATTCATAGGAGGCATTCTTGTATGAAATAACCTTTCACATTTACATTTTGGAATGGCACACTCCATTTAAAATTCTTGTGTGAGAGTTAATTTACTGAAAAGGACTTTTAAGAAATGCCTGCCAATACAAGTGAATGTTAAGGTGGCCATACACGGAGAGGTCCGCTCGTTTGGCGATTTAAAATTCTTGTGTGAGAGTTAATTTACTGAAAAGGACTTTTAAGAAATGCCTGCCAATACAAGTGAATGTTAAGGTGGCCATACACGGAGAGATCCGCTCGTTTGTCGATGTCGCCAAACGAGCGGATCTCTCCCCGATGGTGGGCAATATCGGGCTGATCCGATCGTGGGCCCTACACACGGGCCAATAAGCTGCCAACTCGGTCTGCCGGCAGCTTTTATTGTCCTGTGTGTGGCCACCTTTAAGCTCATAGTCCCCATTTGTTTTTTTTCCTTGAGATACATGTCTTTCTAAAAAAATTTTTAAAAATGTTGATTAGTGAAGCTGCCCTGAATACATATGTAAAGGTATTAAGAATACTTTTATTTGTATTTTTGTATTGTTTCTAGCAGCTGGTCAACTATAGAATGTGGGTTAGAGCAAGCACTGGCTTATAGGTGCTTCAAGCTGCTGGTCAGTGCTATAGCATAGGTTAGATCAATGTTGCCTAATATTGCTTTAAGCTGCCATGCAGTATTTCGTATTTCCTCACAGATAAACCTTTATTGGCTGCAGCTCAAAAGTTTCTTTGCTTCTCTCACTAAAGATCCTGAGTTAAGGGTAAGTGCAACATGATCTTACTAATCAGTCACACTGTTTGCTGCAAGAGAGAAGTTACCAGTAGGTAAGTATACCAATAGGACAATGGTGTGCCTTGACGTGGCACGTGAGGTATATATTTTGGACACATATTTGGATTTTACATATTTTTGCTCTTTCACAATTTTTTATCTCTCTTATTGCTAGGTTCTCAAGAAACCCACACCCCCAGAATTACACATGGCAACAACAAAGCATGCTGCATGAAATACCAGTGGTCTATGATCAAACTGTGACTTATTATATTGGCCTGAGCATATAAACAATGTACTTTAAAATTGTGTTTAATGTGTGTTTTTGGGTCCTTTAATCTGTATTTTGTATATTGGATTTAGTATTATTGTATTGTATATTGTTTTAAGAGTGCTTGTAAAAGAGTTGCACTTGTGACATAAGACATGATACAGTAGTTACCTTTACATTTTCTTTCCAATTATGTCATCTTAATCTTAGTATGTCTGTATTCTGTCTTATATGTGGAAATATCCCTTGTGACAAGGGCTTAACCAGTACTTACAGTACTGTATGTATATGATAAAGTACACCATACAGAAATCAATATATATGCAATGAGACATCGCTTAGCGTCATTGTAAGAATTGTTTGTATTGTATTACTGTGCAAGGCGAGCCTAGACCATGGATTATATATGTTTCCAAAAGCAAAGAGCAATTATCTGTCCAGAGATAAAATACTACATTACATGTATTTAGTTAAATATAAAAAGCAAGCTGTTTATAGAATATATAATATCCTTCCAGACAGTTTCTCAAAATTAACTAGTAAATGTTCAAGTAGGGGGCATAGTATTGCCTTTATTTTACAAATACTAAAATGTGTCTGCCACTACTCCTTGCAACAGTGGTTGTTTGACTTTATCTGTTCAAGTCCACCTTGGAAGTACAACTTTTGGTCAGGACCCCCTTAGTTCATTAAATGGTTATTAAACGGGCAAATTCTTAGCAAATTTTCAGTTGGTCTTCATTTTTATTTTTCCTAGTTTCTAAATTATTTGCCTTCTTCTGCCTCTTTTCAGTTCTCAAATGAGGGCCGCTGACTCCAACACCTGAAAAACTATTGCTCTGTGAGGCTATAATTTTGTTTATTATTGCTACTTTGCAGGGCCGGATTTACATAGTGTGCCCCCTAGGCCCACTGCCGTTCATCACCCCTGTCCCCTCCCCTTTATTCGTACAAATTTTCATCATCAATGGGGAAATGTAAAAAATGATTGTATCTCCAGCGCATCCCTAGTGTTTTTGAACCAATGTGGGTGTGGTTGTGCAGCATGCCGCCCTAGGCCCGGGCCTAGGTGGAATTTCCACCAATCCGGGACTTCTACTTTGTATTACTTTTCTTTCTGATTAGTCTCCATTACTATTCATAGTCCAGTCTATCTCAAGCCACTGCCTGGTTACCAGAAATTCCATACTGCAGACCTGCTAAACAAAAAGCTAATTACTTCAAAAACCACAATCAAGACCAATTGCAAATTGTGGCCCAATCTGGCTATTTTTTATATTTATTAGTCCCATTCAGTCAAATGATAGACTTACCAAAGACTGGCTTTTAGTAGTTTAACATTGATTTCCAAATGAAATGCCAGCTTTGGTTGACTTCTCTCGTGGGAAGTTAAAAATAAATAAAGCCGTTTCTGATAATCAATGACTCATGTCTCTACTGGTGCTGCAAGGACTTAATAAATGTAATTTGTGCATGGTACATCAGCAAATAAAAGTTACTCATACTACATCAGACCCAATTAGAAGTGTTTGAATCATCAGAACACCTTGTTTTATCCTAGTTTTTAGTTACAAACAAATTTCTTTCAAAACCAGGTTTTATGTTCCTCGTACCAATCCAGAGGCACTGAGATAAAAGCAGGCAACTTGAGATGTAAGGTTTCATATTACAAAGTGTAAAATATGGGCACTTGTTTTGCACCCTGCTCTCTCTGCACCTTGCACTATGGGAACAATTATTGGGGGTCATCCCATAAATACATTACTGTAGACATTCTCTGAATGCATGCTCAATTAATTTGAACACTTTATGCACCACCTTATTCTAAATAAGAGCGCAATTCCACTTTGGATGGGAAACAGGTCACTACTATTATATTTCACAACAAATGTTAACATTAATAAACCATATTACAGTATGCCTGCATATGCTGTCTCCATTCTGGCCCCTATGGGTATGCAGGGGTCCGGGTTACCTAAATCTACCTGAATGTCCAGGCATGAAGATATTATTAGCCTAGGACAATTGAACCCTCTAAACCAAAACAAGCCATTTAAACCATTATGGCTGCTTTTATATAAGTTATGATGAGCATACTAGGTGTCTAAAACTATAACTGTATGTTACATATAGTTACATATAGGATAGACTTGTAGAACACAGTTGGTGTGTAGACATGCTTAAACTGGGTTTTTCTGAATATTTTAACCTCTAGTAGACAGGATATTGTGAGGCAGGGATTTCCATTTGCAGTGTAAAATCATATTCTTTAGTTTATTGTAGTCCACAACCTTGCATTAACTATATTATGTGTTTGCTATAGCGTTGCTTAGCCATTATGGCACCCAAGGGGTTAACCCCTTAATGACAAGATGTCATAGAAATATCATGCAGACTCTTGTTGCAGTGAATTGTGTACACACTGGAAAAATATCAAGCCTTTCTATCTCAAGGCCAAATATGGATTATGTAGCTAAAACCTCTCTTGTACAAAACTAAATATCAGAAAGAGCAAAGAAACATCAATGCTTAGAATTCTATCAGTCCTTTCATTTATATTAGAAAATATATAATTTTTATAGCAGGTTTATTTCATAATTATTTGGAAGCTGGTGGATGACTAAAACCAAGATAGTGGCATTTGTGTAGTATAGAAAGATGCTTCAGATATAAGCATTGCTATTCAATGATTATTTATATAGAGAGTTTTTGTTTTTTTTATCATAAAGCATTTTTGGACCAGATTTGCCAACTGCTTTTTACCCATAAAAGATTATGAAATATATATATAGATATAAAGATAACTAGGGTCAGGTGAATACATTCCAGACTTATATTAGATAAGACAGACAGACAGACAGACAGACAGACAGACATATAGACTACATAAAAATCCTATATGATCATTAGATCTTTTGGAGAGGTAATAGCTGGGAGTAGCAAGAACTAGATGGAAGAGATAGCAATTAACATTTGAAAGCTATTTTTGTATTAACAGTTCACAAATGACCTTTTGTATGTCATCTCGTTATTAGTTACATTTACTTACTAACTTGGATGCAAGGCTGGTCATCACAAAGAGGAGGTTGTCTTAGCAACCCTGTATTATAAGGATATTTTAAGCATAAATAATATGCTGAAAATATCTATTAGTAGTATGTTATCAGTAAACTACAATAAAACAGATAAAAAGAAACTTAAGTTTCAAGATTTGCCAAAGTTATTAACATTTGAATACACAACAATAGCAAAAGCTAATATAGCAGGTGCAAGGTTAAATTGCTAATAATTGGTGCACATTTTTGCAGGCTATAGAGTGGGGTGGGAATATGTAGTTGGTGTATATGTGTTGATTTTCTCCTTTACAGCTACTCTTCATTAAAAACACTGCATTAACCAATGCTCCTTTTTAGACAAAATCACCCCCTCAATCACCTCTGGAAAGACATCACTAAAGACAAATCCACCTTTTAGATATATCAGATATAGACATTTTTGACATTTGACATTTTTTAGCAAATTATTGCAGAATACTAATCATACTAGGGTTTTAGAAAAGGTGGCAACCCTAGTTAGATAGTTAGTGCAAGTGTGTGAGTCAATGCAAGTGACAATGCAAGTGTGTAAATAAGACAAACTACGGTTCCATTCCTAGATTTGTGTCTTTGCCATGAAAACATTTGTAGATATAGTTTGCTTGTGATGCTTTTAGCTACTTACCCCCATGCTGAAAAATATTCTGTGGACGCCCATGTATATTGGTAAAACAGGACAACCTGGGGGCCCTAAAATCAGTTTGCTGTGGTGCCCAGTAAAATCTAGTTACGCCACTGCTGGCTCTGACTATGATAGATACTGCTCTCATAATCTTATTTTTCTTTTTGGTATGGCACTTGTGAAGTTAAGGTGGTCATAGATGCACAGGGCACCTGACTGCAGTACCCCTGTACCCTTCTGATGACAGCTTTGGGTTCATGCAAAACATAGTAAGGAGATATACAGTATTTAACAGAGGGCAAAACACCAGAGAGTAATTCACTGCTCTTTTGTTCACTTTTATAAGAATTTTAGTAGGAATGCACCGAATCCACTATTTTGTATTCAGTCAAACCCCCATATCCTTCGCGAAATATTCTGCCAAATTATAATTTGCATATGCAAATAAGTGGTGGGAAGGGGAAACAATTTTCACTTCCTTGTATTGTGACAAAAAGTTATGCAATTTCCCTCCATGCTCCTAATTCACATATGCAAATTAGGATTTGGTTCGGCCGGGCAGAAGGATTCTCTAATCCTGCTGAAAAAGGCTGAATTCTGAACCGAATTCTAGATTCGGTGCATCCCTAATTTTTAGGAAATATTTAGCAAGTAGATTCTATAGAGCAGTGGTCCCCAACCAGTAGCTCACGAGCAACATTTTGCTCACCAACCCCTTGGATGTTGCTCCTAGTGTCCTCAAAGCAGGTGCTTATTTTTGAATTCCTGGCTTGGAGGCAAGTTTTAGTTGCAAAAAAAACTGTTTTACTGCCAAACAGAACCTCCTCTAGGCTACCAGTGCATATAGAGGCTACTAAATAGCCAATCATAGCCCTTATTTGACATCCCCATGGATTTTTTCATGCTTGTGTTGCTCTCCAACTTAAATGTATATAGAGGAATAGAGAGCAGTGAAATTTTGTCTCAGTGTTGAGTTGTGGGGAAGCTTGTAAGGTGGGTGAAAATGGTGTTATACTAAAATGTAGTGAATGGTAATGGAAATGTGAGAAAATGATTGTTATGTGCATGTGTAATTTTGGTGTTGAAAAGTTGAATTGTTAAAAGGTATATTTACAGGGTTTGTCCACTAGATGGCAGTGGGTTCCCATTAGTTATAAAAGGGTTCGATAATGGTTTAGAATGTAGTTCCTGCCCCGGCCACTAGAGGGAAGTAGTGAGACAGGGCAAAAAAGGTATAAAAGGCATGGTTCCACCCAGGGTGTGGTTAGTCGGATCAGAAGGTTTAGAAAGACAGAACTTTAATGGGGCACTAGGTGCCATAGCCAGTGAGGGCAAAGTTAGAAAGGGTAGCTGACACCCCACCAAGGAGTAAGAGGCTTAGTAGCTGTGGCTTGGCCACAGATAGGGAAAAGAGAGATAGACAGGGCAGAGTAGACAACCCAGGCCTGTGTTGAAAAACCCTACACGGAAAGGTTAGGGGGTGCTGCTGTGGTGGCCCTCTAGCTGAAGGAGGGATGGTGGCACAACGGAAATTCCTACTGGGGCAAGGTGGAGGGCTCGTAGGATGTATGGCGGACTGCCTGACGGGTAGGTGGTGCAAGAAAGGCCAAGAGGCTGGGTTTGCAAGTCCAATGTCTGTGGGGAAATAAGGAAACACCTGTAAGACTGTAAAAAAAAAAGAAAATTAATATCATACTTACCGGAATTTTCTTTCCCTGGCCATCCTCCCCGTCAACATGAAAATTCACTAATGGGTTAATCTCCTGCTACTTCCAGCCTGGACAGAAGATAGTTAATTTTAAGAACCCATAAAGCCCACTCCCTCCTGGCTCACATCAGTCTGTTTATAAATCCACCATAGGGAGGGCATGTTGAGGGGGAGGATGGCCAGGAAAAGAAAATTCCAGTATGATATTTATTTATTTTTTTCCTGGCCATCCCCCGTCAACATGAAAATTCACTAATGGGTCATACCCAAGCAATTAAACCACAAGGGAGGGAAAATAATTATACTTCAATTTATATGGCCCAACAGGCTAAAAAAAAAGAGAACTAACTGTCCAAACAGGACCTGAGATGAAGACATAACATCTAGGGGCAGATTCACTTAGGGTCGAATTTCGAAGTTAAAAATACTTCGAAATTCGACCCTCGAATTGAAATCCTTCGACTTCGAATATCGAAGTCGAAGGATTTAGCGCTAATCCTGCGATCGATCGATCGAAGGATTTTTCGTTCGATCGAACGATTAAATCCTTCGAATCGAACGATTCGAAGGATTTTAATCAAACGATCGAAGGAAAATCCTTCGATCAAAAAAAGGTTAGCAAGCCTATGGGGACCTTTCCCATAGGCTAACATTGACTTCGGTAGGTTTTATCTGCCGAAGTAGGGGGTCGAAGTTTTTTTTAAAGGGCAAGTACTTCGACTATTGAATGGTCGAATGGTCGAATAGTCGAACGATTTTTAGTTTGAATCGTTCGATTCGAAGTCGAAGGTCGTAGTCGAAGGTCGAAGTAGCCCATTCGATGGTCGAAGTACCCAAAAAATACTTCGAAATTCGAAGTATTTTTCATTTGAACCCTTCACTCGAGCTGAGTGAATCGGCCCCTTAATCTGTAGAGTCTAAAAAGAAACGTAGTAGGGGTAACTGCAGATCATTTCGGAAGACACTCCTGCCTCTGATGCCCAGGAGGCTGCCACACCAAGTGTCTAATGTACCTCACTCCCCTAGGCAAATAGTTGCCCTGCTATTTACAAGCCCTTGATATGGTCTTGACTATCCAAGAAGAGTAGACTTGGAGGCAAGTTCCCCTTTTCTCCTTCCTGCTGGCACAGCAAACAGTATTCTAGACTTTTTGAAGTCTTCTCTTCTTCTGAATAAATCTCAAAACATTGTAAGACTATATCTATATTTGAATTCTCATCCCGAAAGGATGGTGGAGTCTCCAAGGACAGCAATACAATTGGTTAATTAATGTGGAACTTAGAAACAACTTAAGGCAGGATACTGATTAGTCTGATAAATACTTTCTCCTCATGGAACATCCTGTTAAGAGCATCTATCGAAGGGCCTGGCCCTTGAAGGGCTGACGTCAAAAAAATTTGACTTCACAGCTAACTAGTAGTAAGCAACCACAAAGAACTTGATCTAAATGCTCAGTCATGCAGTAGAGAGAAATCTCAGATCAAGAGGAAGACCCCAGGTTGGACAAATAGACCAGTTCATCGGTTGACGGATTTTGAGTTTTGACTGGAAAAACGTATCTACTAATGGATCTCTCGACCACCTCTTCTCCATATCGCCAACAATGCAGAGTCTTGGTCTTTCAGAGTGCTGAGACTCAGACCCTTTTGTAGCCCTATGTTAAGAAACTTCAGCATATCCACCGCAGATGGTGTTATGGATTAAGATGCATCTCAACAGCCCAGAAAGAGAATATCTGCCATGCTTTATAATATTTACAATTTGTATTGCATTTCCTGGCATTGATAAGGGTTTGACCTGATCAGAACATTCAAACTCTCTTAGGATGCTCCTTTTAACCTCCACACCATCTGTTGGTTATTGGGTTTGAATGCTTCCAACTGCCCTGGAGAAGGAGACCTCTGGTTTGTGGAAGTAGTAACAAACACAATTGACAGTCTTCTCAGGAGTAGATACTAAGGTATTCTGGGCCAAGCGGAAGAATGGTCATCATGTCCATCCTTAACAATAAGATCCTTTGCAGGACTCTCAATATTATCTGTACTGGAGAAAAGATGTAAGCAAACAGACCCAACTCTGGGAGAAGGCATCCACTGCCACAGTCCCACACAAGGGACTCTGAAGCGGAAGATCTGAAGCTTGGAATTCAGATCTATCGCCATCATATTCAGCTCTGGACAGTCCCAATAGATGCTGGCTGAGATAATCTGCCTCAAGATATTGCACTCCCGGAATGTACAGAGCAGTTAAATCTTGAGGGTGGATCTAAACCTATTCCATGATTGGGACAGTCTCTTTGAGCAAGATATTGCTCCATGTTCCCCTTGATTTCTAAAATAAGCTGCAGCCGCTGCATTGTCTGATCTTCACTGCAGACCCTAGGAGAACCACACTGAGCTCCAGGATATTGGTCAGTATCTCAGAAAAGGTATTCTACCTGTCCCTGAGGCATCTGTGAACACCTCTATCCAAGCTGGTTTCCCGAAGGGAAAATTCCTTGCAGGGATTGCTGGGTATTTTCCACTAAGATGTCTCTTGCACTCTGTGTTGATCTGAATTGCCAGTTTCAAGCTATAGGATCCTACTGCCTGAGAAAATAACTGAATAGAACTCATCCTCCATTAGGTCTATTTCACAAAGTTTATAGTTGAAATCAGAAGGCCCAGAATGATCACAAATTACTTTGCAGATGAATGACCTCCCACAAAATTGCGTTAACTAAAGGACAATAAAAAATTGTATTTTATTTATTTATTTATTTTTTTAAACAAAATGGTGTCAATTTGAGCTCCAAGGTATGCCATTTTCTGGCATGGTATCATCTAACTTTTGGCTACCCTTATGATCCAGCCAAACTTCTCTAAACCTCCTTTTTATGAGATGGATGGTGATGTGGCTGGATCACTCACCCCAAAAGTAAATCATCCAGGTAATGGTATATCTCTATGTTCTCCTGCCCTTTAGCTTTGCTATTATCACAACAAGAACTTGGGCAAAAGTTCTGGGAGAAGTAGCAACATCAATGTGAAGACAGCAAAATTAGTAATGTTGGTCTTAGAGACAAAATTGTAGAAATCTGTGATGTTCTAAAGCAATGGACACATGCAAATAGACATCTTTAATCTAAAAAGGCTAGCCAATCTCTTGGACAAACTACAAACTTTATAGTAGCAAGGGTCTCAGTTAAAGTTTGTCTCTTCGGTAATCTGTTATTCCTCAAGGTCTAATATGGGACATAAGTCTCCAGTAGCAAATAGCAGAGAATAGAAAACTCTTCATTCTTCCTGAGATGGAACCACTGAAATTGCTCTCTTAACAACAGCCCTGGAATCACTGGCAAGAAATGTCCTTTTCCCTACGTCTTGAGGAATTGCAGTAGGAACAAATAATTGAAAGATACATAAGTTTTCACCCATGAATCTTGAACCATTCTAGCCGAGACTTCCTGAAAGGTGAGCAACCTGAGGTAGGCTGGACGGAGTAACTGTAAATGAGCTTTTGAGGAAGGTTTGGGAGATCTTGGGACTCCAACTCTGGACCTGAAAGAACCTTGTCCTGATCGCCAAGATGAAAATTGAAATTATTCTCCGGATTGGAAATTTTTGGAGTCCTGCCTTCTTCTGGAAGACCTACAAATGTTCCTGGAATTGTCATGGAACTGCCTTGCTTGGGAAAGAAAAGTACTCTTCCCCCTGAAGACTTGGAGACCATGTCATCTAAGACTTTCCCAAATAATCCTTTCCCTTCAAAAGTCATCTTGCAAAGAAATTCCTGGAGCCAGTATCTACAAACCATATTTTAACCCAAAGGGTTCTGCGCTGCAAATTCAATGACAAAGAGCAAGCTGACAGCTGGACAAGCTCTAGAGAGGCTTATTCTGAAGTCATCCAGACCCTTTAAGTTTTATTAATTTTTTTTATTTATTTATTTATTTTTTTGGGGACCTTTATCCTCAACGGTTTGTTCCAGATTCTTTGCCCACAGAGAAAGGGCCTTTGTAACTGCCACAAAGCTTATGTAGGCTATAGGCCACCCAGAAGACATATAACATTTCTTTAATTCCTGGAATGTTTCAGTGCTGAAATGTCATCTATTGACAAAGCCACCTTCTTAGCTAATCTAGCCATTGGAGTCTGCCATCAGATCCACTTGTCTCACCTGAAAAAAAGGATACAGCTCTTACACTTATCTCTCAACCAGAACTCTTTTGGAGATTTTAAACTACTCTGCCTGAATAAAATCTGGCACTTAAGTATTCATCAAAGGATCACAGCCGGTATTCAAACTCAAAGCTCCACAGCTGTAAACCAGGCGCTGTGCCACAAGGTCTGAGCCCTTGGAAAAAGAAGAGAAGTGGTTAGTCGGTAAAACTCCTCCAGGTTGAGGATACATTTAACAATGGGGATTAAAAGCTTTTGGTCAAATAGCGAGATCTCCCTCTCAGCCCCCCTTCTTAAGCTGTATAAAAGGTGCATGTTTGATTTTTCTACAAGGCAAATGAGTACAGCTATAGGCTTCCTTTGATAGCTGACCATGTCACTGAGCTTAGCTGCTGTCCCTTTAATAAAATAAATTTCCTAGATACAGAAAACCTTGATAGGCACAGAGAGATCTTAAGCAGTTTCTCTCTTTAAGAGTTTGGGATACTGCTCTCTTAATTAAAGACTCCTGATCTGGCAAGGAGTTGGAAGGAATGGCTGCATCATGTGAAACAATTCACCTTCTTAGAAAGATATTGCAGATATTCTTAGAAAGACATTGCAGACTTGTTAAATGCTTCTGAATCTCACTTACCCACTTTTACTGGGCTCTTCAGAAGGAGCAGAGGCACTTAAACCAGTAAGAGAATGCATAATGAGCATAACACTCTGGAGGTTCTTATTTTTTCGAAGTGCAAAGCATGGTACTCACTCGGCAGCTTTTGGAGCGGCTCTTTTAGATGCAGTCAGATCCTCATAGTGCACATGTAGGCAGCAGCAGCAAGGAAAATCCAGATTGGCGCCAATCAGCTTCCTATACAGGGTGTGCAAAGCACCAGCAGACACTGCAAAGCAGCAGCAATAATACCCCGGCCGCACAGGGTCCCCTTCCTGACAACGCAGTTGTCAATACGGAACAGGGGCTACGGGTGGAGAAAGAACCTCCAGAAACAAAACTGCACCCGGTAATCTACAACTTGCCAAATAAGTGGGTACTTTCTTATCTTGTAAAATAAAGAAAAGAGAGTTAGTTTAAACTGTTAACCCTCTCACACTATGCCCAGGCTGGGACAGAAGAAAAAGACTGATGTGAGCCAGGAGGTGGTGGGCTTTATGGGTTCTTAAAATTAACTATCTTCTGTCCAGGCTGGGAGTAGCAGGAGATTAACCCATTAGTGAATTTTCATGTTGATGGGGGATGGCCAGGAAATATCCTGTATGCTGGTTGGTGAGTTGATTTGGCATTTCTTCAAATAAAACTATTTTAAGGTTATTTTAAGAAATTGGTGTAGTGTGCCTTTGATCAACGGAGTGAAGCTTTTCAGCAAGCATGGATTCACAGCAAAATTCTACATTGTCCCACAACTAATTTTTTGGCAAAATTTTGTCATAAAAATTTTCACATCATAAAAAAAATTAAATCTCTGTGGTAAAGACAGATTTCAGTGTGTTTAGAAAAAAAACATCCATCTGGCATCTGCAATGAATTGTCTTCTTATTTATGGTGAACAATATGAAAACAACTCAACTGAGAAAAATGTTTACAAGGTGAACAACCCCTTTAATACCTAGCCATCAGCATTTTTTCTTTAAGTTTTCTGAGGCTTCATATTATGTAACATAATTTTTAAAAAATGCAAAGAAAATAGTTAAACAATCCACTGTAATTTTTCCTACGCTATATAAAGCTGGAAAAGGTACTGGCAACTGCTCAGATTTCATGCACTTATTCTAAAGGAATAATACTGCCATCTTTTGGATAAAAAAATATTAACACTTCTGAAAGATTTTCACATGTATAAAGAATTATTACCCTTTATACAGTAGGTGGCCATACACATGCAGAAATATCTACCATGCCAGATATGCCCAGACCCAAACCCCTGCTCTGCCACCACCAGGGCTGTAATATTATCATATTTATTATTATAAACACATATTAATGAAACAGCAACATATTCCATAATGTGCACTCATAAAAAAAACCTGGGAAGGTTTGCAAATACCAACACTGGCTGCAGATATCTGGCCAAGTCAGCAGCTTATAAAACAATGACTAATCTCTGATTAGGGTTCAGTCAGATTTAGATTGTAATGGCCAAAAAAAGTGCAGCAAAGGGGCATTAGTTTGGAATTCTCTAAGTGAGGGGACCATACTAACAACTTTTAAAACAACCAAGGGCAGGGACATGAGGATAACAGGTAGACTTCTTTCGGTTGCTTTCTATTTTTTTCACAGATGCTGAGAAATGTGTCAGTTAATGTAGCAATTGTACTGAGCTCCCAGGCTATAAACACCAGGGGTCCACTGAATTGTTTGATGCTAAATATGCATAGGTTTACCCAAGTATGTAGCATATAGGGGCCCCAAAATGAAGACACCCCATACGTGCTATCACTTCTGTAATTTCAGATACTGCAGAAGCCACAAAAAGGAAATCTCACTGTTTGTTCTCAAATTAAGCAGAGAAATGTGTTCATTTGGTGTGTGAATTGTGGGGAGTTTTCAGAAGATTTACTTTACTTAAAATTTACATTTATTTTTACCCAGAAGGTGAGCGATTGCTAGCCCAGTTTCCTTCACATCCTGTCGCTACAAGATCCCCTGCACCTGGGTGTTAGTTTCAGTTGCTTTTTATCAATTCAATTTTTTGCACAGATTGTGTGTGTACTTTTAATTTATACTAAGTTTTGTACAGAGAGGAAGCTGATGGGGGAATGATTTAAGAATATAAAATCTTTTCGAGGAGCAGTGCAGCTCCCAGGCACCTGGTCACATTAACCCTCTCCCTGCCAAAGCCTCCCGCCTTAGCATTTACTTTTTATTGATTAATAGAATTTTTTTTTTTGTGGGTTGTTTTGTAAAGTAATGGGAGGGCATACAAAGTAAAATTATTAAAACAAATACATGCAATAGAAACTGAAAGACCTGGAAGAGCCCATGTCAAAAAGCTCCACTGCTTCCATTTCTACAGCTGCAGCCAATGTGACTCCTGCTAAAACATTTGCACAGGCAGTAGCAGCCAACAGCAACAAAACACAGGACACTGCTAGGGTAGAGCAGCTTACAAGGAAGCATGGAGTTAGGTGTCTAAAGCTCCCCATAGACGCGACGTTTCTTCTTGCCGAACGACCGATTTTAGGGAAGCCCGACCAATCCTTCGAAATTATCGTGCGGTTAGTGGTATTCGAACGATCGTACATCTTACGATTTTTCGCCCGACATCTGTCGGGAAATTGATCGGCCAGGTCAAAAAATCTTTGTCGGTCCCAGTGCAATCTATCTATGTTTGCAGGGCCAAGCAGGCAGCTCCCTTTGTTTTCCTGGTAAATTGGTCTTTTTAGTTGATGGTAAATTTGTACAATCGTACGATCGTTCTGAGAAGATCGTGGTCTCACGATCAGGATCTGATCTTTTAAAAATCTCAACATCTATGGCCAGCTTAATGTCTGGAGCTCATGGCATAGAGGTTTAAAATAGGTATATAAGCTGCAGCTAAAGTGGTGGGCCCCTCTGTAGTAGTGGCAGCTAGTAAAATGTATGGTCAAGCCATAATCTTTGCCCGTACACTGACTGCAGTGCATACACTGGTGCAGAGGGTATCACAGTAGGGAGGAGTTATGTCCCTGTAGAACCCCTAGAAGGATTGGGCATCAGGGTAGTCTTATCTAATGTTCTTCCTGCAAGATCACTTATTGCACCCCCACATGCAAGTCCTTGGGTAAATAAAGTCAAATATATGCATAGAATTCCTTTGAGATGCAAGGAGAGCAGATTGAGAAATGTCCTCTCCTTTAAAAGGCAGGTGCAACTACCTTTACCTTGGGGTCAAGATACTATTGAGGGGTAATTTCGGGTTCTATTTGAGGGGGTAATGTATAAGAAAAAATTTTACGGCACAGAATAAGTGAGATGCAAGAATCTGGGGCATACTCACCAGAGTTGCCCCAAAGGGCATATGAAGACCACAGCCCCTGTTCCTGTCCCCAGTACCTCTAATGCAACATCATACCCTGCTAGGACTATTGTAGCAGGTCCCTGAAAGGGAACATGCTCTTCACTAAAGAACCTCAAGGTGGCTGTTGAACAACCCACCTCTGAAACCTCCAAACCTCCTCCTTCTTCACTGAAGTTATCTAAGGCTGCAGTCTGCCTTTCAACTACTGCAAAAAGAAAGGGGGAAGAATTTTTTTAAAAAAGGCAGCAAAACATCCGCTCTTCATGTGGTAACATTGTCTGGTCCAACTGTTGGACGTAGTCAACCAGTGCCAGAACATGCACTCTTGTCTCCAGACCTGGTGAGGAATAATGAGGTTAATGGTCTTTCGAGCCTTGAACAAGGATCTTGAAATATGGGTCTTCGCACAGAGTCAGGGGTGCAGCATCTGCCTTCAACAAATATAAAAGGCTCATCCCTTGGAGTATAAACGGACACCTAATGAGACCCCTGGCAGAGAGGGCAGTCAGTGTTCCTAAGGTGCTGAGCTTTGGGAACTACAACCAGCTTCCATTTTTAGTGCCTCAGTGTATTTCAGGAAGGGGAGAATATTGAGATAACCCCCATATAGGACCCTGCAGATGAGACTGCAAGGAAGAATGGTGAGCCTGGAGTTATGAATATGGAGGAGGGTAGCCAGACAGACTATGAAAAAACCAGCCCTGTAAGGTCTACTGTTCATGGTAAGATCTCTTCTTCCTTATCTTCCACTGACCCCAATGTTATTGTCATTCAGGATGCACAAGAGGCAGTGCAAAGGGCAGAGGGTAACCATTGAGCCTCTAAAGCCCCCACTGTTGTTGAGGGGCAAATTCCATCTATTATCCCTGAGTCAAACATCTCTATGGGTGTTCCAGGTGAAATCCAAGGAACTCTTTGCAGGGTCTCCTGATGACTGGTGCTTCTGGTGCTACACCTGCAAAATCTTTCAAAAGATTCTCAAAGTTCCAGCAGAGTGGGAAAATGATCAATCCCTTAGCCAGTAAGAGCTCATAGATGAGGGGAACATCGAAGAGTAGGTTGACACAGCTGTGCCAAATCCTTCTACCCTAATAAGCCCTGCTGAGGAACTCAAAAAGTTTCTTGAGAGCACCCTTGTTGTTAAATTGGAGAAGAAGCTGCATATGGCTCTGGAGAAGTGGCATGATTTGTCTTTAATGATCAGTTTTGAGAGACAATACATCAAGGTCATAAAAGAGGCCAAGAACTATGGAACAGCAGAATATCTCCATATTGTTAAGTTCCACAAAAAGTGTTTGTCTCACCAGACCTCACCTGTGAGGGCTAAAGCACATACCAACACACAATAATGGCTCTGAGTTTAATACAAACGGCTGTCGGGAGCCTTTCTGAATGTTTCAGATATTCTACTTTCTTCACCAAGGAGGGTACCCTGTAAGTTTCCATCAAGAGACTCATACCACTCCAGAGCTTGAAGCAACCTGGCATCTGGAGTGGAAGGGCAGGATCTTTAATCACCTCACATGGACATCATGTGGGGTGGTAACCCTGTTCTTGGAAACCTTTCAGCCAGTTAAGTGCTAAATCTGCCATCCTAGGCGGTCAGAACATACAATCTGATAAACGATAAACCGATGCCTGCATCTATGTTAGGGTAAGGGATGGTCATGTGTCTCAGTCACGGATTGATAGGCTATATATATCGAGCCATCTTATGTCACTAGTCTGATCCAGTGCCATTAGGTTGGCACCGTTCTCAGACCACAATTGTGCATCCCTGATAGTGGCAGATGCACCATCTCTGCCTAAAGCTGCCTATTGGCACTTTAACAACAGCTTATTAGAGGATGAAGAGTTCGCAAAGGTGGTCCCGAGAGCGCAGTGAAATGCAGAGATTGAGGCACTAAATGGAGAGGTGCTTGATCTTGAGCAAAGGCTGTTAGGCTCTGAAGACAAAGCCCTGCAGTGTGAATATTTAGAAAGGAAAGACACTCTGCATAACATGGAACAACAATAGGCTCGTGGTGCCAATATGCAAAGCCACATGCAGTTAATCTGCGATATGGATCGTGGCTAGAAATTCTTCTATGTTCTGGAAAAAAAGAAGGGGAACCGAAACCAAATCACATGCCTTCTTGTGGAGGACGGCACCCCCTTGAGGATCTGGAGGCTATCCAGGACAGAGCCCAGTTTTCAATCAGAACCTTTTTTCTCCAGATCCCATCTTTTCAGATGCCTACAAGGAGCTATGGGATGGGCTTCCAGAGGTCAGTGAGGGGAAGAGAGAGAGAGAGAGGTTGCCAATCACTCTGGGTGAACTTTCTCAAGCACTCCATTTAATGCCCCATAATAAATCTCTGGGGCTGGGTGGACTGACCAGTTCTTTTGGGATACTCTGGGACCTGATTTTGACCTGTTATTGGTGAGATGCTATTTTCATGCCGTTGGGTAGTGTTATTATTGCTACATAAAAAAAGGGATCTGTGCCTTATTAAGAATTGGCAACCAGTCTCACTACCCAGCACAAATTATAAGATTGTAGCCAAAGCTATCTCACTTCGCACTGACCAGTCCTATACAGTCCCTAGTTGAACAATTTTTGATGATGTCTTTCTGATCCGAGACTTACTACATTTTGCTCTGAGAGCTGGTCTATCTCTCACTTTTCTCTCCCTTTTACTGCACAGCACATATGTACTATGTGCTTGGCAGTCAGACCATTTTCCTGCCAGCATGTATTACCTACATGCTTGGCAGTTATGGGTTATTGGGCGCCTCCAGGTTACCTATGTACTAGATTACTAGACTAAAAGAAAACTAAAAAAAAAACTCTCCCCAGAGCATCACCACCATAGTCTAGCCTTGTAAATCCAGCGGCAGAGCTGGATGGGCTATAGTATTCATCATGGTACACGACATCACACATAAAAGGAAGTGAGACACACCCACTTGTGATATTACATCCACAACTTCGGGGGGTGCAGTGCTTAGGGTGACACCTGACCTAAATATGGTCCTGACTGAAAGACACATCAGTACGCTAACATAGCATGTGGTTAGGGCAAGGGGACACAACAGGACAAGGGCAATTTTCAAAGAAGTAAATGGCACTATGCTAAAAAAAAGTAAACAGCTGTGGTCATATACTCTACATTAAATGACTGGGGTCTATCTTTCCATGTCTGTTTTTGTTTTTATGCAGTGCCATAGTATACATTGAGACCTTGATATTCATGCTTTCTATCTCATCTCTGTAACACCTTTGCTACTCTTTATTCCCAGATTGCACTAGAATTATTATTGGAGCATCATGATGTCCCAAAAGAGATTTGCATTAAACTCTGATTTCTATAATTAGAAAGAGGGCTGCAGTTACATGTCTGGAGCCATTAGTAAACTGTCTGTTGATGCTTTGAAAATATGCCCGGTAGAGCAACGTTGTTTTTTTTTTTTCACCATGGACTAGAATGTTAATCATAATAGCCTTGCATCACCTGTTTGTAAGAAAAATATTGTCTCTTATGGGCCTGCAGGTTTATGGGTTAGTCTTCTTACACATTTGGTGGAAGGACAAAAGAGTAGTTAATAGTAGTAGAAGAGATCTTCACCTACCAATACTAAATTGGCCTTGCCTTACTGGACAGACAGCTTGGACCTATCAGACGATGATATCCCAATATGTACAAAATACCCATTTTCTGTAGCTGGCCCTCCCATCGGTGCAGACATGTGAGGATGACTAAATGTGGGAGAACCACAAAAAACAACTGGTACAGTAGTCTGAGACTACTATGGAAAAGCTGATGGTAGAACTTTCAGCCCAAAAACAGCTGGCATAAAGTACAAAACTGAATTAGACCTAATGCCAGGCAGAGGCCTTGCTAATATGTTCAGCTAGGTATTGCATGGCTGAATGCATGCTCTGTGCTCTTGTAGAATGTGCCGTCATGAAAAAGGGTCTGGCCCTTTGTTTCTGGTTGATTTATTGTGTCAACAAGCCTGTGAGCTACTGTTCTCTTGGATACTGCTATTCAGTTTATGGTGGCAGAGGAGGACACTGAAACATCTGTTGGCTGTAGTTGTTTAAACTAATATTTTGGTACATTGTAAGATTAGGGTAGAAGGAAGAGAGAATAATTTCCTGATTTATATAGAAACCCGAAACAACTGTTCATAGCACTGTATGGTAAGGTTGTCTGATTAGCTAGTGTCCCAAGAAAAGAGATGCAATCCCACTATCTGACTATATTTTGCAAAGTTATAGGAATTAGAAAGGCTACAGGTTGGCCACTTGAGGTCATAGGATTGTATGGGATCAAATAAGGTCCTGTTTTCTGTTCACCACAACAACCTCCCCTTGTTTCCTCTGTTAAAGGGATCTGCTGGACATGATTCTGGTGGCCTCTTTTCCCAAAAAAATGGCTTTGTGTATCTGCAATCCAATAAAATGTAATTTGCAAAAATGTTGTTCACTTTTTATTGGCTATACAGATTGTCACGGCCGGCACCCAATACCAGAACAGGTGCCAAGTACCCTGGTCTCGGCTCGGCTTCACCAGTAGTGTGACCACCGTTGGGCTTCGGGAGGAGCCCTCAGCTTACTTGGGTGCCACCTGGACTTAACGAGGGGTACAAGGCGAGATGTTCTGGCTAGCAGAGGGGCACGGCAAGTAGACAGTCTTTTGGGCCGAAGGTCACGGTACAAATGGAGCACGCAAGAGAATCGTCAGGCAGGGTCGAGGCAGGCAGATATCAAGAATCGTCAGGCAGGCAAGGGTCAAACCGGGTAATCAAACAGATGGGGTCAGGCAGAAAGAGTAGTCGAGATGCAGGCAAAGGTCAGGATTCGGATATCAGAATAGTCAGGAACAGGCAGGGATCAAAAACCGGAATAACAGATACAAATTTCACAGGAACAGACAGCACAAGGCTTCAGGAACCACCAGAATCAAGATTCTATCACGGGCACTGGCTGGGAGTAAGAATGGGCCTTAAATACCTCCAAATTTCTCCAAAATGCTACACAACCAATACTCTGTCCGTGTAGGGAAAGTTGTGAATAGCTGTAATTAGTAATTAGCATTTCTCTTGTCACAGCTTATAGTGCAAACATCAAATAGTTACATAGTTAGTTAGTTACATAGTTAAATTGGGTTGAAAAAAGACAAAGTCCATCAAGTTCAACCCCTCCAAATGAAAACCCAGCATCCATACATACACCCCTCTACTTTTAATTAAATTCTATATACCCATACTAACTATAGAGCTTAGTATCACAATAGCCTATGATATTATGTCTGTCCAAAAAATCATCCAAGCCATTCTTAAAGGCATTATTAACTGAATCAGCCATCACAACATCACCCGGCAATGCATTCCACAATCTCACTGTCCTGACTGTGAAGAACCCCCTACGTTGCTTCAAATGAAAGTTCTTTTCTTCTAGTCTAAACGGGTGGCCTCTGGTACGGTGATCCACTTTATGGGTAAAAAGGTCCCCTGCCATTTGTCTATAATGTCCTCTAATGTACTTGTAAAGTGTAATCATGTCCCCTCGCAAGCGCCTTTTTTCCAGAGAAAACAACCCCAACCTTGACAGTCTACCCTCATAATTTAAGTCTTCCGTCCCTCTAACCAATTTAGTTGCACGTCTCTGCACTCTCTCCAGCTCATTTATATCCCTCTTAAGGACTGGAGTCCAAAACTGCACTGCATACTCCAGATGAGGCCTTACCAGGGACCTATAAAGAGGCATAATTATGTTTTCATCCCTTGAGTTAATGCCCTTTTTTATGTAAGAAGAAGAATAGTAAGAAGTAGGAGCATATTTACTAAAACTTGTATTTTTCTAATTTCTTTATTAAGACAAATTCCACAATCTGGCTTAATTTACTAACAATTTAGTTTGAACATTGTTCATGATGGAAAAGTCTCGATAAAATAGTGCGACAATTGGAATCGTGCGACTTTTTCAAATTGTCGCCTGGAAAACTCAACTCAGATTATCGAACGAAAACCAGTGTCAAACTGCCTGAAACTATCAAGAATCATGAAGGCAAAAAACAGCTTCCAATTGTTAAAGGGACATCTGCCATTGAATTTTACATGATTTCAACAGGTTTTAGCAGGAAGATTTTTGGATTCTAATTTTTAGCAGCTTTGGAGCATAATAAATCTTTTTAAAAAATCAAGTTTTTTTCCTCTAAAAATTCAGATTTCTTCCCCTTTAAAACTCAACCAGAAGAATTTGAGGCTTCATAAATAGACCCCTTAGTGTCAATAGTCTGGGAAATCAATATGGAAGAGGGAGATCTTGGTGGTGTGTCCAGTTAGACAGGAAGGATATGGTACTGACAACACTGCCTTTGCAGAAAGAAATGTACCCAGAACATTGAAATGCAAAGTTTTAATATAGAGATGCAAAAGTAATTGTTTTCTCTCACGATTCTAGTACACACGTCAATTTAGGGAAGGAAAGAGATACTTAAAGGGATATTGACACTAAAAAAAATCTTCAAAATATTAATGTACATTAAAAGTTGCCTATAGCTCATGTTGATCATTTTTCACTAATAGGTCTGATTTTGTAATTGTTACTTGAAGTTCCTAAACCTGACTGTTTTGCCTGACTGTCCCATCCCAACTTGTCAGAGTTTCTTATGCTAACGGACTACTGAAGATCAAATATGGCAGCCCGCTCATAGGGAACATGGGGGATCAGATAGATAATGTAAAAGCATTGGGCAAATACATTTATGGCAAAATTATAGATAGCATGCAAAGACAATGTCATGATAGATGTCAATTAAGGTTTAATTTCTGGTGTCAGTGTCTCTTTAATATAACCAATAGCAGCTACGCAGTATGACTTGCCTTGAGGAACACTTACATAAAGCATTATAACAAGCTTCATTATTAAAATGATTGGCAATACTCAGTACATTTGATGGTATGCAATCCTGGGAGTCTTTAGCAAGCCACATTTGCTTAGTCCAAAGACACACATTTTTATAACTCACCACACACACTTCACAATGAAGTTATTAAAGTTAATAAACAAGTGTCATTTATTTACAGGTTTCTCGTGTACAACATTTTGTACAGAATAGTCTTCAAATAATGACTCTGTTTTAATAATTTCCATATTATTAACAGTATGTGCAATGAGTAATTTTGTGATGTTACTAGGGTTGCAACCTGACCCCTTTAAAACCGAACACATGTGGAATCCACAGGCTACATGGCTAATTAGCAATTCATTTAGATGTATGCTGCAGACTGAACTGATTTATGTGCAGCAATGCATCATGCATCTAAATTAATTGCTAATTTGCCATGCAGGCTGTGAATTCCATATGTGTTTGGTTTTAAAAGTGTAAGGTGGCAACCCTAGATGTTACAAGCAGCTTCTTCCCTGACCTGACACTTCATTTTATCTTCATCTGCCATTGTCTGCAGTGCAAATGTAGTACAGTAGTTATATTCATTGCGGGGAATGGACCCCCTTCTGCACTAAACCTTAACCAGATGTACAAGGAATTATATTTTTTTGTAGATGCTGTCATCTCAGCAGCTTCTGCAGGAGTGGCATGTACAAGAAATAAGTAACAACTGCACCACACCATGTGACGGCAGAGAACAGAATTAAATCAAAGACATATCTGCATCAAGAAAATCCACTCTGTTTATGGTATTTTTGCTAATCAACTCAATTTACTGGTATTTTGCTTATTAAAAACCCCATTAGCACTATTTGTCCGATGACAGAGTTTCTTGCTGTAATTAGGAAGAACCCAGGTTTTCATCACTTCTTCTCATTGCAATAGCCCTAGGTGATCCTAGATATAGCTAGTGACAAGGTCAAATTTAATTTATATATCTGAAGAATGAAGCTGTACAAGTTTACCATGTGATTATCACAGTTGCTATTTTTGCCGGACGTGTTTCTTATGCAATAAAAAAGCTTCAGTAAACCTTATGTACAAATGCACTTTCTAATATATTCTTCTTCTATTATAAAAAAAACATGTTTGCGCCAATGCGCAGTCAATGTAATAAAACTTCTTACTGAGGCTATTTCTCCTACTGTAACTGAATCATTCTCAGTGGGACTTGGGACACTATTGAGTGTTGTTTTTAGATCTACCAGGGAGCTGTTATCTTGTGTAAAGCTGTTTTTAAAAAGTTCCGATCCTCATTGTGAGACCACGATTTTCTCGGAACGATCGTACGAATTAACCATCAACTGAAAAGACCAATTTGCCAGGAAAACAAAGGGGAGCTGCCTGCTTGGCCCTGCAAACATAGATAGATTGCACTGGGGCCGACAAAGATTTTTTGACCTGGCCGATCAATTTCCTGACAGATGTCGGCCGAAAAATCATAAGATATACGATCGTTCGTATCCCACTAACCGCACGATAATTTCGAAGGATTGTCGGACTTCTCTAAACTTGGTCGTTCGGCAAGAAAAATCGTCGAGTCTATGGGTAGCTTTAGGGAGCTGCTATCTGGTTACCTTCCCATTGTTCTTTTGTTAAGATGCTTGGGGGGGAGGGATGGGGGGTGATCTTACTCCAACTTGCAATACAGCAGTAAAGAGTGACTAAAGTTTAACAGAGCACAAGTCACATAACTGGGGCAGCTAAAAAAATCTGTTTGCATTACATTACATTACCCCCATAAAAATGTTGTCTCTAGGTCTTGATGATGATGGAGGTGGAAAGAAAATGGTTTTCATAAAACTCAAATTACTCTAAGGGCAATATGAGATGTGGCATTCGGTTGTCTGCCCACACAAAATCAACTCTTGTGCATCAAACAAATGGCACAGAAATGTCTTCTAACTAAAAAAGAATTTGTATTCCAAATCAGTTGAATCACATAATCATGTAAAAATGCCTCCTTATGAATTTTATTACAAAATTAACTCTTCTAAGGTGGCCAATAAGGGGACCAGGCTGACGGCAAAGTGGGGTTTGGTATGAATGCCTATTTGCCCTCCTATTTACTCATTAGTATGGTAAGATTTGGCAATCACAAATAGTTAATTTCTCATTCAGTTGAATGCAAAAGATTGAGCACCCCTGGCTGACCTACATTTAAAAAGCTGTTGCAACAATCAGTGCGTTAAAACAACATACAGTAGTTGAAAATAATACACATTTACATTTTATTTCACAAATCTTAAAGTGGACCTGTCACCTACACATAAAAAGCAGCACAATGAAAGTCCTTTGCAAATAA